>OW443331.2:10037500-11287500 GCA_937001555.2 Hypsopygia costalis | reverse complement strand
CTAAAAAAATATTACTGTTATGCCATTATTTTCACTACATTTATACCTATCAAATGCATATTAAGCATAAAAGATTTCTAGACACGGTGTTGTTAAGTCAGGTCAAAGTATAGGTCTTTGGGTTTAAACAATGATGTTTATAAATACTATAGATATGCCACTAGCGTCATAAACGTACATCCGAAAAGTGTGGTAATGGTCTATGGCAAATGTGACAATTGATTGAAATATGTTTAAAATGCTGTCTTATGTATTACGACAATGCACAATTTATGTTGATAAAGTAAATAAAGCACAAGGGATCACGAATCATACTAAAGAACATGATAATATTTGATGTTAACGCGTATTTTAGGTTAATTTTATATTTTTGCAAGAAAAAAGGCGCCATACTCAGTGAGGAAAAGAGATAGCAAGTATATTAAACCGCCGAGATGAAAAGGATACAGAGTCATAAATGTACCACATGACGGGGGTCGGGAACCGTTTTCTGACGCAATTTAGTATGAGTAAGCCATTTGTATAGTATTTATAACATTATTTAAAAGTATGCAATAGTAATTAAGTAAATTAATATACTAACGCGACATAAATATAGCCTGTAATAAAATATATGTCATAAAACAATGTAAGTATGGCAAAGGATTAAGCTTTCCCAGTTGGATAATGAATTTAAAATATGCATTATTGTGATGACTACATAAATTATGCATATTTTTTTGTAAAAGCTGTTCTCCATGACTATAAACGAAGTTCAAAGCCTTCACAATTTTCCACTACCTTTCTTGCGAATGGGTGCTGACTTATGTATTCCTTCAACACTAAATCATATTGAATTATTGGCCATCACAAAACTCTTACCAATTTTCGTCATCAGTTCGACCAAAACTAGTATGTGCCTAGGAAAATTGTACTTTTGTATAGAAAGATACGGCTCATTATTTTCCTTTCCACTCTGGCTACTATCACAAGTGTCAACGCAGAATGTACAACATTTGTTCTTCTGCAAGTTGAGGGAATATTTCAGAATTGTTAACAACAACAGACACGGGACAAAAAATATTGAAACTAGCTGACTGGTATTAGCCTATGTATCACGTCACGATTAGTCAGATGAATTAAATTACAATTTAATCTCACTTGGATTCCATTGCTGTTATGGGGTGTAAGTGGTTCATCACCATCTTTGAACCAAAGCCTGCACCCTGCTAACTGACAAACGAAGCTCTGGCAAAAAGAGAGGTAGGGAGCGTAATTATAAGCTACCCGACTGGGGGAATGTACCTCCACCTCACAGAATACCGCAGCCAAATAACAATTCCCTTAAGGGTTGTTGTGATCCTGCGAGTGAGTGAGGTCACCAGAAAGATAGATACCGCAGCCAAATAACAACTTCCTTGAGGGTTGTTGTGTTCCTGCGAGTGAGTGAGGTCATATTACTAACAAGTCGGATGTTTGTGGTTCATACTAGCAGCGTTATTGCAAAAACATTTGTGAAGAGTAAGACAGTAAGTTGTGCTCCGTATCATCACACAAAAATTTTATAATTTTTTTATTTCAAATATTTTTATTTTTTCAGTAATAATGTCACGGCACAGAAATATTAGTACTACAGTATGGCCACTCCCTGTGATATGGAGATATCCCACTCTCGAGTCAAATCGCACAGACACAGTTTGTATGCGACACTACATTTGTATGGAACAGCCAGGGTGTGGTTACATATAAATACAACAAATATCGAACAACACCGTCTGCAAAGAAAGTAACATAAATATCACGGAAAGATAATCAAGCAATTTGAGAAAAAGCGCAACTAGTAAACATTAGGAAGCGGTTCCCAAACTTTCAATTTAATAGAACACTGACCAAAACCTATTTATCTTATAGAATCCCACAATAAGTAATTACAGATATAAAATTGAAATCTTCGAAGCGTATTTTCCTCCGCCTACGGAGCAAATAAAACTAACGACTAAAGTGTAATGCGGAATATTTTGATACCAAAATTACCGGGTAAATGAGAAGATGACCTAACGACTCACGACTGGTCATCATTGGAAAAGCGTATCGAGTGATAAAACTCAGCAGAAAATGTTAAGAGTTGTATGCCAAGAGGCTCACGAACTACCCAGTAGTTCAGAATAAGAGGTTTATTATTATACTATAGTCAATTAATTTGCGTCCATCAACATCAAGGCGTCCGTCAAATTCTAGAGAAAACTGCTCAGAATCAAGTGATACAAGCCTCTCAATCGCCTGATTATAAATAACATAACAATGTATGTCCACACAGATACTCTAATAGATGAAAGAAAAGCAGATCATTAACTGAACATGGTAATTATGGCATTCATGACAACAGAGCAAACTCAACATGCTTATATATTTTTTTCTTTACTATTATTTTCTTGAAGATCAATACAAAGCATGATTTGCTTTTTTATATATATATATTCATGAGCTTTTTTTTTTATAATAGTACTAGCATAAATGCTATATAATCCTTTAAAAATGTCTTCTAATAAGAATCGGAGTAAAAATGATAAAGATCTTAAGTATAAAACAATTACGAGCAATTTTTTGCTCCATCTTTAGGTTAATGTGAGCTAAGCTCTCTTAGAGTTTACAAGGACACGTGAGAATACGCAACGCTTATTCTGCTCGGGCGTAACACCAGTGTCGACGGAGGCAAGCGGATTTATGTACGTAGTATTTGCTGCCTTGCTACATTGAGAGCAGGTAGTAAATAATGTCATGAAAAAGCAAACAATGCACTTTACAAACACGCCTTGTAACCTACCTCGTTTATTTTTTATATTGACTCACCACATATATTTATTATAAGTTTTAATTATTCAACTCATACTAGTCTTACTTATCAAAGGCATTTAATTTTCAGCATGCCCAAATAAATACTCTGTAAACACTCCTTGTGACCCGCCTTGCATAGGATTTTATTACACACCTGATGCAAAATTAAAGGCATTTCATATTTAATACAACCAAATAATGTCACCAAAAAGCAAACAATGCACTTTATAAACACTCCTTATGAACCGCCGCATCTGTGCATTCATTTCTAGTACGCCCAAATGCAAACAATGCACTTTGTAAACTTATTGTTAACCGCCGCATATTTTTCTAAGAACCCATCGATGATGAACCTGATGTAAAATCAACGCCATTTCCCTTCCAATACAAGGAATACGCCCGATTTTATAGTAACGCGGCGGCGGCTCCGTAAAGGGCGCGGGAGGCGTTCGGGCGTGCTCCTAACGGCGGAGGCAGGTGTCGCTCGAGGCGCCCTGCGTGGGAGGACTCACTCAGAGTTTGCGCGGCCGCGTGAGGCGACGTTTCTTGCGTTCGGGCGTGCCGCCGGCGTCGGCGGAGGCGCGGCGGCGTGACGCCGGCGTAGTGCTCTCTTCGCCACCGCTCCACTCGTGCCTGGCGTCCTTTGAGCTCGCCTCTGTGGGCGTGTCGACGCTAGCGGACGTAGTGGCCGCGGCCGCGGTAGTCGCCACCGCTGCGGCAGCCGTAGCCGATTCCGAACCTTCCGCTTCTACAGTCTCGGCACTTGTGCCCGCAGCCCACTGTAATTCGGATTAGCTAGAATATAATTTCAGTGGATATTTGTCTGTTGCAATACATAATACGTAGTAATGTAGGATAGCCATCTAGGCATACCTTGTTATTGTATAATTAGTATTTTATAAAATAGCATCCGCGCACGGCAGGCTAAGAACGCAATAAAGCAGTTCAATCAGGGGCAGTCCCCACTCATTACAATCTTGACTGACTGGTTCAAATTGAGCACGAAATAATGAACAACCCTAAATGTGTCAGGATTTCTTTCACTAACCAGCAGAGTTACTTTTAGTTATTTTAACAGACACTATTCTCTAATCCTATAGGAAATAACCGTAAACAAGGAGTGCAATACCTGTGCGAGTGATGAGGAAGGCGACAGACGCAAGGAGGCGCCGCACTCAGCACACAGCGGCGGCACGGCCGGCGAGCGAGACCGCCAATACTGCAACTCTGTCTTGCATTTGTTCAACTCCTGAAATCATACAAAAAGTCATTATTAAAACAACTGTAATTATAAATTATAAGCGGTTTGTCTAGAAGTAATGGAATAGCTACGAATCTTTAATTTATTAAACGCACACCGTACGATCAACCGACATGATATGTGTAACGCGCTGTCATACACGTCGGTGATCTACCGATGAGGAAAACATCAATCAATGCAATTCAATGAAATCATGACAACCAATAATGCAATTCATGCCGAATGCTCTTGTAGAGTGCGCTTTAGAAGACATAATTATCATCTATCAGTGCATTTCGACATCACGCATGAGCATTTTCTAATAATAAATAATAACCTGCCTCTAGTAAATTTTAACAAGTAGATAAATGACACACTTTCATATATAAATAATATTTTTGTACTGTATCTTAAATAAGTGATTTCATTGAAAATTTAATATAATGAAATGAAAATAAATACATACAAGAATCAATATGCATTGATGTTTGTTAATCAATATGTGGTATATTTTAGAAAATTTGAAGGATCTTTTATTTTAGTGATATGACAGATTAGATTTCTATTAATTTTAGTGAAATTAGTGCAGCTTATTTAATTTTTTCTTGTACCCAATGTCGGCATTTGAACCGAACTTCGGCCGAATGCCGAAATTGGGTCTATGCAGAGCCGAAATTCGTAAAACGGAATGTGAAACGCATTTCGGCCCATTCTAGAAAAAATATAAGGGTACAGAATCCGAATAATTTATTTGTTATTCAGGTTTATACTATTAAATATTTGTATATATAAAATGCTACTAATAGTTAATTTTACAAAAATAGAAGACTTATAACAGTAATCAATGAAGCTGGCTGTCCAATTGTCAATGAGACTTTTTCTGCGCCCTTCATAATTGCCACAATCACAGATTCAATAATAGTACTATCATAACACTGATTATATTGTGTTTACAAACCTGTAGAAGAGTCTGGAACTTGCGGCTGGTCTCCTCATTCTTCTTATCATAGTCATCAAGTCGGTTGGCATACTCCAGTGTCTGTTTTTGCTGTTCTGCTATCTGCTTTTGTTGTTCTGCAATCTGCTTTTGCTGAAGGGCGGTTTTGCGTTTACAACTACGCAAATCGCTACGTAACGCCGATAGCTGGTCATTGTACCTGTTCAGGACGATTACGCTATATTACTATACCAAATTAAAGTCCCTAAATTGTGATGGCTTTTTCATTTTCACATTACTTCAACCATAAAAATAAAATCTAAGGAGAGGCCCCTTAGATTACCCCATGATAAGGTTTTTTTTATTATTTATATGGCTAATTGCAGGTTGCAATGTTTACAAGACCGTTGAACTATATTTTATACCATTATAGTTGTAATAATTTGGGATTGCTATATGTACTACTGATAAATCTTATCTTCATCAGCAACAGCTTCATCGCAGCGAGCGAGTGCATCAGAGTCAGTACTAAAGTCGCTGCATACATAGCCGTGTGAAGGCATGTTAATAGTTACAGAATAAGTGGTATCATATAATTATCTATTCTAAGATCCTCCGCTTTAAGTAGCTATCTAATGTGATAGCTCTTTTTTATAAACAAAATTCAATCATTTATTCAGAGAACAATAGGCCTTCGCAGGCACTTTCTAAAATATAGCTAATCTTGCATTTTGTATTAAATATTATAGTTACATATTCTGCCTGGGGCTTGGAACACATCTAATCCTGAGGTACAATTTCGTGAGAGTCGTTTTGGCTTTTCGACTACTAGTTGAAATGCAATCTTACTAAACATAAAATTGCTAAGTGAGTATTTACTTCTTCATCCCTTGTTTGATCCGGTGTATCCGTTTCCTGAGCACCATATTGCTCTGCGGCGGCGGCGGGGAGGGCGGCAAGCTCTCCTCCATGTACATATTGAGAGAAGAGACGCGACGCTCGCCCGACGAACTGCCTCCTGCCTGCTGAGGAGACGACTCGAAACCGCTAGGCGGCGGGGAATCCAGGCACATGTACGATTTACTGCTTTCACCCGCTGAAACATTCGTTTATAAATTCAGTTAGTATTGTAATTTACAAAAGTAATTACACCATTTGCAAAGGCGGTTTGTTTTACTATTGCAAAATTAACTCGCCTTCGCAATCCCGGCCATTGACGGAATCGTGAGAAGCGACAGAGTCAATCTCACGATTATAGGGAAGTAATATTTAACCTATCTTTCTTTTTTTATCAGTCAACCTATCTTCGAACGTATGAGTTCTTACACATAGCTTCGATAAACGGTGTAATAGTTAATGTAATATTTTTAATCCTTGACTTTGGCTGTAATTGGAATGGGTATCATAAGTAAAATTTAAATGGTCCATTCGTAACAGACATATATTTATTAAATCAGGAACATGATTTTTAATCAAACTGAAAATATTTATCTGCGTAAACTTTCTACACAGCTATTTTCATGACTAACAATCATCCCTTCTATTAGTTCTATTATATTGTTAACTACCGTAAGAGGTACGTTTACTGTGATTAATGTTGACGTGGATGAAAGTTACGGAATCTTTATCCATCAAATTAAGAAAAGAGTCACACAGTTATGAAACTGGTGCTGATTTCGATAGATGTTTCTCATAGACTATGAGGTTTTTATTATTATTAGTAATGCGGCAAAAGTGATGTTTTCAGGTCAAAACCTACAAATGATATGATAAGAACAAGAACAATACTTTCTTACAGATTTAGAATATACGCATAAGTTCAACCAACACAAGATAACTATGTCGTAATGACTATAAATAAACATTTGGTACACATACATCTTAATCCTATATCTTATGAAATTATATTTATCTGTGTTTCTTTTATCGACCGGTATCTAAGAAAAATATGTTTATATTCAGAATTTAAACATTGTCGTGTAATATATAGTACAAGTGGTACACCATTACCCATGAGCCAAAACCTACCGTCGACGTGAGACGTCTCTTGGACACGTCTCGGATTGGGGTAGATTGAACTTGGTACAGCTAAATCCCTCAAAGACTCAGGTCTGTGCGTTTACCGCTAAAAAGTCCCCGTTTATCGTAGCTCCTAGATTAGAAGGTACTCCCCTTAGTGTTAGTCCCAACATTTCCATCTTGGGTGTCGACATATCGAGTGATGTTCAGTTTCGCGGTCACTTGGAGTGCAAGGCCAAACTGGCTTCTAAGAAGATTGGGGTCATCAATAAAGCCAGGCGGTATTTTACACCCCGACACCGCCTTCAACTATATAAAGCCCAGGTTCGCCCTCACATGGAGTACTGTTCGCATCTCTGGGCCGGTGCGCCCCAATACTTGCTTACTTCATTTGATCGCATACAACGAAGAGCAGTTCGAATCGTCGGGGACCCAATGATCTCGGATCGACTGGACTCTCTCTCTACACGCAGAGATGTAGCGTCTCTTTGCATTCTATACAAATTATATCACGGGGAGTGCTCGGATGAGCTGTTTGATTTGATACCTGCCGCTGAATTCCACTATCGTACAACTCGCCATAAATTAAATTTCCACCCATATCATCTTGATAATTGGCGATCTACTACAGTACGTTTCCTAAGGCATTTTATACCACGAACGGTTAAATTGTGGAATCAACTTCCCTCAGCGGTATTTCCGAACAATTACGACATATAAAAATAAAAAAAAACCTCACAAGTTGCCCACCCTGTGCGACAAGGAAGCTGGCAAAGAACTTAAGTTGAAAGCGGCCCGACTGGGAAATATTTGTACCTCACACAAATTTGCAGCCATTGAATGGGATACTGTAGACGATGTGTGATGGCAGTACACGACCTGTGTTATGCTGCGTATGCTTATTCTGCACCCGACTTGGTATAAAAAATAACGCACATTACATTCAGAGTGTTACATAAGGTATAATAAATTAAATTCATGGCAACACGAAATGAGTTGTTCTATATGAAACCAACATCATTTTTAGAATACTTTGTTCATAGAACGAATAAAGCGGCCATGTCTCGTGTCTACAAATATCACAACACAACTGAAATAAGTATCATGGCATTTGTGACCCTTCTAAAAATGCTAAAAAATTACAGGGCACTGCAGCTAATTCTGCAAAATTTAACAAAGCGAATCGTCGTCATAAATTTCGTCATATTTCAACCACACCGCGGTCTGCGACGAGGACGGCCGCTGGGACCACAAAAAGATAATACGAAAAGACGCGTAGTAGTTAACTCTGGATTTGGATTATCTAGACATTCTAAACTTAAGCCTCCACCTAAAATTTCATGAGGTCTAACTGCAAGTTAGGCCACTAAACATTCATTAGGTCTAACTGCAAGGCCATGATCCAGCTTCAAATCAATACTTCACTGGGTTACTATGAAATTATTACAACCATTCAGTCATCACGACTTACACAGTAAACCAACTACTAAAGTACCAAGAGCGCAAAATACATTGGGCAATTAAGGTCTATTTTCGCATTCAATAACAATATATCAACCAACATTTACGTTTTGTTACTAAGTTATGTCTAAACTATTAGACCACTTGTTTAACTGATCATAGCCTACTTACGTGGAAATCGTGCCGCCCGTGAGTGCCATCATCGGTTAAAAATAATAATAAGTGGCGCGACCTACATTTTAATAATCTGGTTAACAAAATAGATATCTGCCCCGCTTTATGACATTACATATTTTTCGCTACAATCTAGAGATAGTGTCGAAGTAAATAAATGATCGGGAAGCTATTCCATTATATACCGGTTGTGAACACTTTCCTTGCAACCAATTTATTTATGAGCGTGGTGCACCCTGCTGACTGGCAAACGAGGCTCTGGCGAAAAGAGACCTCTCTTTTCGCCTATAGGGCATAGTATATTTTTTAAAGTTGGCGGTACTGCCGCAGTCGGGGACACTCCCTCACAAAATACCGCAGCCAAATAACAATGCCCTTGAGGGTCGTTGTGTTCCTGCGAGTGACTGAGTCACCAGAAAGAAAGAAAGGAAGAGTAGTATAGGCGATATAGAGGAGAAGTATACGCAGGCAACGGATCGGCGACCCCTTAGTGTTGCTGATCTCCATGGGCGATGGTGATTGCTTTCCATCAGGTGACCCACATGCTTGTATGCACCTCTCTCATATAAAAAAATACTAGAGATTAGCTCTGTAGTTTATTAGTATTTTTCTTATCATAATATTTGTTTATTACGATGGCGTATATTTTATTCCACATTTCCTATTCATTTTAAATTATTTTGATAAGATATTTGATAAGAAATAAATAAGCATAATAATTTCATTTTTAACCGTAGCAGTCATCCAAATATGGCCACTGTGATTTTTTTTTTTACCCATTTAGAAGTTCACCTACGCGCGCTGACTACATTCGGGGCATTTCTACAATTATCCACATGTTAAACTCATTTTAGTTATATTTTATTTGAAGGCGAAATTGGACTACCAAATAGTAATCTTAGTAATTAAAACTACAGTTACAGTTTTGGGACTTACAGTTACATTTACAGGACTGTATTATAGAATAGAACAGATTTGGGATTCAAAAATAGATATATTTAGTGATTAATTACAAATAGTAAATAATCGATAGGTAAGTCATATTTTACTATATTTAAATTAGTGTTTGAAATCTGGAGAAATCAAAGCGACATATCATAATTATGTCGCTTTGATTTCTCCAGATTTCAACATTACTATGAATACTTCATAGCAAGGGTATATCAATAATTTAATTGACGAGCTCGGTGGTCGAATGACCACTTTGACTACCGAGGTCGCGGGTTCAATCCCCGCACAAGACAAACATTTGTGTGCATAAACATGTGTGTTCGTCTTGGTCTGGGCGTTTTCTATGTATTATATGTATGTATTTACAAAAAAAAATGTATTTTAAGTACCAGTATTATATCAGTTATCTAGTATCCATAGTACAAGCTTTGCTTAGTTTGGGACTAGATGGCCGTGTGTAATTTGTCCAGGAATATTTATATTATTTTTTATATATCAATGAAATTTCCGTAGAGTAAGAGCAAATTTCTATACAATTGTAAATTGCAGAATTATTGGAAAATTTGGTGTTTGATCATAAAGATCACATTATAACGTAGAAAGACTATGTATGACTATGTAATATGTATATTGCCGCTATAACAACAAAGACTAAAAAACAGAATAAAATTAATATTTAAGGGGGCTCCAACAAACGAGTTTTTTTTTGCTCGTTTTTGCTCGCAATTGATAACAGTAATAGGTAGACGCTTGAAATACTCACATAATATTTAGTTTTATATTCACTTTATAAATCTATATATTTCAACCTATGTTCTACAAAGAATAAATGAATTATGAATTATAAATTGCATTATATAAAAGGTGTTTTCTATGTATCATAAGTATGTATTTACAAAAAAATGTATTTACGTATGTTTATCAGTTGTCTAGTACCCATAACACAAGCTTCGCTTACTTTGGGGCTAGGTGGCGCTGTGTAATTTGTCTGACAATATTTATTATTATATTTATTATTTTATTATTTATTATAAATAAATAATTAAATAAATATAAAACAAATATTTAAGGAGGGCTCCCATACAACAAACGTGATTTTTTTTGTCGTTTTTATAGATAAGGGTACGGAACCCTTCGTGCGCGAGTCCGATTCGCACTTGGCCGGTTTTATTTTTAAAGTAGTAAAGTACAGGAAAACATTTTCGCGGTTATTCTAACGAAGATTTTCTTTTCTAGTTTTAACAGCCTACGTATCACCTAACTACGAGAATTCATTGGGATCGAAAACAAAAAGTTAGGTCATGTCAAATATCTTACTAACGCCAATAAGTTATTTTTTAATTAGTTACTTTTTTGTATTTTAGTCTAAATGGGTTGAAACAGTGAACTTACCTTCTATTTTGATATCTATGGCCCGCCCGAGTTCGCGAGCCCAATTGAGGATTCCGTCTGCCGTACACTGGGGTCCCGTCATCGAGTTAGATGTTATCGTCGTCGCCGGCAGTTTAGCCTCTTTCGCTTGTTTTAATTTCGATGTCACAAAGAGGATCAGGGCACATATCAATAGGGAACCTATACGCATTGATGACGGTGGTGTTATGAGTAAACAAACGCATATTATGCTAAATTTTACATTCGCGGCTGCGGTTTAAACCAAAGATATTTAACAGAGATGCACATTTTACACGGTTTTCTCTACATCAAGCGTATTTAGACACTGTTGGTACAAAAGAGCCCGGATGCCGGTCGACGGCAAAGAGCAGTTGGTTATTATACGCTTAGTACTCCGCGTTTACATCTAGTGTCACCTATTATGTCACAGGGTACGAAATTACTAAGGATATATTTCCGGGATAGGAAATTTAAGAATATGACTTACATGTTACGTGCAAGGAAAAACACCATTGAAAATTTTTCGATGTATGACAGCAGAACTGTTTTAAAAGAGAGCGGAAGAAATTTTAAAGTTATTAGAAGTTAGAATTGGCAATTAGTAAATGTCAACAGTAATTAACGTGGATTTTACTTTAATTTGTAAATTTTTAAGATTTCGTGTTTAAGGGAAAAATTTAAGAAAAGTGTCTAATTTAAGGGATTTTCACGAATCTCTGGGAAAATCCAAATTAAGGGTAACTCAGTTTACAGCATATATTTTCTAATGTTCGCTCGAACAAGAGCAGTACCTATCAAGTTAAACTTATTAAAATAACTAAAAAACACAAATGTTTTACATACGAATTTTAATATTACTTAATGAACTGAAAAAGAAAACTTGTAATATGTAATTACATTTTGGGCGTTTAGGTAATTTATAATTACCTAAACATTCAACATATCTCAAATTACTTTTAAGTAATTAGCCTGCCTTTTATGTCTCTATATTTTAAGACCTCAGACAATGACTGAATAAATAGTTACACGAAATATTTATATTAGTTATTACAAAACCCTAACCATTACACTTGGTTGGGAAAATAATTGCGCTGTGTGATGGAGAGGATAGATGTAGTTAAACAAAACTCTTAAGCGCACAGCACTGTGCAAGTTGAAATGTTTTTACTACGTGGTAGCTAAAGTTGCGATTAATTTAATTGACTAAGGAAGTGAATTTTATTCTGTACTAAGATAGATAGACGCGGTTCATACATAAACGCACGTCTGACTCAAACAAGCGTGCGGTGCCATCGCGTGGCGGCGTCATGATTTCTATGTGTAATTTATGTCGACTACGAAACAAAGAGTAAATTTATTAGCAATGGAGGAACCGTGTCTCCGTACATCTTCGTCACATTGCTGTTTTTGTATCAAGAGTCCTGTATCTGAAATTGCGCCGATTTTGTAATAAATTGCGCAACGTTTCTCTTCGTTTCCCAGAAAGTATACATACTACACTATATTTGAGTATATATTATGAAAGACCATTCCAATTCGGACGGAAAAAACTATTTACATTATTTATTTAATATGTTAATTTGGATAAACCCGCCTCAGTTCAACAACAGTATTCTCGAATTTGATGAACAGGGATCACAATGGCCTCGTTTCTATAGATATTGTTAAGGAAACACTTCAAATAAAATTCCAGACATTGTTTAAAAAGTCTTTAAGTGAAGAAACTACACACTAGGTTTTTATTAGTTTCATAGAAATTTGCCGAGTAAAAAAAAATACCACAGCAAAATACAAGTTGTGTATTCTAATTTAAAATTTGGCTGTGTTCTATTTTTTTCACACACGTCACGTCGACAGAAATCTATTTGCACAAAGTTTGATACTTTTTAGCGGCGGATACGGCATGTAATCGAGAATATACCTTACCACAAGATTGTCCTACGATACTTGGTACAGACGAGATATAGTTTCGCAGCACTGAGGCGCGACGGTTTATTTTATGTAATAATATGAATACTGCACTAATTTGGCAAGATGTTATATTTGTATATTATTTATTATGTAATTGTATATAAAGAAAATTAAATAAATATTATTATTATTAAAAAAAATATGTAAAAATGTTTTTTCTATAATAAAAAATGACATGCAGAAAGGAATAGAGAATCTCTGGGATATTATATTATGATGTTCTATGATATAAAAATTTATGTCTGTGAAATCATTAGACGATGCGAGAGGCATGGCGAATACTCTCCCGACATGAAAGTCGCAAATAAAATAAAGAGTGATTATGAAAGTAATGTCGCAGTGTCGCGTCATAATCGCCTCACCGACGCGGTCTCAGCCTCGCAGCAAAAACTTACGTGAGAATGCATTGGTGATGTCAAAGAAATCCGTCCCAAAATAGGTTATCTCTGGTAAATTTGGCTCAATATGCTCTTTGAAATATTCCATTGCCATAGTAGTCAAGTCAAATAGCTCATCAGTGACCTTATAAGGTCTGGCTAGTTTAGTAGTGGTTTTTAAGTATGATAATATGCTATAAACTTCATCCAATATCTGAAAGAAAAGTAGAAATAAATGTCACAATAAATGTTACTTAATTATTACATCGTCGACAACCCTTATTCATTCCACTGCTGGGATATGGGTCTTCCCCAATCGAAGGGGTTTAGAGCCTACTCCACTACTACTACGCTGCTTAACTGCGGGTTGACGGAGGCCAGTGTTCTCTCGACGCCTAAAGGCCACTGACTTGGCTTAACGACTATCATCTAATGACAACAGCTGGGGCCGACAGCTTAACATGCCCTCCGTAGCACGAGATAAATAACCCCATCCATGGACAGGCTACGGTCGATGTTGTTAAGCAGCAAGTTGCGTGTTCGATTAGGCTGTCAAGCGCAACGACGCCATCAACCTCCTCTCTTTTTTTTTTTTTAATTATTACATATTACAATATTAATCCTTTGAATACTAAATTCAGTTATACTCCACGTTTTGGGGACGAATATACAGGGCGTTCCATGTCACCTGGAGAGAAATAATGTGGACAAGAATCTTTGCTAAAAGACTTCACTTTAGTACAGTTTGACACAAAAAAGTAGACATAAATAGGAGCGCCACTTTCTTCGTAAAAAAAAGTTCTCTCATGGCAACCCTTGTGCACTTTTGTGTAAAAACATAGACAATGTTGCTATCTTCTTAATATATAAAAATTTCGTGTCACGTTGTTTGTCCGCGATGGAATCCGAAACTACTGAACCGATTTAAATCAAATTTTGCACACGTGTGCAGTTTGATCCAACTTGAGATATAGGATAGTTTTTAACTCGATTTATACTAGCATTATTTTTTTATTGCAAATTATTTGTTCATAATTATCTGTGAGTACCATATCTACTATTATAACAAATGACGGTGTAAAGTAATTTGGTAGGGTAATCTTAATCTTAATATATAAAAATTTCGTGTCACGTTGTTTGTCCGCGATGGAATCTGAAACTACTGAACCGATTTAAATCAATTTTTACACACGTGTGCAGTTTGATCCAACTTGAGATATGGGATAGTTTTTAACTCAATTATGAAACAGAAGCACTTATAATTGTCACCAACATAAAGTTATTTTGGATTGAGTGTGGCTCAGTAGTATCCTTAGAGCCAAAAAAACCTCACTTGCACATGGTGCATCCCACCGGCTAGCAAAAGGGGCTTTGGTGAAAGAGAAATAGGACATACTGCCTATACTGGTGTAATCATAAAGATTTGTTGGATTTGTTTCCCCCCGTATAGCTGATTATCTATTAAAAAATTGGAAAAATAACGTAAAAATATTTAAAGGCGATACGAAGTTCGCCGGGCCAGCTAGTTATTATTATTAATAAATTTAGTCCCTTTCTACTCTTTTGTATTCCACTGTAATGCTCTGCAACATTAAATATTTTAGATTTTCAATCATTTAATTATGCTTGTGTTATTTACCAATACGATAGACGTATGAACATTTCTGTGAATTGAACCCTCTAAGTCGAGAATGCTTGGAGGTATCAAGCTGAAATTTAAACTGTATACTCAGGTTTACGGTCCATGTCCAACCATGATTTTGTAAAAAAATCAAACTGCTAAGTTGACGTAAAAAAAAGATACGGCCGATTATTCAGCAAAAAACGCATATTTCGACACATCCTCAAGGGAATCAAAACTCATAGGGTACTTCCCGTTGACCTAGAACTATGAAATTTGGCAAGTAACATCCGTAAACACTACAAGTACGAGAATAAATCTCAAAACGATACATTTGTAATAAAATCTTAAAAAATAAGGGGTCTATATTTTTTATAGGGGATCGAAATTTCAAATTGAAGCTACTAGCTCAAATGAGGTATCATATGAAAGGGCTTGCTGTGCACATTGCAAAAAAATATTTTAATTATTTTTTCCGACGCATTATTTCTTATTTGTAACGATAAATATCAAATTTATAATGATCCTACGTACGGAACCCTCGGTGGGCGAGTCCGACTCGCACTTGTCCGGTATTCTACGTCGGATAACAAACAAGCATATGGCCCGCCTGATGTGAAGTGATTACCGTAGCCGCAAACGCTCGCAACATATAATATCGCTCGTGCATTACCACTCCCGCTGTTAACGCAGCAACTCCTTCTTTACTGCATCCTTTATTATATTATTATATTCTTATAGGACAATAATAATAATGAGCGACTAAACATTACTAAATAGGCTGTGCATAATCTGTACATTGAGACATTACACCTGTATCTCATAGTTACTATTAAAATGACCGAAATTGAGGGTAATTTTCAGATGTCTTTTTCAGTAGATTTTCATTAGATGTTCGTGTGATTATGTCCATTATTTACAAAATTATTAACGACCTAGTTATTAAGATTTTTCGGAATGCAAAATAATTACAAAATTTTCGTAGAGTTCTCGAGTTTAGTTGAATTTGTTTTTATTTAAAGTTTGCTCATCCTAATAGTAACGAAGTACACCCTGTATCAACCTGAAATATGATGATTAGTATAATATTTTTTTATAATAACAATTGGGAGTGCAAGCACCTCATTGCGCCCATGACAATCTGAAATGCTAGTAGAATTCATCCGCCAGCACCAGTTACTGAATTTCATAATTATCAATATTATAGACACTTACCTCTCCAGGGAAAAAGCAGCAATGTTTCCGTTCAATATGCTTGCCAAATGTCATCTGCAGCAGACTTAACCGCATATGCAATGTTTCAATGATATCCGATTCGCAGGCCAACGGATGACTCCTGCGGGCGGACTCGCGTCGCGGCATCTTGGCTTTGATAGATTGAAATCTATGCAACATCTGATTTTGTAGACGTTGAAATGTAGAATTCAAAATACTGCTACAAATTGTATTGAACTGCCTATTGACCTGTACATAAATAAAAAATAATATGTTATTACTATGACTATTAATATTATCATACCTATATTGTATGTATAGTCTTCAACCCATATTCATCCCACTGCTGGGATACGGGTCTCCCCTCAATCGAAGGGGTTTAGAGCATACTCCACCACGCTGTTCAATGCGGGTTGGCGGAGGCCAGTGTTTTCAAGCCGCCTAAAGGCCACTGACTTGGCATAACGATCATCAATGACAATAGCCAGGAACAAAGGCTTAATGTACCCTCCGAAGCACGGTGGAGCTCGTGATAAATAAACCCATCCATGGACAGGCTACGGTCGACGTTGATTAACGCACGCGTTTGATTAGACTGGCACGGGTAACGACGCCATCAAGCTCTTCAATCCACAATATACAAAAGAGAATAAATAAATAGACTAAGCATAAAAAAAGAACTAAATTTACATATCAATAAGTGCGATTTGATGTTGTGATAAAATTTTAGCATGCATATCAGTTGTAGCTATTCATATGCTCATAGGACCATGGTTACAGAATCGTTGATCAGGTTAGAGATAAAAATAATAAACGCCATTTTTACCGTTGGCTATTGTTCTTGAAAAACAAGCAAAAGCCGTGAATTGATATTGTGATAATTTATTGATCAGTGTACTTTCAATTTGTATTATGCAAATAAAGCATATTATTATCTGTCTATCTAAAGATGTAAAAATCGAGAGAAGCCGCGAGACAGAAAACTATTTTGTTTCTATAACAGACAGATTACGATCGCAGAACTAAAGTTGGCCGAATCAAAAAAAAAAAATATTTTTTCATTATTTAATTATTGACAATTCTAATTTTTGGCAAAATAACATTCTTAGTTTGTGCAATTGTCGGGTATATTTCGACATACTTAAATTATACTTTGAAGTTTCATATCGTGGTAAGAGTATACCAATTGTGACATTTGTAAGATCGATTCATCGGATCGGAACTGAATTTTGACTAGGTAATTATGAGAATTGGCCCTCTGATATGACGTCTCAATTTTTTTGCTGACTTAATCTTATTTTCTTTGTAATTTGATATTGCATTTACTTGACACTTAAGGCACACATATACATCAATAAATTTAATAAAGACTTTCAATAGTTATAAAAACGCCTTGACGAATACAGATAGACACGCGGCAAGCGAAGTGTTTGTATATATTTAGTTTTATTTTTCTAGACTAATGAGTCGCAGAGTTACGAGCGGATGCCTGGCGACGCGATGACATGCGAGCAGCCGGCGTGATTCGCCATGTTAGATATCTGATTATATATCTGAAGTTGGCAAGCTTAAACTACTTGTAGATGCATAACAGAATACAGCAAAAGAAACAGCCATCATTCGTTCCGTTACACATAGTTAGGTATATTATTTAAATTTGTCGTCAAAATTCCTTTAAATGCATTTCGAGTTCTACATTATGGAGATAATTTTGATGCAATTTTTTGTTTGTACGACTACGACGGGTAGGTATTATTTGGTGACTACGATAAAGTCATGTCGTGCGCACGCGTAAGTGGCGTAAGTGCTGTTTACTGTTTTAACGTTTCTGTATTTATAAACGTCGTGCTACACGTGCGCCTCAAGCAGCTATGGGAAATCTCGAAAACGTTTTAATCGAGATTTACAATAGCTGCTTTGCTCTCGTTACTGGTGGACAGGTTTTAAAAACATTAACAAAATTTAAATTACATATTATTCACCCTTGTATCACAATTATAAAACTTTTTACCTTTCGTCTCATAACGTTCAAGTTGCAAAATAACATTGTAAAACGTCTTATCTCATAATATCAAGTCTCGAAACCACCAAGTTGCAAAATACTTAGGTACATATCAAAACGTTCAAATAGCAGAATATGCAAGTTCAATGTCCATGTCTCACTATATTCAATTGTTCGTATCAGTAGATATGCGAGTATAAAATTGAGCCTCGCCGCTAAGGTCGCCTCGTCTTTGATGGTCACAAGTCTAACCTAAGCCAAGTTAAATCAGATTTAGCATATTAATTTATAATAATGACAACTTAACAAATAAAAAATTATGGCTTTTAATACAATAGTACACTTACACTCCCACTCATACTAAAAATTGAATATTATGAGACATGGACGTTTTGAGACTTGATAATTTTGGAACTCAGACTTTTAGTGATGTAGATATTTTTTCGATTTGGAGGGTTCGAGACTTGGTTCTTATTGAGATATGAATGTTTTCCAACCATGTGTTATTTTGCAACTTGAATGATTTGAGACTAAAGCTTTTATGAATTTATAACCTGAAGTTGATAAAATTACTTTAAGACTGCAAACTTCATATATGAATAGATTTTTTTATTAATATGGTAGTTTGTTTCTGATATCATTTTTTTAATAACTAATGGGGAAATACTTCTGGACTATTGTACCTTTGACAACAAAAAGAATTTTATTGTATTCTATGCTATCCTATGTAAAAAAGATCGTTTCAATACAGACACATTTTCACTTTTTTTTACCAGATTATGGAATCATATTATCAACCTAGATATTGAAAAGCTTATAACTGCTATTATATCAAATTCTAAAACTAGTCCTACAATAAGACCCTGAATAGGACCAGTAGTTGTCAATGACATAGGTGGGTTTCTTCCATCATGGAATTGAGAACATTTTCAATAAAGGTTGTAAAGACAAAAGGAATGTAATGTTAAATCAGGTACTTTATAAAGAGGTATTATACTAAAATGATTGTGAATAGAATATAATAAATTGCAAATTCAATCTATATCCATAAAACCCTTTTTTAACCTACAATTTCAATGAGTGTTCTAAATGAGCATTTGTTCATTCGCATGTAAATGACAGCAATGTTCTGAGCGAACTCTCAGAACATTAGCTCTGAATGCATTACAACACGCTTATTAGTGCACTCAACAGTTAGCAAACGAAAAAGTTCTGAACATTTTCATTCACTTGATTAGAACAAATGCTTGTTCAGAACGCTATATGTGATTACAGACATGCGTAAAGTGTCCCTGGGTATGCACACCTTGACACTGCAGTAATGTGCAAAATTAGAGACACTAAAGGGTAAATATATGATCACAGGTTAGAGAGTAAGCTAAATACTGTTTGTTAATAGCAATTATATAAATAACAATTGCAATGTTTCAGTGAGTCTAGCAAGCAGCCGGATTAGTAAAGTAGCGGCATGGCTAAATGGTCCACACCTCATGCTTCATTCGAGTCGCTTTGATTTGATCTGAAGTATATTACTGTACTGAAAATTTTTAAGTAATATTATAACTAGTATAATAATATTATTAGTATAGTAATAATAAATATTATAACTAGTAAAAAAAAAACTAAAAAAGCAACATGCTAAAATGTTAATTTGTGATATCAAGTACGTGGTGTACTTGATTGAGTGAATAAAACTTTTCAATCACTATGAGGACATTTATAGATATGTTTAACAAATTAGGAGTCCAGTGATCCTAAAGCGGTACAAGCTAAGTGGTTCCAACAAGTTTGCATATCCTATTAGGTACACGAGTCAAATATTATTCTATCACCTCCAATAAGATGCAACTAATGAATTTTGTTTGTATTATATCTGGACATTTGACAAGTGTTTTAAAGTTGTCAAGTTACAAAATAAAACACTAGATGAGTTTGGTCAACAGCTCTTGTACAGGCAGGTGGACTACTAATGTGTTAAATATTTATATAAATGTAATGTTGGAAATGTGTGAAAATTCTATACAATTCATAAGATTTCTGTTAATCTATTGTTTTGTATATTGTAGGTTTAGGTAATTATGTTCCTCTCATGATCTGCCAACAGAAATAGGATCTGTCAACTCATGACCAAGAAATATTTGAATTAAAAATAAATTTACATTTCCTAGGAATTATATAGGTACATAGTTCACACAATTTCAGTAACATGCCAAGAAAAAATAAGACAAAAATATTAACCGTCCTGAGATGTGAGACAGTTTTAAATCCCAAGTAGCCAAAAATCTTATCTATCACTTCAATGGGCAAATCAAGGAAATTAGTAGTGTAAGGTCTCGTTGCTGCCACTAATGCAGTACACTTCGAAGAGCTGGCGTGTGGCGAGGAACCTCCCGGGAGCAGGGCGCTCGAGTGGCGGGTCACGCGAGAGACGGCCACGGGCTCACTCTGCGAGGGTCCCGCACCCTCGCCGCTACCACTACTGCCCCCGACGCTACTCATCTGCCTCGTTGACACCATTTTGTCCAATTTACTTTATATGTTATCTCTGAAACTAATTATGGTCTTTAACATAAGCCCAATATTCATACAAAATAATCTATAGATTCCTCTTTAACGAAGTTTTAACAAATTAGAAAATATAGTCTAAAGATTAAATAACTGAAAATCAGTTATTCTTGATGTAATCACTAATTCTTGTTCATTGAAATAAATACAAATTACTTCTGTGCACTACTGAGCTTATTCTAAAATGGTGGCCATGGACGGCTAGATCGTACCTAATCACTTGAAAAATCGTGTAAATTTTACTGTATGAACCTCAGTAATAAATAAAATTATATTAAGTCACTCACTCAAGAATTCATGGACATGTTTTGTGTAAATTAAATGAGAGTTTTATATTTGAAGAAATTAAAATAGTGAGACGCAGTAGATTTAAACGCGTTACGCTTTCACAAAAAATATTTTTTTTGTTGGGTTGATTGGATTGGTTGGTTGGAACCGGACAGACAGATCAACGACGAGATGTCGAATTCGAAAATTCGATTACTCGATGTCGATTATACAAAGAATGTATCGATTATTTTAGAAAACTTTTACGTAATTATCTCTCCCAATCTATTAAAAAACGGGCTCCCATTTAAACTTAAAATTTAGGTAGATATTAGCTAATTCATCGACTTAGCGAGAAATCAAGAGATAGGCTCGACTTCATTTTTCTTTAAGGTCAAATCGCATCTGCCTATGCTGGTCTGCTGCGATTGTGTTAAAATATTCTAAAAAAAATTCCAGGCGTAGGTAGCCTCTTTGTCTCGATGATTTTGTAGAATGTTTCGATAAAAAACATTTACAGGAGACCGGACACTAGATAAAGATTCGTTTGTCCATCATGTTTAATTGATTGCGGAAGTATGTTGCAAGTACGCAGAAGAATGAAGAAGAGTCCAGGAATCATTAATCTGTGATCGATTACTGGGAGACTCACTACCTACATCTGTTTCCACAGAAAGTTCGGAATTTTCTTTTCGGTGTAGGCCAAAAAGTAAAGTAATTATAGGCGAAGTGTAGGCTAGGTCCATTGCAGAATGATCTTGACCAAATCAATGAAACGAAAAGATGAAAAGTTTACGAGAGATGAGTCAGTTGAACGTACTAATGAAGCGAGGAAGAGATATTGAATTGAGAATCATTCGATAATTTTATATATCGGCACGCTAGTCGCATTATGAAACATAAAAAAAAAAATGTGGCAAGAAAGAACGGAAACACAGATGGCGCTACAGTAAGAGTTTTACGTTTATTTGTAGCTTTAGTACCCTGAATACTAGTATTTTGGAGCCCGACGACGCGCACGCTAAATAATAAAATTTTGAGGCTCTGAGAAAAAAATGTATAAATTTAAAAGAAACGTTGTTACTTTGTAATAAATTTTGTTCCGTTTCTACTCTTTTTGGTCGACATATACATAATGCATTTATGAATCTACGTCAAACTCAAATCCTGAGTTTCGTAAAGACTACAATACTGTGGACCACATTCATACATTGCAGCAGATTGTGAAGAAAACCACAGAGTACAATTCCGTTATGTATGGCTTTTGTGAATTACGAGAAAGGCTTCGACTCCATCGAAACTTGATCTATTCTGGAGTCCTTACAGCAAAACCATGTCGACGACTGCTGAAATATATGCAGAGATGGTTGTATAGCGCTGCATCTGTCCGCGTCAAAGACCATCAATTTAGATTGCTGGTCTTTGACGCGGCACTAACTAAGCCTATTCAGCTACAGTAGAGAGTACATCAAGGGGATGCCCATTTCCCAGAAACTATTTACCGATGGTCTGGAACACGTATTTACAACGCTGGACTGGAAAAAATGGGGCATCAGTTTGAATGGCGAGTACATCTCACACATCCGACGACGTGGTCATAATGGCTGAATCGCTGGCAGCATTGACATCCGTCAACATACGACCGATCTCAATGCTACATCTCGGTCCGCGGGGCTGGGGATGAATTTCATCAAGACAAAAGCCATGTACAAGGATTTGGTCATCCCTAGCCCGATTGTCAGTATGCAGCTATTGAAGTGGTGTGTGTGAAAGTGAGAGGTGGGTGTGAAGTAGTGTCCGATCGAAGCTTCGGCTTCGGCTTCGGCCACTTTCGGCCAAAATAACCATGTTCGGCCAAACCTTCGGCTTCGGCCCCAAATCACGGCCGAAGCCGAATATTCATTTCCTTTCTAGGAAATGACAAACGTCGAAATTGAACGAACTAATGATCGAGAACGCATCGGATCGAACTTGCACGACGCTGCGGGTAGAACATTACCTATTATTATTATTATTCTATGTAGGACATTACGTAGTGACTAGTGATGTAACGAATATTCGTATTCGCATTCGCATTCGCATTCGCATTCGCAATTTTATGCGAATGTTTTGCGAATATTAACGTCCTAAAAATAATTAGGATTTTCAATTACAAAAAGGTAAATTAAATAGAGAAATAAGTATCAACTTCTTATATATTTGTTAACAAAACCTAATCTTCTGTTAGGATTTTTTGTTAACTGAACAATAAACATCACTCGTAAATCTATATTTGCTCTACTAAGCGTAAATCAAACAGCACTCGGCTTTCTTCGGATCGGCTCGACAATGCTTGGGAGTACAAGTAGATGCAAATAATTACAAATGTGTGCGTGTAACTCACGCGCCAACTGTCAAAATAAAGCCATAGACAAATGGCGCCAAATACAAAAGTCAATATTCGTATTCGCATTCGCATTCGCGAATATCGACGTCAGATATTCGCATTCGCATTCGCGAATGTCTAGAAATTGACATTCGTTACATCACTAGTAGTGACGTAGGCGCAAAACAAGCCCATAAAGGTAGGATTGCTCAGAGTAAACAATAAAAATTTAAAAATTATTGGATGCATAACGTAAAAAAAAAAAATCATTTTATTACTTACTATTATGATTTAAAATTCATAGGTACAAACAAGTGTGACATATACGTATAAGTATAAACCTAATGTTACTTTTCTTTTTAATTTTATATGATTTTCTATACACACTTGGTATTTAATTGATCAAAAATTATTAGAACGAGAAAGCATTTTTTATTCGTTACGTTAGTCTAGTTTTTTGCCAGTCGAAAAAAGAGACTGATCGATCGATCATAATGACTGTACTTGTTGAATTACTTTGATGAATAAATACCTAACTATATTCACAATATTCCGCAATTTTATTTATTATTTTTACATTTCTATATTGTACAGTCAATATAAACATTCAATATTAAAGTTTTCAAATCATCTAAATTAAAAAAAATTACTTGTAGCTAATCTTGAATAAAATCTCTTACAGATTTTAAACCTTCGGCTTCGGCTTCGGCTTCGGCCGAAGGTTGTGGTGATAACCGATTAATCGGCTTCGGCTTCGGCCAAAAATCGACCTTCGGTCGGACACTAGTGTGAAGTCGAATCGACTATGTCTACCTCGGACATTATATACAGCTTGGTCGGGGTAATTTCAATAAAGAGATCGATACCTAGATAAAATATACATATACATACATATATTTTATTAGCCGTGTGGTTTCCGGCAGACTAGAATAGAATCACTCCGTTTCTCCGTGAATGTCGTACAAGGCGATTAAGGGAAATACATTATCAAATATCGATCAGGCCTCCCCAACCCGTTTGGCCAGCGTGGGGAGTGTAGGCCAAATCCTACACTCCCCACGCTGGCCAAACATACATTAATAATTTATAAAAAATTTGATAATTTTTCTGTCTACCAAAAAAATATATCGTAACTTGCTCCCTTACGCTGGAATACAACACCCTCAATTAAATTGTAATTTTGCTGCGATGTTCTGTGAGGTTACAAATACGTTTTACACTGCCTCTCTATCGCCAGAGCCTCTTTCGCTAGTCGGCAGGATGCACCACGTGCAGGTGAGGTTGGCTTTGTATCTAAATATCGTGGTAAGCCGCTTAACCCCTTTACTTTTTTATAGGGCAAGACTTATTGTTGGAAAAGATTCAATAAATAAATAAAGGTAAAAAAGAACATTTTAAACATGTTAATTTTGTTATACAAACAGTTTTCTTCACTAAAGCGTTAAGTATATGGTATTTATTTCATTAAACTGATAATATATTCTTTTCTTAAAATAAAAAAATAATAATTACTAGCCATGAAATTTCATTAGTAATGTGATGTATACATTATAAGCAATATGCATCCTCAATTCAGTATTGTCAACTATTACGTTAGGACCTTATATACACAATTAGATATGTACAGATCGTTAGCTCAACCTTCGATCATTAATATAGTTCTATAAAGTGATCTAAGAGCTCAACATATTAAAATCCTGTCAACAGACTGAGACATTTTACATAAAGGGGAGTGAATTCCAGAGTTGTGCCGCGGTATTCCGTGATATGACCAAACTTCCACACCCCAAAAGTAGGTTTGTTAACGTTTAAGGGTGGGCGCTGGGCGCAACCAATAAGCTCCGAACATGCAATCTACGCAAATATAGCTGCCATTCACTCGTCGATGTCAATCATAATTCATAACCATATCAGTTCGAGAGCAACCATTCCCGCCTCACCGGTAATATGGACCGGACCCTTTGTTATATTATATTTACAATAGGCCACGCGTGTATTGGTCTAAAAAAAAGTCGCGTGAGCATGTTTTTTTATTTTTTTATTGTTACGAAACTAATCGCAATATGCACACTCAGCGGTCTAAAGTGCCGCTGAGTGTGCGCAGATCGGCTTACTTCGTAAATAGCGCACACCCCTGTCATGGACAAGGCTCATTTACTATATAATTAAAATCTATATATTTTACAACATACTTAAAACTAACTAAACTTAAAGCTAATAATATAAATCCCTGGCGCAATAGCGAGTTAAAATAACAATATAATTAGCATAATGTACCAATTGCTTACAATAATTGTTTAAAATTGTCACTTTAACTATAATCACATTAAAAACATTGTAACCACACTTTGGACGCCGATGAATTTGAGATGATGGCTTGGTCACACTACGTATGGCCATGTTAGGATGCGTCAATGGACCCGACCCTTTCTTATATTATATTTTTTTATACTACGTCGGTTGGCAGATAAGGATACTTCCCAACTGATGTGAAGTGGTTACCATAGCCACATTAATGCTCGCAAAACGCAAAATGAAATATTGCAAATATAGCTCGCGTATTACCACCCCCGCTGCCAAGCTGCAACTCCTTCCTTCCTGCCCCCTTACCACCATCTCTTATTGCGATTCAATAACTGAATAGATTGCTTATTCATACCAATGAATGAGCGACTCTATTTCAAATGGAATAGAGTAGCTTATTGATTGGTATGAATAAGCAATCTATTCAAATATTGAATCGCAATAAGAGATGGTGGTAAGGGGGCTGGTGACCTCAGTCACTCGCAGGAACACAACAACCCTCAAGAAATTTGTTTTTCGGCTACGGCCTTCTGTGACGTGGAGGTATTTCCATAATCAGTACGGGCAGCTTACGATTACTCTCGGTCAACACACACTGGAAGAGCAGCGGCTGGCAGCGCCCTGACGAGCATTTTCACTGTCATATTATTTTAAACTTTATCATCAGTAATTATAGTGCATAGAATGGCTTGAGAAATTTGAAAAGACGCACGGCCGTCCGCGGCTCCGCGAGCACACCGACGACTCCCTCGCAGCGGAGGTGCGCGGAGGCGCGCGGCAGCGCGCGGCGGCTCGCGGCCACGCGCGACTGCCCGAGCAGTTGCGAGCGGCCGTTGGCAGCATCTTGCCAATCTGTAATTGGTATCTTGTTTCTGAATATGTGGCCTGACAACTAGTTTTCAAATTTGTCATAGTTCATTCTATAATAGTCATAATAAATTCTAGGATACAGATGTAAATTTGTGCAAAATGTTTGAAATTGGCCAAATAAACGTCGTTTCTTCTAGTCGTGTACCCAAAAATTTCTTTTTGTTCTAAATCTTTTTTGTCTTTCTTCTTCCTCTTCCTCTTCTATTATACGTGCATTAATAATTAAATCCAAAATACTCATTTTCACTGTTATGTACACACGAGTTTCCTTGTTAAATGTAGAATGTAAACAGCGCCTAATGAAAGCGCGAGCCGTCGAGTCGCGGGCGGCCGCGAGCAGTCGCCGGAGGTCTCGAGCAGTCGCGGGAAGTCTCGAGCAGCCGCGGGAAGCCTCGAGCAGCCGCGGGAAGCCTCGAGCAGCACCGGGAGGCCGCGCGCCTTCTCTGTTCGCCGCGTCGCTGCCATTCCGGTGTGATTTGACCCTTAGACTTCATAAAATTATAACAGACTTTTCCAGAGCCGTAAAACCAAGGCTTTTTTTCTACAATGTGAATGTCAAATGTGTGAATTGTCAATTTGACGTTTTGGATTTTCCAAGTCACTCATATGTTCATTCACTTATGTCAAGTACGTTCACAGTGTTGCTATTTTGAAGGGATATTGCTCTTTGGGGGGAGTTTTCTGCCCTCGACAGGGAAAAAAGGAGAATGACAGAAAGGGAAATTTATTTCGCATTGTAAAACACGTTCACCGTGAGGCACATTCTCTTAAAGAACTTTTTATAGGTCTGGACACTTTATTGTATAAATTTATATTGTATAAATATTTATTTAACAGTCCTATTTAAGTTCATTGCAAAATTTACACCATGGGTCGTGGATAATACTTTATCTTTAGTTTATTTTCCGCTGTTATTAAAACTATAACATAAAATGCTATATATATATAGCACTCCTAAAAAAGTTTTCACACAAAATTGAAGGCACCTTAACAGCGTTTTCAGATTAGCCGATCCGATATCGGTATCTGACGCCGATACGATATCGGGGCATGTAAAATGTATTAAACATGTACCTGTCTTTCATATTGTCTGGCCCGATATCGGATATCGGAGCCGACACCAATATGTTGACGGCACCATCGGACGCCCGCGGGCTGTCGGACGATAATGTTTGTATGTGTGCTATACGTGTATTTATATTGTCTCTGTGTAGTTGAACAGTTAAAAGTAATTGAAAAACTTTCTAGGTGCGATTTGTAGGTTGCTAAAAAGAGTATAAAATGCTCCCTCTGAATATCTAGCTTCCACAATGGGATGTATCCAATACTGTCTTTTAGTTTGCTTACAAAAAAAAAGTTTAGTAGAGTCTGCTATTATGACCTGCCCGCACTAAGGTATCGAGCAAATGGCCGTATTGGAACCATTTTGTAGGAAATATGTGAAAACAGCACATGGTGTCGGCTGTCGGATATCGGTTGTCGTCGTCCTACACTGATGTCCCCACGGTGAAAAAGCCTAAGAAGAAAAGAGATGATAATTTGAATTGCAACTAATGATCACAAAAAGGACAGAGTTAGAAATTGCAAGAAATGGATACGAGACGGAAGACCTCCTAAACAAAGCACATCAGATAATGCAAATTCCTTTCGTCAAATTCAACACGTCAGTCTTATGGTACTAAGAGGTTGTTCATTGGAACTCAGCTGCGATAAAGATAGCTGGTTTGTCGACAACGGCGCAACTTCACACATCACAATAAGAGATGATTTTTTCCTAAATTATCAAGACTTTTATATGGACTGCTCAGTTACAACGGCCGATGGTACCCCGATAGCTGCCAAAGGTAAAGAAACTGTGATCGTGGAAGCAAATGTCAATGGTAAAAAGGAAATAATCACCTTATATGATGTTCTGCTAGTTCCATCACTGACAAAGAACTTGTTTTCTACACTGGCTGCACAAGATAGAATGCCAAGAAGCCTATTCGTGTCACGAATAAGGGAATGCGAGTTTCAAATAGAAGGCATTACGAAATTAGTTGGAAAACGTACTCAAAATGGCGGTTTATACAAACTGGACGTGAAGACCATTATACCAGAAAATCCCGCCTTTGTAAACGTACTAACTTCCAGTGCAATTAATACGATGCAACTTTATCATCAAAGATTCGCTCACCAGAACCAGCGACATGTACAAGAACTAGTCAAGCGTGAATTAGGAATTCAGTTAAAATTAGATGATGAACTTTCTGAAGGCTGCATCTATGGGAAAGCAAACCGTAATAAATTTAGAGCCAGAGATTGAGCTTCACAACCAGGTGAACTCATTCATTCGGATGTTTGCGGCCCCTTCGTGTATTCGTTTTCGAAATACCGCTATTACGTCTTATTTAAGGATGACAATGATGATGATGATGAATGAATTCTGAAGCTTTCGACAAGTTTACTTCTTGAAGAATAAATCTGAAGTAAAAGAGAAGCTAGATTGGTTTAACTGTCAAGCAAGAGTTGCTGGACATGTCATTAAGACATTCCTATCTGACAACGGCGGAGAATTTGACAACAAGAAAGTACATGACCTATTAAAAAGAATGGCATATCGCAGCGACTGACTATGTCCTTCACACCTGAGCAGAATGGTTGCACCGAACGTGAAAACCGTACGCTAGTAGAAACTGCAAGAGCGCTCATGCACGCTAATGAAGGCTTCTATAAGGCACTTTGGGCTGAGTTAATAAACACAGCATCATATGTTCTCAATAGGACAGGCCCTACAAGAGTGAAGGATAAAGTTCCATATGAACTCTGGTACGGAAGGAAGCCGAAGATAAGTCACTTAAGGGTAATAGGAAGTAAATGTTACGCACACATTCCAAAACAGAAGCGTACCAAACTTAATAAGAATGCTGTTAAAGACAAATTATTAGGTTATGACAATGACGACGGTTATCGCATCTGGGATGGTGAAAAAGTCATAAGATCTAGAGATGTGACCTTTAACGAAAAACTCCTGTATGTTGAAAAGGAAACAGAAACAAAATCTGAAAAAGCAGATAATTTGAAAACAACGATTACAAAACGTAATCAAATACAGTTTGAGTTACCTCGAGAGACCCAAGACTCAGATGGTGATGCATCGGGTGGTGCGAATTCGAATTATAGAGACATCACCACACAGGAACCAGTAGATGTTGAGAATAATCCAGAAGCGTCAGATGTACAACCTAATGAAATTATTCCAGAATCAACTGAGTTAGAGGGGGAAGATAACGATAATTTCGTTGACGCCGAGGATGAGCTCGAGTCTGAACAGATTGAGCAACCAGCGATTGACAATCAGAACATGATAACCGAACCGCGGTATAACTTTAGCGAACGCTCTCAATTAAGGGCATCTCAGAAACTCAGTGATTATGTCACACAAGTCACTTGTCCAATCTTTAACACAACGTTTTGTAATGTCGATAAGGAAGAATGGAAGAAAGCCATGCTAGATGAGGTGAACTCACTAAAAGAAAAAAATGTGTGGACCCTTCAAGCCTTGCCGCCAAAAAGAAAAGCGCTGCCCTGTAAGTGGGTTTTCAAAATTAAGACAAACCCAGTTGGATCAATAGACAAATATAAGACAAGACTTTTAATCAAAGGCTTTAAACAGAGGAAAGGAGTTGATTACAATGAAACTTATAGTCCAGTTGCTGCTACACTCAAAAGAGCTCTTATAGTCGTCAGACTATATAAGAGCTCTTTTGAGTGTAGCAGCCAAAGAAGGCTTAGAGTTGTCACAGTTTGATGTCGCTACAGCGTTTCTCAATGGTAAACTTCAAGAAGAAATTTACATGAAGCAGCCGGATTCTTTCGACGATGGGACTTCAAGAGTATGCCGTCTCACCAAAAGTTTGTACGGATTAAAACAAGCTCCAAGATGTTGGAACTCCTGCTTCGCTGAAATACTTATTGAGTTAGGCTTTCAACAAAGTGATGCTGACTCATGTCTATATGTAAAACGATTAGGAATGGAAAAGATGGACTCCTCGCTGCCTCAAATTCCGATCTGATCAATTCATTCCTCAACGACCTGCAGCAGAAACTTAAAATTACGTCGAAGCCAGCCTCATACTATTTGGGATTGGAAATCCTACGTACAGCAGATGGGTCAGTGCATATTAAGAGCCATATTACATTTTGACTGTGATTTTTGCGTAAAATGGCCAATTTTGGCGTTCTTGATCTCGGAAACAAAAATACATTAACAATGTTGACTTATTGAATAGTACAGAATAGCTATTTGCATAGTACATAGCGGCCTCGCTTTTTGTAAATTTTGCTTAACTTTTTAAATAAATCCAAAATTGCAAAGAGAGATTTTCATAAAATGCGCGCATTCACTATTTTGAGCTCCTGGATTGTATTCCTGTTCCAAACAAATGAAATAAAAAAAATAGCATGTTATTTGTTATATAGTCGTATAGTACATAGCGGCCTCGGAATTTTGAAATATCATTGATTAAATATAGAATAAAAAAACATTCTTTTAACCAAAAAAACTTCGAAAATCGCTCTAAGTAAACTGTTAATTTCTCGAATAAACGATAATATTGAGCAACATTTATACGAGAATAATTGTTACTTCATGATGAATAAACTTTGTAACATGAATTTATTATCTTATTTCATTAAAACGATAAATATAACTTCAAAATTACTACAAAAAACGATGCACCGGCGGCCTTCGCGGGTTTAGTACTGCGCGAGAGCTCGTCAGCGTGCAAATGTAATAGGGCTCTTAAGCAGGAAGCTTATGCCAAAAAGGTGTTAGAACGCTTTGGAATGGCTGAATGCAATCCTGTTGCCACACCTATAGAGAGAGATGAAAGTCATGACACAACTACAGCAGGGAAAGATAAATTCACCTATAGAGAGGCCGTGGGTGCTCTGGCGTACCTCATAATAGGCACAAGGCCAGACTTGGCGTACGCTGTGGGATATGTCTCCAGAAAATTAGAAAATCCCACTTGGAATGATTTGCTGAGAGTAAAGCGTATCATGCGATACTTGAAAGGTACCGTCAATCATAGTATCACATACAAGGCGACTAGTCCTGCCACAAGCATTGAAGCATACAGCGAAGCCGACTACGGAGGATGTATACAGACAGGCAGATCCACGTCTGGAGTCTTATGCTGTTTCGCCGGTGGAGCAGTTTCGTGGCTTAGTCAACGACAGACGTCGGTAGCAATCTCAACCACAGAGGCAGAGATCTTGCCAGTGAAGCCGCGAAAGAGTTACTCTGGCTGAAGAGAGTTTACAGCACCCTCAATAATCTCGATAGCACTCTAACTTTGAAAGTCGATAACGAAGCAGCCCTAAAGTTGGCTCATAATCCTGAATTCCATAAGAGAACCAAACACATCAGGATACGACATTTCTTCGTTCGAGAAGCTGTACAAAATGAATACATTATTGTTGAGCGGATTCCAACATCTTTTCAAGTGGCAGATATCTTTACCAAAGCCCTGCCGAAAACAAAATTTCGTGGACTTTGTACTGCGATGGGCTTTATGAACTGAACTTTTTTGAATGAGGAAAAGTATTGTTGTCTTGTCTATGTCATTCAGAAGAAGTTAGTGTCATAGCAACTTAGCAACAACGTTAGTAACTAACTTTGTTATTCTGATATTCTGTATATTCTTGTTTATGTTTGTGTCATTATTATAATATGTTAAAGTTTCGTTTATATTTGAATTTACTTTGTCTTACTATATCCATCCCAATTTTACACGCACTCTGCTGTGCTTCAACAGAACGCACTATTAATAAAAAATTGGTTGCCTGTAAAGTCGGTATACGGGCGAAAGTTTTACGTGACAACGACTTTGAGTGGTAAAATGTTTTCGAGTGGAAGGGACGCATGCCTTTCACTTTTTATGTCTGTCTCTCTCGCTCTTAGAAGGGACGCGTGCCTTTCACTCGCTCTCATTGTAAGCGCATAACGTGAGCCAGTTTCTTGAAGTGTCACCCGGCTAACCAATTTATAAGACGTTGTCACGTCAAAACGCTCTAACTTCTCTCCCGTTCTTAGTAATGTGATGGATTGTGTTGTGTATAACAACTCGGCGTATATGAGTTGGCAACACCGGTCGAACATAAGTCATTTGTCTGTCATACAAATGCGTTCATTCAATTATTCTTATCGTCATTCATTCATTCGTAGACATGAAGTGTGTTATCAACTTATCAATTTTCTGATAAAAATACTAATTCATTGTTTGTAAAATTTGGTAAGTATTTGTATACCTATTTTATTTTTATTTTTGCAAGTGTAAGTAACAAAGTACAAGCTCCTGTGTGTGTCCAAAGTGTTCTGCGAGTGAATGCCTTCTGAAAAAATTAAACTACATTGGAATTAAAATTGTGATAATTTAAGTAATAGGTTTATTTTCATATTATTTTCAGTCTACTGTTTGTCGGAAACATGTATCCTAGATGTGGGAGCAGTGGATCTATTCAAAATATTCATCAGACTCCATCATCATCTAATCATAATTCAGGTAGGTACTTACTGCCTTTCAGATTTCTTTTTTGTTATTCGATATAACTCGATCGACAACATATTTCCGTATAATATACTTGTGGCATATATCTGAAAAATATAGGTTTCTCCTAAAATGTCTACGCTTTTTGCCATCCAGATGCAGAAATGCTTGCAGTTCAAACTATGAACACCTTTTTAAAAGAATATTGGGTTAGGGTGTAGCAACGGGTGCGCGAGACTTAGAAAATTTTTGATCGATTTTTGATGTCATATTAACATATGTTTTTTATGATTGTATCATAAAGAGGATACCATGGAAATTATTTTTGGTTATTTGCCATATTTGCATGCGGGCTGTGGTTTCAAAGATATTTGACCTTGACTTTTGACTGAACTTTTTTGATTGATTTAGTATGGACTATCTACTTAGGAAGTATTCATGTACTACATCATTCTGTTCAGCCAATTAGGTTTTCACACATGTCGAACACGACATGTGTGAAAACCTAATAATTCTTGTTTGCCCAATCCTAGTGTTTTTGTAAACCCGGAGGCGCCTTTTTCTGATAATGGGGATGGATAGAGGGGGTCACGGGGAACAACGTTTGTATGGCACACTTTCTCCTTAACTCATTCCTTCATACCAAACCAGAGCTAGTGTAGCTAAGGATGCGTGAGGGACTTGGAAATTTTTATGATGGTATTGGTGTCATTATGACCCCCTTTTCTGATAATGGGGATGGATAGAGGGGGTCATGGGGATCAACGTTTGTATGGCACACTTTGTTCTTAACTCATTTTTTCATGTAATTACGTGACTTTCAAACATCACAAAGGTCAATGACCTCAAAGTAATAACCACGGGTCAATGACCTTTTATGTCAAAGGTCAAAGGTCATGTTCACACGACTTTTAGTGTTCCTACCTTTTCCTACACTGACCGCTGGCCTAGGATTGTCCTTGTTCAAGTGGATAAACTATGTAGCCTCTTTTATCTCTCTTTAACAGTGGTCCCACACGAGACATAACTGCCTGTCCTGTGGTAACCATTGTATGTGCCCTTATAATTTCCACTGGGTAACTTTTGCATTCGTTGTTGATCTATGTATATGTCATATTCAAGCAATTTTAAATGATATGCAGTATGAATGTACATCATTTACTTCCTGTGTGTGTGTGATGTTTGCCATAATGTGAATTGTATGCTTGTTTGTCAATTAAACAAATAAAAAAAAAAATTGTTATTTTACCAGTATATGTAGTTCAGTCATTCAGAGAGAATGTTTAGCTCTCTGTTAGTTTTAACTATTGCCTTTAGACAGCAGTCATTAAGGCTTTTAGTGGCCTTTGGGTATTGGAAACACAGACTTGCATATTTCCATCATTCTATTGTTTGAAGATCCATATCCAGCTGTGGTATAAATTTGTGTTGTAGATGATGACAACAATTTTTATAATTATACAAATAATTTTATTGAAATTGTAGTGTCTATTGGTGATTTCAAGTCTACAACAAACGTCTACAAGTAAAAAGATACTTTTTTATATTTTGTTTCTATATTTGCTTTTGGCCAAGAAATTTTAATTTATAATCTCTCTTAATTCACGGGTCAAGCCCGGTAATTTGATAGGCATACGCGGGGATATAGATCCAACACGTAGAGGCCCCTTTGAGAAGTTTGATGTAATGTTGTACGCCCGCCGTAACCCGCTCCAGGATATATCAATGGAACGATATACCCATGAGCAGGTCTCGGCAGGCGTTGAGACTATTGCGAAGTGTGATGGAAAATAAATGGGCTATGGAGATGAGATCTGGGTGAACTTAATACCGGGCTATTACCGAAGAGGGACGGACGCCTGCCATAACTGCTTTTATTGCTAGTTATTTGCGGCAGGCGGTGGCTTGCCACTCACTAGATGGGCCCCCGAAATGCCTGGAAAACGGCCGGGGGCAACACCGGTGTGAGTGACTCAGGGATGTCGAGAGGTGTGCTGCGCTTTCTCCGAAGTTACTCGCGGCGTGATGCCCTTTAACACTTCCACCCCTGGAGCATATAGCTCTAGCGGCTCCTCTCTGGACGGCCAATGAAGGCAAGCCAGAGCTGAGAGTCCTGCGGGCCTTCTTGTGTTTACACTCCGACCGATGAAGACACGCCGGAGACGAAGGCCCTGACCGACTCTCTGGAGACTCGGGTCCGTGGTGTCGCTACTCACACAACAGCTCGCCACACAAGCTGCCCTGCGGACATAATTATTATTATGTATAATAGTATTAAGAGTTTAAGCTGATAGATGTAGTTTTGGAAGATATATAAAAGCTTTTATTTACTATCAGCACAGTGTCTGTAATAAAATCTTCCAAGATAAATTTGACCCACTTCCCATTATGCAATTGAGCTGAAATTTGCCACACACAGTTGGTGTTCGTGTTAATGTATGTCTATTTTTAGTCCAATGTAGTGTCTGCCACAAGATGACAATTTCTAATTTCCACTTACATTTCTATGATATGGGTATCAGATGAAAGGGCTTGATGTGATGAGTGAAACACAGCAAACTTTTTAATTCATATTCTTTATTAAGTAATAAAAACTAGTATCAAAAAAAAAATTTTGTTTATTTTTTCAATTTCATTCATCCATTCTTGGAAATGAAATAAGCTCCCAAGCTACTGAACCGATTTTGATGTAACTTGTCACAATTAAGACCTCGACATACTTGAGGTTTGTGTCAAAAAAAATTGAGATTGATCATGTCCTAGACGAATGATCATCCATCACATACATTTTCCATTGAAATCAATGGAAAACTTACACTCAGCGAATCTACTCGCACCGCTCACCTCAATTTCGGCCCCGTGGGCTTGAATCCAGTCTAATATATATGTAATTGGTACAAATACATACACAACCTTACTGTTACAGAAGAGGAAGATGATAGTGGAGATAACAAAACTTCAACACTCAGTTTCAAAGAAAGGAGGAGGGAAGCCCATACGCAGGTAATACTTTCTATATTTTCGTTGTCGACGCTACATAATTTTCTTAATCAGTTATCATAAAAATATGTATCAACATTTGAATTAAATATGAACTATACTTTATTTATAATATGCCTACTAATATACCTCATAGGCGACGTTGGCACCTGCTGTGAGCATCTCGGCTTGCAAGTAGCCCTCTCGGGGTGTAGGTTTTGCACTGTTTCTGGGTCTACCATGTGATGTCACCCTTCTGTTGACCACAGAATGGTGTGTGGTGGTGTTCTGTTTTGTTGGGTTGGACGATACTGCTTTTCTTGAGTGAGCTCCTCCGTGCTGTGGAGGGCATGTTAAACTGTCAGTCCCGGCTGTTGGCCTTTAGGCGGCTTGAATACACTAGCCTCCGCCAACACGTAGTTGAGCAGCGTGGTGTAGTATGCTCTAAACTCCTTCGATTAAGGGGGAGACCCATATCCCAGCAGTGGGATAAATAAGGGTTGACGACACCTCGTTTGCTATTTAGGACGGTGCATCACGTGCAAGATGGCTATGGCTTTAGAGATGATAGTGAGCCAATTATAACTTGAAATCTTGCTTCTGAAAGTTTGTTTATTATTTTTAGGCAGAACAGAAGAGAAGAGATGCTATAAAGAAAGGATATGACTCATTGCAAGAGCTGGTTCCGACCTGTCAACAAACTGATGCCTCTGGTTACAAACCCAGCAAAGCAGCTGTAAGTATTCTGAAAAGTCCTCAGGTCTAAACTTCATTCAGTCAAAACTTTCACGGTTCTATTTACATGTATTTGCGAGTTAAAACAATGCGCCCATTTCCTATATTATATTTGCTACTCTTTTATTATTGCTTAGTCTAGCTTAGGGTTTTTGACGAAAGCATACACAACATAACCGACCCTGAGCCTCAGAGTCGGTTATGTTGTGTATCTGAGGAGATTGTTAGCATTGGTGTCATCTGTCAGCATGAAATAGCATTTTTTTCATGCTCTGTCCTTTTCCGTTGCGCAGAAACTTCATTTGCTAGACCGAGAAAGAGAACGCGAGAGGCCCGCATCGTCGATGCTAGCGAGCGCGAATGCACTAGCTTTGTTGCTGAGCAATGGTTTATGAAACTTGTACATATGTACTAACTTCTATTATATACTTAAATAATTTAGTATACTTTGAAAATATAGAGATCTGCTCTATATTTTCAAAGCATACTAAATTATTTATCTATATAACAGAAGTAACTATTAGGTTGGGGAAAAATTCTTTTCGTATTTTATATGAAAATTCAAAACATTTTTTAATAAAGTTTATTTACATTTAACTAAAGTATGTAGGTGCCATTTTGTTCGATAACTTTTTGCCATCTTGTAGGTAGAGACATGATCCCATTACTATAGAAATTTTGGGACTTCTGTTCAAAAAACCACGACAAGTGGTTTTGGCAGTCTACTCGTGATGTTAACCTGACATTGTCTAAAGAATTCTTAAGAGACCGAAACAGGTGGAAATCAGAAGGTGCAAGGTCAGGACTATACGGCGGATGCATTAACACCTCCCAGTCAAACTCTCTTAATTTTTGCTGAGTGGCTAAAGATGTGTGAGGTCTAGCGTTATCATGATGAAAAATCACACCCCTTTTATTAATTAATTCCGGCCGCTTTCTCTCAACTTTTTGCTTTAATCTCCTCAGTTGTTCACAGTAGAGTTCAGAATCGATAGTCCTGCCTGGCGGTAACAGCTCATAATGAATATCTTCCCTTCCAATCCCACCATACACACAGCATCACTTTGTTGCGGGTTAACCCGGGTTTCGCCAGAGTCTGTGAAGCCTGGCCGGCCTTTGACCACGACCTTTTTATGCGCCAAAACTGTTTTGTGGTCAATTCCTAGGTCTTCAGCTACGTCGTAACTACTGATAAGCCGATCTTGCTCCACTTTTTCAGAAATGGCATCCATTTTATCTGTAACAGGGCGACCAGAGCGACGTGCATCTTTGACATCAAAATTTCCGGATTGAAAACGCTTAAACCAAATTTGCGCTACTCTCACAGACACTGCACTAGGTCCATAAACGTCACAAATTTTTTTCGCAGCTTGCGTTGAATTTTTACCTTTTTTGTAGTAAAATTTTAAAATGTATCGAATTTCTTCATTAGATTCACTCATCTTGACAGTAAAAAAAACAAATGAAAATCACACATTTACCTAATTTGAATTTGGAAGTATATTTTTTAAAATTTAAATTTTTTAAAGACATCAAAACCTATTATACATAATAGGTAGGGGAAAAAGTCTTTTCGCATTTTAGTATGTATGAACTTGTAATAAAATCTCTTTGGTTATACCATTTGTATCTAGCAGGTTTTGATATCTTTAAAAAGTTAAAATTTTATAAAAGATAATTCCAAATTCAAATTAGGTAAATGTGTGATTTTCATTTGTTTTTTTTACTGTCAAGATGAGTGAATTTAATGAAGAAATTCGATTCATTTTAAAATTTTACTACAAAAAAAGTAAAAATGCAACGCAAGCTGCGAAAAAAATTTGTGACGTTTATGGATCTAGTGCAGTGTCTGTGAGAGTAGCACAAATTTGGTTTAAGCGTTTTCAATCAGGAAATTTTGATGTGAAAGATGCACGTCGCTCTGGTCGCCCTGTTACGAATAAAATGGATGCCATTTTTGAAAAAGTGGAGCAAGATCAGCATATCAGTAGTTACGACGTAGCTGAAGAATTAGGAATTGACCACAAAACAGTTTTGGCGCATTTGAAAAAAGCTGGGTACACTAAAAAGCTCGATATTTGGGTGCCTCACGATCTCACTGAAAGAAACTTAATGAACCGTGTACTCATTTGCGATTCTTTACTACGACGTAATGAAAGCGAACCGTTTTTGAAGAAGCTTATAACTGGTGATGAAAAGTGGATCACGTACGACAAGAACGTGCGAAAAAGGTCGTAGTCAAAGGCCGGTCAGGCTTCACAGACTCTGGCAAAACCCGGGTTAACCCGCAATAAGGTGATGCTGTGTGTATGGTGGGATTGGAAGGGCATTATTCATTATGAGCTGTTACCGCCAGGCAGGACTATCGATTCTGAACTCTACTGTGAACAACTGATGAGATTAAAGCAAAAAGTTGAGAGAAAGCGGCCGGAATTAATTAACAGAAGGAGTGTGATTTTTCATCATGATAACGCTAGACCTCACACATCTTTAGCCACTCAGCAAAAATTAAAAGAGTTTGACTGAAAGGTGTTAATGCATCCGCCGTATAGTCCTGACCTTGCACCTTCTGATTTCCACCTGTTTCGGTCTCTTCAGAATTCTTTAGGCAATGTCAGGTTAACATCACGAGAAGACTGCCAAAACCACTTGTCGTGGTTTTTTGAACAGAAGTCCCAAAATTTCTATAGTAATGGGATCATGTCTCTACCTACAAGATGGCAAAAAGTTATCGAACAAAATGGCACCTACATACTTTAGTTAAATGTAAATAAACTTTAATAAAAAATGTTTTGAATTTTCATATAAAATACGAAAAGACTTTTTCCCCAACCTAATATGTACAAGTTTCGATCTAAGAGTTTATAAAGTAACGGTCTAGCAAGCCAAGCCTTCTCTAATGCTTTCCGGTACATGCGATCTTCGGTTTTCCGCATTCTTCCACATCCAATAGCTCTTTTGAGGATGTCCAACACTTTGTTATACCATTCGGGGTTTCACTCCTCTACTGCTCTCCTCCTCCTCCTCCTGTATTCCTCTACTGCTTTCACTGGCGATACCGTTGCGGTTAGCAGTTAAACCTGCCGTAAATGCTGAAATGTCGACCGGAATACTTAAATACTGTAAATCTGGATTACGAACTAGGAAATAATATTATTCAAAACTTTAATAAAAAAAAGTGGGAAATCAAACACAAGACATGAGGCACAGTATAAGTAATAGTACTATGTAAGTACATAGTTCTATTACTTATACTGTGCCGTATTAAGTAAGTACTTAAGGAGACGTAGATTCGTAATTTCTGGGAAGACATTATTAGGATTAGGTGATTATTAACGTTTATCGAGTTGATATTAATGGTGTTAGATAGTAATATAACAATATTGATGCATGAAGGCAGGTGATGGATGAAGGAGTGTAGCAGAACTAAGGACATCCGCGAAACGAATACTCGCTATAATACGATTCGCGTTTTTTTTAATTATCGAAAATTATGAGCGGCTATATAGCGGCTCTTAATTTTCCGCAGCGTGTGCCTACGTGAGATTTCGTGTGCACCATGGGAGTACCTACTATAATAATTACATCGATTCAAATAGCTCTATTTTTATTTTAATATCCTAATGTGATCATATATTGTATGATAAAGAAATTATACGAGTCGATAATCAGAAAATTAATATTGCAGGTGCTCCAAAAGTCCATAGATTATATCCAGTACTTACTACAGCAGCGTCGCCGGCAGGAGGAGGAGCGTAACGCTCTCCGCAAAGACGTAGTAGCACTGCGCATCATGCAGACCAACTACGAGCAGATTGTGAAGGCTCAGCACTCTATACCGGGCCATAACGAACAAAGGCTCACAGATCAGGATAAGTTCCAAGTTGTAAGTATTTAATAATTTAGTAAAATTGCTGTTCTTCTGCAGTTAATCGGATTGGCATGAAATTTGACAGGTAATTTTCTATCTAGCCCCGGAGAATAAGATAAATTACTCAGTTCCTTATCATTCTCATACCTTCAGTTTGTAATGTTTTCTCGGCAACTTACCAATACAATAAAGTATTTTTAGATGAAGTGAACTTAAATTTTTGTCAACAGTTCAAACAATGTTGTTTAGATTATATATTGCATTACTTCTAAAATAGGGCTGATCTTAACAATAATGCGTGTTGTAACTAAACATCAACTTAAGTATTAAGTATAGATTTAAATGACCTAAAAATATCTTATTGTGTTCTAGTGGGAAGTTACTGCGAAAAATTGATAATCCTCACTCTGTTTAAGTCGTAGATTTATTATACGCTACGTGTTATAGATGTCTGGTTGTCGTGGCAAATATGAGATTGTCATTATTTTATGTAGCGCTGTCATGTTTCGCACATTATTGCGCTTTCCTATAAAAAAAAACCAAGTCATGAAACGAAATAAAAAATCATGTCAATCTATGTCGCTTCCTTACATGGTAATGGCGTAAGTTACTCTTTTGCGTGTGAATGCGACGGAAGCTATCAATTTTTCTATAGTTTTATCTGTTTACGTGTTAGGAGCAAAGGTTGTTTTCAATAGCGATACTAGAGCGCTGCATAAAAACCCCTTTATCCTACATTAAACACTAATAACGAATAGAAAATTTGTGATTAAAAAATATGGGAACCTTTAGGTTAGGTAGGTAGTTTTATAGCTGAATGTATATTTATCAAAGGACACATATCTTTCACACTATGGCTGATTTTTGCCTGGAAGAAATCGCATCGCGACAAGGCCGCACTTTGTACTCTAATTCTGTACATGAAACTCCAAAGTTATTCGCTTTTTTTTTTTAAGAAATTAAGGGATTTGATTATGATTCATTGAATAATTTGGAAATGTGATGATGACACATAAAATGTATTGATATTTTTATTGAGATTTCAAATGTGGCAACCAACCTGTGATTGAGTGACACCAATTTCTAATCATTCTGTTTATGGCAAATAAAAAATATTATTATTATTTTGCAGCCATTTAAATGAAAATTAAAATAAAATTCAACAAATTTGTTACTATAAATAAATAACTATTTTAGTTTCAGGGTATAATGGATAAATTGTTCGAGTCGTTCGAAGCAGTGCCCACAAACAACTTCGCAGAATTCTCCGGGGGTGTCTTTAACTGGCTAGAAGAATACTGCAAACCGCAGTCTCTGAGAACAATGGTACATGGCGTGTTGCGGGAGCAAAACTACACCCCCTGAATAAATTGTTTCCACTCAAGCTGTTTTAGTAGTCATTAGTTTGTTATCAGTCATAGTTTTGTTGAATATAATTGTTTGAAACGTTTGTTTAAACTAGGATCAATTCAGATTAGACAGGAGGCTTATCTGTACTGATAGTACTTATCAAAGTTGCTCGATTGGATAAAATTGATCAACTTTATCAAATCATTTAAAATATAATCTGCGTGGAAGTTTCTCATCTTGTTAGATTGACCGATATATCATTATTGTAAATACGGGAGTTACTGCGATAAATTTAATTTTATTATATTTAAATTTTCTGGATATTTCGGCAGTCATCCGTGACCATGGTGTCGGCAACGTGTGCGAAATATCGTAAAAATGTATAAATTCATCGCGGCAGGTCAACAACTGTGAAAGGTTAAAATATATTATGGTCGTTAAATTTGTTTTCCATTTATGCAACCATTGTTAGTTTTTTTTAATATTTGATTATCAGTCAACTTTATGGATAAAGTTTTTAACAATTTTACATATTTAATTAGTTCAAAATCATTAATAAATTTTTGAATTTCGTTAATTTTTTATTTAAATAATAAAGATGTGTACAATTTTTGTGCTGTACTCCATTCATATTTTACGTAACAAGTTACTTTCCTAGTCTTTATAGAAGTCGAATCTTATTTTGTGAAATAAATGCTGAAGAAATATTATTTAGGTAGCATCTAGGTGGTCAGTATAGAAACTCCCAAAAAACTTAGAGAATCGCCATCATCTTTCAGGTCACGGTCATGACTTTTGAAGCCTTATATTTCAGGTCTTTTCTTTAGTCTATTTTGGAACTTGAATGATTTGCATTCAAGTTCCAAAATAATATATGGTTGCAAAATGTTCTTATCTCACAAGATACAAGTCTCGAAACCTCCAAATTACCTACATATTAAAACATTCAATTTGCAGAATAATCAAGTCTCCGTGTATCATAATATCAGACATACATAATAAGACTAAGAATAATTTAGGCCATATACCTATGCGAGGAATACAATCGAACATATTTTATTAGATAGATTTTATTTATTTGACATACTTAATTTTATTCATTCGACATAATTGTATTTTACTTGACAGATTTTTTAAAACATAATTTCTTATAATTTGCTGTTTACGATTCTTATATTATTAATTACTTGATTCTTTTTTTTATTTTGATGATTATAAAGTAAATCTATTTAACTGTACAAGCTACTTTCTATATACACTATGTTGTCGCGTTGGATTGGTCCTGTACTATGTAGTTCTGGAATGAATAAATAAATACGGTAGCTGGCTACCCTTTTTAAAATTACCACTATGTATATTTATGTATAAATAATTTAGTCCATAACGGGTATGTCGCCATGTTATTAATTTAGGAACTGTCTTATGAATTGTGAATATATTGAATATAATACACAAGAAAATGTATTTTTCTTAAATTTTATTATTGTTGTCAAAGGGTGTTATAATTAATTTGTAATTACATTTAAGAGATATATTTGTATAGAAAATTGGGTCATTTTCAGCTGTCACCGCCGCCGGCGTCCTTAACAGTGACAAATAAGATTTTTTTTTTAAAAGAGCATGGCGTGATTTTTAAATATGATTTTGTATTTACATTTAATCCTGTGGGAATGAATTATTATTAGCGGGCTGTACGCTTGTCTGCCACCCTAATTAGTATAAAAAAAAATAGCGCCGTTGACGTGAGGGATGGATTTAAATATAAACATCGGACGCGCAGCATGCGCCACCATAGCGAATTTTTTTATTTTTTTCGAAATGCCGAATTGATATCGGAAAACAAGGTCACTTTACTACTTTTTGATGCTCTACACGAATCCGAAGTCAGAATTTCTTAATTTTGAGTTTCATGGCAACGGACAGACAGAACGACCGGACGATTTTATAAGCTCAATAAATTTCGCTGAAAATCTATCTGTCACTGTCACGCTGGGGCCATAGCTGGTGGTGACAACTAGGAATACCTCTAATATTGGTATATGTATTTAAACTACAGGATATCTGTACGAAAATTTGTTTTATTACATAGTAAATTTATACATTTTTACAATTAAGTGCCTTCTATACACAATCTGCATTATAATGCAGGTCGACGGTGATGTGACAATTTCGTCTCATTGATAGTTAACGGATACAAAGCAATATTGATTTGTATCAATATCACCTAACTCAATTTTTACATAGGGTTCGTCACTTCATCGTCGAAGTATATTAAAGAACGAAATAAATATGAATACCTATGAATTTTTTTCTTTTTATTTTTGAAAATTACATTATAATTTATTTCTTCCTGAATTATCTTTGGGTATTTAAATTAAGTATGGAATATTTATCCACAACTTGCCTCTTGTTTGACTTGCTATATAACCACCTTTTCTCAGCTACCTAATGTATCATTGTATATACGAAATTGCAGTATAAGTATTGCAAAACACTTTGAATGTAATTTCAACATAAACGATTATAAATATAAGAACATAATTCTTGCTTACGGAGTAAATAAATAAATTCTAAAAGATTTCATTCACGAGTAGTTTTTTAAACTTTTCTCCGTTTTCTATTTAGATTTTAAAATGCCCGCAGCATTATCGAAATAAGGTTCAAAATAATATTTGTGTAAAATCTTATAGTACTTTAATTTCTTACGATGCAGATTGTCGTTAAATATTACGACAACGTAACCTGCGGTTTACGATTGTCGCCATCGTTACCCCATAAAGGATAAATCAATATATGCTATTTAAGTGGTGATTAAATATACTGGAACAATTTAAGTTGATTAAGTGGTGTGTAAGTGGCTCACCAAGATCTTTAGAGCTAAAGCCAACCTCATCTGCACGTGTTGCACCCTGTCGGCTAGCGAAAGAGCGGTAGGATACCTACAGCGTATTTGTAAGCTGCCCGAATGGGGAATTACCTTCACCTCGCAGAATACCGCAGGAAAATAACGATCCCCTTGAGGGTTGTTGTGTTCCTGCGAGTGAATGAAGTCACGAGAGAGGAAGGAGTAGCTGCGTTGTCAGCGGGGATGGCGCGCGCGAGCGATCTTTCGTGTTGATGGCTACGGTAACCGCTTCAAATCATGTGGGCCATAAGCTTGTCTGCCACCCGACGTTGTATGAAAAAAAAAAAAATTAAGTAACTGGGAAAATATAATCTTGATATTGCTCGTGTCGTCGCTTGGGTCCAAATCATTATTTTCATATCGAATTACATTCTGATGGTTCGCATGCCTTATTTCGGCACAGCCCAGGTCTCAGATCTTGATTTTAACTAGACAGAAAATTAGTCGTAAATTTGTCGCCAAAGTAGCCAAAGGAGAAAATTTGTCGCTCTCCCGTAAAAGAGCTATAAGGTTTTTTTTGCGCTTGCGGATCGTTCAGCACTTTAGCTGTAAAACAGCAACTGACTTAATACTTTTTGTATTTTAACATATAACTATTCTCTGGTTGAGGTTTTTGTTTATTATTAATATTTCCATGAATGCGAATCTAAACATCAACCGCGGGCTTAATCAATACATTTTAACAATAAGTACTTCGAGCATTAAAACTAGTATTCACGATCGAAGAACAAGTATTACACTCGTATTTAACAAGTAGATATGCTTTGAAAAATTCAAATTTTGTCTATGTCATTTGCCCATGATCGACGCGGCGACGTTATATCCATAGATGTTTAATCTGATACGACTTATGTACCTACCTACCTACTGCTGACTTAACTTCTCAGATTCATACTTCAACAATGACTGAATTTGTAAGGTACCACTGAAGACAATTCCTTAGAACAGCATAGCTATATTTGTGCCGATAAATTAATTATGTACTATAAGTAATTTACGTTATACTCTCTCACTTTCCGTCGGTTGAGAGAGTAAAGTCACGTCACCCATAGGGTAGCTCTCTGTCCGTCGAGCACACGCTACGTTCTTCGCGCGTTCTCTAGGAGTCCCGCAGCAGAGCCGTTTCAGGACACATGCGTAGCACATAAGTAGAGACAGCATGAGAAGCAAGCCAACTACTACTGTCACTACCAGTAGTACCCTCAGCTCGCCGTTGGCTTCCGCTGCACCGGAGCTGCGACCCATCCTCAGCATTCAATGATAATTCATCTGAAAAAAAAAACCTAAATATTAATCCACAGATTTGCGGAAAGCGACGCACTGGGACGAATGTATGGGGGATCATGGAATAAAATCATAATTCCTAAACTACGGGCTGGATTGGCTGTATTTTTATAAAACTAGGGTGTGTATTATAAGAGCCGTCTTAGGATATAATAATATAAAAAGAAATATAAATATTTATATTATTGCAAAAATCACATATTTAATCTGATTGATTCTACGTCGTTTATGTAACCGTTTTATCAAAAATTGAATGCCTGCAATATTTTATTTTCATTCCTGTTTATCAGTTGATATCGGATTTACTGAGCTTTTTTTTATACTACGTCGGGTGGCAGACAAGCATACGGCCCGCCTGATGTGAAGCGGTTACGGTAACCGTATTAACGTTCGCAACATAATATATCACTTGCGCGCCGCTACCCCCGCTGCCAACGCAGCATCTCCTTTTTTTCTGGTGACCTCACTCACTCGCAGGAACACAACAACCGCAGGTTCAAAGATAAACCACTTACACCCCAAACTTATCTATGTATATGGATGATAGACCATATTTTCTTTGATTTAATTCATCCATAGACTCATTAGTTGGAGGTATTTGATTAATAGAAATTTCTCCTGTCAAAATTATCTGGGCACTCCGATTTTAAGTAACCACCACTTTATTTACAAAATAAATATACTTAGTATTAATAGTTAATTTTCTCTTACTATTGGTTAAAGTCTTTACAACACAATAAATATACCACAACACTTTTAAGTATTTCTAAACAGTCAATTGACAATAAATGTAAGAAAAACGTACTAAATTATTAAAATATTTAATCAGGTATAAACATACTTTGAGGAATCGAATCCGGAACGAAGAAATTCGACGGAGAACCAAAGTTGTCGACATAGCCTTCAGAGTTAGCAAGCTGAAGTTGGAATGGGCCGGTCACATCTGCCGAGAGTGATGGCAGATGGGGGAGGAGGTATTAAAATGGAGGCCGCGCGTAGGATAACGAAGCGTTGAACGCCCATCTTCTAAATGTCCTATTCCAAAATGTGCAAAATTTCAGTTCTCGCTAATTCACTATGCACCGTAGTTGATGAATAAGAATTTTATTTTTGTTTACGCGGGTGAAGTCACGGACAAAACCTAGCAATAAAGTGTTAAGTCAAAAAATATGATACTTTGAAAACACACTTGACTTTGATTGATAACCTAGCTTTGACAACCGAGCCACCTGTACAAAAGTAATTACTTATACGGATAGTAACACCCTGTGCTCTTCTATATTATGTTTGTTTGCCTTGTTTTAGGTAGTGTACGTCAATAGTTCGTCGTATCCTACTAAAAGTTTTATTAGTTTATGTACCCATAAGGCCAATTCGTCGCAATGTCACTTACAAAGCTGTTGAATAAATACCTCTGCTACCAATAATTTAATAATTATTACTTAATCTAAACTTACCCTATTCTTGACGCGGGTGCACCGTAATCCAGACGGGCTCACGCAGACAGGAATATATATATAATAATAATAGGAATACGTTCACCAGTTGAACAGTTCAGTGTTTCAAGGTCGCCCAGCGATCAATCACTCATTGTTAACACTGTCCAGAGTTTCGACGCGTCCCGGCGTCATAGCACAATCTACCAGAACATCAGACCATCCGCGGTCCAGCGCGGTTCCAGAAGTCACAACGCGGACTCCAGGTCGCGAGAATTCCCGTATGTGCTGCGAGGCTTATCCCGAAGCCATCTTATTATTTCCAGATAAACGTTATCTGGAAATAATAAGATGGCTTCGGGACTTCCAGAACGATTCGAGTCTGTACAGCGGCTACTAGAGACTATGAGAGACTGCTCGCGCGCGCCACCTGAAGGCGCGCGGAACGAGTGTTGCCAACCAACAAGCTCGATTATGCCCTAACTAACAATCGATTAGTTTCCTGAGTCGATTTTAAATCCAACAAAAGCACTTACACAGATATCCATGCTATATATTATTAAAAGTATTGTCATTGGCGAGAACACCAGGATCGCTATTAAGAAGAATTGAATTGAGTTATAAGAAACCTGGTGATCCAACATTTGGCCATTAAAAGCTAAAACGCGTCGTTGTGTTGTGTGTTATGTTTTGCGTTGTCTCGAAAGTTACAAAAGTTAGTTGGATCGTTTATCATCTTAGCATATCGTCAGTGTATCTTGCCTGTACCTACTTTTTATGCTGATAATAAAAGCCTAAAGTGGCTTATAGTATTTTAATTGACATATTGCTCTATCTCACATTACGGGGCGAAGTCAAATTCCAAAGTTTCCCTTACAATCTTCAGAAATTGTTTGTACCTAAGTGACCTAACAAATATTTGAGTGTTTCAATTCGTATTCAACTTTGCGAAGCGCTTGTTTTGTCAAAATTAAATTACTGCGACGTAGTTATTGGTCCTTGTTTACTCGTTAAGTCAGAACGCCTCATCCAGCGAGTCCAAAATGCTTGCGCCCGTTTTTGCTTCAATGTTCCCCCCAGATCCCATATCTCACCTTACTTGGCTGACTCAAAGTTGCTCAACATGAAAGCACGCAAAATGTTACATTTAGCGACACTTCTTTTTGATGTGATAAAGACCAAATCGCCAAAATATCTCGAAGAAAAATTCACATGGGCATCTAGCCGACAAACACATCCAACTCGTGCTCAGGCTTATTTGATGTGCATGCCGGGGCACAGGACTGCAGGCATGAGGGGTAGCTTCCGTTATAGGGCATCAAAAATATGGAACACATTACCTCCTCCTTTAAGGAACTGTCGTTCCAAAACTTCGTTCAAAAATAAATTTAAGTCTCACCTTCTTGATGCCCAAATGGAAACCGCCTATTATTAATCAGAGCTAACTTCAATATTTATAAGTACTGGTCACTGTCTCTTAAGCCTATATCGATATCTCAAGAACTATTGTTCTTGCATTGCTCTAATGTATAGGTGAATAGTACGTACATATCCCACTTACATTCATATAAGTCAAATCAATAATAATAATAACATTCATATTCATTTATTCTTCACTTTAACGTCTATAACTCGAAAACTTCACTTTAACGCCTATATTTTGTCCTCACTCTAACGCCTATATCTCGAAAACTGCGAAACCGGTTACATTAGCCATTTACTTTTCACAAATACACATATTGCAAACTTATACAAATATACTGGAAAAAATCCTGTGTTCAACATATGCACATTTTTATTTATATTGTTAATTATTGTCATATTATATTATATATTTATATACTGTATCTTCTATCTAAATCATTGCCACAAATTGTTTAATGCGACTTTTTTCGCGCTTAAGGTTCTGATTGAAAATCAGTGTTGCTGGTATGGCAGCAACTTATACTGAATCAGAATCCTTTTTCACTTCCACAGCATTAAGGTGCATAGTGATATGATTATAGGTACTGTAATAATTAATAGGTATCTACGACTTATGTGTATATTACACCATTTTTACCACCTGTTACTATTATGTACTGATATGTTCGTTGAAATAAATATTTTTCTTTCTTCTTTCTTCTTCTAAGTTATCTATGTAGTACCGTTAGACTGTGCCTAAGTGCCAAAGCTTTCACGACCTTAAATGATTTAACAAACTTTACTGTTCATTGTCATTTTATGGTGGGCTTGCACCTATTTGGGGTGTAAGTGGTTCATCAACATCTTTGAACCACAGCCAACCTCACCTGTACGCGGTGCACCCTGCTGACTGACAAACGAAGCACTGGCGAAAAGAGAGGTAGGGAGCGTAATTGTAAGCTACCCGACTGGGGAATGTACCTCCACCTCACAGAATACCGTAGCCAAATAACGGTTCCCTGGAGGGCTGTTGTGTGCCTGCGAGTGAGAGAGGTCACCAGAAAGGAAGGAGATGCTGCGATGGCAGCGAGGGTGGCGGCGCGCAAACGATATTTTATGTAGCGAGCGTTAATATGGCTACGGTAACCGCTTCACATCAGACGGGCCGTATGCTTGTCTGCCACCCGACGTAGTATAAAAAAATATATATATTTACATCACACACAGGTTTCATCTATTTGCCATAGGTACACAGAAAACTAATTTACGAACTCTTGATTAGTTTAAATGTAGTTTAGAAGTTAGATACATCACATCGCTTGCAATCGAGTTTATTAGGTATATCTATAAATATCTATACATGTGCACTTTTCATAGTTGAAAATGAAAAAGCTGATATATATGTATATGTAATACTTACCTACATCAAGACGGTTTTGACGAGTGGTTGTGTTGGAAACGTAATGTTAATATCGACTCGTTTTGTGTTGCTAGCTTTTATGTTATAGCTTACGGTAACCGCTTCACATCAAGTAGGCCATACGCTTATTTAGTTAACAATGCCCATTCATTAAATGCAAGTACTTGCTTCATTCATAGAATTCATTCATAATGCGCTATACTACGAGTAGATATGTACTCGTACCTATATCCTTCATTTTCTTTCAAAGAATTTCTTATAACATTATTGTTTCAAATATTTGATGGAAGAGTTGAACTGAACTCATGAATTCTTGGCAGGGGGAAATTCTTTCATACTTATTAGAAAACTTTTCTTTGCTTGGCCCATGCTAAACATTTTATGATTTATTTGGAAATAATTTTATTGCTGCCATATGCCTATAGTCAGTATCTCAGAGGGTGTTTAAAAAATATCAACAGTAGGTACATATATTGAAAGATCAAGTATTAGCTGCCGCTTGCGGCTTCGTCCGCGTGATTGTGGGTTGTCGCGCCAAATGGACAAATTGTTGCTTATCCCTCGGGAATAGCTCATCTTTTTGGGATAAAAGGTATCCTATTATTTATTCTGAACTGTTAATATAATGTATTCAAAATCTCATGACAATTGGTTCAGTAGTTGAGACGTGAAGCGGAACAAACTCATTTTTGCACTTATAACATTACTATAGATAAGGATTTGCCTGGTGCTGACTGAGATTTATTTTATATTGACTTCAAGCATACTTAAGACATTCCTAAATAAAAATACATAATACTACTAAATAATTATTAACAAATTATAAAATTATATAATAAGATTATATGTATCTGCTTATATAAGAAACGTACTTATATAAGAAAATATCCAAAACATTTTTGCAATTATTTAACTTGAAAATGTATTTTATTGGGGTTAATTTGCTTAATTCGTTGAGCGTTTTCTTCCAAACATCTTAATAATGTGGAAAAATCCGATCTCCATGGAACGTGTCCTGTGGCACAAACTTTCAACTTGTAATGTCCCGACTCGAGCTTTTTCGATACGAATACTAAATAAATAAAAAAATAGGTAAATTCGGTTTACGAGCGATAATTTTACGTGATAGCGTTATAAGAGACATAGGCCGATCGTGCCTCTCTATCTCTTGTTCCGCGCTCTCGCTTGTACGCTCGGCTCAGGCGGAACGTAACAATGAGTTATGCTATTTCGTGCGGCCATTGATTTATAAGACGTTATCATGTCAAAAATACTAAATAAATTAAAAAAAAACGAACTAAATGCTCGTTATCTCACAATTATTTTGTTGTAGGTCGTTGCAATCACTTTACTCATATAAAGATAAGGCGGATTTCCCCGCTCTATCTCGAGGAACGTGGCTAGCTACTTAAGTTGTATTGCGTGGATTAAGCTCCCAGTTTATTTACCACGTTTTTATTGCGGAACTAAGAAAACCTTTATAATAAACTTCTAGCCAAAGAGAGCGTAATGTGCCTTTCAGGAAATAGTTTGCTTATTGTATTGAAGATATTGCCTTATGAATCGCTGTAGGAACTTTTCAGAGATGGCTTTTATTTTCAGTAATAAATAATTCAGTTATTTTTCAAAATCGCAACCTTTTAATGTTTTTTCGTGCTTTTACAGGAGAAAACGAATACAACAAAGTGATAAACTAAATTGGGTTTAAATAAGTTTATAGAATTTTTGTAGATCAAAATAAAAATAACGTGTATATTTAAAAGGCAATTGTTACTGACTGATCTATCAACGCACAGCTCAAACCACTGAACGGGTTGAAATTTGCATACTTATAGGTAGATATTATGACGTAGGCATTCACTAAGAAAGAATTATTGAAAATTTCCACGGGATACTGGAATATGGGCGTACGAAGTCGCGGGTGCAAGCTATTTTTATAATCCATATATATACTTATTGACGAGCTCGGTGGTCGAATGGTTAGCAATGGCCACTTTGACTCCGAGGTCGCGGGTTCGATCCCCGCACAAGGTGTGCATTTGTGTGCATGAACATGTCTGTTTGTCTTGGTCTGGGTGTTTTCTATGTATTATATGTATGTATTTACAAAAAAAATATTAAGTATAATATCAGTCACCTAGTACCCATAGTACAAGCTTTGCTTAGTTTGGGACTAGATGGCAGTGTGTAATTTGTTCAATAATATTTATTAATCTTTACACATATATCACGTGATTTTTAAAGCAAGAAGTGGTTTATCAACATCTTTGAACCAAAGCCAACTTCACCTGCTCGTGGTGCACCCTGCTGACTGACAAACGAACTCTGGCGAAAAGAGAGGTAGGGAGAGTAATTGTAAGCTACCCGACTGGGGAATGTATACCTCCACCTCACAGAATACCGCAGCTAAATAACAATTCCTTTGAGGGTTGTTGTGTTCCTGCCAGTGAGTGAGGTCACCAGAAAAGAAGGAGATGCTGCGTTGGCAGCGGGGGTGGCGGCGCGCAAGTGATATATTATGTTGCGAGCATTAATACGGTTACGGTAACCGCTTCACATCAGGCGGGCCGTATGCTTGTCTGCCACCCGACGTAGTATAAAAAAAAAATAAAAAAATATATTTATAATTCCCATTACGTACTTATAAAATATTACACGTCAAAATTCAACCCGAGGAGAAAATATGGTGTATATAATGCAGGTACTCTGGTAAACAAACATTGTTCTGGATATTCTATTTCTTATAAAATGGAAGTTCAATTTACAATAGAGTCGGTAGAGTTGAGTTGGATGGTCCAAACAAACATTGAACGATGTTCTAGATAAAACAATCGTTTGTTTACACGAGAGACTTGGCGGACACCAAGTAATTTTCGTAGCGATTCGACGTAAATTTTGTGTATTGAAATCTCTAGTATTTTATTTTCTGAGATTTTTTTAAAATGAAAAGTTAAAAGCACTACTTGTAGCAATGGAGCTTCGAGCAATGGATGTAATGTTATCTAGCCAATCTTATACTATTAAATCTCTATTTTTTTCACTCATTCTATTTTTTTTTATAGTACGTCGGATGGCAGACAAGCATACGGCCCGCCTGATGTGAAGCGATTACCGTAGCCATATTAACGCTCACAACATAAAATATCGCTCGCGCGCCGCCACCCCCGCTGCCATCGCAGCATCTCCTTCCTTTCTGGTGACCTCACTCACTCGCAGGAACACAACAACCCTCAAGGGAACCGTTATATGGCTGCGTTATTCTGTGAGGTGAAGGTACATTCCCCAGTCGGGTAGCTTACAATTACGCTCCCAACCTCTCTTTTCGCCAGAGCTTCGTTTGTCAGTCAGCAGGGTGCACCGCTTGCAGGTGAAGTTGCCTTTGGTTCAAAGATGTTGATGAACCACATACACCCCAAAATATACCATATATTTTCATTCCCCACATATTTTCTTCGCCTTCTCTATTCCATCGAATATAATCCACTGCCTCTCCTCCAAACTCTTCTATTTCTACAGGTTTATCTTTATGTTCAAATTTAACATTTCACTCTGAACTGCACCAAAACAAAAAACAAGTATTGAAATTAGGAATGTTCTAAACCAACTCAACGGGTAAACAAAAATACTTTATTTCAAATGGTTGAAAAGTTACAAAAAAGTAGGTATTAATAATAAAACTTGAATGGGTCCCATTCAAGCAAGATATCTTTATCGTACAAGCAACAAACAGAACTCTCGTCAATCTTAGTTCAATTCACAAATATGAAAAAAAGTTTTTTTTTTTTCAAAGCGTAAAGAGCAGGCCTGACCAACTAAACTTGAGTATGCTCAGCATTGACGGAAAGGCTTTACCAATATATGTTTCCGAATGGCTCACGGCTAAATCTCGTATGCTGTACTTTTTAGCCAGAGGCTACATAAATTCGAAAGGTTATGCTTATTGCTGTACATCAGGATGAATAATATTTGTTCGAAAGCAAGAAGTGCAGCTTACCATATGATTAAGGATGGCTCTTCATTTGAAGCACTAAAAAAGACACCAGGGATATAATATGTAATCAATTTAACTAGTTGCTAGCTAATACGTAATTGCAAACATCTCCTGTAAATAAAAACTTTTTTCATTATTTTTAAAGAGTCTTCAAAATATCAATTCAAACTAATTTTTTTCACAAATCGCATACAACCTTACTGCCTCTATTATTCACCCTCAGAGGTTGATTTTTTTTAAATCATTTCTTATTTTTTGCCTAGGCATACCTAGGTATGTACTTGGTAACTACTTGCTCATGTGTAAAGAAGCATCACTTAACTAATCGACTAAACGAGTCGACCAATTGGTTAATTTTTGGGGTTCCTAGCCCTATTAGGAAAAAAGGAGTCCTTATATCACTTCGATTTTAGTCTGCCTGCCCTTCTGGCAAAACCATTTTTTGGGGAAGGCGAGAAGGTATCAAATTGAAATTAATATGAAATACCACGAAATACTCACATTTCCGTGCCATTCATCTGTAAAAAAATTAAACTTCTAAGCAATGAGTAATATTTCTAGGGTAACATAGTTAAAAGATAATCCCGTTTACGACGCATATTTTGGATCAAAAAGGAGAAGATTTTTAAATTTTAAACCTGTATTAAATAAGCTACTGAAGTTATATTTGAAAGCTAAGAAAAGAAAAAGCAAAAACTACGAAATTTGTACAAAGTACACAAGGCTTGCGGAATTGGATGACATTTGGCATACATATTATAGTATAGCATGTGATCTGGATTGCCACATAGGCACGTTCCGGTAGATACGTACTCTATTGACTACTCAGAAGCCGTACTCAGAAGCTAGATATAAATACTCGTGATAAATCTCAGAAGCAGGTAATAAAAAAACAGTAACGGTATTGAAATGAGTCCCGCATTTAAAAGCATGCCATTGTATTCTACCACACAGTTACGTTGTAAATATTATCCTAATCTGTGGCCGTACAATTAAAACTTGTCTAATTTCAATTGTATTGTCTACTTACCATAAATCATTCAAGTCCAGGTATACTTTAGTGCCACAATAGATACGGTTTTTTTTTTCAATGTAGACTTTATTTTTAATAACAAAACCCTAACATTATTAACTTTTATGAAAGTAAAGGATAAAAGGCAATAAACAAAGCCTGCTGAACGATTAGATTAGCTTTTACTCACATAAAAATAAGTGCAATAAATCCTTCGTTTGAAGACGATCTTTCATCTTCTCTGTTTTATGATCATAATAGTGAAGTGAACGAGGTCAACAGCTTATAAACGGGACATAAAAAGAACCATTCTTTTTATGTACCGTTTATAAGCTGTTCCACGTACCTAGGTTTTGAATAACTTTTCAGCCAGGGTTTGTTTGTTTAAAAAACGTTATTACAATCAAATACATTTTATAAATATTATATAATTGTACAAATCTTAAAATATATGCCTCATCGATTTTCCAAACGGCTCTAATGATTGCGATGAAATTTATGGAGATTTGTCTACGAGGACGCAAAATCGATATAGACAGAGGGCCATACGAAACCTCTATACGCCGAATGTTCAGTACTTACGTAAAACCTCAGAAAAACGTTCAAAATGCAAAATGTACAATTTCGCAAAATGATCAAAGGGATACATTCAAACATCCCTCATAGGGAGGCTCCGAAATGAAAATCTGACGTTTCGGCCGAAAGTTCTTTATTGATTTATATATAAGTATTATATAAAGTACATAAAATTGTTCAATATTTGTACAACCATTTGTAATTTCTGGTTTAACTGAAAAGGTGCTGTCGAGATTTTAATTTTATCTCGAAATGGCATTTGACATTTTGGAATTCCTGCTGGCTTTACATCTATTGACAACAGTAGACCGCTTAAAGTGCTTTCCTAAGCACGGAAGAACTTGAGATGAATGAACCACGTAAAAAAAAAAAATAACCACGAAATGAATTAGTTGACACCTCAACTAAATTATAATTTTTTATAGGTATATAATTTAATTTTTGTTAATTTACTTTTAACCATATTGTCACATGAGTAAAAAAGGAACAGAGAGAAAGCTTCATTCAACCGCGCTGTTTAGGTACACTACTATAAGCATGCGTGGCCTTGTGTGCGTGTCCACTGGCCGCCTGTCGCGTATACGCCGCGGTTGGAAAAAACTGGTTCAAACTGACTCCGCCAGTGGACAAGCTCAGGGCTTGCGTCGTGCACGTATAGGTGTTTGCTCCAAGTTGTTTACGAGTAGGTATGAGAATAAAAGTATTGAACAAATGTTAAATATAAAAGTGGGACAAAATGGTTATTTACTGTATTGTGTGAATGAACAATAATAGAAAAAGTAAAAATATTTCGTATTTTAATTATCCCAAGTATCGAACTAGGTAAGTAGATATAGATTGATTAATTTATTTATTACAATTTGCACACGATTTATATCTATCGGCCTGGTAATGTATCAAGTATTTAATAAGCTGTAATTCAATCAGTGGCGACTGGTGGTGCACTTTACTTGCTCATTAATAAGTATTTAGTTAATTTTTTTATTAGTTTTTATATATTAAATCAATGCGACGTCATTTTTCTGAAGCGAAACGTTCAATCACCTTTTTGCAACACAGCAAATGCCACTCGCGCGTTGCTACCCCGGCTGCTATTGCTGCTAATCCTTCTTTTTGGTGACCTGACGCAGGATCACAATAACTCTCCAGAGAAATGTTATTAGACTGTTATGTGGTTTCTTGTGAAGTGTGGTACTTCCTAGTCGGCCTATTGATGGGCCTTACCTCTCTTTCGGCAGAACTTATTGGGGTGTAAGTGGTTCAACATCTTTGAATCAAATCTAACTTCACCTGGACGCGGTACACCCTGCTGATTGATAAACGAAGCTCTGGTAAAAAGAGAGGTAGGGAGCGTAATTGTAACTACCCGACTGGGGAATGTATGTACCTCCACCTCACAGAATACCGTAGCCAAATAACAATTCCCTTGAAAGTTGTTAAATTCCTGCAAGTGAATGAGATCACCAGAAAGAAAGGAGATGCTGCGTTGGCAGCGGGGGTGGCGACGCGCGAGCGATATTTTTTGTTGCGAGCGTTAATATAGCTTCGGTAACCATATCACATGTTTGTCTGTCATCCGACGTAGTATATAAAAAAAAAAACTTATGGCTTTGGCTCGTAAGGTGATGTTGAGCTTCTTATATCCCACAAATACACACCACAAAGGTGTCAACCCTATGAGAATAGGCACAAATTTTGCAGATCTTAGACAGCTTTCTCTCTGTTCCTTCTTTACTCATGTGATATTGTTTAGTCACTAAACTATAGAGTTAAGTCACTAACGACCAAAACATAAGAAACAAATAATTTAATAAACACTAAAGTTTAGTGTTTATTAAATTATTTGCTTCTAGAAAGGCTAATTGGCATTATTCTTGTTTTCGATGTACTTACCGACATCCATCCACTGTTACGGTACTGCCTGTGCCAAACTACGTATTTTCCCGTAAGTCTGCCTTCTGTTTTGGCAGTTCGTTGGCAGTCCAGAAACAACGTTAGATCCATCATAACGCGTCATCCCCACAGACATTCAATTTCGTCATCCCACATTTTGTTTACTCAGCAACTCGCATCATCGTCGAAACAAAGCAACGTCTATTTTTACAACTAGTAACATTGACTCAGACTCAGATACTCAACATGGTAAAGTACAATAGAAATAAAACAGTATCCAATCATGTTTAAGGGGACGCCTGGACGCCAGCTGCCAATACAATTTTTATGGGGAAATTTTTGCGATTGCGAGACGCGTAAATTGCAAAAATGTCTCTTTTTACGCAATTAAAAAACGTAAACTATTTAAATAGTATTTCGATGACTTAGGTACTAGATTCTTAATTATTGAATACATTGATACCGCAACATCCGAATTTAAAAAATACAATGATTTACAAATCGTGTGGTTGCAATTAGATTTTTGGTGATATAGTTATTAGAGCTCTTGAAATACTCTACATAATTAATCTGATGAATCATTAGCTGCCATTCTATAGAATATAAAAAGAAAACAAAATAATTTATGTAAACTTTCCCAAAAAAAAATCGCTTCAAGTTGACAATGGCGTCTACCGTCCCCTGAATACACACACACGTCGCCGCCCTCTATACGACTTTAAACGCATTTGACCTAAGAGGAAATATGTGTATACGGACGGCTCATTGAGCATGAAGTATTGAAAACAAAAAATAGCTATAGACAATATCTATTACAGAAAAATGTATAAGAAGTCTATGGCCGAAATGAAATGATAAATGCACAGAGATCTACATCGGTAAATCGCATGTGAGTACCAACTTACGTTTACAGTTGGAATGTAAGGGAGACAAGTTTTTTAACCACAATGTACAGTTGGAATTTGGAATAAATTGGTACTAATCCTAAGGTTCCTAGAATGCTAGACCAGACACTTTTCATCCCTCCATGTCATAAGTAGTACAAAATCATTTCCACGCGAATCCCACTCGCACTTGTCCGATTTTGTTTTCTTTTCCTTTTTTTTTGTTATACCAACCAAGAGAGACAGGGTGCAGCGTATTTGTAAGCTGCCTAACTGGAGAATATCTCCATCTTACAGAATACCGCTGCCAAATAACAATTCCCTTGAGGGTTGTTGTGTTCCGGCCAGTGAGTGACGTCACTAGAAAGGAGGTAATTGCTGCGTTGGCAGCGGTGATGGAAGTGCGCGAGCGGAATTTAATATGGCTACGGTAACCGCTTCATATCAGGCGGGCCATATGTTTGTCTGCCACCCAACGTAGCATGAAAAAAAAATTGGTTGTCTGTGAAATTGGTTTACTGACGATAATTTTACGTGATAACGTCATAAGAAAACACCGGCCGATGGAGTGAAAGAGAGATAGATGCGTCACAAGCCGAGCTCTCGCTTGCACGCTCGGCTCAGGCGGAACGTGACAATGACTCATGCTTTTTCGTGCATGCAACCGGCGTTAATCGATTTATAAGACGTTATCACGTCAAAAACTCATATTCCTTCAATTCAGCACATTTCATATGCACGTAGATATAAAAATATTTGCCAACATTGCTTTATAGACATATATAGTACGAGTATATCGTTTAATTACTAATCGTCAATTATGTCGTGACGTAACATACAATGTGTTAATTAATGTTTGTAGAATGAATAATCGTTATGGTAGGTATTCGTTTATTTCAATATTACTGCTATATCGAATTACTAATAATTATAGCATCTCAATTCTCATATAACAAGTCGTCTGTGACGCAATTTCTGAAGTGGAAACGGAGCGGATAGAATATTAAAACGGCATCTCTCATTCTCAGAGGTCAGACCATCAGTGCAAGAAAATATTTTCCCATCTCAATGAGAAATGTTATCGCTGGCTTCAAGGACTACCTACTCTTATTAAACTACATGTATTAACATGAAATTTTCTATGGAAGCTAGCAATATTCTTAGTGTAGAGGGTGAGAGTTCGTAAGTCAAACGCACCCCTATTTTTATGATATACATATCATACTAGCAAACCCGGCGAACTCCGTTTCGCCACCAGATGGCTTCAAGATTTTCCCGCTTTACTTTTCAAATTTTTCCAGAATTTTCTTTGCTATAAACCTCACGGAGCCCGAGACCTTTCCAACGAATGCAAAACCGCAATGGATATACTATTATCCATTGTTCCACAAAACTTTTAAAGGAGCAAAGGTAGGTAGTTTGTAGCAGTAAAAGTGAGTAAAAAAATTGAGTACCGCCGACGCTGAAGCCAATTCCCACCGGATTTTTTGATTGCAAATATCAAACTCTAAAATAATTTAATGGCAATTGTGTTTAACATAGCTGGCAGAAACTCTGAAGATTCACCGATAAAGCTAAAAATGTTTTTTAACAACTTAAACCTAACGTCTGTTTTTGGGAATCAAAATATTTGATAGGAATCGGCTTTAGCTTAGGCGGTAGGGCTCCGGGGTTGAAAATCCTTATTCAATCTCTCATTCAGTCACCAGATTCGAGCAATTTTCATAAAATATTACTACAGGATAATGTTGGTGAATTGAGTCTAAAAATAAAAAGGATCGGATTAACTATGTTAATTTAAATCAGCAAAATCACTTATCAGCAGGTTCATAATGAATAAATTACACTTTGAGGGATGAATAAAGATAAGCACACACTACAGCATTTTTTGTAATAAAAATCACGTTTCATAACTTTGACCGAAAACTGCAATGTCAGACTTACAGCCAAAGACTCACTTTAAGAAACCATGGCAAGACCATTTTGTTTGGTGAAAATATTGCGAGTTGGCTGCGTGTACCTAAATGCGTAAAGTTGCTTGACTTAAGTTGTGTTACAAATGCAATCCTAAGCAAGAACAATCTCTTTTTTTCAGACAAATTACACAGCGCCATCTAGCCCCAAAGTAAGCGAAGCTTATGTTATGGGTACTGACAACTGATAAACATTTTTTTTTGTAAATACATACTTATGATACATAGAAAACACCCAGACTAAGACAAACAGACATGTTCATGCACACAAATGTTTGTCCTATGTGGGAATCGAACCCATGAGCGTTGGTGTCGAAGCCGCGTCATTGACCACTACGCCACCCAGCTCGTCAATCTGAAATTAAGCTATCGTCGCTTGACTAGTGTTATTATAGAACCAAAACAAAACCTACAAACAAATAATCTGAAATGAGTTACGCCGTCACGCGCCGAATACCACCATAACGCGGTTGGTTTTCAGCTAGTAAATCAGTAGGTCTTATTACTACAGCAATAAGGTAAATTGTAGGCGCTTCACGAAAATAACTATGTTTTTGAGGCAATAAAAAAAAAATACCACATTTAAAAAAAACAAACTATCGTAGCTACAGGTATGTACTCTATATTTATAATGATTTCAGATTTTTCGCTTCGTAAACTTCGAGATAGAAGGGCGAGGGATGTTTTTTTGCGTTTTGCATAAAATAGCAGACGGAGAAAGTGAGATCCGATGAGGGTTTCAATACTGGAATCCTAAAAATCAATAGTTACACACAGCCACAGCTTCACCAGCGTAGTGAATATTTTAATAAAACTTTTTTATTCCGTAGAAATAAGATGTTTTTCCGGAATTAAAAAGTAACCTATATTACTGTCCATACCTTAAACAATCACCAGAAAAAAATATGGTCAATCCATTGGTTCCTTTCGACGTGAGAAAAGAACAAAGAAACATACATAAATTAGTAGTATAGGTATGGATAAAACAAAATAATTTACGTATCATTTTACAAAAAAAAATGTTACGATATAATGAACTCCTCAAATTGGCATTGCCGTGGTCCATCACAGCGTGCGATACACTAATTAGAAGATCACCAGTGGATCGATCGTGAAGAAAGCTATATTGTCGATCTTTAAGTTCTGTACTTCTAGGTATGTTAGGGGCCATCCATAAATTACGTAACACGTTAAGGGGGAGGGAGGGGGTCGATGAAGTGTGTCATAGTGTGACAAGGGAGGGGGAGGTGGAGAATTTCGTGACGTCACATTTCAAAATCTATTGTAATCTAAGTGTTAACACGAACTTTGAACTATTAACGAAAACTCAGAAACATTTGCAACTCTAGATCTAGATGTACCTAAATTTGCAAAATATGTGACATCACACTAGGGAGGGGGGGAGTCTCACAAATGTGACCAGCTGTGACAAGGACGGGGGGAGGGGTCAACAAATCATGAAATTCGTGTGACGTAATTTATGGATGGCCCCTTAGGAGACTCATGTTGATCATACATAAGCCCCATCTGCTTAGAGAGATGGGAGGTGAAATGCTTGTTATTTGTTTGGTAATCCATCAGGCAGGTCGTACGCTTGTTTGTCACCCTAGACGTATAAAAAAACCGACTTGTGACATATCTAGCAAAATATCTTAAACTATGAGAAATAAGTTGAATGAAAATGTGGAGGAAATCTCAAGCTCGATTAGTGAAAAATTGATACGATATAGTGACTCAATGGACCTTTAACAATAAATGCGCTAGTGTAATATGTGCTCACCTTAAGACAAAGTGTTCTGATAATCGCATTTGGCAATGCCTGGGGCGTCACCGCAGGCTGCGGACACTCGTCAACCGCAAATAGACGAATATACGACAGTAGACGACACAATCCATATACCATATAACCTACTTAAAGGTTTATTTCGATTTCTGAATATAATTTGAAGAATGTATCGCATCATAGTGTAAAGACGAGGAAATTATTTATTTATTCAGTTTTATTAACCAAAAATTGCCTAAAGGTACAAATTTGGACTTAACTCTACCAGTCGATCTCTAGGAAAAGCAGGGATTCACTAATACCATTATGAGGGAGAAAAGGTAGACAGATTTAGATAATCATGAAATAATAATTCTACTAATAAAATAAATATACTTAACAAATCAATGCGGTATAATACAGGTATAATATACATACATACATATAAATTTGCATCTAGCTATGTCATTACTTTTATGGTATTAAATCAGGGTTCGTATGACGGGGATCACTATTCCCACCACTGTGTCCAGCGACAACCACAAAAAAAGGCAATGAACAGTGAAGCCCATTGAAGTCCCGGAGTGAAACTTCGGCTGCCTTGGAACTCACAACGAATTTAATCAGAAGAAATTTGTAGGAGTAAGAAGCTTTTGAAATTTGACTTTCCCTCTTAGCAATGTGAGAGACAGCGATATGGCAAATATGGCATTAAAAGCCTAAAGAAATGGCTAGTCAAGTGAAGCTCAACTGTCGTGCGTCACGGATTTTAAGTACCTATCAAATTTTTTTAACGGATTTTAAGTAACAATTGGGGACCTAAAACATTGAGTTGCTACCTGATACATCAGTTTTCGTATATTGATATTTTCAGGGTTCAGAAGACTTCGTATGACGCCAAGGAAGCCGCAATAGCGTCCTCACAGTCTCCATCTAGTGTAAAATTAAAAATTGATTAAGCCCCTGACGCGCTCTAAGCCTGAAGAAACCAATGCGATAGACAGGTACACCTTATAACATTCGTCCTTTTTACCCCGGTGGTTAAAACATATCTTCTACTATATATTATATCTTAATAAGACATGTACCATTCAAATAACTTATTATTAAATATTGGGGTTTAATATGAAATAACCGTTTTAACATACCTACTAGCCATTTTGAATTAAAATTAAATCTGCATGGTGCGAGATTCTAGAGTGAAACTTTTTTCTCACGATAAATGTAACATTCTAAATTTGAAAAATTACAACATTGGGGTATAATTAGCTCACCACGATCTTCAGAGCCAAAGTCAACCTCACTTGCACGTTGCACCCAAAACAAACCGACAAAAGCTCTGGTAAAAGAGAGGTAGGATACAGCGTATTTGTAAGCTGTTCTACTGAGGAAGTAACTCCACCTCATAAAATATCGCAGCCAAACAACAATTCCCTTGAGAGTTGTTGTGTTACTGCGAGTGAGTGAGGCCACCAGAAAGGAAGGAGTTGCTGGCAGCGGGGATGGTGGCGCGGGAGCGATAATACGAGTTCCGACGTGGTCCTAACGCCGCAGAAACAGCTCGCAATATCAATGTTGTATTTGGAGGAATTGTATTTCAACTCGCCAATGTAAAAACTCACCCATCGGCGAGGTTACAACTAAAAATTTCCATGATGGTTATTTCGCCATAATTTTTTAAGCGATATAAACGATAATTTCTGGCAAGATGGCCATGCCTGTAATTGACCATAGTACTTTCGACTCACATAGGATAAAACTCATTTACCATAAGGTTAACAGTGCGAAGCGCTCGCGTCAACGGTTCTCCTCGTGTAATAGCTTAGTCCTGCCGTGAGGTACTGCCAGCAAACGAAGTTGGCGCGCCGTCTTTCTATATTCCAATTCGAGACAAAGATTCCAATTCAGTCCAAAATATCGGCATTGAATATTTATTCCTAGAATTACCTTAAATATATAACAAATTAGCTTATTTGTTTGTTTGTAATATCTTTATTGCACTAGATAAAACAATCATATAAAAGTTTACATAAAATAAAAGCCGTACAAAGGCGGACTTATCCTTTTAAGAGATCTCTTCCAGTCAACCTTTAAATTTATTTATTTCTTTTTTATATATTTATTTTTTCTACCTCTTTGTAAATATTTTAGCTAAGTTACAACATTGTAACAGGAAAAAAAACCTTTAAATATTTGAGAGGATTCTGTAAATATGTATATCCCGATAGCTGTTAACTATATAACAAATTACTTTACATATGTAACAAATTAACTCCATTGTAACTCGTTGTATCCAACCATTTTATATGCCTCACAGATAAGAGGCGTATCTGTTTTGTTTGTCCCGTATCTGTTTTCTTTGCCCTTTGTTTGTCCAATAACTTCCTACATTTGCAAAACAAAACATCGTTCGCACGCAATATATACTCATACGGAATACCGACCTAGCAATTGACTAGATTATTTATGGAATGGAAAAAAAGGTTAGGGGGTTAAGTGGCTCGACACCATCTTAAGCCAAATCCAACTTCACCTGCACCCATTTTTATGGCTGACTAATGAGGCTTTGGCCAAACAGAGGTAGGGCGGCTCAGAGTATTTATGAACTGCCCGAATGGGGAACCAACTTCACAGAATACCGCATCCAAATAACAATTTCCTTGAGGGTTGTTGTGTTCCTGCGAGTGAGTGAGGTTACCAGGAAGGAAGCACTTACTGAGTTGGCGGCGAGAGTGGCGGTGCGCGAGCGATATTTCGTATTGCTAGTGCTTAGATGGCTATGGTAACCGCTTTTCATCAGGCGGGCCGTATGCTTGTTCAGCACCCGGCTCATTAAAAAAGTCTACAGTACTACAGTAAAACCTAAGTGTACAGTATGAATATCTATACAAAAAATAAGTCAATAAATGTAACTTTTAAAATGATTTATTTTATATCTTTTCTTTGCAATTAAAATGCCTTTTGTATATACATCAGCACAAGACAATTTAAAGTGACGCGTTGTAAGATATTGTATTCAATATATTAAAATAATAATAAATAAAAAGATAATAAATATTCCTTCCTGGTCACGCTGCCATCTAGACCGAAACTACGGAAAGCTTGTACTATCGGTACTAGATAACTAATATAATACTTAAGTTCATTTTTTTTTGTAATTACATACATTATACATAGGAAACACCCAGACCAAAACAAACAGATATGTTCAGGCACACACATATTTGTATAATTACAAATTAAAGGTAATCGTATCATAATACCCCGCCGGCTGCCCCGCTGCCAGCGCAGCTACTCCTTCCTTTCTGGTGACTTCACTCATTCGCAGTAACACAACAATCCTCAAGGGAGTTGTTATTTGGCTGCGGTATTCTGTGAGGCGGAGGAGTACTTCTCCAGTCGGGCAGCTTACAAATATGCTGTACCCTACCCCTCGTTCGGCAGGGCCCCTGGCTAGTCGGCAGGGTGCTCCACGTGCAGGCGAGGTTGGCTTTGGCTCAAAGCCTATGGTGAGCCATATTCAAACCAAAATCAATGTAAATGCTTTAAAATTTTTTTAGTTACGAATTGAGACATTCCTGACATGTTTCATGTAAACCTATCTTTGACCGAGTACTGAACTCGGGCAATTTATAGAATCTCAGTTTACATCCCACGATATTTACGATGATTATAAATTCTTCAAGAATAACCAGATACAAAACAGTGTAATCTTGTTTGATGTATTTGCCTGACCTGAAGTCCTGTAAATATTCGCCAAAAGTTTCATTAACGTCGAGAGACTATAAACAATACGTAGCATTATTGACTCCACTTCGAACTATTTAATTACTTTCAAACTAATAGAGCTTGAAGCCTGAAAACATTGAAACTCATATAACTATGGAAATTAGTTCACGCGGACAGATTTTATTGAGGTAATAAAAAGGTTTTTAATGCATTCATCGTTCCTTTACATATATGTACGTACTTATTTATGGTTTAAGTAGGTTTCTATGATCTTTGAACGAAAGTCAATCTCACCTGCACCACCTGCAGCTTGTCAATTTAAAAACTAGTGTGGCGGGTCCGTTTTTGATAACGTTAACGTTTTTAATGACTGACAAGTTATTAATAATGCTTAGTATATCCTTTTTATTTTTATTTTAGTATCAAGTGATTGTTTCACTAGGATCATTAATGGTACTAGTGATACAACCAATATTTACTATATTATAAACTATGTACTTACAACTAAATAAACATCCCTTCTCTGAAGTCTGTTATATTTTTCTAACGAGCCCAGTATTCACCAGAAACGAAGGATTTGTTGCGTTGGCAGACGGAGTGCCGGTACTCTATGCAAGTGTGTTTAGGCTAAATCACCTAAGGCTAATCACTGCTCGTTAATCACTCGACGAGATAAAAAAAATACCAGCAACTTAGATTACATGAAACAGTTATTATACCGGCGGAAATCGCTTAATATAACAAAACTAGCTTGAGCCCACGACTGCGTAAGCACGTATCCCGGTATCCCGTAGATATTTCCAAAAATCTTTTCTTAGTAGACGTGATAATATCGACCAGTATGCCAAATTTCACTCGATCCGTCGAGTGGTTTGAGCTGTACGTTGATAGATAAGTAAGTAATGATTGCCTTTTATAAATACGGAGAAGATTTTCATCTTCTGAGAAGGTGAAAGAGGAAAGTACACAGACATTTTCTACACACAGAAATTTTCTAGGCTAGTTATTTGATCTACTAATTCGATGACAGAATCCAATGTCTCAAGTACTCGCAGCTTTCAGCCAGTAACCAAACCTATTCATGAACTAGTTAATGTATAACCATAACGTCGAAAGTTATATCAATAATGAAAGCAATAGTGTTAGGCGATCTGGGGAGAAATAATATAATAACACTGAAATCATATATCTGGCCATAAGACGCGAGATACCTAACTACTTTGCCCATTTAAAGTTTTTATTACTACTGAACCGAAATCAAAACCTACTGAACCGCTTACTAACGGGCGATAAAATCGGTTCAGTTATTTTCGAGATATTCATTAAAACCGAACCACTAGTATTATAATTATAGCTGTGTTTGATACAATATTGTACCTAAAAGGTTTCCGACGCACCCGAGTTGGCCGCGCGTGTCAAATTTCTCAAATATTTTTGGCACAAAACCCACCAAAGACTGTAAATGTTTGCATAGGCTCCGTCCATTAGATCAATATTTCAGACAAATGGGTTTTCTTGCCCATACGATTAATATCGTGCCGTACACCTGCGGATCTACCGCACGCTTAAGAAACAGATAGGTACTTATCTAATGTCTATGGATGGGCCACCTGATGGGGAGTATGCAGGAACACGTTCAAATATCGTGTATTTTTTTAGCATAACAACTTTTGTGAAGAAAGTTTCCCATTCGAATTGACCCGAAAATCGTGCGGTGTTAACGACATTGTTCTAATTGGAATTAAAATACTGATAGCACTCTGAGAACACAAGTGGTAGTAAATAGTAAAGTCAAGAAGCGTTTAATTAGATAAACATTGTTTTTCTAAAAATATTCTTTATAAATAGTAAATACATAAAATAATAGTTCCTTATTAATGTGATTGTATTTTCTATTGTTAAGAGTTTCTTGCATGTAGAACAAAAAATGTTTTGTAGAAATACTTTTTGAACTCAGGAATTGCCAAATAGAATTTCCCTAGCGATTTTCATGTTTTTGACTTTTCAATTTTGGTCCGGGACACTTTTTTAAACTGAAAATAGACCATAATTTTAGTGTCCTGGGCTAAAATTTAGAAACTTGAAATTAGCCATAGTTCAAAAAGTGTTTCTACAAATGAAACTATTCATATTTTTTAAAGAACTGTCCAATAACACCCCATAATTCGCAAAAATATAACCTGATTTGTGTAGGAGGCACCCCTCCTACAATTTTTTTTATAAGTTTGTTAGAGTTATTGTATAATAAGCCTTGTACCAAATTTCAGCATTACCAATATTTTATCTAATAATCTTTACAATTAACATATAATTTTAAATAATATTTTTGTTTTATTGCTGAACCCAAAAATTTACTTTCGCATCGTTACAAGTTCACCGACAATATGTAACATATTGTTATCTCCCAAATCCCTATATGTGGAGGTTTAGTTAATATCGACAGATAAATTCTGACATAGGAGTGTAATTTATTGAACAGACAAGGTCACGTTTTAAAAATATACCTATGAATATATTTTTTCTATTGAACGCCCTGACTCGACGGACTCCCCTGACTCTACAGATGCCCCTAGAATTAAATAATAAATAAAGAATGAAAGAGATCTCTCTAAGGGATATGTCCACCTTTGTACTGCATTATTTTGCCTTTTATTTCTTGTTATATTTTTATGTAAAATAAAGTTAAAACAAACAAACAAATAATAAATAAATAAATGAATATTTCAGGACAATTTACACAGCGCCATCTAGTCCCAAATTAAGCGCAAAGCTTGTGTTATGGGTACTGGACACTGATAAATGTACTTAAATACATTTTTTTTGTAAATACATACATATAATACATAGAAAACACCCAGACCAAGACAAACAGACATGTTTATGCACACAAATGTTTGTCTTGTGCCGGAATCGAACCCGCGACCTCGGAGTCAAAGTGGCCATTGCTAACCATTCGACCACCGAGCTCGTAAATAAATATTCCTTAACAACTTACACAGCGCCATCTAGTCCCAAACTAAGCAAAGCTTGTACTATGGGTTAGGTAACTGATATGATATATGTACATAAATACTTTTTTCTAGAAATTAAATACATATAATACATAGAAAACACCCAGACCACGACAAACAGACATGTTCATGCACACATATGTTTGTCATCGATGGGAATCGAACCCGCGACCTCGGAGTCAAAGTGGCCATTGCTAGCCATTCGACCAACGGGCTCACAATTGACGGGATGTAGAGCATACTCCACCACGTTGGTCAACTACCAGTGCTTTCAAGCCACCCAAGGCCCAAAGGCACTGACTTGGCATAACGATTGTCATCTATCTAATGACCAGCTCGAGACAACTCATAGAAGGTTATGTGGTCTGTAAGACAAATATTCTACGATTAGATTTTCATGCGCCATGGCGTCATCTTATTTCCTGTGACGTCAACGTGCTCCACAATATGAATGAACACGTAGGTGTACACATAATTGTTAGCAATTATGTGTACTCATCGTTGTCGAGAACCCTTATTCATCACACTGCTGGGATACGGATCCTCTCAATCGAAAAGGTTTAGAGCATACTCCACCACTCTGCTCAACTGCAAGTTGGCGGAGGCCAGTATTAAAAGTCGCCTGAAGGCCATTGACTTGGCTTAACGACTGTCATTTAATGACGACAGCCGGGACCGTGGTTTGACGAGCCCTCTGAAGCACGGAGCAGCTCGTGATAAATAAACCCATCCATTGACAGGCTGTGGTCGTTCTTGCTTAACTTGCGTGTTCGATTAGACTGACACGTGCGACGACGTCATCGAGCTCCTCATTATGTGTAGTACTTATCGTTACCATTACCAAGTTGTGAAGTTACTTGCAGATCTTTTTTTTTTATAAACTACATCGGGTGGTAGACAAGCATGCGGCCCGCCTGATGTGAAGCGGCTACCGTAGCCATATTAACGCAATACCTATTCCCGAATAGTCCGATTTTGATAAAATTTGATATTTATATGGCAAGGCACAATAATTTAATCTTCAAGCTCATTGAGCAACAAAATTGTTTTAGTAGTTTTGTGGTGTTCACGCGAATAAATGTATTACTCTATCTATTCTCGAACTGATGACCTGGCGCCCTATCGCCAAAGCTACCCATCGGATATTTTGATTGTAAAAATCAAAACTTCATTCATTTTCATTCATTAAACTGTAGACATGCCTGCAGCCCTAGATACTAATGTGAAGATGTTGGTATGCCTAAGACCTATTTTTGGAATCAAAATATTCGGCTTCAGCGGTAGGGTTTTGATTAAAGAATGATATTTTCAGTACTTTTTGAGATATCGAAATAGATTTACGTAAGATACGAACCTACGTAGCTATTATGTTTTCCCGTTACAAATTCCAAACTATTTTTAACCAACGAAGTTTACCAGTATTGCCAATCAATGTGAATGCGTCAATCTTAATAATGGGAACCATTCCTTTTCCTTCTTTTTTCACAGGGCACGATCTTGTTCTATTTGAATATTCACAAAGTTACGTTCCATTGAAAATTTGATTTGGGTTTAAATGGAAACGGTAGATGTATCTGTACAATAAATTGCAATAAGGGTATCCTACAATCACCGACAATCAATTTACAAATTCTCATTTGACAACCAACAATTAACTAAAATATCTCTGCCTGATGAAAATTCACTACATATTATAAATATTAGTATGGATTTAATTCCTCCTTCCACTTCGCTGAGTTTGAGTTTGTTTGGTTGAATGAGGTTGTTTAAGCAGCTCCGACATTGCCAGCCTACCAGCATTAATAAGCTTCCAGCATAATGATATTTATGAGTTAATTAAAAAATAATGGTTGACTGAGATAATTGGCAACTTCTCATATAGTATCATAAGATTAAAATATTTTAACCGTTTAACAATATGTCAACTTATTACTTAGTCACGCTTTTATAATATTAACTTTAAATACTCCGTCGATATATGGTCTTTAAGTCTTTGATTAAGAACAGCTAGACCGAATTTCTCATATTGTATCATTAATTTCATAACATTTAAATATTTTAACGGTATAACAAGGTATATATATATGTCGCAGCCAATTCGTAGAACCCGCCGCATTACATAACGGCTAACTTTAGGCGGATTGTCTTTAAATAATCTTTTGGTTAGGTTTGTCTTGTGATTAATTAGAAATGCGAGGTTCCACAAACTTGGTGGATACCCAAATGAATTGTCACCAGATAGCTGGCCGCATATCTGGTGACAATTCACAAATATGATAAAAGGGCGGTATGAAATAATGGCTTGGCCATTTTATAAAACAGTTAGCCGTTATGTAATGCGGCTTGTTCTACGAATTGGCTGCGACATATACATAGGTATACATATTTTAGTTTAGACAATTATGAGATAATAGTTAAATAGTGATCTTTTAGTCTTTATATTTTTTAGGTAGCTTATTCCGCAACAATGCAGCACGGTAGGTAAAAGAATTGTAAAAAAATATTGTACAAGGAAGTATTTATAATGTTTTGGAAACGCATGAGCAGAAAGGACGGAACCTAGAAGGAAGAAGGTGGAAGCGGGTACGAAGATAAGCTGGAGCAAAAGGGTAATTGAAAATTTGTACAAAAAGGAAGGAATGTGCACGTTGCGGCGAAAGCAGATAGGGACCCATTTGAGGCGGTTTCGGTACTCGCTAATTAATGTGATCAAATCTTTTTAGGGTAAAGATAAACCTAATCGTGAGGTTTAGGCTGCTTTTATTCATTTGTTTTTATACTATTAACTTTCAATACTCCGCCGTTATATGGTCTTAACGTGATTGATATTAGCCATAGACTAGTAATACTTGTAACATAGCACATGTTATATAGCACATATACTCGTAAATGTACTAGCATCCTGGCGAACTTCGTACCGCCTAACAGTCAATGAATGTCGTGTTACTTATAAGCTGAACTAAATTTATGATTTTATGGAAGTAATACAATGAATATAAAATAAATATTAAGTTCAGTAACACAAAAAGAAAATATCTTAATTCACAAAACAATTTTAAAAACAAATCACAGACAACTTTCGTGACCCAAAGGTGAGACCAATCGATTTGACATTTTTTTAAATTAAGTCATTTGTTCATTAGCCATTTGTTCTATATTTAATCAGCATGATATTAATTTCTGAACGCACGCATAAATATTTGACAACCAATAAATATCTCAATCCTTTTTCAACTGACACTATTTGTATGGGAAAATGTTTTTTTCTTTTATTTTATTTTTTTCGTCAATTTTCCAATGTTTATAATCCTATTCCGGACGAAGACAAATCAAAAAACACAAAAATTTTAAAAATCAGTCCAGCCGTTCTTGTGTTATACTCGTATTATTACTTATAATAATATTTTTGTTTTATATATAATACTAGCTGACCCGGCAAACGTTGGTTTGCCATATAAATTTAGGGGTTGATGGTAGAAGGGTGAACATTTAGGGTTGTATATATCTTTAAAGTCACATCATAAAAAAAAAAAATTTTTTTTTTGACCAAAAAAATTTTAAATAAAATGTTAGGGGTGGACAACACTTAGGGGTATGAAAAATAGATAGTAGCCGATTCTCAGACCTACTGAATATGTATATAAAATTTCATAAAAAAACGGGTCAAGCCGTTTTCGGAGGAGTATGGTAACTAACATTGTGACACGAGAATTTTATATATATTAGATATAGATATTTAATAAAGTAAAAAGAAAAGCTGGATCAATTTTTATGATCTTTGATTGTTGATTTTGTCTCCACCCCGAACAGTAGAATAGCTGAATATATCAGAAAAATTAACGCAAAAATTATTATGATGAAATTGTGAGGACAAAATTTGCATGGAGAATGCACAGGAATGAGATGGGAACAGGACATTGAGCCACAGCAAAGTGTGGGTGGGCCGCTAGTTTTTCATATTACCTACGACGTTAATTCTGTGAGACGTCAATATAACTCTTCGCATAGAATCATATCCTCACATCCCCACATATATTTAACTATACCAATCAATAAAAGAATCATATCCTCACATATATTTATACCAAAAAAAGCGGCTTGTATCGACTGACATCCAATTTTGTACGATAAGTAAATTAATTTTGGCTGACATCCGATTTCCTATCTGCGCTTGTTTGATAATATGAAATTTCAATCGCTATCACGTCGAGCTCGGCATGGCGTTGGTTGTGTACGTGTGTATCTATACACATTATATTAGGAACACGATAGGCTTGATGGCACATTTTTGATTAGTTTTAGTTTACCGATCCGTATAAAAAATCTTTAATTACTTTTTCGGGTGTAAGTAAGAGCACCATTTTTAAAGTCTATGGTACTGGTTCGAGAAATCATATGTGTTTAAATTTGTGTTTTTTTAAATGAAATAAACATTTTAAAAAAATGTTTGTCTGTAAAGTCAGTTGCGGACGATAATTTTGCGTGATAACTGATAACGTCATAAGAAAACATCGGCCGATGGAGTGGAAGTGAGATAGATCACGACGTCACAAGCCGAACGCTTATTCCACGCTCTCGCTTGCACGCTCAGCTCAGGCTGAACGTGACAACAAGTCATGCTATTTCGTGCGTACAGCCGGCATTCATCATTTAAGTCAAATTTTCGTCAATGATCATTCATATTCGTATCTGCTGCAAGACTAGCGCCACTCAAGGAAAAAAATAATTGTTCCCTAAATACACAACGAATCAAAAATATGTGTTACATAATTGTTTATCATCCCATGATTAACTCCCACAGTGTATTGACTCATAAAATTGTTAAAATATTATACTCTCTATTTGTTGAAGTAAATTATGGCAAAAATGCATTTTACGCAAATTTCGTTGCACCAACTACATCAATCATTGTTTCATCAATTTTGTAAGTTATAAAAAAAACTATGGGACTTAATTTTCTTAATTTTACCTTCGTGTAATACAATTCTTTGATTAGATAAGTATTTAGCGAGTAATATTTCTTTTACTCGAGTGGCGATAGTTTTGGAGCATAATGCTTAATATTAAAAAATCAAAGAAAATTTGTAGGTCAAAGAAGTTCCATAAGCGAACCCAATCATGACCTAAAAACGCATGTGCTTTACTGTGTATTGCAGGTATAATTTCCAACACGGGTAACCAGATAAACCCCGAACACGGATATTAGTTTCCAGATGATGTCTTCAATATTTTATTGCCTTTATTACTAATAATCTATTATTTTATAAATAGAATATCTTCTCCAAATGGAGCGCGTTCGAGAAAAATATCTACGAAAACACAATAACAATTTGATTACCTACTTTGATAATTGGCGATCTATTGCAGTGGGCTTCTTACGTCATCGTTCATACGTATCAACTACGAGAAAGATGAAAATAGTGGAATCAACTTTCCGTTCCCTTCAAGAACAGAACCCTAACTCTGTAAGTAGGTAGAGATTATTTTACATCATATGACGTACGTGTTCATGTACTTCATTATTGTACAAAAATAAATATATATACTAGCTTCCGACCGCAGCTTCACCCGCGTGTATGTTAGTTATCGCGCCAAATATTTGATCATCCTCGGGTGTTCCCGAGGGATGATCAAATGTTTGGCTCATCTTTTCGGGGTAAAAAATATCCTATTATGAATTCTGCACTTTCTTAGTAAAGAAGTAAGGATGTATATATTATTTTATTACGATGTCCAACAAGCACATTTCCTTCACTTTACACAACAAACAGTTATCAAAACCTAGACACTTGCATTTCAAGAGGATCACTAAACTTGTTGTCTTACCGGAAAGCATTATATCTTTCACGGTTTCACGTAGCTCTAGAGTCAGCAAGCTGTTGTAGCCGGACACATCTGCCAAGTGATGGCAGATAGGTAAGGTCCGAAAGTGAAAGCTGAGGATGTAGCTGCGGAACGTTCCTTTCCTGCCTCTTCCTCTCAGTTGCCCCTTTAGAGGGACTGATGACCTTAAAAACGGCCAGAAGTGACTGCATGCGGAAAACGGAACAACGCAAATGGAGGGGACCATTGGAGAAGACCTATACCTAGAGATGGGCAAAATGCCAGGCATTTACAATAAGTGCCCAGTAAGTACCTGTAAATGCCCAATAAATGCCTAATTTTGGACATAAATAGGGAATTTATAAGTACTTTTTGGGTATTTATCGTAAATACCCGGAATTTTGCCTATACCCAGCAATAGGTATACATACATATTGATGATGATGATGATGATATATTGCCGTGGCCGTGTGGTTTCCGGCAGACTAGAATAGAATCACTCCGTCTCTTCCCGCCTTTTCACTAAGGGAACCCGTCTGGCCAGCGTGGGGAGTGTAGGCCAAATCCTCCTTCTGTCTGGGACGGACGAGAGAGGGTTGTGTTCCTGTAGTCCACTACTGTCCAGCGTAAAATGACCTGATGATGATGACATATTGATAATGATGTTGGGGATGACGTTAGAGTCACTGCAAAACAGAATTCCATGTTATGACCATCCAGATAATACGTGGCGGTAGGAGCTTTGCCACTATGGCAGCATCCTCCCCGAGTAGTAGTTTATCTTAATAATGCTTTAAGGCGAAACTGGTCGGTAAAAATCTATTTAATTACATGAATCAGTACAAGTGCTTTATTAATAACAGATAATGTTAATCTATCAAGTGCCAATAATCAACAGTATCAACAAGAGAAAAATACTAATATTACAAACGCGTAAGTGTATTTTTTTTTCTCTCACATTACTGTTCCTGTAACTGAGTAAGATCAGCAGAAAGATAATGACTAATGGTACATCTATCTACTACTACTGGTGATGCATGTGAGATTACGGGTACTCTTACGCGAGGAAGGCTTGCCGTAGAACATCACATATTTTGGGGTGTAAGTGGTTCATCAACATCTTTGAACCAAAGTCAACCTCACCCGCACTTGGTACACCCTGCTGACTGACAGAAGAGGCTCTGGCGAAAAGAGAGGTAGGGCATAGCGTATTTTTTAGGCTGCCCGACTGGGGAAGTACCTCCACCTCACAGAATACCGCAGCCAAATAACAATTCCCTTGAGGGTCGTTGTGTTCCTGCGAGTGAGTGAGGTCACCAGAAAGGAAGGAGTTGCTGCGTTGGCAGCGGGGGTGGCAGCGCGCCAGTGATATTTCATATTGCGAGCGTTAATATGGCTACGATAACCGCTTCACATCAGGTGGGTCGAATGCTTGTCTGCCACCCGACGCAGTATATAAAAAGAAAACATACTAGAAGGTATTTTCGAGTGTAATAAAGATGTTCAGTTAAATCTAAACATACAAAATAAACCGGCCATGTGCGAGTCGGACTTGCGCACGAAGGGTTCTGTACCATTATCTATAAAAACGGCAAAAAAAGTCATGTCTGTTGTATTGGAAGCACCCCTTTAAATATTTGTTTTATTTTAATTTAATTATTTATTTTTAAAGTGAATATAAATAACTAAATATTCTGTGAAAGCGTCTACCTGTTGCAGTTATCAATATCGAGCAAAAACGTTTCATTCCCGTTGGCCAGAGTAATCTGACCAGTGGGAAAAACCGTTTCGTTTTACCCTTTCGCTACGGAACCATAAAAATTGGCGTTTTTTATCTGGAATGGGGGCAAACGAGCATGTGGGTCACCTGGTGAAAAGCAAACACCACCGCCCATGGAGATCAGCAACACCAAGGGGTCGCCGATCCGTTGCCAGCCTTTAAACATTTTTTTTATCTGCAATATTGAGTTGACTATGATAATTAGTATTATAACTTTTTCTGTGCTATTTACTCGGTTTCGTAGTCCAAAGAACCTTCATAATTCCGTCATGTCCATCTGTCTGGTCCTATTTTAACATGTGAATTATTATTTTAATACCAGTAAATAGAAAAATCACATATAAGGGGTTTTAGTAGTTCAACAACATCTTTGAACCAAAGCCAATTTCACCTGCACGCGGTACCACCTGCACGTGGCAGCTGACTGACAAACGAAGCTCTGGCGAAAAGTCAGGTATGGAGCGTAATTGTAAGCTACCCGACTTGGGATGTACTTCCACCTCACAGAATACCGAAGCCAAATAACAATTCCTTTGAGGGTTGTCCATGCGAGTGAGTGAGGTCACCAAAAATGGAAGAGATGCTGCGTTGGCAGCGGGGGTGGCGGCGCGCGAGCGATATTTTAAGTAGCGAGCGTTAATATGGCTACGGTAACCGCTTCACATCAGGCGGGCCGTATGCTTGTATGCACCCGACGTCATAAAAAAAAATTCATAAAGGATATTGGCTATACAAGTTTACTAGTTATAGTCGACCAACTGAAATCTTAGCAAAGTGATACCATATACTTGTATTAAAGTTCCATGTTAAGTATGACTCTTTGCTAAATTTCACACGTATCTATTTCTAGGGAAGTATTGGTTACTCTCTGTATGTTTGTACGCCCTCCATGGTGTTTCGATGAAAACACTAGAGAAGACACTTTAATTAACCACCGTTAGTGGAATCCAGTTATACTAAAATAGATAGCGAGCGAATCTAAAAATGATAAAACTTAAGAGACCAAAATCTCTTTCAAATAAGGCCTTAATAAGAAATATTTAATAACTTAATTACATAAAAAAAAATTACTTACGCCATTTTTTCAGGAACAATTTTTGTTCGAAACCACTTTGAAGTCCGAGAGGTTCAATTAAATTATCTTTGTAACAATTATTTCAATTAAGTCGCACCAGTCCAATTATTTGAGAACTGTTACCAAAACTTTCAAACAATCTCTCAACTATTCTATACTACACTCAGAATAACTTCAAATCTACCTGAGGAATGTATACGTAAACATAAACTTACTACCAAGAGTGATCTAAAATAGAAAAAGAATATAGAGATAATTTATATCAATGCAGGAGAGTGACGTGCGCCTTCACGCCAGTCTCCAATGATACTGAAATACTGAATCACTTTACGCATACTATTACCAAGCTGTATATAACGATTTCTCCACGGCTACAACTTTTCACAGGTCCATTTTCCATTGCCGCGCGTAGAATATGACTTCCGGAAAATGTTTATTATAGAGACGTATTGGAATTCAAACAACGTACTGTATCTAGAAGGCGAAATAAAAATTTATAACAGGAAACAATTGCCGTAAAGAAGGCATAAAGCAGATACGGTCACCGCGTAAAGGCGACAAGATTATGGCTTTGAAACAATTCTGAGCGTAGCTTTTCATAGGGCGATACGGCGATAGAAGCCGCAGACCCGTTTATAACCCGCCTGTAGCTTGTTTATTGGAAAATTCTCCAAATACTTGAGTTTACACTTGCCTATATTGAATCTTTCGTAAAGAATAACTTCAAAACAATCTTTATTAATACCTACCTAAATAAATATAATTAATAAATTGGTTGGCGACCCCAAATTTGACCTTTTTAATACAAACCCGAAATTATTTAAACATAAATTGACTGAGGATTGGTTTAACGTGGCTCCCAAAAAGTATCAAACTTGGTAAATTTAATTGATACTTACCTTTTTTTTTTTATTTGATGAGCCCGGTGGTCGAATAGCTAGCAATGACTCTGAGGCCGCGAGTTCGATCCCCGCACAAGATAAATATTTTGTGTACATGACAGTTCTGTTTATCTTGGTCTGGTTGTTTCCTATGTGTTATATGTATGTATTTAACACAAAAAAATATAATATTGCGTATTATTTCGGTTATCTATGTAGTACCCATAGTACGAACTTTACTTAGTTTAGTACTGTATGGTACTAAACAAAGTAAAGTTTGTACTATGGGTACTAGATATAGTGTGTGCCTAATTTGTCCAGGAATATTTATTTATTTACTTATTCTTTTTTTTTATCATCCATTATGTAACTCACAACACCATACACATGAAACCAATAAATAACTAATTCGACGGTTAAAAGGTACTAGGGCATAAGCGACATTTTGATCGAAAATGAGTTATGAATGCCATCCTACTTAAAATTTTCCGTTCTTTCTAATGCGCTTACTCCCATGGCTCTACGATGACTTTTTTGTCGTTTATGCCAAAGCAAAAAACAGCGTTTTCGAAGTATGTCTCGGAGTAACCGACGAAATTCTAGGCCTTTTTTGCCCTTAAGGTGCTTGTACCCCTGCAAAAATGGTTTCAGTTTTGGTTGACGGTCGCTAACGCGTTTTTACTCTTAACTTGAGTAGACATTCCGGGCGCTTACGGCTCTTTACTATTAGCCCCTGTTTTGAAACCTGGAACTAATGCTCCTTTACCTTTCTCATTAAAATTAATAGGCGTCGGTTATACCTTACTACTTTTTTTTTGTTTACAATACAGTTGTCGCTTATTCGCAATTACTAAAATTAATTTGTTATTGAACTGTCGGATATGCCTTACTACTATTTACAAATTAACAATATGGTTGTCGCTTATACGTAATTACTAAAGTCTAAGTTCATATTGAACTGTCGATTATACCTTACTACCAATTACAATATTTCAATACTATTGTCGCTTATTATTCCACTTCCATTTGCTATTTTCATACAACTCCGTCGCTTGCGATATTTTGTATTACTTGGTTGTACTCAAGCGGCTATTCAGCAAGTCGCTTATACCTTAAATCCTCCTGTCTCTTTCGCTCAGTTGTTCTTACCACTTATATGCTGATGATTTCCAAATATATGTGCAGACAACGACAGAGAATGTGAACAACACTGCAATTGAAAAATTAAATGATAACCCATGTAATGTCAGCTCTTGGTCTAGAGATTTTGGTATACCTGTAAAACCAGCTAAATGTGTGCCATGATTGATTTCAGCTCTGTGTCGCCTGTTATGTTTGAATATACTGTCATTTCGTTCAATAACACTGTCAAAAACCTAGGTCTTTATATAGATTCCACTCTTAGTTGGACCTCGCAAATAGCTGAGATGAGTCGTGCGGTCATATCGGCATTGAGTTTCCTTAATCGGTTTAGGAATTTTCTTCCTTTACCTTCATTACAGTAAAACCTAGGTCTAAATGTAGTGTAATGTATTTCCAGATCTAAATGTAGATCTCAATAAATTGGACCGACTTATCAACAACGCTATTCGTTTTATCTACTGTCTTCGCAAATTTGATCATATCTCTTCATATCGGTCTCAACTTAAATGGCTTCCTGTTCATCAACGGAGGCAACAGAGATTACTCTGCATACTTCTCACTATTCTAACTAGTCCTCTCTCTCCGGAATACTTGAAATGTAAATTTCAATTTGCGACTCTCACAGCCTTCCACTTCGTTCTGACAATACTCGTCAGCTTTACATTCCCCTTTACCATTCTGGCTTCAAGTCTGATTCCTTCACACTGCAAGCTTCACGTCTATGGAACGAGCTGCCTGAATGACTTAAAAAGAAAATCCACGCTTATCTTTTGCACGGTTTAACGAAGAACAGAATCATCATCTTCCTATATTATCTATCTATGTATCTGTATGTATATTTATAATAGTGATATATTCTTATGTATGTTTATTGTATTTGAATGAGTAATATCGTTTATTCTATTTATTTCTCTAAGTTGAATAGTCATTACATTATATCTATTTCGTAGACACTGTTCTATTTTATTATTTTTGTTATTTAGACCCGCATTCGTGTATTTCTGCTATTCCAAAAGGTTGACTGGTAGAGAATGCTTTTAGCGTTAATTCGCACAAAATTACATAACCCTTATGTAATTTTAAATACATTATACATAAAATACATTATAAAACATCGATCAGGCCTCCCCAACCCGTCTGGCCAGCGTGTTGAGTGTAGGCCAAATCCTCCTGTCTATGACGGACGAGAGAGGGTCGTGCTCCTGTAGTGGAGACGAAAATGACCTGATGACGATGAAATTTTAAATAAAAATAAAATCAGTCGGCTTAAATCTTTCGGTCCGTAAACTTCAGTAATATTCTCCTATCATTTATCCTTAGGTTGTCTAGAAGAGATTGCTTTTTAGCAATAAGGCCGCCCATTGTTCGTTAGATTAAGTTTGAAATTAGTTACTGTAACTCAATTTTTAATATGCAATGAAGAATTTTGTATTTCGATAGGTAATGAGTTTATATAATACAGTATAGTGATGGGTAACCCTTTAAATGTACCCAGTTACTTAACTCTTCTTTTAAAACAGAATCGTGTTGGTTGTTGTTCTATTATTTTTAAGACCTGACATTTAATCCACGTTACTATTTCTTTACTAGCTGTTAACACCTTCACCCGCGTGGTCATTATTTTAATGAAACTTTTTTCCTATAGGAATAACATGGATAAAAAGTAATCTACGCCACTCTCCAGACAGAAAACTATCCACTGTTAAAAAATCATGTTGGTATCTAGGTTCATTTCGACGTAAGAGAAGGACAAATGATTACAAAGTTTATTTTTTCCCATGGGATTAAGATGTTTTTCCGGAATAAAAATTCACCTATATCACTCTCCAGACCGTAAACTAGTCCCGTTCAAAAAATCATGTCGGTACTCAGGTTTCTTTCGACGTAAAAGGACAAATGATTACAAGTTTATTTTTTCCCATGGGATTAAGATGCTTTTCCGGAATAAAAAGTAGCCTATGTCACTCTCCAGACCGTAAACTATCCCCATTAAAAAAATCATGTCCGTACTTAGGTTCCTTTTCACGTGAAAGAAGGACAAATGATTATAAACTTTATGTCATCCCGTGGGAATAAGATGTATTTCCGGGATAAAGAGTAGCCTATGTCACTCTCCAGACCTTAAACTATCTGCAAAAAAATCATGTCAATCCGTTTGTTACTTTCGACGTGAAAGAAATACAAACAACAAGCAAACAAACAAACACACTTTCGCATTAATATTATTATGGAGTTTCAGTAAACTTACAGCTAGCTTAAGTGTATTTTAACATTACAGTGGTAATGATGGGCAATTAAAAGGTTTCACATATAGCACTCGGAAAAAAAATCAACGGTAGTACTTAAATAAACATTACAAAATGATTCTAAAATCAGAGGAAAAACATTTTAGCTAATGATCGCTTCAAATGAGCTCATATTATAGAGATACGTCTGCTTATATTGTTGGATATTCTCGATTTCCATAGGGTACATAAATCTTGATAATGTGGAAGTACTACATTACCTTTTTTTAATTCATCTACCAGTGTCGTAAATGTCTAATAACCTCACAATATTATTGCTAAGCTCTGTATCTTATGCTTTATTAACTTTTGGCGCAATTATGTGAATATTAACTTGTCCTCCTCTACCCAATTAAGTTATGATATAGTCATGTTGTTTATGCCCTATTACTTATTGGTACGAGGATATCAAATGTAGTTAAGTCTTCTATACTCTTGGTATTTTTACATGTTTAAGTAACTTATGCTGAATTACCTCACGAGGAAAATAAAATCAATTGATCTAAGCGGCATAAAACCACATAAAACAACGTATAATTATATTAATAAAAGTGCCCATTTATGCCTTTATATTTTTATTCTACAGCTGTTTTGGTTTTATCAATAAAAGATAATAAATAAAAAAGTTATATCCATTTTTCTGCAATTTCAAACTTTGAACTACTTTCCTGAACAATTTGGTTTTGGTCGCTTATACCCTATAACCTTTTAACCGTCGCTATGAACTATGAACTCAAACAAGCATAAATTTCTACCCATAACCGCGAAAACATGTTAATTGTGTTGTTTGTGATTTATATAGTTTTTCAACCATGTTATTTACTCTGTAATGTTTTCCAAATAAAATAAAATACACTGTATACTCGTGAATATGTATTTTATTTGGAAAATGGCTCATTGTCATCACTCATCATCATAAGCCTGTATCTACCCACTGCTGGATATACTCCTCCCCCGGCCTCCCCCTATGCTTTTCACTGGATACGATCCCCGCATTACGCATCTAGCCGCTTTTCTGAGGTAATCGGATCATACAATAGGTGGTCGTACAACGCTTCGTCGTCTCACGCCTTGCCACTTCGGTTTGCAAACTCTGAAGGCTTTGTCGACAGCTTAGGTTATTCGTCGAATTTCTTTGTGCAGATTCGATCCTTTATAGAAACTCCGAGTATAGCCTATTACTTATACTGTGGTATAGCCCTCTGCATCCAACATCCTCTCTGCCCGTTTTTGCTGCAGTGTATAAGTCTCTGTACCATGCACATTGAAGAGTAATGCCTATAACTCACCACGCAGGCGACTGGGCGATTATTGTCAGATAGTAAAAAATAAGGAGCTCGATGGCATTGTTGCGCGTGACAATCTAATCGAATACTAAACTCAACATGGCAATGTCGGCCATAGCATGTCTATGGATGGTTTTATTTATCTCGAGCTCCTCCGAGCTTCTGACGGTACGTTAAGACGTCGGTCTCGGTTGTTGTTGTTAGATGACAGTCGATAAGGCAAGCCAGGGGCCAGTACACAGCTTGAAAACACTGGCTTCCATCAAACCGCAATTGAGCCGCGTAGTGAAGTACGCTCTCAACCCTCTTCGATTGAGGGGAGATCCATATCCCGGCAGTGGCAAGAGTATGGATCCAAGTTAATTGTTAATTAAATCAATACGGGCACGTATTTGGTGGGTCATATCAGAGTTCTGCGATTGTTTTGGAGCGAAGTACTTTACTATGTAAGGTCTTACAAATCTTTAGAGCTAAAGTTACAATCTTTAGAGCTAAAGTTAAACTCACCTAGTGATACATCGCGTCTTGCAAAATCAAGAAAGAATGGCAAGTATAGGTGATATTGTAGCAGAAGAAGCAGCAGACCGTACTAACTATGAATTTGTTGAAAATTTCTTTAAATGAGTAAGTTACCTGAACCTCTTTAGAAGTGTCTAAGAAGGTACTACGTTAGCAATTCATTGCCGCAATTTGACAGTACGAAAAAGAATGCCTGTTTGAAATCGCATGGAATGCGGCCATTTCGGTTCTAATACGTGCGAACATTAGAACCGAAATGGGTATGGTGAAAAGCATTAGGAAAGGCCTATCCAGCAGTGGGTAGATACAGGCTGATAATGATGTGCGAATGAATTTCCTGTTGATAGAGAATGGTGCGATTGTAGAAGGACACTGCAAACTGATAGACTGGAAAAGTGGTTACGTGGTATTTCGCGTAGTTTTGTTCAGTAAAAGGAAGTAGTCTACTCGAACCTGTGACCATGACATACCCCTACTGTAGAATAAACGCTGTGAAGTATTATTGTAGTATTTCAATATTCCCCTCTGATGCTCTGATGCTACCACCCCGCGCGCTGTGGGATTCAAGTTAAACAACAAATTATTCAGTCGGAAGAACACACAAAGAGAGGCGACGTTTCTCCTCGAGATTTTCTTTGTGTGTTCCAAGCTTATAGACCGACTTCTTTTCCACGAGCTGAAATACAGTTCACCGTGACCCAATTTCTTTAAAACTAGTTTTGACTATCTTTTCTAGATATTAAAAAGGAAGTTAGACACACAGATATCGTATGTTCACGATTAAGATTCAGAGGATACTTTTAAAAACATCCTCTTAACAATATCCTCTTAAAAACATCCTCTGAACGTTAATCCAGAACATACTCTATTTGTGTGTCAAATTTCAACTAAATCTGTTTAGCTTTTTCCACGGATTGAGCATAAACTGAAAACATCATCCGTAACAAACTTCTATATATTTTAATATAGAACAAGCGTCAAAGCACAATTCTATTGACAGACCTAGAAAATATAGCTGCGCGCTTGAAATGGTTTATGCAACACACTAGAGCAACTATTGAAAAAAAATAGTGTGTAAAGGGAGTTAATAAAGTATAGTTTGTTTTAATCATCCCTAAAGACAATAAAGTTTTCCTAGATTAGCTAAATTGTTGTTATGTAGGGAATTCGCATATAATTGCTAAAAGCTATATATCATGCGGAAAAAGTTCCAAATTTTATTGTTTCGGGAATAACAAAGTTTTGATCTCACTTAGATCGCCTAATATTTTTGTCTTCTTGTGGGTCACATAGAACATTATTTACTTTAATCCCTTCACAACTTATGTGACTATTCTAAAGCGCTGATAAAAAAGGTTTAATTTACTACAATCTCAACTTTAGACAGAGGTACGGTATTTTTTCGTTGGTGGCGTCAACGTACTTTATTTACGTACCCTACGAGTACTTACTTATGTATATTTTATGTGTAGTAAATAAAACATCTTGCTTAGAAACTCTGGTGACTTTCCTGCCTTCCAGGAATAAACAACCATCAGAGTTAGGTATATGTCTTTGGTCTTCTGTTAGGTGAAAACATTCAATTATTCGGGTTCACTTCATATTGAGGAAGAACTCTGTTTTTCCATATTTCTGTTATGTCAGGGCTTTTGTCTCTAAAAAGTAGGGTGCATCCTTTGATTAGACATATAAATAATCAAAGGGCGCGCATGAGGTGATATAACCTACTAAGCAGTGAAAGCAGTCACATACTTAGTATATTGACATAAAATATAAAAAATAATCATTGGCGTGATTATCAAGAACGCCATAAATAAGAATTGAATTGAATTTAGGGGTGTAAGTGGTTCATCAACATCTTTGAACCAAAGCCAACTTCACCTGCACGCGGTGCACCCTGCTGACTGACAAACGAAGCTCTGGCGAAAAGCGAGGTAGGGAGCGTAATTGTAAGCTACCCGACTGGTGAATGTACCTCCACCTCACAGAATACCGCAGCCAAATAACGGTTCCCTTGAGGGCTGTTGTGTTCCTGCGAGTGAGTGAGGTCACCAGAAAGGAAGGAGATGCTGCGGTGGCAGCGGGGGTGGCGGCGTGCGAGCGATATTTCATGTTGTGAGCGTTAATATGGCTACGGTAACCGCTTCACATCAGGCGGGCCGTATGCTTGTCTGCCACCCGACGTAGTATAAAAAAAAAAAAGAAAAAAAAAAAGAATTGGTATTTGGCTAACAGATAACAGACTCAATGTTCTTTAAACTACTTACTGATAACTAGTTTTTTTCCAACATTTGACAGTAACATAATCACATCTTCAGAATGATGACTCCTAATTTGCTAGGTATACTTATTAACTTTATGCCTGATTCAAAATGAGTTTTAACTTTGACATTATGACTCTAGCTCGAAAATTAAAATTTTTGAAATAGGTTTCTGTATATTTTATTGAATTTTACTAGAACGTATTTTTTTCAATAACTTTAATGTAAACGTGGAAAAAATTGTGATAAAATATATAATATATATATTGTGGAATAAGGAAAAATAATAAATCACATATCACGTCGATTTTTTATATTCGTACAAATATAACATCAATAAATAAATAATAAAAAAAGCACAATAATTACATATTGTAATTTACAGAATGGATTAATTTATCAAAATGTATATAAAAACAGTGCCTAATAATTTCTGGTAAAGATTGAAAGAGACGTGCAGGGAAATGGATTCAAGTCAGACACTGTTTTTGACATACATTTTAACATAATACGAACGTTTTAAATAATTACAAGCGTAGGTACATTTTATGCCAAGATGTCTATAGATACGTTAATTTAAAATAAATTACATGAAGTAAACCTAATTAATTTGATTAGCTTGTGCTTTACTTTTCATCCTTTGATGATATTATGGAAAAACGCGGTAGTTTAGTTCTACTAACTAATTTTAATATGGCAATCATTATGGCATTACATTCGTGTTGTCAAAAACATTAGACAGATAGTTAAAGCTTTCTGATAGGCAAGTACATTCGTATCGTATCTTTATTAGTACGTAATACTTTAGGTTAGATGATTAAACTTCGACAGCGAAGTTCGGTTTTATTATACGTCTTAACTTCATTCGTATGTATAAAAATCATCATGTAGTCTATAAGGTCAAAAAAACATTGCACTTGTTTATTTTTAATAGCCTAATATGCCCGTGTTTATTTATATTACAGTAATATAACTATAAAATCCATTTACATATACTGATCTTCATATTGTTGAGATACAGGTTTTTTGTTTATAAATCATTAATGTGTGAAATATATGACCTGCCAGATGATACTGATGATGATGATGAACAGTCTTTGTTTTCCATTCTACGTGCAATCAAATCAGCTCCAAATGCGTGCACTGCTCCGTCACGCTATTTAATAGCTAATTAACCAACGCCGAGGCCAGAATTTTCCTGCCGCCCGCAAACCACCACACCACCAGAGCATCTATTGATAGCAGTCGCACTACCGACGACGGTTTCATGGTAGAAAAACACCCGGTATGTTCTTCTCGTGACAAATAGGTAATTGCCAATACTACGTCACGTATTTGACTCAAATTTCATTCAATATACAGCTGATGATGTAGGCAAGTTCAAATCACGTGATCACATTTTTTTCGGTAAAGAACACACCTCCACAATTTCACTGTTCATGGTATAAAATGTCTTAAGAAATGTACTGTGGTAGATCGCTAATTATGAAGATGACATGGATGAAATTGCGGCGCGATGAGGATGTGGGAGAGCTGGAAGTGGAATTGAGGTTCATCAAATGTCAGATTCTGGGACCATTGGGAATCCAATGACAGGGCGAGAACAACGTGATCTTTGAATCTGGCAACCGCTCTTACTACCGCGAAGGAGACCAGCTCTCACTTTGGCTTGGGGTCGAGAAACTATAGGGGACAAATGCTGGTTAATTTCCTCCATATAGAGGGGCTCTTGTTCATGAACTCATTCTTCAAAAAGAGGCTCCAGAGGAGATGCACCTGGCAAACCTCCGATAAAGTGACTAGGAATGCGCTCGACTTTGTCATAACGGATAAGAGGTGAATATTTAAGGATGTCACAGTGATTACTAGGTTTAGCACCGGTAATGATCACCGACTTATACGTGGCACCCTAAATATTAGATTCCAACTCGAGAGAGCCCGCATAATGACGTCGAATCTACGTCCGATTTTTCCCCAGATCAATCAAAATTCGGAGAAGTTCCAATTGGTACTTCATAACTGATTCAGCTCGCTAGAAACGAAACTAAGAAACTACTGCGGACATGAAGGGAACAGCAGGGCAAATGTTAGAGGTAATACACGAAGTCGGCAAAATAGACTTTGAACGGCAGTATAAAGCTAGAGAAGCTAAGCTCTCAAGCGAGACTCTTGCTCTTATGAAGAGGCGACGAGAAGTAACAGTAGAGAGTAAGTAGCTTTGAACAAGCAGATTAGAGGGCTAATACGGCGGCACTATCGCATATTCAATACCACTTGCATTGAAAATGCGATAGTGCACAATAAAGGTCTAAAAGCCTTTTCACAGACTACAGGAAAATCGCAACTGTCGAGGCTTAAGCTAGAGGATGGCCGTATCGTCTCTTCGAAGTCGGAAATGTTTGCGGAAGGAGAGAGATACTATATGTCTCACATGCAGCTGTCCCTACAATGGCTACTCGTGCAGGTGATCGCCAAGATCTGTTGGCCTTTTCGTTGGATGCGAAAAGCGGAGGATCGCATGGTGGAAAGCATTGGGAAAGGCCTATATCTAGCAGATACAGGCTGATAATGATGATCATGATCTAAGACTAATATCTCTCATCAGCTTTTGTAGTGAGTTGTTATAATCATACTTATATTTAAAAAACTATTACCTTGTCAAAAACTAAACTACGTTATTGTTACATGATAAGCTAAAAGGACTACATGGTGAAATTGTCTATAAAAATGAAGTTTCGAAATATAATAAATTACTAATACTAATCTACTTTAACAAGTCCAGAAACTTGAGTGGTTCAATTTAAAATTCACGATATTATATCAGTTGCTTATTATGTTATAATGCAGGCATGACCAAATAAATAAGTACTAAATTTTGTCCTACAAATTATGTCTAACGCTCTTTGCACTAGTGAGTGCTTACATACACCTTTTCACTAAATTCAAACTATAGGAACCCTAACTTCAGTCCAAGATCCACTTACGATCTTAAAGAGCCACTTTAAGTGATTTCAAGTCGCTATCGAGATATCGTACTCAATAAGATTATTTGCGTCACACCGTTCAAGTTATTTAGTATATAAGATAAAGGTTCCGGAAAGCGAATATATCACTGTCCGTACAATATAGTTATCGACACATGTCAGGAACATAAAAATTTACAGATTAAAACATAGACTTACATATAGTAGTGTACAATAATAGACACAAATATAGACAGATTTTCGGAAAAAATAAATATTAATAAGGTTTACGACCTTATATGTCGTCAGTGTACAAATATATTCTTAGCTCATAAATAACAATAAATAAAATCTTAAGGCACATTTTTAGGTACCAAGATCACAATTTCATTATTTTACAATGGATACAAAAGAAAGTATTAATTTTTGGAATGTCTGTTTTCACCAGAATATTGTGAATTTAATATTGTAAATACTGATTTTTCGAACATTCTATTCCACAATTCATTTTTGAAGTTGTCTAGTGAAGAAAATTTTATTTTTAAATTATAACTATTTATACATTGACTTAATAAAAAACAAGCGCATACATTAAGTATTTCTGCATTGTGCAGAATAACAATACCGGCGACACAATTTACAAATAGTCATACTGTAACTAAATTATGTGCAAGATTTGCAAAAATGATCTTATGTCTACTTAATAAATAGTTTCTTGTGAAGAAGTGCGGTATTACATCGATGTAATTGTTTACAACATCGGTCACATTCACGGATTTATTTACACAGAATTTATCTATATACAAACGTCCGAATTTGGCACGTATTATGTTTATCATCACTTTTGAAGTCTCTATCGTACACTAAGTGTCACTCGTCTATTAGTTCGTTACTGAAACTTGTAGGATGCAGGTAGTACTACATCCCCAAATGAATACATAGCACTGGCATACCAATGGACACCTTGCGTTAATTCTTTGGAACTGCTCCAAGCAGCCATCCACCTAAGTGGAGCCATCGCTGCGTGAGCTAAGGAATGGCTCTTCACGAGCGCGTAGCAAGACGCTAAAACGCCATCTACTATGATGGTGCCTGATTTTGTAAGAGGTGCATATACGCCGCTCTTAGAGGTCGTCCTCGTTCTGACTACTCTGGAAGGCCTCATCACGCTCCCTGGTCCTCTCGTTAAAAGGACGTCGCCGATTTGGACGTCCGTGGCGAATAACTCCCGCCAGCCATCGGCGGCTGCAAGGAGCAGAAGATGCGATGGTGTTGTAGTAATCGCCACGCCGTTCTCTGCAACTATCTTAATGAACTGCCGTGTGGCGTTTGGATCTCGATCCATAAATGCTAAGACCTGAAATAATGTAAAGAGAAATGTTTAGCTGTGATTTTAAAAAAAAAAAAAATTTTGAACGGAAGCGATTGAAATTTCCAAAGGACGCATGAGAATGAAAAGACGGTTTACACGTAATCTCGACGACGATGGACGAGCTCGGTGGTCGAATGGTTAGCAATGGCCACTTTGACTCCGCGGTCGCGGGTTCGATTCTCGCACACGACATACATTTGTGTGCATGAACATGTCTGTTTGTCTTGGTCTGGGTATTTTCTGTATAATAAGTATGTATTTACAAAAAAAAACTATTTAAGTACATTTATAAGTAGTCTAGTGCCCATAACACAAGCTTTGAGCTTAATTTGGGACTAGATGGCGCTGTGTAAATTGTCCAGAAATATTTATTTATTTAATCATTAGACTAGAAAATTGCCTCTTTGCTGCATCATGCTCTGGCAACCAGCAGACAGAGTTGTAAGTAACACTTTAAAATTATGTCTGTCATATTAACAACATCATTAACAACTATATGGTATACTATACCTACTAGTACATAATTATGTGCGTTCTAACGTTATCTGAAAATAATCTTGTTTATTCCATTTAATTTATTACATTCCGGTTCACATTCGGATCAATAAAAAAGCTAAATATTTCATGGATAAATTCCAGATAAAACCATAGAAACCCATGCTCCCTAAGTAAACACATGCGGTCACGCGCATATATTTTAATAATTTTCAAGGTATTTTTGCATAATATATTTTTGCATAATATATATAATTACGAATTTTGCAGTACAATCATCGATGAAGAAAATTCACAACAGAACATGGTTTTAATTACCTACCTGCATGTCTAAGTGACCGTTAGGCATTACCTAGTATAGGTTTTTTTATATTACGTCCGGTAGCAGACAAGCACACGGCCTGCGCGATGTAAAGCAGTTACAATAGCCATAGAAGGAAGTTTGGTTTTTATAGCTTTACAGATAAGAGAACGAGAGAGATCTTTTTATTGGTCTCTCCAGCTCCTCCCCCAACTTATATAGCAAGTCACTTTACATTTTTTTTTGTCGATAAATATATAAGTGTACCGTAAACATAGAGCCTTTAGAGATTATTTCCACTATAATAATTCCGCATCTGTTCTCTATATCATAGCTACACAAGACTATCTTATACTGGAAGCGTACACTCTACTAAGTAATCATTTAAAAATTACATTAAAGGCAAGGAATTTCTTAATACTGGTTAGCAGGTTATGGTTAAAGTCATGTGTCGGCGTTACAAACATCTGCGTGCACTATAAGTATTTTTAACGGATAATGATTTTAAGGTTCTATCACGCCAAGCACACATTTTTATAGCTGAGTTTCCTGTGGAGCTAAGAAAGACTAAAGACAACACCAAAGCATAATAATAAAATAAAAAATATTTCTGGACAATTTACACAGCGCCATCCAGTCCCAAATTAAGCTTATAGCTTGCTATGTGTACTAGTACATAAATACATACTTATAATACATAGAAAACACCCAGACCAACACAAATGAACATGTTCATACACATAAATGTTTGTCTTGTGCGGCGATCGAACCCGGGACCTCGGAGTCAAAGTAGGTATTGCTACCCATTCAACCACCGGGCTCGTAAAATAGTAAAGGTTGATCTATGGGAAATGAAAATTTTGTGAATCTGAGTTGCCACAGAGGCAATTCTGGTGGTATCACTACTACTAGTGGTAATCAGACTACTATTATATACTATATATTTTTTGTCTTTGCACTTATACTTATGTAAATCAGGACTTACACAGACCTACATAACTCTAACAAAGCGAGAGACAATCATAACCTGATATTATATTTTTCATACAACTATCCTTTAATGTTGTTACAATTACTGAATCATCATCAGGTCATTTTAGTCTCCACTACAGGAGCACGACCCTCTCTCGTCTGTCACAGACTGAAGGAGGATTTGGCCTACACTCCCCACGCTGGCCAGACGGGTTGGGGAGGCCTGATTGATGTTTTATAATGTATTTCCCTTAGTCGCCTTATACGACATCCACGGGAAGAGACAGAGTGATTCTATTCTAGTCTGCCGGAAACCACACGGTCACAATTACAGATAGTGAGGCTAAATAATAATAGTTTTAAAGTATTTACAGTTGAACATAGTCGTATTTATTTGTTATTTATACAGAAAGTTTATATTTTACTTACAAAAACTAGAATAATTGGAATGCCCGAAATCGATCGTAAATATACATTTGTTAAAAGTTGGTTGTCTGTAAAGTCGGTTTACGGACGATAATTTTACGTGATGACGTCATAAAAAACATAGGCCGATCGTGCCTCTCTATCGCTTGTTCCGCGCTCTCGCTTGCATGCTCGGCACAGACGGAACGTGACAATGAGCCATGCTTTTACACGTGCAGCCGGCGTTCATCGATTTATAAGACGTTATTACGTCAAAATACAGATTTTTTTCTTTTTTTTATACTACGTCGGGTGACAGACACGCATACGGCCTGCCTGATGTAAAGCGGTTACCGTAGCCATATTAACGCTCGCAACATAAAATATCGCTCGCGCGCCGCCCCCCCTACTGCCAACGCAGCATCTCCTTCCTTTCTGGTGACCTCACTCACGCGCAGGAACACAACAATTCTCAAGGGAATTGTTATTTGGCTGCGGTATTCAGTGAGGTGGAAGTAATCCCCCAGTTAGGTAGCTTACAATTACGCTCCCTACATCTCTTAAACTTTAATTTTCTTAAAACTCTATATTTCATGTTTAATAAAAGTGCAATAATTACCTCTGAATAAATTAATTTGCCGTCATCATCAGCAGCTAGCACCCAGTCTCCTTTCTGGATAGTGGCGATGTCACGGGTGCCGTTCTTGGTGTGCACCACAGAACCAGAAGGAAAGCATCCGGCACCGGTACCAACCGAAGATTCTGAAATTATTTCAGTAACAAAGATTAGGATCGCTTACCATAATCCTACTACTATTATAAATGAGAAAGTTTCTGTGGGTTACGTTTTATGCGTATGATCGTGCTTAAAAAAAAACAAATTTGGGTCAAATTTTTATAAGTACATTTGCAATTTTTATCCTGGCTAAATCTGGTCGTACGAAACGAATCCGCAGATGCAAGTATAAAATAAGCTAATTAAGATAAATCGGACATATTCAAAAGTAATTGAATATAAAACCGTGAATTATTGAACATAGGGCGAATACATCAAAAGAATATAATACGTGCGTGCCGTACCTACATAAGCTCGACCGAAAGCAATAAAATAAAGTCAAGAACATAAAATCGTGCAAGGGTCGATAGTAAATTAGCTCGCCGCAGTCATATCCCTTTAAGGAATAACGAGATTTCTCTACGCTCGTAATTAAAATCCGATAAGATACGAAACAAAAGACAATCGCAGGCGGCGGCGGTTGCCTCTCGCCAGCAGAGGGTTATCGCAGCTCCAGCGAGCTCCAGCCTGGCTTTTATATCATTTGTCTTTAAACAGGTAGGACCTGGCCGACAACAACCGACGCGACGTGACGGCCTGAGAAACTTGCAAATAATAAATCTTTCTAAGAAATATATAATTATAATCTCATAGATAAACTTTTTAAAGCGTCAGTAAATTTTCGATCCTTTTTGGGAAATGTTTAAACTATTATTCCAAACGAGCCAACGTCAAAAATTCTATATCGAACCTGACATTCTACGTTTGTTTGTTTATTGTCTTATTGTATTTAGTTAAAAGTTTGTACAGCTTAAACAGTACCTGTGCATAATCTCGCGGCAAAAAGTGTCTTTTGACGTGAACGAAATTGTGCCCAAAAGAGGATTCCAATGGCTTTGTCCATAACCCACTGACGTATACTACCACTCTGTTAGCAGCTATGCTCGAATACAATAGCGCGTAAGTATTAAGTGGCGAGAATGGAAAGTACACAGTTTGCCGCAGAAATGCTCAATGCTTATGCTTTTATTTACAATTACAGAGGGTGGTGTAATTACACGCGCAAATGAACACGGCAAAGGTATCATTGCAAACCGAGTGCCGTGGCGTCGTTTGCGCGAGCTCGTTAAATTTTGATTTGTTGTGTAACCGAGCGATAAATTCCGGCGATCCCCGTTCACAAACTGTTCAGTTCACAATGCGATGGGCCCCCGACAGATCGCATTACACAATAACCACCCAAATTAGATTTCGTTCAAAGTCAAGCGCTTATTGTCGATGTTTGTTTGTGTTCGCCTGAACACATCACACGAATCATTGAATAGGTGTCGGCCACCTTTGCGGTTATTTTTTTCCACTTTGATCTTTTGCTAAACTATAAATCATCTTCTACATAATGCTCATGTTTATATGACATAAATTATTGTCATAGGTAAATAATGAATGTAAGTACCCCTACCTATATAATTCTGTATGTTGTTTTTGGTAATGGTTGATATGATTAAGTATTATCGTGATGAACAGTTGACTATTTATAAATTATGATCTGAAAAGCAACCCGAGAATAGAGTGTAATCTATTATCTGAGGAGTATATTTGCTGAGGAGGGATATACAATACAACCTATGTAGTTTCCAATGCCATACATAGTTATTTAACTACTACTGATATGAAGGTTTAGAGTTCTACATATTTATATCTTAATACAGTTATTGCTTTTTTCTAACAATTACCTTATAAATAGATATATGTACCTGCTAATGATTTTTACGTTACAATTACGGCATCTTTTTAAAAGCTGTATATAAGTAACAAAAGAAATTACTATACTTAATCGAATGAAAATATAAAAATATCTCTCTTTGCCTCATAAGCCTTTAAATGATTACAGATCCAAAGCCTTAAAACCGGTCAAAGTTCGATTTCACAGTGACGTAAGTAGCGTTAGGCTGAAGATGCGGCGATAAGCAGCGCGGGCGCTGGAGCGCGGCGCGCGGGGGGCGGAGCGCCGGCGCAGCCGAGTGGCCGCGCAGACCCCGCCCCGCGGGGACCACCGGGAGAGCTAGGCGGCGCGCAGCGCGGAGCCCCACCGACCGCCCGCGCCAAGCCTCACCACCACACATTACCAGCTCGACAAATGTAAGCACGTGACACTATTAATAATTTATCTCGTGAATGGATGATACGTCACACCGGGTGACATGTATCGATTTTTTGCCCTTGCGAAGCATTTCGGTCGGCAACCGCAATAAGGTATACATTAGTCGCAATCCCCATCTCGCCGTTGAAACTCTGATTTATATCGTATGGAATATCAATTAGCCGATGCGCGGCCATGCAAATGCCAAACCACGCCAAACCACGCCAGCTATGTATGAATCATGCGCCGCGCGCCGGCCGACGCTCTCCACAACATCCTACAATATTTAATCATGTAACGATACCGCTATAACATGACTGTCTTTAAACTTCAGTATTACATAGGTAAATAACCATTGCTGTCGAGCTCTGATTAGCAATGTTTTGATTATTAAATCATGATTAAACAACGGCTTAGTCCTACTAAAACTATTTTCGCCAACAGTTAAAATTAATATCTGCCAATACGGCCTGTACTTTAGTGGCTATAAAATGATTCAATGTTCAAATAAGTTGCATAAACTTTCTAAAGTAATATGTATTTATGTCTCAGATTATCATAATTTACTGAGTTATTACCATTTAAAACTTATGACTTTAAATAATATTTATAAGGAACATTAGTGTACATTTATTACACGTGGCGAATTGATGATTCAAACATATATAAAGTCGTTGCTAACATTTGCACGGAAAGATGCTAATAAACAATTTCTAACATAAAACTTGGTTTTAAGTCAGTAAAGAGATATTCATTTAGTACCTATTCGAATCGAAAATTAACATAAATTAAGTAAATTATAATTGTCGTTGACACCTGAACTGATATTATATTTCAGATCATATCTCTTTCGACGACCTCGGTGGTGGAATGGTTGGCAATGGCCACTTTGACTCCGATGTCGCGGGTTCGATTCCCATATAAGGCAAATATTGGTCTGTATGAACATGTCTGTTTGTCTTTGTTTGGGTGTTTTCTATTGTATGTTTTTTCATGTACTTACAAAAAAAAATATTTTAAGTATTATATCAGTTAGCTAGTACCCATAGTTGTAGCTTTGTTTAGTTTGGGTCTGCATAGCAGTGTGTGGTTTGTCCAGGAATATTTACTTATTAATATTTTTTATTATCTCTCAAATCATTTGCTCCGTCCTTACCGGTACTGAGGTCATCGTAATTTGTTTGTCAACTTACGAGACACTTCTAAAATACAGAATCGGAAATTGAGCATTTCGCAGAACTTAAAGCAATAACAGAACTTTTATGACTACAATTTCAAAATATTTATACGATGCCAAGTTTTGTGAGTTCGATCAGAGATTTTGCATCATTTATCATAATAATCTATATACGCATATCTCACTGCTGTAATACTCTCATTCATAATCGCTCATCAAATGCAAAAGAAAAAAGTTCTGGGATGATAAGTTTTGAAACCACTTTTAAAATTGGTAAAAATATACATACATAAAAATATACAACATTACATCAAACTTCTCAATGGGGCCTCTACGCTTTGGATCCATATCCCCGTATATACATACATAATAATTGCAGTGGCCTATTGGAATAGTTTTCTATATATATATATATATTTATTTTAAAATATTATGTATAACTATTAAGAAGAATCAGAAAGTAGAATTAGCATGTTAAAATATTATTATGTTAATACATGTTATACCGTTGTTTTACAGAACGCTATATTTTTAATTTAAAGTTAATTGTATCATTACAATTTAAATTATTAGATATTTAATATATCTAATAATTAAAATTTTACAAAATATCCATACATAATTACAATGATATAGATTCAGTGTTTATTAGAGAATCTTCATACTATTATTTAAACAGCCAATCGATCAATTGTTGATCGATTGGCGATCAATTGTTAGAATAACCAATAGACGGTTACTTGACTCAAATAGGTCATTTTGTCAATTTTAGTCACATTGAATCCTAGTTCAACTAAGCATTTTTATATGCTATACTGTTCCATTTTTTATTAAAAATAAATAAATATTTCCAGGGTAATAAAACTTTTACTTTCTGCTCTCTTATTAGCTATGGATAAGTGTCAAACATACTTTTTTTTTTTTTTGTATGCTTGTTGCATATCTCATATTTAGGTATTATACGTATATCTCATATTTAGGTAAGGGCGTGCAGAATTTAGCGGAAATCAAAGCCGTGACTCTTGGTCGATTCGCAAATCATATTATTAAAAAAACTAGTGCACATAGTTGTTTTACTTTAAAAATTTCTTCACTTGGTGACCCATTTTTTTCTTCTACTCCTAAATCTACTCTAATTTATAGTCGGTGAGTGGAAGGTTCTATAATTATATTAAAACCGAATGAGTGACTAGAGTTTCAAGTTGCTCAGCTAAATAAGTACCAAAAATAAGCAACAGGTGCTCTACCAAGCAACAGGTTGTTTTTGGGACTTAGCCAGTAACACTAAGTTTATTGCTTAGTCGGAAATAAAACTAAGTACTAATCAGACACATTAAAGTTTGACTACGGTCGATGACTACCGAATGAACTCCTCAAGCATTTATAAATGAGCAAGTTCAAAATGTGAGTTGTGGGAACGGCGCGGGGAGCAGCCGCAGCCTTCCGGGATGTGGGATCTCCGATGTCAGGAGCGGGCTTTCGCACGCATGCCCGACGCGCGCTCGACCGCGCAGCATCATTCACCCGCGTTTCTATCCCCATGCATTCTTAAGGAATTCCTTAATATCCTCACCTCACTCGCCAGAACCGGTCGCCTCCGGATGCTCGTTATTCGGATAAACTATAAAGTTACAATGTGACGACAACTAACAGTTTTTTAATTCACCTTCATACACATTTTTATCGATATTTGATATGTCGTTGAACCGTTTTCACTCTTCCATTCCATTTTTATTTTCTTTTTTGCTTCACGTTTTTAATTCTCAACAGTTTTCTAATGGTAATCTTTTTAAGTGAACGTCGACAGCAATTTTTTTTAATATAAAAACGATTACAACTAAAACGTATGCAAAACCGTGGGCACGGCCACTTACGAATTCGTTTTTGGCACTTAATAAAATTTACTGGTGATTTTATTGGTCATTTGTGAATAAACAACTCATATTTGTCTTCTTCGGTTGGAGTTGAGTTTGTGGGTCGTGACCCGAGATAGGTCATCGGCGGTCACGCCCAAATTAGTCGCTCTATATTTAAATGTGAAAAATATTAATTGAAGTGACCAGCACAGAAAATCCCCTAATTAGTCCAATCAACAATTTCGTTATCATTTTTATTTATACAAAGAAAAGTCGATCCACTAAGTAATTCCATTAAGGGCCATCCTTAACCGTTGATCATTGAAGTTCTAAAATTGGAAGTGCACAATTAAGCTTATATCGATTATGAAAAGATTTTTGAACTAGTATATAAAAAAGCTCTTAGAAATAGTAAAATTTTTGATTGTACTTTTGTTAATAACTTTGTATTATGCGGCCTTCAAGTAGACGTAGTTTCTCGTAAATCGTGACCTAACCCGGTCACTGGCAGGGGACCATGGTCACGCCCCATTTAATGCGTGCCTCCTCTATGTTGAACATCATCGTAATGGCTTGTTGCATAAGCTTCATTATTTATTCTTAAAATATATCTTTTTCTTTGTAGGTAAAGTGTTTGTGATTTTTTTTTCGACAACAATTCGTCATCCCGAACGCGTTGATGTCTTTAATACGGAGTTATTATTTTTTCTTTAATAATTGAATTTTGACTCAGAAACTCAGAAACAGTTTTTTATTTTACATAACAATGTTAAAAAAGTCATTAACTCAATGGTGGTATTTTCATTTTTTTTCGAACCAAAATTGTTATTGGTAACTACAAATTAGTTACTGCTATAACTACAGACTGTAACATAAGTTTAAAAATTACAAATTGCTTTTACACGTAAAACCGTGAATGATACAGAATTGTTGAAAATTAACTCGTAAAAATACCAATATAAAATGAAAGTTTAACGATCTCGATTCTGAATCTAGACGTATAAAACTGAAATACCGGACAGTAGTTGAAGGGGGCAGCAGAAACAGATGAAATCTAGGTGATATAAAATATGGCAAAAATGGAGCAAAAAGAGAAACTTGAGGTTTAAATTGTAGGAAGAGATGATAGAATGAACAGGGTGACTATGATGATGAACAAATTTCCTTTTCACGTCAACGATGTCGAGCGGTCATCTAATTACTATATTGTTTCTTTTAGACTCAAGCTATAAATATACTAATAAACGTTTACAACACAATACCTGCAAGGTGTTACATGAAAAAAATTATGCAATGTATAATTACAGGCTCTATTTGGTAAATTAATCGGGGATTAGTTACATAAAATGACTTTTTCAAATAGTTTCTTTTGCTGTGGGCCACTACCAATTATCTAAGTTTATCATCCATAGGCTACAATCACAACCGTCAGGCCGATTGTATTCTTGTATACCACCTTAGTGGTATACAGAAAAGTTGTATATTAAAGTATAATTATTTGTATCTAACACAAAAATAGTAAAGCCTATTACATACATTAAAGAAACAGCTCGCAATCGAAGGAATCCAATTAATTGAAGCGCCATAAAAACGCGCGTCGTACTTTATTGGCGTTCAGATGATCAGTGCAATATTTTAGTTTAATATACGGCTCTTTGATTTCTCTCTCTATCCGCTGATATCAAGAAGAGTGAGATATGAATATGATCTAATATATGTTAATAGGCAGGCATTATTACGTTTTATTGCTTTATCTTTGATATATTCGGACTATAAAAACTATCTTATAATACATTATAATTAGTTACAACATCTTGTAGTTTATAAACGTCCTCCGTTTCCTTAAGTTGGTCTCTGTAGGTTGACGATCGTGGCTACACAGCAGAAAAGTTGTAGCAAGCTTTCCAAATTACTGCTGTCTTCTGCTTGAAGGAGAACTTGAGACACTGGCATTTGCAGTTTCTCATTTAGGTATCCGACCGAACACCATCGTCCTTTCGGTCGCTTACCATCCCCATTGTCAGTTATTACACGTTTCTTCAGGTTATAATGCGTTGAAGTACTGAAGTATCTTGTGGAGGTTACACTACCGGGAAGCGCTGTTGCGTGTCGAGGTTGAGTTCCCTTGACATCGTAAAATTGTTCTTCTTCCTTGATAGGAATCATTCTCCGCCAGCACAATATCTCAAATGCATTGACACTTTTCCGCTGCTTTCAAAGTATAGCCTTTAGAAACTTAAAATAATACAGGAAAGATCAATTTGCGGGTTTTGTAAATCTTGATCCTCATATTGATGATAAAACATAGGCAATGGATATTCGACTGCAGTTTTTTTCGATATTCATATATTCTTGCCAAATGCAAACATAGTGACGCATATCATCCCTCGGTAATGAATTAAATGTCTCTTAATAAATTCTACACGTATAGTTGCTTGTCTTTTTAGTCACGTTGCACATCTTATTTCAAAAAGCCAGGAGAGAGTACATGAGTAAAGAGAGCTCGTGTGTGCCCCGGCCTTGACCGGACAACAAAGCCCCGCGACCGCAACACACATACCTACTCAAACTTATTAAATATTCATAAACTCCAAATTAATACGCGTACTGGTCGCATAAAATGCCGGAATAAATGAATATGAGATATCGTAGCACTTTGACTGGGATATTTTATTTATATATAAGGCTCGATGTAGCCTAATGTAAACAATGCTTCTATTAGTAGTGTTGTAACTAAATTATTCCGTTTCGACCTTTTTTTTTTTTTGAACTTTACTTGTCTTTTACTTGACAGAAATATTCATCACAATTGTAAAAGTAATCTACTGCGAGACATTTCTGTAACATCTTTTCAACGGTTTTTCTGATTTTAGTCATTATAAATAAATAAATAAATATTGTCAGACAAATTACACAGCGCCATCTAGCCCCAAAGTAAGCTTGTGTTATGGGTACTAGACAACTGATAAACATACGTAAATACATTTTTTTTGTAAACACATACTTATGATACATGGAAAACACCCAGACCAAGACAAACAGACATGTTCATGTACACAAATGTTTGTCCTGTGTGGGAATCGAACCCACGAGCGTTGGTGTCGAAGCCGCGTCATTGACCGCTACGCCACCGAGCTCGTCAAAGTCATTGATTGATATATATACCAAACCAAACTAAGTCATTAAGATGTTATCTAATGAAACCAGATATTCTTATTTGATTTTTAATTTGATTACTAAATATTATTTAAAGCATGATTCCCACAGTGTGGTGCTCATACTAGTTTCTCATCTGACCAAAACTGAAATCATTACAATCAATTATGTCGGCGGCTAACGCGCGCGCAAGTTTCGCTTTCATAAAACCCAGCCTCCGACGGCTCATCTGCAAAATTAATTGGAACTATGCGAGCGCCGGAATGCCTCCATTATATCTAAAACACACACATACATATAAATACTCGCTTCTCTCATCTTTATACCGTGTACACATATATAGATATAAGTAGCCATTGAATCACCAGCGTAATTATAGAAGTGGGGGATTGGCTGCGATGCGGCCATGTGTGCAAGGGACGGAAGTAGCCAAGGCGGCGGTAGTGAGAGGGAGGGATGTTAACAAGAGGCTTGTTCGTCCGTTTGATCGACACCGCCGGGGCGCGGGCGCGGGATGCTGCCTGAGACGCATTCTTCTTGAAAAGTTTAACTATATATCTGGTCCGCCCGTTGTCCCGTGTAGGGCAGTTTGGACAGTTACGTGCTAACAAATTAACGATAATTAGTTTATCACGAATGGTCATTTTTGGCGAGTAGGTGAACTTTTCAGTCAATAATTTCAACAGATTTAGTTTTTTGAATTTAAAATTAAACAAACCGTTTATAAAAAAATATTATTTTCATAGCTTTTATGAATTTTAATATCACAAATATTTAAGTGATTTATTTCGTAGCACGTAGGATTTGTGACCTCCGCTCAGTACAAAAGACTTAAACGCACCAAGCTCTACGGGATTCTATTACACGTTTTGTTGATTCTTACTAGTGTTGTTATAATTGATTAATAGGTATGCTTAATTTATGACTCTTTAGAAGAGTGATTTTTGGAATATAAGTATTTAGAGTCAAAGCCAACCTCACCTGCACGTGGTATACCCTGCCGACTAGCGAAAGAGGCTCTGGCGAAAGAAACGTAGTGTACAGTGTTTTTGTAAGCTGTCCGACTGGAGAAGTATGTAGTACCTCCACCCCACAGAATACCGCAGCCAAATAACAATTCCCTTGACGGTTGTTGTGTTCCTGCGAGTGCGTGAGGTCACCAGAAAGGAAGAGTCGCTGCGTTGGTAGCGGGGGTAGCGGCGCGCGAACGATATTTCATGTTGCGAACGTTAATATGGCTACGGTAACTGCTTCACATCAGGCGCGTATGCTTGTCTGCCACCCGACGTAGGATAAAAAAATGGAATAGAAAGATTTGTTTATACCTGCTAAGTAATTTAATTTATAAGGCATGAAAATTGAATACAACTTTTTATTTATTTTTTTAAGGGATGATAGCTAAATCAAAAATCTATATAAGTATTAATAATAATTAAAGATTAAAAATATTTGAGATTTTATGACCTTTTTTATTACATTAGTATTAATCTCCATTAACATTCGGCTGTATGTATAGTAGATATAAATCGAAGTAGACCCTCTTTCGTTGCAATATTGATTAATTACATAACCACAGATTACATACATACATGCTTATTAACATAATGTAATATTATATAACTTGTATAAAATATCTTAAGTATAAATTAGTATCGAATCAGATTAATCGTGTTAAAAACTACCATACACCCCATTTATATCAATAAAACGACTGCCTTAATCTATAGACGCTTGTAACATAAGAAGTAGGCATTACTCGCACTGGCGCTTCCATTTCTAACGAAGATCTTCTAGGACCTTTCTGAGTTTACTTTTTTTGATAATATTTTTGATTTATTAATTTTTGATAAAAACTTGAATAATTCGAGCTAAATAAACTGAGCGGGAAATGTCATTGTGCCTTAGCACTTCTTCGAAATGTCTCTATTATGTAGTGTATCCATCATCATTGTCAATCTGTATCTACACACTGCTGGATATAGGCTTCCCCCAGTCCGTTACGCCTTCCGCATTCTTCCGCGGTGGTTGTCGGACTATCTAGATGGGGGGCATCCAATGCTTTGTCGTTCCACGCCTGGTCTCCACTCTAATACCCTCCTTTAGCATCTGCCATCACTTGGCAGATGTGTCCAATCATTGGGCTATTTCAGCTTACGTATTATTTATTATTGCACACATTTCATTAAATTATTATATACAAAAGGCGAACTTAATTCTAAAGCACTTTGACTATAGTGTGGTACGAAGTTTAAAATGTCACACACCTGTTTTGACGGAGCAGTGCACGTAGGACCGACCGTGATTATACACGTAGTCGAAGCCAGCCTTCCGCGCCAGCCACGCTAGCACGCCCAGCTTGCTCTTATCTCTGTCGCTCGTGGTGACGTCGACAGCTCTGCCCTCGTAGTGGAGTGAGTCCTCGCCGTGGGCGTCCTCCTCGTCCCAGCCTTCGATCACTCGAAGTCGAACCCCAGGCCAGTGGTTCATCACGCTGATAGCCAGCGTGTTTAGCTTTTCTTTACACCTCTGAAAATGATTACGATTGTCTATTAAATATACGAATTTCAATAAAGATATTTACTGAGATGCAAGTGGTAACTAAGTTTTTCAAATAGGACAAACATTCAACCCCTTATTTATATTTGCAACATGGAACACATGGACTCTGACCGTTGAGCTGGTCCATAAATTGAAAGTCGCGCAAAGAGTGTTGGAGAGAGCTATACTCTACATTTCTCTATTGGACCGATCCCGGAACGAAGAAATTCTCGATAAAACATGGTTAATGAATGACATAGCATGATGTAATTCATGAAAATTGCATAAAGCATAAAACTTACAGTTCCTGTTGAACGACTTTTAAAAAACAACATCTTATTCTAAAGGCATGCGAGTCTTTGTTTGTAACTACTAAAGAAAATACCAATAGATGTGCTAGCAAATTGACAAACGCGCCGCCCCACGACTACACAGGATGTCGGGCATTTTGCCGTGTAGGAATAAATCAAATTAAAACGCGCCGCACGAAAGGATCGACACAATTTCGTTTGTGAAACTTCGCGGAGCAAATAAAGGACATGTCAAAATATTTATAAAGAAACGCGGACAATGTGAGAAGCACCACATGGAGGCTTTGTCGCGCGATGTCAACTCACTCTATGCAGATTTCATAGTGAAAAAAATGACAAGATTGACGTAACGAATCGAAGCGAACGGGCGCCCCGATGGGCGACCCGGTGCCGCATTCAACGGGACAGATACCTTGGAGCACCGTACATAATTGTTTCTACGAACATTCCAACCACCTAATAAAGAGTTGCACGAAATTCAACATGTTTGTGTTAGCAATTCCAGTTTTTCACGGTGTCCTGTTACAAAAATCTATTTTCTTTTTTGCGCATTGTTAGTTCCTCACTTATTGTATCAAATTTCGTTTGCCGGACACAACTACTTTTCATTGCAATTTTATAGCATTAACAATACAAATATGTTATTATGTTCTACTTGATTCAATACAATTCGTAGCATAAATGCATATAGATGCAATTTATATGTTACATGATAATTATCGTTGTAATCTTTACAAGGGGATTTGATTTATCTTGTAAATGCAGCGGCGCGGCGCGGCAGCAGCAGTCAGGAAGCCGAATGTTTACCTTCCGCAGACGTCTCGGAGCGCACTAAAACAATCGAATGCTAAATGTAAGCTCAAACACTTCGTGCACTTAAACGTGGGAACACATCGGTGGCGCAATTAGGCACCTCGCACCCATCATAACACTGGAATTCTTGCTTTATAACAAGTTTTACAAGCTGTTCTTTTGTTTTATGTAAAACAAATCATAGATGGTCGCGAACAAATATAATAATCAATGTAACAATCATGACAAAGAGTAGACTTGCTTTTAAAGGGGAAAGTGTTTAAGATTTTAACGCAAGCCAGAGACAAGAGATCAACTCAACATCTTTATCTCAAAATTATATGAACATTGATATAATATGTATAAACTTTGTCTAAAGTCACAAATAAATATAAAGTTAGTCATAAAAATAATATAATGCCATGCCATGTGTATATTTATTGATGATTGTCTATTTGAAGTTGTCTCGTAGCTGAGAGTCCGTTTCGCCTCGTTCGAGTCACAGCGAGGCGACCGATGCGACGGAGACGCACCACGCGCTGTTCGAACGACAATTATAAATTCATTATGCATATTTTTAGTAAACAAGCTGTCGATCACAATGCTCGGTCGCAGCAGGACGCCCTGCCCCCGACACCTCGCCCCGTATCGCTCGATACCTACATTATCCTAATATTACGATTATCATCAACTTACTATGCAACTGTGTATCCAATGAGCGTCGTGTATATCAAACGAGTTTTTATGACGAACTGGATTTACGTAAATTCGTTTTCGCAAATTATCAAATTACACCACATCAAAAGCTCATATTGATTAACAAAAAATTAACAAGCGAATCGAATACCTAAGGTCAAGTTTTGTAGCGAAATGCCGAGCTACCTGAACCGGTGGCGACCGAAGCACTTGCGGGCGCATAATGAAGGCCGCTCGATGGAATTGAGGTAAAAATGGAATAAAAACACTATAGGATCATCGCACTGAAACACCGGCTACAGTAACGTGAGAATGCAGCGCTCTGGAGCGAATGTATCTTTCTACGCAACCGCTTTCTGCCCTCTCCATATTTATTCAGAGCTGAATCATATCACATGTTAAATGGTGAGCATGGATTTTGAATATATTAGATACGTCACCCATTTACCGAAGTGCCATTCGCCACCTAGTCCGGCCACGATCTTGCTTAATTTATAACCACCTCCCTCTGCGACCATAACAATATATTAGGATAATTAAATGGCTCTTTACATTCCTTAACACATCGTTTTTTGTACAAGGCCACTGGAGTCGAAAAGCACCGACCAATGCTGACTGGTTTTTGATGTTCCATTTTTTGTCTTTTTGTGGAAACCATCAAACCACAACAAATAGTTTAAGGGCAGTTTTTTGTGACGCCGACCGACCGTTCATTTCGTTCACGCGAGTAGTCTCTAATGCTTAATATGATGTAGTGTGTTTTTCAAACTTGCCAACATGTCAAAACAACAATTATAATTATACAAATTTATTTTTATTTTTTAAAGCTCTTTTTGAGCTTCCTTGCTGTTATTGTAAGTTAACAGCACAGAACAGGATTTGTATATTATTACTGTACTAGAATACACGTATTTTATAATTACGAAAAAGGGCTCCAATATATTGCAATACCGTAGGTTTGAGCGAAAGGCTTATAAAGGAGCTACATCAATAAAAACTTTGAAGGTGTCACTTCTACTAGCGATTTTGTTCATGTTTATCGTCGTCACGAATTACACTACACCGCATGCAGGTAGATACCTGCAAAAATAATTATGTGTTTCCGAACGGAGGATTGACTCAAATCTAAACAACATTTTCGGCGATGCGAAGTATAATTTAGAGAGAATAATAACCCCTGCATTAAAGTATAACACCTTCTTTTTATAGCAATGACGCATTTTTTCTTATTGGTGGATGATAGGCCTGGGAGGGACCCAGAATGATCCTTCATAACATTTTGTTCATTCACAAAATTGTTACAGAAACCACAAGGTGTGAATCATCGAGTCGGCCATTTTAGTTTGATATTTTTTAATACCACAGATGAGATCATTGATATGCACCATCCGACCGATAGTATCACTAATGCCAAACCGACAGCCGATTCATTTGACAATATTACCAATACCCAAATATTTTAACGACATACACAATGTAACTTACCTCAACATTTATTACTATACTTAAATTCTGCTACTTCGTACGATTTGATTCATCATTTATAAGTACTTATTAATCACGTTAATCAAATCATACTACATCGTAAAAAGCCACCGTTATAAATACAGTATTAGTAATTCAGTGACCGGAGATGAATACGGTACAAATATTTGTAGTCTATAAGCCCCAGTGTCGCACTGGCTGTCGAACACATCATAAATATGCACCGTGAAGGTACATCACCTGTGGATGTGTGTTCAAAGGCCTGTAATGTTTGTCTACGAAAAATATCACCCTTTGTTGTCTTAATGCGGCTGTCGACACTACGGTCGTGCCGCCATGCTGCAGCGCTGCCACCGCACTCTCCGGCCCGGCTCGTCTGAGTATACCTTAAAGCTGACTTTGTGCTCTTCTTAAATTAACAACAGTGTGTTTAAGTACCAAAAATAGATAGGTAAATGTTAATATTTGTAATAAATTCTTTGAAAACGCTAGTCTTACTCTATTTTTGCATAAAATTATATTATTTTTAAACATAGTAATAAAGCGGATAGATCTGTAGCGCACGTTGTTATGTGTGTTAAAAAAAGTGTAATTAAAAACTAACTTAGATATTTATCATAGAAGTCTTAGTATATGCGTTCTGCATAGCCTTTATGTCCATACATTTGTTTTCTTTTTTTTTTTGGAAATGTTTTTCAGTAAATTTTAATATTTTGTTATCCAAACTAGGATATAAAGTATCCTAGTATGAATAGCAAATCATCTAATGCAAAGAGACACAGTAAAACAAAGACGTAAATGATTTGTGTATCATCGACTTCTTATAAGACAATTTTGCTAAAATCACAATGTAGACTGGGATAGTTTTACTTTTATGTACATTTCAAAACGTATTTTTCACAATGAGCAGTGTATCTCGAGTATATAGGCTTGCTAACGAACACGGTCTACAAGGCTTTTAAAGAGACGCGGGCGCCTTTCACTCGACCAAAAAAAAACTTTTGAAACAAGACACCGATATGCGGTATTTGCCTGGGCCACAGACCTCTGTTAATGAAACGTTACACTTCATTCACTCAACTGGAGCCAGCGTCTATAATGGGCTTTATGTAGACACTTGCGTTAGAAAAGCATAAACTAACATGCATACAGAAGGAAAACCTTCGCTTGTACTCTGCAAAGCCCTTACTCCATTTTTTTTACGAATAGTTTTTCATGTAATGAATGACGAGCTCGTTGATCGTATGGTTAGCAATGGCCACTTTGACTCCGAGGTTGAGAGTTGGATCCCCGCACAAGACAAATATCTATGTGCACGAACATCTGTTTGTCTTGGTCTGGGTGTTTTCTATGTATTACATGTATGTATTTACAAAAAAAAGTATTTAAGTATATAATCAGTTATCTAGTACCCATAGTTTTGCTTAGTTTGGGACTAGATGGCCGTGTGTAATTTGTCCAGGAATTAAAAAAGTTCGAAATGATTTGCTATTCAAACTAGAATACCAAGTGTCCTAATATGAAAAGGAAATTATTCGGAACATCTCGTAAGTCGTAACACCAGGTGCAAAGAGATGTTCTTTTCCATTCATAGACTGCGTGCCCAATTCAGAGCCGTGCCCTGGGGGCCGATCTGTTAAACCTACGATTTCTTTTACCAAGAATACGTTCCTACAATGATACTGATCCACATGGGACGGATGTAACTCCATTATTTATATTATTGTGATCGCTCTGGACGGGGTCAATAGCGGAGTCAATGAGAGCATGCCCATTACTTGCAAGTCATTTGAATGAGCGATGGAATCCATGTTTCCGACATCGATCAAAATCTATTTATCCTTTGTTTCGTACCGATCAACTTTATTCATATATGTTTTAATGCAGTTTATTTATGAAAAAAATCTATAGTAAATATGTGTATGATGCAAATATAGGCCAATTGTAGTATTATTTACTAAAACAGATCTATTTCATATTTCCAAAAATCCCTTACTAATAAAAACAATAACAACGACGTGCAACGACATAAAAAAAAGTTAATGTAATTTAACAAACGCAAAGATTAGGTAAATTACAAATGCAATAGATTCTTACATTGTGTACTAACAACTAAAAAGTTTTTAAACATGCTAATAACGCTATTCTGAAAATACATAAACTGTTCGCAATATGTTGCGTGCCTATACTCGCAAATTATCCTTTTCGCTAAATCGCCTTTCGCGCGGAAGGCTATAAACATTAACCGGCGTATCGTGCTAATTTACTGCGTCAACCGTCGTTGTGCGTCGGGCGATAACTGCAGTTGATCGATTTGCATCCGTAATTACGTCACTTTTAGCAGGCGCGGGCAGGTGATGAAAACGCGACAAGTACGTGATTGCGGGAGGCGACGACGCCGCCCCTTCCGACGGCCGTGCGCCCGGTTGCGGCTGCGGGGCTCGCTTGATGTGCCCGGTGCCGAGTCGCCGCAAGCTGCATGCCGCCGCGCTGTATCGAAATCTGTCGAAAAACTGCAGCGCGCGCAACCTATAGCTGACTTTATCGATGGTATAAAAGCGTCGACATGGTCTTCTTGAATCTCACGGAAGAGTTGTAAACTATACTGATTAGAAAGTCAATGCATAGTTCAACACTAATGATATAGTGTAGTTAGCTTGGAAAAAATACGACCATATTTGAACGTTTTGTAAGTAAATCGGCTTGTATCCGTTAAAGATCCGCATTGTACTCCATCAACATAGCTCTATCATTTAATCTCTCCATCTAGTAGCACCAGGTTATTTGAGAGGAAGGTTTTTATTTTGTGATGTTCGTTGATGAACACTAATTTTCTTGTTGCGTACCTATAACTTCTGTTCTTTCTGTAGAATTTCTTGCCACTTACGTTTTCAATGTCAGCTCGCGGCTTTTTTTCTGTACAATTGTATAGATGTTCAGACACTATCATTCGTAATATTATCTTTTGCTTTTTGCGATGCCTTTAAATATTTATATTTCTTTTTCGTGTCATCTCTTCAATCAAATTATACAAAATAAATGTATTTTTTTTAACAACGAACGATTCACTGAAATAATCTCTTAAACACAAATCTACGAGTGTGGTGTACTTTGTACTAATAGTTGATGTTTATTTATGTGGGTTTATAAATTGTAGTAAATATAAAATGTTAAAAATATTACTGATTGAAAACATTACTGCAATATCACTACATAGTATAAAACAAAGTCGCTTTCTCTGTCCCTATGTCCCTTTGTATGCTTTAATCTTTGAAACTACGCAACGGATTATGATGCGGTTTTTTTTAATAGATAGAGTGATTCAACTGGAAAGTTTATATGTATAATATATGCATAACATAGTAGAAAAACACTGATAATTTAGAGGTTTCTAATGTGATGTCGTAAATAAACACATTTTTTTGCTCTTTCATTGCAAACGCTGGCTGAACCCAACGAGATAGATCAAAATAATGTAGTACAGTATTGTTCACCTTAAAATGGTCTACAAAAAAGTTCGCGATGGTATATGTCTATCTCTTAGTGGTAACACACAATAACCGTTATTTTATCCTTTGCTTTTTACAAGAAATAATGCCTTATTTACGAAGCGATTTTAAGCAATACAGAATTAATCCTTATCCAATTAAGTACCTTAAATACATTGCGCATTTAATATAGATCAATATGGCCCTTCACAGCATGTAATTTAAATGAATAGTTTAGAAGATATTACACATTTAAAATGCAGGGACATAACGGCTGTGGCGGTACCGGCCGCGGAGCCGGCGGCGTGTGCCTATAACTGGGGAAGGACTGGATAGGACAAAGCGCAAAGACCTTCTGTAGTACATTTAGTATCAGCATTGCACCCGTGCGAAGCCGGGGCGGGTCGCTAGTACTCTATATTGCTTTAATATTATAGATATTAAAGTTTTTTGTAGCAAAAAGGAAAATATTATTATTTCGTATTTAAGGAAAATATATTTGTAAATTTGCAAAATAATCTTAATAAAACTTTGTAAATATTAAGCCTGAAAGTAAATAAAGAGAATTCCTAACGCTTATCATAAAAAATGAGTTGTGATTTATCAGTACATCAGGAGTTTATAATAGCGGCTGTCGCAGCGAGTTTGATCCGGCTGGCTGCGCACTCGCGCACTCCCCACTCGGTAAGGTCTGCCGCTATGGTTTCACACCTAACAGACTATTCTCCTCAAGATCCCATCTTCAAAGAAAGATAAACTATTTTTGTTACACCATTGACACGTAATCGCCGCCTGCATTGTTTATTCCTCGCCCCGAAGAGAAGTGATCGCATCACGTGGGTGTAAAGTCAACAGTCGCACACGTATCACACTATACGTCCTCTTTTGCTGACGGTCCCGAAGAGCCTCTTGATAATAATTTATAAGACAAATAACCCGATAAAGATGTTTTGACGTGAACCCGTGTTCATCGCTCACACTAAAATGCATCCAGTGAACACGTATAATAAAATATTTATTTACAATTTCGTGATTTCGTTTATAAAAGGAACGCGACGGTTCTAATTTAGTGTCAACTTTATTGGTGGCGACCGAAGCGTTAAGGCGATGCGATCGGCCGAATATTAAAATTTAATACGTTGACAGGACTCAGAGCGACGGCAGACTTTACGTAGATCCATTAGCATTGTTTTAAAGGATTAGAGCGGCGCTTGCCAGGCGCACACTTACGTTAGTGATTGAGGGCGAAGCGTGTCGCTTGACACGCATATTTTTATGACACATGTCCTTTCGTTTTTTAAATAATCAGTGTGAAACGACTACCGTATCGTAAGCTGTTGATAAGCCGGACATGTTTTTGTTTATCTTTTCAGTTTTTGTTAGCGTTTTCTACGTTAAACGATTGAAATGTCGTCCATCTAATTTCGCTTTGAGGTATAATATTATCGAAATAAAATACCTACATATTAAATTTTAGTGGCAATCTTTCCGGACGCTTTGGCCATCGTCGCCGAGCCGTGTCAGGCTCGCGGTTGGTTTCATATTACACAAAAGGTCCAACGTTTCAAATTGTTTCTGATGCCCAAATCAAAACTGATAACTTCAGTTATTTGACAAAATTACCCGATGACAAAGGAGAAGCTCCTCACACCAAACAAATTAGGAATTATGAGCTTTATTCCAAGGGCATACAATTAGTCGAACATAAAACATATCAGGTAATCTTATTTAAGGATCTGCAAAATATTGGTTAACATTGTTACGTAGTTTAGACAACAGACTGTTGTTTTATCAAAATGACAATTTGACATCGGTCCATACTATTAAGTTTGGTCGTTTCCACTTCAATTCTTCAATGGAACTTAGCGATGCTGGCTAGCTGACAAAAAAATAAGAATCTATTGTACATTATAAAACTCATCATCTTTCTGTCTATACGTCCGTTTATGGCATTTTCAAGAAAAATCCTCCTATCTATTTTTTTTTTTTAATGTGACCAAATTATGATAAAGTAATGTATTTTTTACTACGTCGGGCAGACAAGCATACGACCCGCCTAATGTGAAGCGGTAACCATATTAACGCTCGCAACTAATGAAACATCGCTCGCACACCCTCGCTCGCACCTCTGTTACTAGCAGCCGCAGCCTCTCCTTCCTTTCTGGTGAACTCACTCACTCGCGGAACACAACAACCCTCAAGGGAAGTGTTATTTGGCTGCGGTATTCTGTGAGGTGGAGTGTATGCTGCCCGGTCGTTTCCAGTCGTGCCCAGGTGGGGATATCAGCTTTCAAATATGCTGTATGATCCCTCTTATTTGGCAGAGTCTCTTTCGCTAGTCGACATCGTGCACCACGTGCAGGTGCGGTTCTAAAGATCGCAGTGAGCTACTTACACCGAAAAATGTACGAGTATAAAATAAACAGAGACAATAATGGTGACAGACAAAGGTGAAAACGAAGGAAAATTCTGCTACATACTGTATGCAAATAACAACTACACCCAATATGCAAAACACACCCAAGACAAAGAATGTTATTATATAATTTTACAATAACTATAACACTTATTAGACACAATACAAGTCATAATCTGTCTGAAGCGAAGTCACGATAAAAAACGAAAAAATCGAGCCGAGTCATGTCCCAAGGAAATGGAAAATAATTCTCATAACATAAACATTCCGAGAGGCAGTCCGTCAGGTGGAAGAGAGAGGATTTATTTATACTGCTTATCTGAGAACAATGCGCAGGCCGGTGAGGCCGGTCAAGCATCAGTCAAACGCCATTGTTGGGAGTGAAGAGGCAGCCTTCCGTCTGACACGCTCACGCGAAACTTTTATCGAGTACCATGCGATTAGTATAATAGTGATCTTTTGACAGTAATTAATTATGGAGTGTCACAGGCTTAGGTTAGGTTAAATCAGTTGTTGGGCGTCTAGCCTGTTCATTGAGTGCCAGCACTGAAATGGCGACCGTACCGAAAGTCAAAACGTTAAATGCATGTTTTAACGTGAAGGCTGAAGGAAGTTAAGCCGTTTAGTTAAATGATATTATTATGACTACGGCAAAGTATTTATGACAGTGAGTACACAAAGGATGTTAACAATTAATGTTGCTAATTCAAATGTCATTTGCATAATAAAATCACATTGATTATTGATGATATTAATCGCAAATGAAAAAAATATTGAATTGGATTAATTTATGCAAAGTAGCAAAAAATAACCTACTGGCTAACTTCAAAAATAAACTGGTCGTATAACCAATTGACTACTACATATACATAGTACAAAATTACTAGTTTATCTTTGACTAAATAGCTAATTACTTGTAATTACTATTATTAAGTAAACGATATGATTTTATAACATTATCGTTATTAGTGTGTGTGTGATCCAACGAGGCAACAGGATCTCCTATTGGGAACTTTGCATACGGACAGCGGTTTATTAGATTAGTTTTGCATTTAGTTTATTTATGTGTATATATTTTTTTAATTGAATAATAATATTTTTTCATTCATTAATTAGTATTTTAATTTATTTTGTTTTGTAAATATTTTAGGATCAATTGTATTTTTAAGTATAACTTAAACATATTTTTAATTCATTAATATAATTTAACTGAAATTAATAATAGCCTATGTTGTATGGTGTCTATTAATAATCATAACATGGCTACGTGGAGACCCAAAATTTATATGACTATAAATTAACTTGCTTGAATATTCATGACGAATGATAAGAAAATGCTACTAGATTAAATTAATATAATTTTAATATAATAAATATAGTTTATCCACTGTTGATTTTTTAACGGTAGTTACAATTCATTGACTCGGCGAGCTTTGCAAATAACTCGGCGCGATCAAAGGCAACGGACGAAAATTAATTATCAATTTGTCGTGGGTGCCACGACGACATAAATCGATCGGGTGTATCTGCCTGCAGACACATTAGCCACGCTCGGCAACCAGATAAGGATAACAAATGCCCAGTTTAAGGTTATCTTAACATCGCGGACATGAGAGAGCTTTTTGCCACCGCGTCCCTCAAATCGACCTTCTTGTCTTGTTTCCTCGGGGTATCGCCTTGCGATAAATCCCACCTTATTTTTAAATAAACTGTGCCAGATAGTGATACCCCAAATGCTTACCATGCATTTAATTTGTGTTTTTTGGCAACTATGTTACGACGAGTACAAATAAATAATTCTTACCACTCGTACGTGCAAAGAAACATCGAACCTATTTTGTATAGAAAATATGCGTGAATAAACATGATATAATGAAAAAAGAAAACAAAATATTCGTTTTTTTAAAGAAACCCCAATCGGAAAAATAATTGGCGCTACCGGTTCCAATGGAAGTCGGGTTCGGAAGCAGCAGCCAATAGAAAAATGAAATTGGTAGTAGCAGTTAATTGCAATCTTAGCCTACTGGATTGGACGTTAACATTGAGAACCAGGATGATCGGGTTCGAATCCTATGAGGAACACTGATTTTTTACGTTTTAAAAGTCTGTCAAATATCAATAGAAAAATTCTTTTATAAAACAATCAAGTCAACACTCGGCAGTAGATGTTTCACATCAGTACATCCAACACTTTAGTTTTTGGACGCTTGCGACATTGATTTGGGGTGTAAAAAAGTTGGCAAATAACAGTCCCCTGGGTTGTTGTGTTCCTACGAGTGAGTGAGGTCACCAGAGAGAAAGAAAAGAAGGAATACATGATGGCAACTGATTGGCTACCCCTTGGTGTTGCCGATCTCAGTGGGCGGTGGTGATTGCTTTCCATCAGGTGACCCACATGCTCGTTTGCCCCTCTTTCATATAATAAAGAGACATCACCCGTGCGTTACCGTCTCTCCAAACCTCCTTCTTCAGTCTGGCCTAAATCGACCAACTCTTCACTGAAATTTATTCTAACACTTGCTTATGAAGTTTACAAAATATGTCTATCAATTTGGAAAGTTCAGAATCAAGTAACTTCAGAATCATTTTGCATAACACTCAAGCAGATATGGCTGCAGCGATAAATAGGACATTATAATATGCATATTCTACGATAAACGATTATCTGGTTGGCTGAGACATTATACCAGCCGTAAAAAATTGCATACATAAATTAACTGGTTATTAAAGAGTTTGTAACCGCCGGCTAATTTAAAAAATGCATAGCTGCATTTCTGCATAAGTGCATATCAGACACTAGCGAATAAATAGTACGCATTGCTTTAGTAATTGTTGAGAAAATATTTTTCACCTATTCTCTACTAGTTTTTTTATTTGTAGTTTAATTAACTTCTAATTTATTCACATATATTTTTTTTTTATTTCTTCGGGTGTAGGTGGGTGACGTGCAGGTGAGAATGGGTTTGGTTCAAAGATATTGATGAACCAGTTACACACCAACATAATTATTTATTATATTTTTTTTACATAAAGACTTTCAGTTACAATGAACCAATCGTTTTCGATTCTACAAATTTTGAAATATTGGCTATTACTTACGATCGTTTTAATTTGTATGTAATTGTACTTACATTACATGCGGTGCCTGAACAAAAATCTCCCAGTAAATGAGTTTTTAAAAAGAATGTGCGTTCTTATCTCACTGAGGCATTTTAATATTAATATTAATAAATATATATATATATATATATATATATATATATATATATATATATATATATATATATATATATATATATATATATATATATATATATATTTATTTATTTATTTATTTATATTGGGTAATATTTATTTATATTGTAATTTAGGTTTATAATATTATGTATTTTCCCACATTCACGATTTTCTCTGCTCCCAGTTGTTGACTGGTAAAGAATGTTATTAGCATTAACTCCGCCTTTTGTACCGATCTATTGTGGTTAATAAAACAAATTAATTTTAAGTTTAGATTTTCGGTTTTCAATTGTCTCTATAGAAACTCAAATAATTTACTCAGCTTTAAAAAGACTGGCTATCAGAAGGCTGTTCTCATACTAAATATAAAATGGCGTCCTTTTTCAGCCGTAGCTAGGGTATAATTATTATGCCACAGGCGTATGCGAAATTGGGGTCTCACCTCGGCTCGTCGGCCATAAATAAAATAAAATGAGCGGTGTCGGTGGGAGGAACAGAGCACTAATGAATAAGCTGGTTGACTGAGCTCGTCCCGCAGCGGGGTACCCGAGCACTCGGGCTTCGACAGACCCCGACTAAATCACACTTCTCTACCATCGTCCTATTGGCTCTCTCGGCATTACATTAAAATATGTAGATATCTACACATAAATTATATTGTATTAAAACTTAGTTATGGCAAACAAAATTTTATTATATTACTCTAAATACTAGCTGATACCCGCGATTGCGTCCGCATTGTTTTTTCAGTTGAAATACTTAAGTAGGTTATGTAAATTTTATCCATAAATTTCTAAATATTTCAACTTACTTTAAATAAAATCCTAATAAAATATCGGATTAGCCGTTCTGAAGATTACTCCGGAAACAGACTACACTATTCAATTTTATTTATATGTAAAGATAGAGATTGATACACAAACATTTTTGCATTTATAATATTAGTTAGGAAGTGAGGCCATAAGGCTATAAGCCTCACTTCCTAACAGTAGTTAACAGTAGATACAACCAACCAAATATAGGGTTAACTTAGATATCATAATTATTAGGTATTTATTTGGCGACATAACTCTGTGCTCTAATCTGCTCTATGTAAATACAATATAGCTACGGATATTTCATTTTATTCTACCAGATGTTGATAACTGTAAGCTAAGTTTGAATTATAACTAACACATGAAATAAACAGTTACTTAATAAAATAAAACCGGAAAAGTGCGAGTCGGACTCGCGCACGAAGGGTTCCGTACAATAATAATAATAATCTATAAAACAGCAAAAAAAATCACATTTGTTGTATGGGAGCCCCCTTAAACATTTGGTTTTCTTTAATTTCATTGTTTATTTTTAAAGTGTACATATAACTAAATATTCAATATTTCAAACGTCTACCTATTGCCGTTATCAATTGCGAGCAAAAACGAGCAAAAAATCACGTTTGTTGTATGGGAGCCCCCTTAAATATTTATTTTATTCTATTTTTTAACATTTGTTGTTATAGTGGCAACAGAAATACATCATCTGTGAAAATTTCAACTGTCTAACTATCACGGTTCATGAGATACAGCCTGGTGACAGACGGACGGACGGACGGATGGACAGCGGAGCCTTAGTAATAAGGTTCCTTTTTACCCTTTGGGTACGGAACCCTAAAAAATCAATTGAATGGAACGTATAAAATAAAAAAAGTAGTTTTAGTAACTCTACAGTAAATAACATAATAGTTAGAAATCAATATAAATATTGACTCACATTGTGTAAAAGGGCAGCGATTTATCTCACTTACATCGCCTCATCCAAATTTATCATTCGAGTGATCGGATTACACAATTGTAAATAAATATTAAAAATTACCCAACAAGAGATTCCAATTTGAATATGAATAGTTTGGCGCCACGTAGGCAGGTACATGAAAAAACCGGCCCCAAATAATAATGTAGACAAATGTCCCCCTTAGCGAACACAATGAACGACCTCAGAGCGATCAATTCACTTTTAAGACATGCTAATTTGAAAGTCTAGAGCGTTTTACTCCTATTTAGGGTCATAATGAACTGAATATATGAATAAAAATAACCTCATATCATTCTTTAAGAAAAATAAAATTAGTTCTTACCTACTTAATCGCCTTGCTAGGATAGTTAAAGCGAATACGGACCAATACTAGCGGTTACTCTGCTCGTAAGATTGATTTTATGCTCACAGCTTTTATGGACGTGATCGTGCATAGGGATTTCTAAAGTCGTCTATAGTAATTTATAGTGAGAATTGAAAGTTCAATGGGCACATAATATGGGGTATTACGTTAAAGGTAAATAGGTTAGCTCGTTACCAATTACATATATTAAATTAAAATAATATTTTTGATGTCAAGACAATACAATATATATAGTTCAAATGGTTCTAGATATAGTATTCGATGTTACTATGAAAGGACGCGGCTGTCTCGCAGGTAGATCGGAGCGACTGCCATTATTTAAATTAATTGGATATAAAACGAGAAACGAACACACGAGCGTGTCGCCCGATCTGTCGTGTGACTGCCGCCGAGCAGAGAGCGCGCCGCGCCACATTGGTAAGCGACGACGCGGCAGCAAACTCATCATCACAGGCTAAAAAACTGAACAGTAATCGAGCAAATACTTTCTAAGGAAAATTGTTGTATGGGTCCATATGAAACCCTTGGTGTAAATATTGTAATACCGAATAAAGTATTGCTCGTTTTTAAAATTATCCTTGATGGGGTGTAATAATGTATTAATTAAAACTTGTTTAGAAATACGAAAACTATTGCAGTTAGACTTCAGACCTGACCTGACCTGGGAACATGTATCCTCGAGGGATACGTTCGGGCCTCGAGCTAAAGGTTCTTTACCCGGGCAGTCTTCAGGAGTGCAATACACCCCTGCGTAAATTTTGATTGCCGCTCTAGCACGGCGTAACGTGCGAGAAGCAGGTCGGTCAACTACGGGGTAATATTTAAGCCACTTGAGGGCTGAAAGGGTTGAAATTTATGAAGGTAAATATATAAGTGTAGGGGACGTACATAGACAAAATAACTTACACATATTTATGCGACGCGGATAGAGTTCAGTGGGGCCTGCCTGGGACCTCATCCGAGATCAACTAGGTAAAACCCCACCGTACTAGACTTCAGACCAATATATGAGATGAGATAGAAAAAGGCAATGCCTACACGTGAGTATGGTTAACAGTAAACAGCGACAGTGGCAACACGCGAGCGATTATCTTTTAAATATTCCAAACATTTATACTACATACATATATATATAATAAAGATTTGAAAGGAGAAGGGTAAGATGATAAGAAAATAGGGATCATGACGGTAAGGGAGAGAGATGAAAGGGCACCTCTCTCTACATGATTGCACTACCGAATGCATTCCTGCCTTTTGACTTGATCTTAATTATTACAAGTTTCGCAAAGATTAATAGAAAAAATAGGCGGTCAAGTCTAGCGCGAGTGAAGCTCGAATAATTTATGACTCCTCGCCGTCACTTTATCAACAAATAATTGATAGACTGCATTGAGTTTTGACGTCTATCGTATTTAAAAAATCTTGATCAAAACTAATCTTACAAAACTTTTCACATCACTGGTTGAGTAATTTAAGCTTTGAGATACCTTTTATTAATCATGAATTTTTTAAATTACGTGAAGCGCCAAATAAGTATACTGCCTGTCTGATGTAAGACGGTTGTAATACATGCTAATGCGCTAGTGCTGCCCGCTGTATGCAGCCTCTTCTCACGTAGGTAGGTGCTCAATTATTAGCAGGAATACAACAATCCTGAAGGGTTTAGCTGCGGTCTTCTGTGAGGTTGTGATGCTTCCCCAGTTGTGCTGAACATTCAGCCCCTATCGGTTATCCTATACCAGATTTTTCTGAGACTAGTTTAATAATTGGAAGGGTGCATCACATACAGTTGATATTGACTTTGCATAAGATGATGGTGCACCACTAACCCTTACAAATGACTACAATATTTAATTTCAATTTCACATCTGACCACTTTTAACGTAAGTTTAAACAATATTTGAAACAGAGAGATATACACAACTCCGCTTATTTTACTTTTGAGGAACCCTAAAAGTTATAATTAGCAGCATTATAAAATACTAACGTATAAGTTCATGGAACTATTATGGAATGACAATCATTTCCTTTGTGTAGAAGTATAGGATACACCCAAATTAATGTTTGTATGCAAATTCATTTATTAATAAAGTGTTTTTTATTGTGTGGTGTGAAAGGCAACACTGTGTGATTTGCTCGGTCCGATATGAGATTTATTAATGTCTGATGTCATGTAAAGTGTATAATTTGAAGGATTAGCGGAGTTGCGCAGGAGTGTCGCCCGGTCCTGCGGTCCGGGGCCCGCCGCGCGATCCTTATCGGACGTCGCCGTGTGGACTTCACAATGCAATCTTTTGTATTCCGACACGATAATTTATTGCCACCAAACACTGAGCTTACAAACCGACCGAGATAATACTGCGATTTCAAATATAATTCGATCATGCCCTTCATGGGATTTGAAATGCGACGTCAAAGTCAAATTTCATTCATCAAAAACCAGCTTCGTTTTTTAACTCATTGTATGTAGCTAGATAGCAAGTAGATGGAAATAGTTATTATTGTGTATGCAGGTAGGTACTAATTAATACAGAATCTGTGTCCGACACTTGTCGACACATATCATAACATAGTTAATTGATTCAGGTGTTATTTTGCAAAAGTCAAATTTAGAGGCAATTTGATCTACACTACTTTGCGTGCTTCCGCCACCAATTAGTTCATGCAAATTATTGCCGGCCGGCACCCACCCACTACCGTTAGTAGATGCATGCGACTACCGTGGCTGCTTTGGTTGTCTCTGCTTCAGTTGCTGCGGTCGTCCTAGCGAACCTCCAAACATCTGAAACAAAAGAAACATGCGACTGCTGCCGCCTTGACTGCCGTGGTCGTCTCTGCGACACGTGTTTCGCCTCTACGCGAGGCATCCTCAGGCGATCTGTAGATGTTGATAGTTTAAACAACATTTTTTTTTTTTTTTGAAGGTTGTTGTTCTAACTATGGAGGTTCGCCGAGACGACCGCAGCAGCTGCAGCAGAGACGACCATAGCAGCCACGGCAGTCGCATGCATCTACTATCGGTATTGGCTGGGTGACGGCCGGCTGTAGTTTGCATGAATTAATTGGTGGCGGAAGCACGCAAAGTAGTGTACATCAAATTGCTCACATATCATAACAGCTTAATGGCCCTCTCAGAGCCCACAGAATTAATGAAGTCACTAGGTATTTTTCCGACTCACTCACACTCAAAACCAACATCATGAGTAATAAAAAAATCTGCCTAGTGATTCAGTGTAGTAGCACATAATTGAGGAAACTAACCAATTGAACATAATAATGGGAAGTAGAAGCCATGAAAGAATCTAAATTTCTTTCATTGGTAATTTAGTTTGTGAAAGTTGGATTAGTCTGCAGCATATTAATATTTTTTTGTCTATCTCGCTTTGCTATTTTCTTTCATTTTCTCTCCGCTCCATAATTTCCCTTTCTTCCTAACCATGTTTCAACCTTGTGTCCAAATTTGTTCTTTATTTCTTTTCTGCCCTTCATGTCGCATTCTCTTCCCCTACCTTTCGGCATATTATTCGCATTACATTCCATTTTTTCTGATCTGCTTGTTCCTTGCTTGAGGAATTCTGACCTCTCAATATTCAAACACATATATAGGTATAATAAATACGCCCCTTAATTTTTTATTTTTTACATTCATTAAGTAACATCATCTTAGCTACGAAATCTGCTCTGCGATTGATGTCTTTTTATAAAAATGCCTGCAAATTTTTTCATAATGTGTTTGAATGACATTGCAGATGCGTATAGGGATATACCTCTTTAGCAAGATAACTAATAATGTATTGTGTATAAAGATATATTAACGATGTATGTCTAAAGAATGGCGAAATATCTTTGTCTATTACATAAGATGTTCAATCACGTTGGTAACATTTTACGACAGTACTAATTAGGCGATTATGCTGTTTAACATTTAAATGCGTATGCATTTACATTGAGTCATAGACACATTATATTCATATGTAAGTGCGAAAATTCAAATTATTATTGAATGTGACCCATAGGTATAAAGATATAAATGTCAAGCTTATTTATAAAATTATTACTGCTTATCGATTTACGAATACCAATCTCCTAACGAAGCTAGTAAATGAATTTTATTGGTTATAATAATATAATATTACTAAATAGTTTCATATGCAAATGCAAATTAACTCTTTTGACAAGAAGTACACAGATTAAAATTATTGCTAATTCGTTTTGAAATGTCAATTAAGTACGCCGTATGTATAGAACTTTATGGCGCACAATGGCCCGGACGGGACACTTGCAGATATCTGCGAGCGCATTTCAGGTCAACGCATCCAGCATTTTAATAGTTATGACGGGTGCGCCTGCGCCGTTGTATTAAAACAATGACCAATAATTTTGTATTTATGTTTCATTGGAAAGCAAAAGTAGCGTGTACCCCGGCATGTATACCGGCTTATCTGTACTGCTATTAGCATTCTGCCGCTACACGAAAGTATTAAATTAATGGAAAAGCCGAGCACAGAGACGATCTCGGCTTCTAATTCTTCAAGCAAGCAATAAAACTACATCATTTACGAATTGCTTTAAATGGAATGATATCATGAATTACTAAATAGATAATTGTACCGTCAAGATTGAAAAGGTACCGCCAAACTTATGAAAGGTTCTGACATTTGCAAAGACGAAAGTGGAACTTTCCAGCGACAGTTTCTATAACAATTATATAAAATCACGACCAATGCCCGAGTGTGCCTTATCGGGGGCACGAAGTTGATCGGTCATAGTCAAAATAATGACGTGAACACACCGGGCGACTCAGGGTAACAATTATACCCATTAGTTTATTAATCGAGTGCGAGTGGACGCATTGTTCCACCGAGGACAATCGTCGCTAGACCAAATAATGTCGGCTCCGCTTACCTAAATGTGACGGACGGCGGCAAAACAAGTTAAAACTATACTCACAGAAGTATTACATTTCAGGCCCAGTCTATTAATCGCGTTCGCGTCATATCCGCCCACAGTAATTCATATTTTAAAAATAAATACTGTAATAATATTGAATTGTTCTTCCACTTAAAGGGCATGTTAAATTGGCCTTTTTAGTGAACTAGCTGAACCAGTAATAAATTATTTAACAGATTTACAAATGTTAAATAGTTAACACTATATTCTTTTTTATATGAAATATCCTTTAGAATTAAAGTATATGAAGTGTCCTAGTATTTGAAATGTCGATGTAAATAATGTATAATATCAAAAAGAAGCCCGACGCATTATTCATTAAATGACAAAGACATACAATGTTTCGTAATACGAGTGAGTGGGATGTAAAAACAAGCTGCGTGAGAACAAATCGTATGCATTTGTGCCTTCACATAAGCTGACCATAACCAGCTCCTATAAATACTGCCGATGTTACAATACAAAGCATTTCTATTATGTGCCAGTTTGTAAGTAGCAATATAACCCATGTTCTACATGAAGCCATTGCAACAGAATTCTACTAACTTCGCCAATAATATTGTACATAGTAACACAGTTTTACCTCATAAATAACTGGATATGTTGAAGCTGGTTGGTTTGCAATGGTTAGTAGTATATACCAATTGTTTGCGAATTCTCGTTGTGGTAGCTGGTCGTAAAGTAACACGTGAATGCTTTCCCATATAAACAACAATGCCATAAAGAAAACCAATTATATGCTTATGGAAAGATTTAAACTACACACTGAAAACAAATTAACTACAGGACTGTAAGAGCCGTGAAAATAACCAAATTGAAAACTTTAAAATGATGATGAAATAAAAACAGCAGACATAAATAATCTAGATCCAAAACAAACGCGATTTGAAATATAACGATAAATAGACTATAAGAAGAACATGTTTATTGAAGTTAGCGATTGTGCGCCGATCTGGAACTAACTTTATACTGATCTACAAAGTTTATGTTTGCACTTTGTTCCACTTCAATCTACTCCTAGCCTTAATACTCATATATTAGCGGGCATAACAACTAATAATATAAATTTATCGCAGTTCATATCATAGTAGTAACGTTGTAATAAACTAAAGTACTTCCCCATTCTGACATAAGAAAGTGAGTATTTCCCTTGAACTCTACCGACTAGAAACGTAGGCGATCTATTCACATGCGAGGTTGATGACATGATTTTACAATTACTATGACTGTAATTGTAAAAATGTTATAATAAAGCAAATAATCTTCTTTAGACAGTGCATGAATCATAGTTTATTAATATTGTGATGGTTAATAACAAAATTAGCAGCAGGCGCTTGCTCACATTCGCACATTCCTGCAAATTGACGTGAAGCAACATACACAAGAAAGCACTTTACCTTCCGCCGAGGACTCAATCGGTATTTTTTATTCTCGTATGGTCCAGCAACATACACGATTCTCGACACGTGAAGATTAATTTCCGAGGTGGCAGATTGTCATTATAATTTATTACCAACCATTGTCTTCAAAGTGACGTCATTTGAGGTACTCGTATCCGATTGAATTTCACAACATCTTTTTATTATAAGAAATCATTAGCGACCTACATTACAGACGCATCATATCTACTTCTCAAAACACCCAGATAAAGTTGCGGTTTTGGTTACCCCACATCAAACTTATATGAACATATTAAAATCGTGTCAGAGTTAGAATGAGATTGAATCTGTACATCGATATTTAAAAATATTTCGAGGAAGTGTCTATGTAATTTCAAACGAATGGTTATTAACATTATAAACAGCAAAGATATTTTAGTAACTTAAAATTTATTTGATGAACACTATCGTATTACAGAATCATGTGTCTAGATCAAAGTTAGGTGGTATGTGTGATTACACGCAACAATTTACTCACATGACAAATACGTCACAAAATACGTGAGCCTACATAGGTAACATTATTATATTGCTTCAGCTTATATATTAATGACTAGCTGTCCCGGCGAACTTCGTACCGCCTAACAATCAATGAATGTCGTGGTACATATTAGCTGAACTAAATTTATGATTTTATGGAATTAAAACAATGATTAAGTTTGGTTTATAATAATTATGATGATAATATTTGGGTGTAAGTGGTTCATCAACATCTTTGAACCAAAGCCAACTTCACCTGCACGCGGTGCACCCTGCTGACTGACAAACGAAGCTCTTGCGAAAAGAGAGGTAGAGAGCGTAATTGTAAGCTACCCGACTGGGGAATGTACCTCCACCTCACAGAATACCGCAGCCAAATAACGGCTCCCTTGAGGGCTGTTGTGTTCCTGCGAGTGAGTGAGGTCACCAGAAAGGAAGGAGATGCTGCGATGGCAGCGGGGGTAGCGGCGCGCGAGCGATATTTTATGTTGCGAGCTTTAATATGGCTATGATAACCGCTTCACATCAGGCGGGCCGTATACTTGTCTGCCACCCGACGTAGTATAAAAAAAAATAGAAAATAATAGAGAAGCTCGATGGCATAATTGCGCGTGTCAGTCTAATTGAACACGCAAGTTAAGCAACGTCAACTGTAGCCCGTACACGAATTGGTTTATATTACCTCGAGCTCCTCCGTGCTTCGAAAGACACGTTAAGCCGTCGGTCCCGGTTGTTATCATTAGATTATCTTGAACTCCTCCGTGCTTCGGTAGGCACGTTAAACCGTCGGTCCTGGTTGTTATCATTAGATGACAGTCGTTAAGCCAAGTTAGTGGCCTCTACGCGGTTCGAAAACACTGGCCTCCGCCAACCCGCAGTTGAGCAGCGTGTTGGAGTATGCTCTAAACCCCTTCGGTTGAGGGAAGACCCGTATCCATAAAAACTGAAGATTTCGTAAAAATAAAGATTTCCTTATGGTTTAATAAAAAAAAATAAAAAAACGTTTTGTTTTATTTATTAGTTTTGAAATCGGTTTAATCGTTTTGGTGATTTGTAATTGTCATTTCTTTTGTTGTTTACTCTGATTTGATTCTTGCGCTCAGACTCCATGGACCAAGCGTTTTCACCCCAATCCATTTGACATTTTTCAATTTTCAAAACAAATCACAGACAACTTTCGCGACATAAAAGTGACACCAATCGATTTGACATTTTGATATTTGACAACCAATAAATATCGCAATCCTTTTTCAACTGACACTTTTATTTGTATGGGAAAATGTTTATCCTTTTATTTTATTCTTTCGTCAATTTTCCAATGTTTTTCATAGTTATTCTGCTATTCGGGACGGAAACAAATCCAACAAATCAAAAACCATGGCAATCGGTCCAGCCGTTCTCGAGTTATAAGTGTTGTAACAAACACGACTTTCTTTTATATATATAGATAAAGAAATTTAATTACTCATCAACGTTAACAGCTAGGTTGCTCTGTAGTTCTGTACTCTTTCCGTTATTCTTTTTAATCCTCGATTTCAAGAATATTTGATATGAAACGTAAGTTTTAGTATCTCTGACTCAAGTGACTCACATAAACTTGAATTTCGTTCTTCTTGTCCTCTCCTCTCCACTTTTCCGTTCTGGTTTTATATTCAACTCCTTAGTCTGCAAATGCTCTTTCTGTTCCTGGACTGCTCTACCCACAGACTAAATCTATAGTAGACAGGGGATGTATGTGTGGCGCGCGTGTCAACAGTAAGTGTTTGAACGTTTACGCTTAAATCGTGGTAAATTTATTTTATATCTGCTATACAACAAAACTCAATCTATCGCAATACGAAGTTATTAGTAATGTACTCATATAGGTTGCTCGACTCGTAGTTTGACTTTGGCACGCTTGGTTTCCATACAAATTTAATTGCATACCATTTAATTTCAATTCCGTGGGTCTACCCGACTTCATCAATGCATCTTTCACTAGATTCAGTTTTAAAAAGGGCCTCCACTGAATAATTAATAAATGTAATAATTAACAATGTTATACATTTTGTATTTTACTAAGTATTGTAAATATTTTGTTCATCTATGTATTAATCGTCAGCCGCATACAAGAATATCCCTCCGGATCAGTAGTACCATTGACTAGTACCATTGATGGTACAAGTGACACAACTTTGTATCTCTAGTACCATCAATAGTACTAGTGACACTAATTTGCGATCAGTTGTACCATCATAAATATTGGTTGTATCACTAGGACCATTAATGGTACTAGTGATACAACCAAATACCATATTATAAACTATTACTTACAACTAAAGTATAGACAAGAAAAGTATTATAAATACTGTAGGTATTGTAAGTCAGTACAAGTAGATATGCCAAGTACTGGCCACTTAAAATCCTTTTTTCCACTTAGGTAACTGAACTTTCGTAACCAGTTACAAGAGAAGAATTTGTCTGCTCTCCCCTAAGGTTGACTGATAGATAATTTGATAGATAACAGGTAGGTAGGTACTCGTAACAGTGAATCCGCTTTTTGTATTTTTATCATCAAAAAAAGGAAATAAATAAATTTCCTATGAATTGCCCGAAATTGAAATATCGATTGCCAATATTTACTGCAGCAAAAACTGTACATGGATGCAAAGATAGCGTGTGTAACCGCATAGCCATGTTGCGCGCCGCAGAGGCTGTGGCCTGTGAGGCTGTGTCACACACAAAATTAGTGATCACCGCTGACTTCTTCTTGTGTTTCAGCCCGACCACAATCCGACAACCTGGGTCAGTGACCTCGCCATACCCTGGCCAACATAATTTCTTACTTACATTGCTATACATAACTAATATAGAAAATCAAATCATCATAGGCGTTAAATCGTTTCTTAAATGGTGCTATAAAGCGGATGTAAAGAGACAATAAAATTGTTGATGCACTTTGTAAAATAGTGCGTGAAATGGTTCGATCATCACGCTTACATGTCATGAACAGTTTCATGCGGGACTTAAATGTAAACGGTTTCCATGTTGCAACTTTACACTGCCAGCTAACAGTCATTACCTACGGCAGTAAGTCACCTTATCTAATGTTGTTGATATTGTTATATCTATTGTAAGTAGGTGCCGTGTGTCGTTCCTGCGTGTGTATGCCGCGGTGTTGAATAGTCATATTTAAGCGTTAAGTATGCATGTCTTTTAGAGGGCTGTCAGTGCAACAAAGGTCTGTCCGCCAGAACACCGCTGGGTGGAGCTAATAAACTATTTGAGCAGAGGCCTCGTGTTGACACTAGCGTTTCACACCTGAACAATGCTCCTCGTTTGCATTAATGTAAATTAGGTTAGGCCGCCCGCCGCCGCGCCTACATTCAATTAGATGAACCCTAAAGTAGCGCATATGTGCATATGTAAACGCAACTAATGGCGTGTGCGTAAGAACTTCCACACGTATAATGATCTTCGGAGGAAAATATTGATGCAACCGCATGCCGTAAATAGTTTCGACATTAGTTATGGAGCCGCCTACGAAAAAATTTCGATGAAATTTTGGACGTTCGGTCGGTGATGAACAATGATTGTATGTAAGTAGTTACACCGTTTAACGTAAAAAGCTTTTGTATTATAAATCAAAGATCATCTAAAGGGATGAATGAAATATGCGATTTATTCGCAAGTTCAACTACTACGCGTAGTCAAAGAGATCTTTGACTACGCGTAGTACCATACGAGCCGTATGATATTATACAAATATGTAACACATGTATATATCTTCTTACAACTTATTATAACATGATACATATTATTTATATATATATATATATATATATATATATATATATATATATATATAATAATATATATATATATATATATATATATATATATATATATATATATATATATATATATATATATATATATACTCTACACAAAGAATGCCTGAAAGAGATCGCTAAGCTAAAAGTAAAAAATACAAAAGGCGGCCTTACCGCCTTTTGTGTTTTATTTAAACTGATTATTATTAAAATGTTACTGCTTTTGATGCAATAAAGAGTATTGTATAATATCCTGTTGTAATGTTGCAATGTATGTGGACCAAGGCAAAGTCAAAGGCGTCATCATCATAAGTGAGTATCGAATATATTTTTCTAGGGTTTCAGTTGATAATACCTATCTAACTAGGTATTACCAACTAGTAATAAACAGAAGGACAAATTGACAAAGGCAAAACGAGAGAAGTAGTAATTATTTGAGTATAAATAGCTCGGGGCATCACTGGAAGCCGAGCGCGGTGTCAAAGACTGCGCGCTTGTTCATCGTCCGTCAGCGCCTGCGCCGGATCCGTAAACACCCGCGTCCGCGCCGCGATCCCACCGCGCACATCTCCAAATTATTTGCGTTTTTACCGAAAACATTACAATAACAGATATTCCTACTATATTCTACAAATTAGATTGTATAATTATAACTGCTTTGCTACATTCCAACTTTTTAACGTCTACTATCGAATTGTTAATTCAACATATAGCTACAAATATAAGGTCAAAAAGGAAATCAATCGGACGTGCCATTAACATTTCCGAACGTCACAAATCACACCACCAAAATCCGAGATCTATAACCGAAAAAAGATCTATGTTGGGAACGATTTTTTTTATTGTGAAGCGGCTGAGTCGCACGCGCGGCTCGATTGTGGCTGTGTGGTCCTCGCTAGCCACTTTGTAAATAGCGCGGTTTACCTTTTTCAACTTTTGTGTTTTGTTACCTTTTGTGCTGTTGTAGGGCCAATATTACCATAGCTATTTAGGCTCGTCGGATAAATAAATACGCCATTTATCATGATAACTGATGCACGGGAACGTCGCCGCGTCACAGTGTTCAGATAGGGTGAAGATTTGATCTTACCATCAACATTTTGTAGTCATTTATCTTTGTATTGTTTTCAAACACCCCTCAATAAATGAAGGTTCTTTATGGTGCATGGCTATTTTTATTGAGGTGATACACTAATTTGGTCAAACCTTCTTCTGTTTTTAATCTATTTTATGTTTTATTTATAAGAATTTGACTAGTCACTTCGTTAAACTTACCTGCTGTTTAAACCTATTAAGTTACATCGACTCAAGTGGATGAACTCGTCTAATTGGGTGCTAATTTGTCGACAAAGTCTCATCCTGGATTTTAAATTTGCTTTTCGTTTAAGTGCTTTTCAAAGACCATTTGTTGACCAACTAAGGTACTAGCATGTTAAGGTTTATTTATAGTAATCATTATTGCATTTACATGCGCACAATTTTGTATAAATTAAAAAAACTTTGACTATCTTCCAAGTCCACGTCTGGAATGCGGGCGTCAACGTAGCGAATTCGTAGAGTACAATAAATTCAGTCAAACCGCAGCCTCTTTCACAATATTTGTATCGGTCGTATTACGGCGTGACAAAAAGAGCCGAAAGGGCGGCCCTTGGTGAATGAAGGGAAGATAAATAAATATAAATAAAGGTGATGGCGTTGCAGGGTGCGGGGCTAGCGGCGTCCCGCGGCGCCTGCGCGCGCGCTTCACAACGACCTGCCTCAGCTCTACCTCTTTAGGATGCTCAGATATAATATGCATCTGTCCAATGCCTCTTATTTTATTCTCATGCATCCCAGAAATTATTAGACTCGTGAACATGTGCAATCGATTAAAAAAACCGACACGGTCGAGGTGCGTGTTATTCGAGTGTGTATATTTTTTCTACATTGTAAAAATCCAATTACAGGGTTATTGTTCTTTACATCGAGTTGTCACACGTCATTAAACGGCACCAATGAGAATCGTAAATGTATGTCCGCGGTGATCGCCCGCGTTGGGAGTGTAAGCGTGTTCAGCGGGACCAATTACGGACTTGTACCTTTGCGAGGTGCACTTTTATTGGGTGTAAGATTTAAGTGCCGATCAACACGGCGAGTACTGGTTCTGTCTGATATTTACGGCCACTTTAGACTCCGTACTTTTACTTACGGATGCGGTCGGTGGTAGAAAACAACCTAACAATGAAATATGTGTCTGTTGACATAGTAATGTACCGAACTGTTTGATCCTAAAACTTCGATTAAATTTAATAGTAAATGTAGCTTTGCTACCATTTGACGAGCATACGCAAGCGAGTTTACTATACTCCGTAAACATAAATGTCTAGTAAAATCTTTTCATCTTTCACTAGTCAGCGAACGATTAGGAAATCACTCAACTCTATGAATATTCCTCATTTCGGTGCATGAATCATCTTTATTACGTGTTGTAATATCAAAGGCATCGAATCATAACATATCGCGAAAGCAAGGAAGAGTATGTGTACCATTTGAAAGCAATAAATTACTAATAGCCATCGGTAACACGAAATGGATAACACTTTTGAACACATAAACATTGGTGTGTAGATTTAAGACGACTGAGTATTTGTGAGTCTTGCGAATAACTGTTCTAAATATGCACCTGCGTTGTGCGGAAAGAAAACATTTTGATAACCTCCATGATCGAATACCGTGAAACGGCTTCTCAGAAACGAGGGGTCGCGACTAGTCGCGAGTTTATTTCTGCATGGCAAACAAGCATACGACCTGTCTGATTGTAAGCAGTCATCACAGCCTATGGACGCTTGAGACAGCATGCATCACTCACGCATTGCTTAATATTTAGTTTGGCTATAAGAAGTTTACCAACAATTTCAAACCCTACGCCGATCTTACCTTTACGTAGTGCATCCAGCCGACTAGCTAATGAGACACTGGAGAAACAAAGGTTTGACATGTCCATCCCGACATTCCCTACTGGCAAATCACTATACAGAGATCCGCAGCCAATGAAAGAGATGCTGCATTTGCAGCAGGTGTACCAGGCAGCGCCTGAGTAATACAACTTGTTGTAAAAATGAAATCACTTGTACTGTTCCACTTAATTACTTTTTACTAGGTATAACAATAATAAAACTTGGATTGATATAGGCTAGCTTTATATTAGACGGCCGTATCCTTGTTTGGCACCCAGCATGGTATAAAAAACACGTTTGTTTATGTTTGGATGTTTGTGCATTTGATCGCACTGAAACGTTTAGAATTTATTCTGGACCGACATTATCCCGGTAGCAAGTTCACGTAGGCGAAACCGCGAGCGAGCAGTAGTTAATATTTTTTAGGTACTAATAGAAATTTCGGCAAGAAAATTGATGATAGATATATGTACTGGCCGTGTGGTTTCCGGCAGACTAGAATATAATCACTCCGTCTCTTCCCGTGGATGTTGTACAAGGCGACTAAGGGAAATACATTATCAAACATCGATCAGGCCTCCCCAACCCATCTGGACAGCGCGGGGAGTGTAGGCCAAATCCTCCTGTCCGGGACGGACGAGAGAGGGTCGTGCTCCTGTAGTGAATACTAAAAGGACCTGATGATGATGATGATATGTACTGATATGCCTATCTGTAGATATACCTAACGTCAATTTTCGAGAATTGTCAAGAAAATTGACGTTAGGTATATCTACTGACATTACTATCAGTATATAAACTTACATGACTATCAGTATATATACCTAACGTCAATTTTCAAGTATTGTCAAAAAAATTGACGATAGGTATCTACTGACATGAGTATCAGTAGATATACCTAACGTCAATTTTCAGGAATTGTCAAGAAAGTTTTCGTTTGGTATACCTACTGACATGACAATCAGTATATATACCTAACGTCAATTTTCAAGAATTGTCAAGAAAATTGACGTTATGTATATCTATTGACATGACTATCAGTATATATACCCTAATGTCAATTTTCAAGAATTGTCAAAAATTGACGTTAGGTATCTACTGACATGAGTATCAGTAGATATACCTAACGTCAATTTTCAAGAATTGTCAAGAAAATTGACATTAGGTATATCTACTGATATGACTATCAGTATATACCTAATGTCAATTTTCAAGAATTGTCAAGAAAATTGTCGTTAGGTATATCTACTGACATGACTATCAATAATAATATCTATTAATAATAATAAAAATACCTAACGTCAATTTTCGTCATTTCATGATAGGAAAAGTAGTTAATAAGCAGTATACACAGCGGTAGGAATGTGTGGTGGATTATGCCCTAATACCCTAATACAATTACTTTGTGTATTTCTTCAGGTTTATGAGCTACTTTTAGCTCTAATTCACATAAACACGATACCTAATAAGAATTATTGATACTGCTTGTATATCTTATAATACCTACCTGATACCCATTACCTTAATTTCAATCGCCCATCCAGAACCCGTAATGGCCGCACTTGTTATTTTAAACTCCATAAACGTGATTCACTCATTCGTAGCCCTACTGTTGATGTTCCATTTTACCTATTCATCGATATCCCGCGATGAAATCTACAATTTATAGATTATCTATTACAATATAAAAACACACTACCTACACAAAGTTTTTTTTATAAACTAGGCCTTGTGGCAAACAAAGATAACACGCGGATATATAGCATATCATACTACTACTGCTTGCTGCTTTACTCCTTGTAAATACAGTACCGAAATAAAAAATGTGTGCGCGATTTGTTATCGATGAATTATTTTGCCATTGCCACTAATAAGATAGTAGAGCAGCTCGATGGCGTCGTTGCGCGTGTCAGTCTAAGCGAACACGCAAGTTAAGCAACGTCAACCGTAGCCTGGCTATGGATGGGTTTATTTATTTCGAGCTCCTCCGTGCTTCGGAGGGCACGTTAAGCCGTCGGTCCCGGTTGTTGTCATTAGATGACATTCGTTAAGGCAAGTCAGCCAAAGGCAACATGCAGTTGGGCAGCTGGAGTATGCTCTAAACGACGACTAGTAAGATAAACAGTACCTAATGAGTGAACTAGAGTTACCGATATAGGTAACTCTAAATTGGATCCGCACAATACTGTTTGCTACCCCGAGCAGTTGTGAAATGAACTCACTGCATTTTTTTCTCAAAAGTAAGGCGTTCTTCAAGAAAGACGTAAAGCGGTTTTTACTGGGTTGCAACGCGTGAGTGGCCTCTGGAGTCGCAAGCGTCTATAGACTGCAAATACTGCTTGTCATCAGGCAGATCATATGCTTGATGCCATACTAGTGCTAGTTGAAATAGCAATGGATAGCCTGTACTGTGTACTTCCTTTGACTTCATCAGCTCCCTGCAATCTTCACCATATCGTTGGCTCATCGAATTGAATGCTATCTTACCTCAACTTTATGCCCGGACAGTTGCCAGTTACCTCAACTTTATGCCTATTCAATTCGATGAGCCAACGATATGGTGAAGATTGCAGCGAGCTGATGAAGTCAAAGGAAGTACACGCATATCAAAATAGATCCTTGTAGTAGTTCAAGGGAAAGGCACATTTTTTTTTATACTACGTCGGCTGGCAGACAAGCATACGACTCTCCTGATGTGAAGCGGTGACCGTACCCATATTAACGCTCACAACATAAAAATATCGCTCGTGCGCCGCCGCCTCCGCTGCCAACACAGCATCTCCTTCCTTTCTGGTGACCTCACTCACTCGCAGAAACACAACAACCTTCAAGAGAATTGTTATTTGGCTGCGGTATTATATACGGTACATGTTTCAATGATCGGTTATGTGATGCATATAGTATATAAACCGATCGCTGTTAAAGTATTTGAGCGTTAATCCATTCGACTGCCACGGCTCCAGCGGCGTTTTGACGAACCGAAGAAACGGCTAATATATTCGTACGTACCGTTTATCCGAATTTTTGACGGATCGATTGGACAAAAAGTCTTATAGTACCTATATAGGTACGAGTACTTATATAAGTTCTTCATCCCGTCACTACGCTGAAGCCATGACGGACGTTGACGTCCTTCGGCTAAAATGTTGTTGATTTGAAAATCAATGACACGGAACTAGCAGAACAGGACTATTGTATCAAACAGACTTACTATACTACTTATGGTTAGTTGATTATTACGGGGTATTATCCTTTGTATAGGTACACATACCAATGAAACCATAATGTAAATTTTCAGACTGTTTCAGCAATTTACATCATGCTTCCTTACCTAACTGTAACTGTAACTGTTTTATATTTAACATGCCATTAATTTAATATTAATATTCGCACCAATCATGTCCTATCTCTGCATCGCCCAAAGGTCGACTGGTAGAGAATACTTGCATAGTATTAAGTTCGCATTTGTCTAATGTTTTTATGTGCATGAGGATTAAATAAATAAATTAAAATAATTGTTGCAGAAAACCTATATTAAAAAAAAAGTAATATTTTAAATAATCTTGATCAGGTTAATTTGCTGAGTTTTAATATTTGTCTATATATCACACACATTAGGTAGAGTTGGCAAAATAATTGGTTTATCACCTATCAACATCGGTGTATAATCTATTTTTGTTTCTAAAATTAATAGAAGTTATGTCGACATTTATAGATCATTTTCTTGGTCGACCATACGGCCTGGTATTTCAGGTCTATGCAAGCAGAAAAAATATATAAAGGACCTATAATAACAGTAAATAAAAATGTTATTCCAAATATTTGCTGTTAAACATAATCTTATGCTTTATATTCCGAAATAAAACTAACTTATTTTATAGTTGAGTAAACAAAGTCATGTGTAGAGATGAAAAGAGCGGCCCGTGCCGGTGCCTCCAGCATTGACTGAGGTTTGACAGATAACGCGCAGATAAGCAACAGCTGTACCACGACAAATATTAGCACAAGTAAATAAACTTTTGTATGCAGCCACGCGATACATGCATCTTAACACAATGGTTTTTTTGCGATGTTTTTACTATTTTCAGAACCAAGCGGACACATAATTTCTTTATTGCATCAGGAACTAGATATAGAAGTATTGCAGTGCACGTTATCAACATTTAATCTGGCCATATTAATAAAATGTATTCTTATAAATCGGCCAAGGGACGAAAACCGTAACGTAGGACGGCTCCCGACTAGATGAACGGAGGATCTAGTAAAGGTCGCAGGGAGCTGATGGACAAAAACGATCGCTGTGAAGTAAAGAACTAAAGGAGGGAAGCATGAGTTTCACTTTTACTTTTTTCTTTGCCTGAACATAACTTCAGCTCAGCAGTAAACGTCCTTTAGCTGAAATGGTAATGATGATGAGGCATCTCTTCAATACATTATTCACTGCTACCATCTTGCGGCAATCAAGTATAACATATATGCATAATAATAACATCATGCAGTCAATGTCCCCAAAAAACAGACATTGTTAATACGTCATTAAACATTGAAATAATTTGCAATACGTATCCAAGATCATACATATTGAATATGTATTTCTTGAATATGTGTTCTTCAATGTCTCCTAAAGGATGCGGAGCTGAGACAGACACAATACTCAGCTCTCGATCCTTTATGATCTGTCATTATTTGACTGTATTCAATCCTTCTATATTTATATTGAATTTTGTTATTAACTATAATAGAAACAAAATTATTGATATCAAATTTTTGGAAAATAATTATTTTTATAATAATACAAAAAAACTATTTAGTTTTGTAGGTGAATTACTCGAACGATTAATTAATTGACAGTTTTTGATTTGAGATTCCACTTTATTAAATTTATCTGTGACCACAGTATAAGTAATAGTACTTGAGACATAGATTTTAAAAGCGAATGTTAACAAAGTACAAACTAAACTAAAGTAAATAAAAAAAAACTAATCTTAAAATAAGGTACTTAAAAATAAAACTAATAAAAAGAAACACTAAACTATATATATAGATTCCACTTGAACTACAGATAGTAAAATTATCAATACGCATTTTGTAAAAGTCGAATAACAACTATGAAAAGTTAAATCTTTAGCTACTCTAAACAGACCGCAAGAAACTAGCTGCAAACTTTTGCAGCGCTTACAACATGTCTAAGAATCCCGGCGAGATATTAACACAGTTGTGTTTACATATATCACCACTGTTTACGTTAACTGGAGAGATACGAATCGTTAATTCATCGCCACGTTAAGAAGCAAACTATATAACAAACCGCAAACACGCGCAGTTCAAAGACCTATCACTTGAGCAGAGGGCCTAGACTGAGTTTCCAACTTTCCATTAACTTTAAATCGGAACGTTCTTATTATGTCGGCACTGTAGCTTAGACAAAATGTGTGGGATTCACTTGCGGGATAAAATCAGACGAGTCTGCCTTTGGATATTGAAATTTCAATTAATCTAATGATTTTATTCTTTCTGAAAAAGAAATGTAACATACTTATATATGTTAATAGGTACAATGACTTTTACTGAACCAAATGAAAACTTACACATTCAAATAATTCTAAAAAAATCTACAATAAAAAAAAATTAAAACTAATTAAACTGTTCTAATGGTTGATTTATATGAGGTCCATGTTCTTCTTTATAGTTATTATGTGCCACCTACTCATGTTTGACAATTTTCTCAATATGGAAATTGCATTTGCGATAAGGCCACGTTATACAACTTATATCCTCTTACATTATTATTTAATTGGTGCAATAGTTTTTATTATTATCATATCAGTCATGATCAAGAAATTAAATGCGCACGTTGTCTCAAAAATGCCTGATGCTATGTGACCTATGTTCAACAGTAACGACCTTTCTGCAGTAGTGAGAGTTACGGAACCGTAGACATAACAATAACAACTGGAAATAGAAAAATATCACAAGAAAACGGAAAAATGGAATAGACCAGATAATTCCTAAGTAATAGGTAACCGACAACTAATTATTTTGAAGATCTTCATCTACCTAATGAAGGGCACAGATTCACCTAGCAACTCAAGTTGCAATTTTCGAGTCCAGAATTAAAAATTGCCGCAGTGCGAGGCCCTGCTATATAAGATTGTGTTTAAGATACCTAGTGTGCAAAACCAACCTACGCGTGGTGCACCCTGCCAACTAGCAAACGATGTTCTCACAGAAGACCGTGGTCAAATAACTATTGAGTAGGTATTGTTGCGTTCCTGCGAGTGAGATAGATCACCGGACATAAGAAGTTGTTGCGTAGGCAGCGGAAGATACTCGTTGTACTACATATTGGCGCCTATGCGCTAGGAATATACCGACTTTATATTAGGCTGTACGTATGCTTCTTTGTCATGCGCTGTAGCGAAATAAATGTATGCAGTATAAAAAAATATGATGCATGATCACAATCACCAAAATCATCCCAATGTGTATTTTAAAGCTCCATCTTGATCATTATTCGCAAAAACATCAATTTTCAACACACCACACAATGGGCCATAAACAAACTCTGCGATATTTAGTCATATGTGTTTAGCTTTTAATTTTATTTCAGTATTGTCTTAAAGTTTAGCCATAAAATAACGGTTAAATGGTAAAGACGACGGCTTTGTTCTGCTTTAAAGTTTTATTTACTTGTCTGCCTTTGCATACAGGTGACCGCAAACCAAGCGCAATATTGTGAAATTTGCACAGGTCCTTGAGACATTTTAATTGCCTTTTTTTTTCAATACAAGTGTTACACCTTACACCAGATATTCGGTCGACCGTTTAGACCGTATAGTGCATGTAACGATGTATGCTGCATACACTCTACGTTTGACTGTTCACTCTATACAAATGCCGCCTCGTTGATGCTTAACACTTTTACATAAGTGACGTTTATATACGGCGTGAATGGGTATGTGTGTGTTTTCCTTCACCGTTTACCTACCACGAACTGTGACTCCTATATCTGAGGAATATAAATACGACAAGGTCTTAAAAGGCTAGCAATGGATCTACGATCACTTAGTGTCGCTGATTTCTATAGGCGACGATGATCACTATCCATCAGGTGACCCACTTGCTTGCCCGTTTGCCCCTCCCCCCTCCCTCCTTCTCCTAAAAAGAGAGGAGGCGAGGTCGTCTAGAAAGAGTGGCAGGTTGTGTACAAAAGTACTACATATTACTTAGAAGTAAGCACTAATACTGTGCTTTTAACGCAGAGGTTTAAGATCATATACGATTAACTACATAAAATATTTTATCAATGAAATCAACAAGAGTTCCCAGTCACCTAAAATAAATTTACTTAAAGCAGTATGTTTGCTCAAATTTATTGTACACGTAATTGGGGGCGACGGCAACTCTAAATGCGTGTTTAGTGTCAGATAATCACAGATTATGCAGGCCTCAGTGAATAATCTAACCGTTAAAGTAATTTACAAGACTATACTGATTCTAAATAGGTATATCAATTCCCATGTTAACTTTTAAGTCGAATGTAAGACACCCATTGGCATTCGTTTAATATAAAAATGACATTTAATTTTACGGTTATTAATATAAATTGTCTATTTACTAACAATTATTGACCTATCTATACGTTTTTATTAATTTAACTTAATTATGAAACAAGATCTATATTGATTAGGTAAATTTATAATGATAATGAGTTCCTGATCATGGAAGATAAGATTTTTCTTATAAAGTTTCGAATAAACACGCAATGTTATAACGCGGCTGTTCAGAGGTCTTTATAACATTTTACAGCGTTATAAACCCACCGTAGAATTTTAGGATTAATTTGATTATGGTCAATTATTCACAAAGCGATCGAGGCTCGTTCGTTTTTTATCCTGCGCTAATAAGCCGAAAATTATCTAAATTAGATGGCGGTGTCTTTGCTGCTAACAAATTAAACCACTTTAGCGTATCAGTTAATAAAATAAAATCAATATTAACAATCGATAATTAAGTGACTTTAAAACGATTTCATGATATAAAATGTTTGTTTGTTTTACTTATTCTTAACAGATGAGCCTATTATGCTTGGACGTGCGCATCCCTGACAGAATAGCTCTTACAATTATACAATTGGGTATTTTCATAAGCCAAGAGCACATTAAACACGAGCTAATCTCAGGATTACAATGGGGTTTAAAAAAGTAGATAACAAAAGTTAGTGTGGGGCCGAGATTGCTACGCTATCTGCGCGCGCGCACCGCAGTAAAAGCTCATTGTAACTCGAGCCTCAAATACGAAATTGAATAATGCTGACCTATCCCGCGACCGCCTTGCTCATAAATCACTGAGATATTTATGTCCCCCAACCCCCGCATGCCTGTCGCACCCCCTCTCACACCCCAACCTTATTTGCGTCCAGGAATATAAAATATTAAATAAAAACATACATAAAATGGTAAGTAATTCCGATTGGAATCGAAGGAGAGCCGGCGATGCGGTCGCACGCCTATTCTGCGGTTTGCACGCTAGCCGACTAGCCTTGCGATAATGGAAAAGTTGCAATTTATCAGAAAAATATTTATGGGAACTAAATAAATAAATTGGTAACTCAGTAACTGACTGCATGCGATTTTAGATGGGTTAATACTACATAGTAGAAATGCAATCAATTGTTTGTTAATACAAGGTACGGTTCGTGGAAGGTTATAAATCGCCAGCTGTCACCGTACAAGTTACGCAATGCAACGTCCGACGGAAAGAGCATAACAGATTTATCTCCGAAGAATCTGGCATGTAACGTACCGCTTCCCGTACACATTAACTTTACTTATATTCCCTCTTATTTATGAGAAATAAATAATACTATTAGACGAAGATACCAATTCCTGATAAAAAGTGGGCCCGAGTTAAAATGGGAGGCACGGTGGAGGCAGAAAGAAAGTAATGGACGCGCTTCGAACCGGTTTGGAGATTTTTACGAATGCAAGGCTGCTCGGGTCGGCTGCGGCTATGTGCTGCCTGCGGCGGGCACATAACATAACCGACGGCGGATTCGCGCCGGAGCGGCCTTTCTTCCACGCACACACATGCATCGGATTGTCTGTACAGCCCATCTCATACCGATTATTATCTGCATATAACTGGATTCCTCGTAAAGGCATATTAGGCTATTAAAATATTTGCTGCGCAAACCTCTTCATGTTCGGCTCGTTATGCGCAAACGAGTAGGTAAACAATGGCATCCTTTGAACGACCGGTCACTATTTCAGGATTTAGGTTGATGCGGATTGAAATATTCGCTTATATTTAGGTCCGAACCCAACACAAGTCCATTGAGTTGTATTGGGTTCGGACCTAAACTGGAGCATAAACACCTTGTATCGGGTGCTAAATTAACTGCACCGAGTCTCGACAACAACAGATTGACATTGCATCAACCTGCAATCCGAAATAACTTTGATAAACATGTCAAATTTGATTTTAGCGAGCGCTCTACTGTTGTGTTTTAGTTTTTGCTTCCACCGCCTACACGAGTCGCGGTATTGTCGAATCAGATTACACAAAATATATTGCCGATTACATTGCATTGGTTTATTAAGTCTATGTGGACGCCGATATAAGTAGTACCTAGGTATTTATTACGTATTGTGTAATATACAATTCTTAGTATCATAAGTGATATTCAATTAGTGTTGATATCCCCAAATTGGTATAGGTATACAATTACTTATCAATTGAAAGATCCGAATATGCCTGTCTGTATTTTTCTTGGAAGGTCTTTCAATTATTTTTCGAAAACTAAAAAAGCAATGTTCCCGCTAGTTATTAAACAATACCGCTAAGTAAAACTGTAAAAATATAGGTACTGGAATTACTGGAATGGAGTGGAGGTGCATTGAAGAAACATAAGCCTTATTTATCATTCTGTAATACGCACAATGTGGTAACCGGTTAGTTAACAGTTAATTGTTTTATATGATTATATTAAAACAACTAACTATCAATACGGAAAATATTTTCCTAAAAGCATGAGTTGCGAACTCATGCTTTTACACTTACACGCATTTTATAAAGTAATACCAATTACTACATACCACTCGTAAAATCATGATTTTATAAATATATACGTATCTGAAAATTCTGAACGTTCTTCCCAAACTTCGGATTTTCCCTTCAGAGCGAATAAAAGATAATCCCGTAAACGGACGAGCGAGGGCCGCTTCTATTCGTATCTTCTACTATGGCTCATCATAACTTATGTAGTTTCTTGAAATAGGTACTTACAATAATATTTTTCACTGATTTATAAAATAAAATAACACTGAAAGAATGACTGCAAAGTGCAATATGCCTTAATATCCAAACCTTCACATACAACAAAAATAAAACTGTTATCTCAAATACCTAAGTGTATATAAATGGATTTGGTAAATATTTTCAAATTTTGATTTTAGAAAAGGGATTGAAATCGCGTTAGAGACCTAATTTTGATATAATTCAATCTAATTGATAACCATACTTGCCCAATTCTCAGGTTTTCTACGCTTTACAGTTTTTGCTTGTTTTGATTGACATTTTTTTACCATCTTTACCAATTCGTATACGTCTCATATTACGTACCACGTATTCGATTAGTTTATAAGAAAATCTGCAAAAAAACATATGTTATAGATATGCGTTTCGATCGCGACTTTAGAATTTTATAAACGACTAGCAGACTCGACAGACGTTGTTCTGTTTTCCTAATCATGAATATTGATTTTGTATTCTTTTCGCGGACGCTGTCAAATGACTGACGGTTCTGTCAAGAGCCATACGTTAATTAATATGGTGATTCAGTTTTCTTTAATTTTCTAATTTTTCGCGCAACGTTCTTATATGGATTATATTAGAATCGAACACATACACAATGTAGTACACAAGCGGTATATTCACAGACCTAGGTTTTTCCCTGCCTAGATCTGTGGGTTTATTCTGGTCGAGTAGTTGAAATCAGATTCTTCAAATTGTATTTTATTTATCGTAATTATGTTGAAGAAGAATCTTTTCTAACAACTTTTGCAATTGAGTTTCGTAACTGGTAATCAACAAAAAAAGCTTTCGTCCTACGCAACTAGTTTCGAAAGAATCGCAATCACAACAGAGTGCGTAAATACAAACGAAGGATTATGGGTTAGGTGACCGACAACAGCGATTTATTTCTTTGGTTGTTTGTCAACATGTGGTCATATTTGTCGACCTATTAGAGCGGGCGCGCGGCCGATTCACCACGATCTCTGAAACACGGACTGAACGATTTGCTGCAAATATTGGGTACCATTAAAGTAGTGCTTTAATACGAGTACCCGTGCGACTGAACTTTGCTTGGCCTCTTCTTTTTATTGTATAATAGTTTCCGGAATACGAATATGAATTACATCCTGTAGTGTTATTGTTATCGATAAGCTAATTTAAAATTTGCTAACTACAGATATTTACTATATGTCATTTTCATTATTAAATAAAATTATTTATAATAACAAGAGGTAACTTTCGCCCGCCCTATAGCGTTTCCGTTTCGCCCGAATGTCACAGGACGTATTTCATTACACTTACTCTTCAGCAGAAGCAATTACTAGAAAACAAATAGAGATATAAAACTATCATAACGCATTAACGAATACTCTCTAACGAATACAACTCGTAACTACGAGCATAATCGAAGTGAAAAATCTGAAGTTTCGGGCAAAATTTCAGAATTTTTCAGATAATTTCGAATTTCTTTCGATTGGGCCGGCGTATATTGATCCAGGGCAGGCAATTGAAATAAGCATTAAGTGTCTCCCCTCCGGTGAAAGCGGGTGGGTGCGGAAAGCGGAGGATAGCATATGGTTATTGTACTCGTAATAGGTGTCTATATTTACTATATATATGAAAAGGTTAATACGAGTACAGTATTGTACTCGTATTAACCTTTTCATATATGTCACATACGCAAATAGACTATACCACACTAGAAGTTCTGACTAACAAACATACGTGATCGTCGCTACTAGGCATATAATTAGGTTTTATTATTTTAGTTACGCACTGTGATTACCGGTTAGTCATGTCACCTTACATAACTACGGGCTGCGATAACCACCACGTCAATAGTCAATGTAAATATTAGCGAAAATAATAGAGCCAGTTCAACAGGCAAATTGTTGACACTAGGCTATTTTCCAATGTTTATAATTTGTATAAATTATTTAACAATATCGTAAAATACAAAAACTATAAAGATCTGCAAACTTTCATTCTAATATCTTCTTATTACTTGTTTTAGGGTCGATCAAAGTTTGGCAGGAAAGTCCATTTTAAAAGTATGAAATTATTAAAAAATAATATTTCCATTGGAGAAGCAATAAAAAATACTACAACTTTCATTGTTATACTAACTACGTAAACGTAAAATTTAACATAGCTGTCGTTCAAATTTCTGATTTGATGCATACAAAATACAAACCAGTGACGTCATAACTCAGTAGTCTTTTGTATGGAGCGTTTTGGGGAAAGTCCAAAATAGTGATTTTCAAATTAACATATCTCGAGAGATTTTTGTGCTAACGAAGTAATTCTTTCATTACATATCAAACCGAAAAAAATGTTTGTCTAATACCCTATTATGTTATTTGAAAATCACATCATTTTAATGTTTCATTATGTTATTAAACACACTTGGACTGTTCTCAGTATTCTTAAATAAATAGATGGATGTATATTTATTATCCTTTGCGTGTAAATGTATTAACAGCTAAACGGTTTTCGAAGAAATATGGTATGCATATAGAATATGATCTGGATTAAATAAGGCAGTTTATCTCGGTACTTTGTTTACGCGGGGTGAAGCATCGGGCAGAATTTAGTTAAATATATTTTTATTGACTGTCTCTCATCAGTATATCTAATTACATAAGTATGTGTGTGTAGTTAATGATAATGATTCGGTAAATAATTTTTTTTATTCTTGTTACAAAGTGCTACAAGCTTTTATTTTGTTTCACCTATCCCTGTGTCTGTAGTCAAGTTTTGCAAGTTAAATTTGACCCACTTTCCAATGTCCGATTGAGTAGAAATTCGTTTGGTTCTCGTAACAATGCACGATTACCTAAATGCTCTAATTTTTTTTATATTGACGAACTCGGTGGCCAAATGATTAGCAATGACCACTTTGACTCCGAGGTGGCGGGTTCGATCCCCGTACAAGACAAATATTTATGTGCATGAATATGTCTGTTTGTCTTGGTTAGGGTGTTTTCTATGTATTATATGTACGTATTTACAAATAAAAATGTATTTAAGTATTATATTAGTTATCTAGTACCCATAGTACAAGCTTTGCTTAGGTTGGGACTAGATGGTAGTGTGTAATTTGTCCAGGAATATTATTATATTATGCTGTGGGTATCAAAATAAAGGGCTTGATAAGCGAAACAAAGCTTTCTAGTCCTTTCATATTAACAACTAACTAATAAACGCTTCTTATTTAAAGTTGATACTGTTGATTGTTGGCACTTGGTGGAACATTATTATCATAATGTTATAATAAAGCACTTGTACTATTCCACGTTATTATATTTAATATTACGACCGGTTTCGCCGCTAAGTTATTTATCTTAACATATTTATAATTTTAATATATTGAATGAATTTAATTTTTATTATAACGATGATTTTTCACATTGGTTGGTTACATTATCTAATTATACACGCGTAACCTAACAGACTTAAATTTACCCCGATTTAGTGGTAAATCTCCATAAAGTGACAATACAGGTGGGTAAATTATTTCGGAATACCCTTTTAATATTTTTATTTTAATAAATTATTTCAGAATACCCTTTTAATATTTTTATTTTTAATAATTTTTGTCATTGATTGCACGGTATAAAAATGTTTTGTAGAAACACAAACACCATCTGTTTACCTTGATAATGCCTTAGCGGCGAAACCGGTCGGTAATATTAAATATAATAACGTGGAATAGTACAAGTGCTTTATTATAACATTATGCTTCTTATTTATTTATTTTTAGTTAATTCTTATCTAAATTTAATTTGTTCATAATTTGTACTTTTGATTGAGACATACACGGCGTAAAATTTATTTACCAAGGAAAGTAAGGCAAAGATTAGAAAGGGCCATGAAACTGCACACGGATAATGTAATGTGTGCAAAGTCTTATATAATATAGTACTATTACTATTACAGATGTATATTACTATTACAGATGGATGTACTAGATATGCAAACAAAATATAAAAAAGGGGAAAACACGTTTTGAAGTACAATATTAACATTGACGGATTTATTGAAAGACATAGTGGTATTCATTAATGTCAGTTTAATGTTTGCTTGTGACATAGACTTAATTATAAGTAACATTTAAATCGGATCAGAATGAATAGCCATATTCAGCCTTCACCTTCAGCCATCATCATTATCATACATCATTTAAGAAAAAGAATGTCCACTGAACATAGGACTCCCCCTTAGACTAGAAAAAAATATAAAACCAGTACAGTACCTATTTAGTAATTTAATTTTCATACATTTTTACGAAAATATTTTTATAAAAAAACCTACGTAATTTTTTTAGTTACAAGGGTAAGGCGAGAGTAGTAACTATAGAGAGTTACAAGGCATATTACAACTTATATATAAATTTATGGATTTAGTACAAGGGTAAGGGGAGGGTAGGAACTACAAAGACTGATAAGGCAGCCAAATAACAATTCCCTTGAGGCTATTGAGTTCCTGCGATGGAGTGAGGTCACCAGGAAGAAAGGAAGGAGTATAGGCTGGCAACGGATCGGCGAACCCTTGGTGTTGCTGATCTCCCTGGGCGGTGGTAATAGCTTATATTTATATATAAGTTGTAATTAAATCTATATATTATATAAAAGAAAGTCGTGTTTGTTACAACACTTATAACTCGAGAACGGCTGGACCGATTGCCATGGTTTTTGATTTGTTGGATTTGTCTCCGTCCAGAATAGCAGAATAACTATTAAAAACATTGAAAAATTTACGAAAAAAATAAAATAAAAGAAAAATCATTTTTCCATACAAAATGTTCGTGGATGTCGGACCTGTCAAACGTGACGTTAACGTGCGTACGTCAAATGTATGCGTGCGTTCAGAAATGTGGGTATAGGATAATAAGTATTAAAACATTGACAAAATTGTCGAAAAATTTAATTTGAAAACGGATTGGGATATTTATTGATTTTCAATTAAATGTCAAATCGATTGGTCTAACTTTTACGTCGCGAAAGTTGTCCGTTGTTGTTTTGAAAATTGTTTATGAATGAATGCTTGAAAATGAATATTAATTGGTTGTCAAGTGTCATGGTACTTTATTTTGTGACATAGTAAAATACTGAACTTAATATTTACCCACTGCTGGGTAATATTTACCCACTGCTGGGTAATATTTACCCACTGCTGGGTAATATTAAATACGGGTCTTCCTTCAACTGAATATGTTTAGAGCATACTCCACCACGCTGCTCAACTGCGAGTTGGCGGACGCCAGTAATTTCAAGCCGCCTAAAGGCCACTTGGCTTAACGACTGCCATCTAATGATAACAACCAGGATCGACGGCTTAACGTGCCTTCCGAAGCACGGAGGAGCTCGAGATAATCTAATGATAACAACCGGGACCGACGTCTTACGTGCCTTCCGAAGCACAGAGGAGCTCAAGATAATCTAATGATAACAACCGGGACCGACGTCTTACGTGCCTTCCGAAGCACGGAGGAGCTCGAGATAATCTAATGATAACAACCGGGACCGACGGATTAACGTGCCCTCCGAAGCACGGAGGACCTCGAGTTAATCTAATGATTACAACCGGGACCGACGGATTAACGTACCTTCCGAAGCACGGAGGAGCTCGAGATAATATAAACTCATCCATGGACAGGCTACGGTTGACGTTGCTTAACTTGCGTGTACAATTAGACTGACACGTGCAATGACGCCATCGTGCTTCTCTATTATTTTCTATTATTCATTATATTAATTTCAAGACATCATAAATTTTGTTCAACTAATATGTATACCACGACATTCATTGACAATTAGGCGGTACGAAGTTCGCCGGGCCAGCTAGTTAAAAATAAAAATAAAATCTTTTTTTCATCTTTTCTTTTCATCACACTAGATATAATTACTATGCATATGCATGCCTGCAAACTCTAAAAATAGTGCGCAAAATTTATTTATTTTTAATTTATTTTTAGGGTTCCTGTTACCGGACCTTAATAGACCAAAATTTTAGAACCATTGTTTCATCTAAGTGTATGGTGTTAGAGTTCAACATAAGTAGACAAGGAGTCGTATATCGAGATTTGTTATGAGAGTGTTGCCAGAACGATTCTTTATTACTTACGGTTATCGAATAAAACTGTTTGCAAATCCGAAATTAGGGACCTAGGTAATTTACATACCTAGTAGATTTGTTTACTACTTTTTTTATTTATTTTCATTTACAGGCCTATATTTCTATTCCTTGGAGCTCCCCTATCGTGAGGATGTAATAAAAAATACTTTCTCAACATATATAATGTAACATTATATACCTAAGTATGAGATCTTGACACCATTAGATATAACTAAATTGTACACATGTTGTGCACCCTGCTGACTGACAAACGCGGTTCTGGCGAAAAAAGAGGGAGCACATAACGTATTTTTTAAGCTGCCCGACTTGGGAAGTACCTCCACCTCATAGAATACCGCAGCCAAATAATAATTCCCTTCAGGTTCATGTGTTCCTGCGATTGGAGTTCACCAGAAAGAAAGGAAGGAGTATAGGCTGGCAACGGATCGGTGACCCCTTGGTGTTGCTGATCTCCATGGGCGGTGGTGATAGCTTTCCATCAGGTGACCCACATGCTCGTTTGCCCCGCTCTTATATAAAAAAAAATGTGTGGAAGCACCATCATTCCAATGATTCGTTTATTTTGAAAACTATTTCAAGGTAAAAATTCAGCTTATTTAGTAATAGGTATTTGCGGTTATTGTGCTGTCTACTACTACCTACATGCGCATGTTTATTACTAAACATATAAACAGCTGTGAAGTTACCTTTGAAGATGTTTATAGCACATCCATAAATATCGTGAGTTACCTATCTATATAAAAGGCACAATTTTTTACATTACTTATATGAATTTAATTACTTTTATTTACTACTTCATTGCAATTGCGAATTATGTAAGTTAGTGGAGGATGAACATCTTATAGAGTGTGTTCAGAATGAAGATAGAAGAAAATCCCTTTTATAGGGTACGATGGGACTGTCATCGTCACCACGTGTATCAAACACACATGGTGACGATGACAGTGATGACAGTCCAACAATTTAAAAAAAAAAAGTAAACTTCATTGGAACTTATTTTAATGGGCAATTTGATAGAAATGTTTCTATTATTACGAAGTTACGAAATAATAAAGGTTTTTTGGAAATTTCGATGGGATACTGGCATACGCGCGTACCAAGTCGCAGACGAAATACTATTACATAATAGGCTATTTGACTAACATTTTTTTCGGTTTGATATGTAGGGACGTCTTCATAATATAACCATAGGTGCAAGAATTACTTCGATAGCACAAAAATCTCTCGAGATATGGTAATTTGAAAATCACAATTTTTAGACTGTAACGAAAACGCTCCATACAAAAGACTACCGAAGTATGACGTCACAGGTTTGTATTTTGTATGCATCAAATCAGAAATTTGTACGATAGCTATGTTAAATATTACGTTTATGTGATTAGTATCATAATAAAAGTTATAGCATTTTTTATTGCTTCTCCAATAGAAATATTATTTTTCAATAATTTCATACTTTTAAAATGGACTTTCCCGCCAAACTTTGATCGACGCTACAAAAAGTCTGACTGAAGATATTAGAATGAAAGTTTGCAGATCTTTATAGTTTTGTGTATTTTACGATATTCTTAAATAATTTATACAATTTTTAAACATAGGAAAATAGCCCATTATATACATATATGAATAACTTTTAATGATGCGCCACCTACCTAATTTTATCATTGTTTCTCTTGTAAAGGTTGTCTGGAAGAGATTGCTTCGAGCGATAAGACCGCCTTTTTTACTTCTAATTTTGTAAGTTTCTTGTTTAAATTGGTGCAATAAAGTGTATTCTCTTCTATTGCATAATAATGTGCAAAACTATAAACTATAACTACTGTTTTGCACATATTTTGTGCTAAGGCATTCATTACAATGAGTCAATATACCGTTCCATCTTTTGATTGACATTTTGTTTGTACTTATTTTTTTTTTTGTTTGCACTTTTCCAACTAGAAATTTATTTTCGGTCTCAAAAATAATGGAAGATCAGCCTTAGCAACATTTACTTTTGTAAGGGCTGTAAGGGTGCTTACATATGGAACCCAATTACCTGATTACAGGATGCCGTTATGGGTACAAGTTATACTTTCATCCCTCATTCCATACGATTATTTTATCACACAGAGAGCTCGGACCGGTAACTAGTCCCTATATGTACGCACCCTTAGAAAGATTTACCAAAACTGATAGACTAATTTCTTGGCTGACCGATCTACCACGATTAAACTCGTATTCAGTTTTGAAACATATTCGCGTAACTAGGAATAGAAGATACCGTCATTAAAATGTGATGTCATGTTAGTGGTAATGTCATATATTTTTTTTGTGACAGAAAATGTTCGAACAATTGACAGCGCAGAAACGCCCTTACTATGTTTTTAATGACACTGATACCTAATATAAGCACTACTATAATGTAAGGTACAAATAGGATAATTTTTCCCTCGGAGGATTCCTATGCATTTACAATAGCAATTAGGAATCCTGCATAAAAACTAAAAATGTATGATATCAAGTTAAAAAAATACAAATTATATTAAACCTTACGAACAAAGTAGCAGATAACGCTACGGTATGCACGCAATAAATACCCTAAGAAATTAGAAATGACTTTATGTTGCGAGCGTTAATATGGCTACGGTAACCGCTTCACATCAGGCGGGCCGTATGCTTGTCTGCCACCAGAAGAAGTATAAAAAATATATATAACTGACGTAAATATTATAATTTAATGCTAAATCTATTATTGTTTGTATTGAATGTATTTTAATGTAATTTTAAGAATTTGACTTTATGAATTTAACAGGTATTTAGTCATTTTGTTTGACATATAATTGCAATTGTTTAAATTTAATAATTATCAAGTTTTTGCATGTCTTATTTAAGACGAAATGTATAAGGATCGAATTCTGTACATCACCTAATCATTATACCTACATTTCTAGCAAATAAATATTTGTGATTATGATTATTATATGTAATAGAATATTTTTTGTCAGTGTCTGGATGTAAATAACGCATTATTAGAAATTCCCATACGATACTTAAAAATTGCATGACTACTGTTCCAACCAAATACAGTTCCAAAGCAACAAAATATTAAATGAAAATAATTTATGTGATAGTCATTGTTAATTGGTGACTCGTTTCAGTTAGGACTGAGAAAAGCCTTGCCCTTTCGATTGTCGTCAGTACACATTATAAATAATCAATCACCATAAAAATATATATATTTTAAGTTGTATTTACAGTATTTTATTATATTCACAATAGTTACTTGATTATATTACGACCAACTTGATTAACGTAATAAATACACAATATCACTTTATGGAAATTCGGCTAATCCGCGACATTTTATTGTATGTCTATATTATCTAAAATCGCTGCTTTCCAGATTCAACTATGTGTCGGAACTGTCGGAAGAGACAACGCAAACTTTTCGATCTACCCATTTCTATAAACGCATAATGCACCGAAACAATTATTTAAAATTGCGTATGAAATAAATAACAAAACGCAACCCTCGTCAATAAGTTTAGTTTCCCGTAAGTTGTTTTTATGTTTTTACAAAACATCATGAATGACAGCGCAAGATGCTCAATACCTTTGACACCAACTTTTATGACGACCATATATTTAGTGAAACAGGCATCAAAATTGTAAAGAATTCATCATTCATCCATTAGTCACAGAGTCAAAATATTTGTTGACAAAGCCTTCGTAATTGCAGTGCTACAATCGGAACACTCGCTACGAAGCTACCGTAACGCCCGCAATTTGCGCCCATTGTTCTACGGCATATTGTTTATTTACACCGGCAATTGTCCCTACCCGCGCACTGAGGAGCTGTTTTCAAAACAGAGGACGCTTCATGAAACCCATTGTTTCAGAGACAAGTTCCAGCAAATATAACGGGGCCACATGCTCTTCTCGAGTAACCCCGGAAACTTCTGCCCGACAAACTCCGGGCCGTCGGATTACGAACAAGAAGAAAACTCACTCATGTCATGACACTCACCTGAGTCATGAGACGATCAGCACCAGTGCCCTCGTCATCCTTGAAGTCTATGTCCGGGTTATAGTTAGGCACTAAGTCTTTGAACCTCTTATCGTCTCTGGTGATGCGGCCCTCGAGAGGGCCGCTGGCAACTTTATTATTTTCACTCGTGTTCGGATCATGCTGGCCGTTCACGAAGGGGTCGATGCGGCGCGTTGCGGGGCGGCCGTTGAAGCCACGGCCCGGGCCGCACGCCGCCGCCGCACCCAACCACAATAGCACCAGCGACAGCCTCATCTCGCAGACATCACTAACCGCGCGCTCGACGCACGACCACCGCGCGCCGCGATCTAAGCGACACTGAGTATCGGTTGGTAGTCCGTTGCGGTCGTCCACCACTGCTGCATCCCTTGCCTGCATCACCTTGCACCCGCCGAGGTGCACTGTACTACCCGCGGACGCGGACAGTGGTAGCACATTGCGCTGGCTACGTCAACGCATGCAATGTTTTCCTCTCGCTGGGAAATCCCATGAAACAGCAATATGTCAAATACAGTTTTTTATGCGATACTAGTCTCTTGTTACGTGAGATGTATTTGCTTTTAATCTCAAGTATAATAATTGTATAACCTTCTAAACTGGACTGTTGTCCGTTTGGAAGGTTGAGCAATTATTTAACGATGGGAAAGACCTATGAATGAATGTGTTAAACCTTTTGTTCAGTAGTATTCTGAATGGGATTTGCTGCATCCTTGATATTGCAAGGAGGGTAGAACTCAACACATCTTGCTCGTTTTTTGGAGCATCCTGGCAATGACATACCACAGATATACGCATTTTTTGAATACCTAATACAGTTTTGTTCACGTAGTTCTGCATAAAAGCTGTCTGACGGCGTTGATATAGCTTCTGATGTTTAACATATATGCCTCCATTATGTAAAAGACCGCAATATTTTTTTTTACACATTTAATTGCATAACGACTGCTTGATGTGCAAATCACCTTTTCATTTACCTATAATATTAAATGCAGCATAACATGTTCTCTCACTAGATGGAACGAGACGATCTTATAAAGATGGATGCAAACAGGGAGCCGATGAATTCAAACGGCACAAAACCAATCATCGTGGAAGCCTATGAAGGCCTTTGTTCAACAGTGGACGTTTTTTCGCTGAAATGATGATGATGATATTTCAAGAATGATGCAAGTATCACTTGTCCGTCGCCACCCTACCTCCAATCACGTTTTCAGCAACTTATTCATGAGAACACAACCTATCTATATAACAATATTTGATGATTAGCTGCTCCCTTACCACCATCTCTTATTGCGATTCAATAACTGGATCGAATGCTTATTCATACCAATGAATAAGCGACTCTATTTCAAATGGAGTACAGTCGCTTATTCATTGGTATGAATAAGCATTCTATTCAGTTATTGATTCGCAATAAGAGATGGTGGTAAGGGGGCTGAGCTGTAAATTGAGTTGTTATTTATTTTATTTAGAATTTTGTAGCTTCTGTTGTTTTAATCAATAAAGTATGTAAGTAAATTAATATGGTAAAAAGGGAGAAATTGTACTTTCATTATTTTAAAAATATAAAGTAAATAGGTCAAGTATATTTTTGAGGTCGGAGCGAATTTACACAAGTAACTACTTACTATATATTCATACTCTATCTCAAAAACTACTGCCTAAACTTGCACCGTTGGACTATACCTAGTCCAATTTAGGAACATATTTTTTTGAAATCCCACTCATAGTTTTTGAGATATGCGCATACATATCTACACTTATAAAATTTGTAAACATGTTTAGAACCTGGTAAAGATTAACAAATACAAAAAAACTGTGCAAGTCTGGCAATATTTATTACATTGTATGTAATAAATATTGCCAGACTTGCACAGTTTTTTTTTTGTATTTGTTGTATTACTGGCCGTATTGATAACCTCCTTTTTTGAAATCAGTTAAAAAAGATTATAAGACCTATCTTTCGACTGGATCTGTGGGTGAATTAGCAAATTGTACCCTACCCAATGTATGTCAAATTGATTTCGTTCTATAGATCATGATGATATTTCTGGTTGCGAGCTCTAATATGGCTACTTTAACCACCTCACATCAGGCGGGCTGTATGTTTGTCTGCAACCCGACCCGGTTATTTGGTTCGGTTGAACCTGGTCATTTGGTAAGCATGCGCGGGAAGCATTTGAGAAGATTAATGTAATTAATGAAAATTAATGTAATGTGTTGTACAGCCGCCGTGACCCGCTTCAAGATATATACATACCTATACAAGTCTTGGCAGACAATGGAACTGGAACTATTGGAAAGTCAATGGGCTATGTGAACGATCTGGATGGATTAAACACTGGGGTACGGAAGCTTGACATGACTTATACATATACATTCTTTATTACACATAAATAAAATATATAAGTGTAACTGTTACAAACAAACACAATATTCCTCCTCACACATGGGAGCCTAAGTGGTCGGGTTTTTTTTTTTATACTACGACGGATGGCAGACAAGCATACGGCCCACCTGATGTGAAGCGGTTATCGTAGCCATATTAACGCTCGCAACATAAAATGTCGTTCGCGCGCTACCACCCTCGCTGCCAACCAGCAACTCCTTCCTTTCTGGTGACCTCACTCACTCGCAGGAACACAACCACCCTCAAGGGAACTGTTATTTGGCTGCGGTATTCTGTGAGGTGGAGGTACTTCCCCAGTCGGGCAGCTTAAGAAATATGCTAGGCCCTACCTCTCTTTTCGCCAGAGCCTCTTCTGTCCGTCAGCAGGGTGCACCACGTGCAGGTGAGGTTGACTTTGGATCAAAGATGTTGATGAACCACTTACACCCCCAAACGCGTACTGTGCAGTTCCAGAAAAGTATTCTCCCGTGTACTGTCAAGCTGTGGAATGAACTGCCAGTTGAGGTTTTCTCAGGAGACTACAGCATGGGGTTATTCAAGAAGGGAGTGAAGAGGTACAGGATCGCAATGTGCGTGTGATGCCCCTGGTGATACAGGCGTTCATAGGCTACGGTAACTGCTTTCCATTAGGCGGGCCGTGTGATTGTTTTCCACTTTAGTGGTATATAAAAAATATAAAAATTCTTAAAACTAATGACGAGCTCGGTGGTCGAATGGTTAACTGGCCACTTTGACTCCGAGGTCGCGGGTTCGATTCCCGCGCAAGACAAACATTTGTGTGCATAAACATGACTGTATGTTTTTTTTTTTTGGACTGGGTGTTTTCTATTTATTATAAGTAGGTATGCATTTACAAAAAAATGTATTTAAGTACATTTATCAGTTGTCTAGTACCAACTACCAACTAGTACCCATAACACAAGCTTTGCGCTTCATTTGGGACTAGGTGGCACTGTGTAAATTGTCCAGAAATATTTATTTATTTATAATACACTTATTAATATTTATTAATATCATCATCATTGTCACCATCCTTTTCAGTCAAAAGACGTCCAGTACAGAATGTAGGCCCTCTCTATGCCCTCTCTTTAGACAATTAATTGATTCAGGTGTTATTTTCGGTATTTGTGCGGAAGTCAAATTTACAGGCAATTTGATCTACAGTAGTGTAGATCAAATTGCCTGTAAATTTGACGTTTGCGTGCTTCCGCCACCAATTAGTTCATGCAAATTACTGCCGGCCGGCACCAACCCACTACCGTTAGTAGTTGCATGCGACTGCCGTGGCTGCTTTGGTCGTCTCTGTTCCAGCTGCTGTGGTCGTCTCGGCGAACAGATGTTGGAGATTCGCCGAGACGACCACAGCAGCTGGAGCAGAGACGACCAAAGCACAAAATCGTTTGATTTTTATCAATACTAATCAAATTTATTACATTGACCATCGTCGTCATGAACCATTAATCATCCCACTGCTGGGATACGTGGCTCCCTTTAAATCGAAGGGGTTTGGAGTATACTTTACCACGCTGCTCAAGTGTTGGATGGCGGAGGCCAGTTTTTTCAAGCCAGCTAAAGGCTGACTTAGCTTAACCATGTCATCTAATGACAACGGCCGAGACGGACGGCTTAACGTGCCCTCCGAAACACCAAGGAGCTCAAGATAAATAAATCCGTCTATGCTACAGGCTACGGTCAACGTTGCTTAACTTGCGTGTTCGATTAGACTGACACGGGCATCGAGCTCCTCTACTGACCTATTCTACATTGATCATAATCTTCTTTATTTCTATGAAATTTGTGGTTGAAATGTGCAAAACGAGTACAATACTTACACAATCTCAGTACAAATATACGTTATTTGATCATTGAGGTCAACCATAATGGCTACTAAATGCAGCATCGAACGATTTTGCGGTCTCGCATTTATTCTCCAGCACACCTATGTAAGTCCTAAATAATGTCCTCATCGCGCGAGGCATGTGTTTTTTAATACCACACTGGGTGCCAAACAAGTAAGACCAGCCTAATGTAAAGCTGTTACTGTAGCATATAGGCGCTTGCAATACAAGATAATGAACCCGCTGGCATTCCCGCTGTCATCGCAGTCCTCATGTCTGGTGACGTCACTCACGCGTAGGAACACAAGATTCCTCAAGGGAACTGTTAGGTGTAGTCTTCTATAATGAAAGTATCTCCTCATTTGGGTTAGAAATGTCCAACCTCTATTTCACCAAAGCTTGTCAGCAAGATTCATCATTATCATCAGCCTGTATCTACCCACTGCTGGATATAAGCCTTCCCCAATGCTTTCCACCATATACCTCCGCCTTCCGCATCCAGACGCTTCCAGGCGCTTTCTCAAGGTCATCGGACCATCTAGAAGCAAGATTCATCATCATCATCATCATCAGGTCATTTTTTTTAGTCTCCAGTGCAGTAGCACGACCCTCTCTCGTCCGTCCCAGACAGAAGGAGGATTTGGCCTACACTCCCCACGCTGGCCAGACGGGTTGGCGAGGCCTGATCGATGTTTTATAATGTATTTCCCTTAGTCGCCTTGTACGACATCCACGGGAAGAGACGGAGTGATTCTATTCTAGTCTGCCGGAAACCACACGCCCTAAGAAGCAAGATTAAGGTTGGATTAAAGATAAAACTGGTTCCTGGTTAAAGATGGTTACTGGTTAAGTGGTGTAAGTCACTTACACCAGTTACACCCCAAAAGTATGTGTCATATTTATCATATTTCAGTGACTATACTATATTGTATTTATTTGAAGAATACTGGAGTGGAATATCACATAAAGTGACCTATAGCAGACGTTGTATGGTGTGTACAACCTATAAAAAAAATCATGTGTTTCTTTTATTTGCCGTAACAACACGTTTTCTCAAAAAAAAATTCAACCAGTAGAAATTGTAAAAAAATATTACTCCAAATTTAGAGCAATTGGGGTGTCTAATAGTTCCCTGTAACGATGAATCACTGTTAAAATGTATTTGTTTTTAATACTTCGGTGTGTTTTCTTTTGGTTCTATTTATTACACTAGCGGCCCGCCCACACTTTGCTAAGGCTCAATCTTCTCGCTCCCATCCCAGCCCGATTTCCCAAACAAACCTTGTCCTGACAGTTTCAAACAACAAAAAAAATGCTATCCAACACTAGCCTAGGTTTAATTTCAGACTATCGTAACCGTCTCGATTTTGCGCCACATATAACATATCAGCTCTTTCATCATCAGGTTATTTTAGTCTCCACTACAGGAGCACGACCCTCACTCGTCCGTCCAAAACAGAAGGAGGATTTAGCCTACACTCCCCACGCTGGCCAGACGGGTTGGGGAGGCCTGATCGATGTTTTATAATGTATTTTCCTTAGTCAAAAGAAAAACACATATTTCACAACATGCCTAAAGTATATGCATGCAGAATGAAAAATCCATCTGTCTAATCTGTTTATAAACTGGGCATAAGTTTATGGACATAACGCAGTCTATGTTCCCTGTCAGAATGCCAACAAGAAAGTTAAGTTGTTCCTGCAAATGAGCAATGTTTTTTCACGCGTCACGTTAAAAAGCTATTCGCTATGACTATTCAACATTGTGTTTGAAGGCAATGGAACCTACATCAATTCAGATACATAGATAGATAGACAACATTTTTATTTGTATACTGAAACACACAAAATACAGAAACTTACAATAATTCTAATATATTTTACGGTATGGCCTAAACGGCATCCGGCGGCAAAATTTTGGTGGTATCTGTTTCTTCTTAAAATTAGTTCAAATGAATGACTAATGTCGGGATGTAAGTGGATCACCACCATCTTTGAGCCCAAGTCAACCTCGCGTGCACGTGGTGCACCCTGCTGTTTTACTAGCGAGGCTCTGGCGAAAGAGATGTAGGGCACAGGGTAATTTTATACTGCCCGACTGGGGAAGTATCTCCAACTCACAGAATACCGCAGCCAAATAACAATTACCTAGAGGCTTGTTGTGCTCCTACGAGTGAGTGAGGCCACCAAAAAGAAATAAAGGATGGAGTTGCTATGTCGGCAGCGGGGGTGGCAGCGCGCGAGCGATATTCCATGTTACGAGCGTTTATATGGCTGCGTTAATCGCTTCACTTTAGGCGGGCCCCGTATACTTGTTTGCCACCTGAAGTAGTATAAAAAATTATGAAAACGTAACGCAGTGCTGTCGAGATGCCTAAAAACAATTTAGCCGCAATTATTTTTAAATATATAATTTAATAAATAAAGGCATTATTTATTAAATTATATATTTTAAAAATGTGCCAGCTCTTAGTAGTCGCAATATTACATATTATATTAGGTTGGGGAAAAAGTCTTTTCGTATTTTATATGAAAATTCAAAACATTTTTTAATAAAGTTTATTTACATTTAACTAAAGTATGTAGGTGCCATTTTGTTCGATAACTTTTTGCCATCTTGTAGGTACAGACATGATCCCATTACTATAGAAATTTTGGGACTTCTGTTTAAAAAACCACGACAAGTGGTTTTGGCAGTCTTCTCGTGATGTTAACCTGACATTGCCTAAAGAATTCTGAAGAGACCAAAACAGGTGGAAATCAGAAGGTGCAAGGTCAGGACTATACGGCGGATGCATTAACACCTCCCAGTCAAACTCTCTTTTTTTGCTGAGTGGCTAAAGATGTGTGAGGTCTAGCGTTATCATGATGAAAAATCACACCCCTTCTGTTAATTAATTCCGGCCGCTTTCTCTCAACTTTTTGCTTTAATCTCATCAGTTGTTCACAGTAGAGTTCAGAATCGATAGTCCTGCCTGGCGGTAACAGCTCATAATGAATAATGCCCTTCCAATCCCACCATACACACAGCATCACCTTGTTGCGGGTTAACCCGGGTTTTGCCAGAGTCTGTGAAGCCTGACCGGCCTTTGACCACGACCTTTTTCGCACGTTCTTGTCGTACGTGATCCACTTTTCATCACCAGTTATAAGCTTCTTCAAAAACGGTTCGCTTTCATTACGTCTTAGTAAAGAATCGCAAATGAGTACACGGTTCATTAGGTTTCTTTCAGTGAGATCGTGAGGCACCCAAATATCGAGCTTTTTAGTGTACCCAGCTTTTTTCAAATGCGCCAAAACTGTTTTGTGGTCAATTCCTAATTCTTCAGCTACGTCATAACTACTGATATGCCGATCTTGCTCCATTTTTTCAAAAATGGCATCAATTTTATCCGTAACAGGGCGACCAGAGCGACGTGTATCTTTCACATCAAAATTTCCTGATTGAAAACGCTTAAACCAAATTTGTGCTACTCTCACAGACACTGCACTAGGTCCATAAACGTCACAAATTTTTTTCGCAGCTTGCGTTGCATTGTTACCTTTTTTGTAGTAAAATTTTAAAATGAATCGAATTTCTTCATTAGATTCACTCATCTTGACAGTAAAAAAAACAAATGAAAATCACACATTTACCTAATTTAAATTTGGAATTATCTTTTTTAAAATTTAAACTTTTTAAAGATATCAAAACCTGCCAGATACAAATGGTATAACCAAAGAGATTTTATTACAAGTTCATACATACTATAATGCGAAAAGACTTTTTCCCCCACCTATTATTTACACCTGGCAACTAACTAAGAGCTGACAACCATTTCTTTCCATTTTCCACATCATTTTCTTTTCAAAAGACGTTTAAAAAAATATTAATTGCAATGTACTGAATTAAAATTTATTTTGGCTAATTATTTACAGCCAATCGGAAAGCCATGCATTACATTTTCATTAGACATTCATATGAATAAGTTTTCTAAAAAAAAACAGAGATCTGTAATAAAATAAGAGAGTAAACCTGACGCTATACCGGCTTTTACCTATATATTTTCTTCAAACGACGCGACGCGACGCAACAATTGTTGTGAAGTATTGTGATGCAATTAGAACTTTGCTCTGCTATATAGATATTATTATTACCATGAGGTCACTGCGTACTGAGTTATTGGGCACCTAACGACCCTTTGTCTATCCACATTAAGTCCACAGACATAAAAGAGCACGCTGGAATAATCAAGAAATGTTTGTAGTCTACTGACTTTTTTTGTATAGATTATTTACTAATAATTAATAATTATAAAAGATTAGTTGGACTATTTTATTCGAAACTTTACACGAGTACTTCTATAGATAAATAAGTCAACACATTTGTCAAGGCTTAAAATGGGATGAAAAAGTCTAAAAATCGTCATGTGTATTGTTTTTATAATCACACGTCACACTATCACATCACACTAATATTATAAAGGCGAAAGTTTGTGAGTGAGTGTGTGTGTGTATGTTTGTTACTTCTTCACGCCTAAACGGCTGGAGAGATTTTAATAAAATTTGGTATGGAGTTAGCTGACTCCCTGGATTAACACATAGGCTACGTTTTACTGCGGGAAAATGTCTTATTCCCGTGGGAAATCACAGTAAAGTTTGTATGGGGAAACAAGATTAGTTGGACTATTTTATTCGAAAGTTTACACGAGTACTTCTATAGATAAATGAGTCAACACGTGTTTCAGGATTTCTCAAAATTCAACCCCTAATAGCTTAAAATGGGATGAAAAAGTCTAAAAATGGTCATGCGTATTGTTTTTATAATCGCACTAATATTATAAAGGCGAAAGTTTGTGAGTGATTGTGTGTGTATGTTTGTTACTTCTTCACGTCTAAACGGCTGGAGAGATTTTAATTAAATTTGGTATGGAGTTAGCTGACACCCTGTATTTGCTTCTAAAAATGTGAATAGTTGTTATTTCACGTCAGTACACAATTTATTTTCCCTAATAAACCGCGGGTAACACCACGGGGCACAGCTAAGTAATCAATAAATGTTTGTAGTCTACTGACTTTTTTTGTATAGATTATTTACTAATAATTAATAATAATTATTTATTAGTAATCTATACAGAAAAAGTATTGGCAATTTGAGATAAGCTTCACGCAAGAATGGTAATAATAAACTTCAAAGCTAAATAATGTTTTATAGTTCTTGTAATACTTGTATGGAAGCCTTTTCTCGCAATATTGAGCATTGCTCGCGGAAAAATTACACCAGATGACCAATTCTCGTAATTAGACGACTCAGGACAAAAGTTGACCAAATCGAGATTGAATTGTGAATTAACTAAAAATTATATATTTCATTTCATTTCACAATAATTATATTGACAATTCTAATTGTTAGCAGAATAACATTCTTAGTTTGTGTAATTTTCCGTTATATTTCGACATAATCCTACTTAAATTAGACTTTGGAGTTTCATATTGTGATACGAGAATACCTTTTTTGACATTTGTGAGATCGAGACGGGATTGGAACTGAATTTTGACAACATTTTAATTACGAAAATTGCCCTTCTTAAATAACTTAAGGTCGTTCAACGTCACATATCGGAAGTTTATTTGCCAAAATGTCATATCTAGTTACTACAAATCTTTGGCGGACCACGAGCGAACTAGCCAACTTGGCCGCAATACGACACCCAGTGACAAAGGCTCTGTAATCATCTCTTCATTATGTGATTACCATGATTGTATGTGCAATCCTGATTCCAGCGGTCTACTAACATTAACTCAAGGCTTTAATCAAGATGTAAATTGACCATCCCTGTTATAACTGCAGTTAAAATATACTTGACGTGTTATTTATAAACACTTGAACACAATACACTTAATAACGTGCCTCATCTTCTAGCACAAATATCCCATAGCTGTAACATACGCGCTTTGTATATTGGGGTTCGTATTTATACGCATACATCTTTCTTATTCTTATTGAATCCTTTTTAAAATATTCTATCCTGCATGTCATTATGTCATTGCCACAGGCTGTCTTCACACGGAAGGTTGAAAGTGTTGAAACATTCGATGTTGAATGTTCTCTAAATATAAACCGCATTCTGACCATATCGTCATCATCAGATCAGCTTCATGACACCATAATAATATGTCTTCAAAATTGCACAAGTTAAGAAATGTCAGGAAAGATTTCATAATAAAATAAACTATCAAAGTGTAAAAAAAAATCAACAAAGTTTAAAATCAAATCGTACAGTAGTTCTTCAATACATATACGTGGTACGTACTATTTAGCTATAACTACCATTTGATTTCCTTTTTTTCATCGTCTATGTATCGTTCTCTGATGCTAGAATTATGTTGATGAAAAGGGCAATTCTCGTGATTATTTTACGATCGCAGAATGTGAGCTGACTGAACCGGCATTGAGTTTTGAATTGACTGAAAATGATTAACTTCACTTCAATTGGTAATTAATATCAATTCTAATTACAAGCAGAATTCATTCTCAGTCATTAATATACAAAATATATCAATGTTCTCAGTTTCTTTAATTTTCTATCATAATGCGATATAATAACACGTTAATTAAACTTTGAAATTTCATATTGTGTACGAGAATACCCATTTGGTATTCTCGTACACAATATTTGGACATTTGTACAGATCGAGCCTGGATGAGATCTGATTTTGACTGCATAACTTAATTACAAGAATGGTTCTTTCACTCATTAGTTTTAGTTACCTATACAGTAGCTTTTTTTTCCTATCTCCCCCAGATATATAGTGGGAAACTAGCCCTTATCCGACTATACCCTGCTATCATGTCAAAATTCGTGTTTCTTTTTTATTTCACTCTTGCTACCTCTTCTCTACGTTCTCACCTCTACCCTCTGCCTCTCCCCCAAGTCTAGTCATACATAAGTCATGAGTATCTGTTGTAAGGTAAAAAAAATTGTAAGTAGTTTTTATGACATTTGTTTTTCCCTATGTCCTCCTGTTCTCCTCTTTATTTGTCTTTATTCTCCTACAATGTTATCCCCTTTCTCCCCTCGGGAGCTGCATTTAGTTAAAACTCGAAATACGCGTGATTTTTGTTAGAAGTGTGGAAGAACAAAGTGATTCCAATCAGAAAAATATTATTTGACGTACAAAATTTACCGCCTTTTTCTCCTCAGAGGTATAATTTTGAGAAATTCTGGCGTAAAATACGATACAATAAAATATATTTTATTTATAATTTTACAATAAAATTAATATTTTCTCTAAATATCAAGTTTTTATCTTAAAAGCTTCAATCATATTAAACGGCTTGGGCTGAGGGTTGACGTTTAGGTAGAACTACTTATACTGTGGTAGAACTTTGAATTTTAAATATTTCTATATATTTCATGACGAAGTCACGGAAATCCGTAAGTATAATTTAAAAATCTATTACAAATAGTCTCGGATTTTAATGGAGAAGATCCTTGTTTAACAGTTCGATTAAATAGCACTAACAAACTGTAATCAAAAGACTGTAGGAACGTATAGCGAAGTCTTAGATATATGGTAGAAACTATGAAACTTTGAAATAAAACATGCTTATTCTAACGTCACAAAAACACCAAAATCCAAATAACAAAAGTTGTAAAAATGATTACTGCAAATGTAGAGCAAATTAAGAGGTGTCGAATAGTTCCTTGTAAAACATGAATCACTGTTAAAATATATTTGTTTTTTTTATACTTCGGTGTATTTGCTTTGGTTCTATTTATTATACTTACACTTGCCGCCCGCCCACGCTTCGCTATGGCTCAATCTTATCGTTCCCATCTTAGCCCTATGGATTTCTCATACAAACCTTGCCCTAACAATTTCAAACACCAATAAAATATTGTAGCCAATTTAAGCTAAATGATTCACGAAATGTTTTTTAGAATTACTTTAAAATCTCTTCATACTTTTTTTGACGTGACAACGTCTTATAAATTGGTTAGCCGGGTGACACTTCAAGAAACGCGCTCACGTTATGCGCTTACAATGAGAGCGAGTGAGAGGCACGCGTCCCGCCTAAGAGCGAGAGAGACAGACATAAAAAGTGAAAGGCATGCGTCCCTTCCACTCGAAAACATTTTACCACTCAAAGTCGTTGTCACGTAAAACTTTCGCCCGTATACCGACTTTACAGGCAACCAATTTTTTTTTGTTAATTTTTAGATAATTGAACAGCTATTCTGCTGTTGAGATGGAAACAAATCCAACATATCAAAAGATCATAAAAATCGGTCCAACTGTTCTTGAGTTATAAATGGTGTACTAACTAACCTGACTTTATTTATATCTATCTTAAGATGGTATTCAGGGCATCTATGGCAATATAATATCATCATAATATGTTTGAACTCACGTGAGAACTCATAGTAAATTAATTAAATTAAACGAGTCATTAACGTATGTTTCGTGATCGAAGCTTTTTTTATATGAAAGGGGGCAAATGAGTATGTGGGTCACCTGATGGAAAGCAATTACCACCGCCCCTCCGCTCATGGAGATCAGCACCACCAAGGAGTAGCCGATCCGTCGCCAACCTATTCTCCTTCCTTTCTTTCCTCACTCACTTGCAGGAACACAACAACCCTCAAGGGAATTGTTAATTGGCTGCGGGATTCTGGGAGGTTCCAAGTCAAGAGGATTTCCCAAGTCGGGCAGCTTCAAAAATACGCTATGCCCTACCTCTCTTTTCGCAAGAGCCTCGTTTGTAAGTCAGCAGGGTGCACCACGTGCAGACGACGTTGGCTATGGTTCAAAGATGTTGATGAACCACTTACACCCCAATGCAAAGAAGCTAAGAAGCTAAAGTCCTCGCCAAGAGAAGGTAGAAATTTAGTCAGCTTTTTCGACAAAAATATGCGAGACCCCTTTAATTTAATTGATTAATATAGTATCATCATACCGCCTGTCTGTACCAAGACTTAATTCAAACATACTTTACAACTAAGAAGTACTAATAACACACTGACATATTTATTTTTCAAAGAATCTTTTTGGTCGTTCCGTACAATAAGTTCCAAGTTCAATTATGCCCAGAAAAAGCTTCATTAGTAAGGAAATTTATATAGACATTTGCATAACACAGAGTGCGCATTTAGGACGATTTGTACGCAACACGAAGTTGTATACATCTATTACAATAAAAATTCCTCCTGCATAAACAGCTCGTAAGTCATATGGGATGCCTTTGTTTTCCTTCCGACATCTCGTTTTCTTCGCCATTCATACTTAGTCATTCATCATGGCATCGTACTGCTTGCGATGTTTAGTAGGCACATAGTGGACATAAATATAGTAATAAAATTATTCAGTCCATACGTCTGCAGAGGTTTAATAAATAATTAGAAATATCTACATTCGGTTGGTACATCGGTCGTTTACGACCGATTGTTGTATATATAAATTTGTACACCGATAGTCAGAGGCCCTACCGCCGAAGCTGAAGCCGATTCCCATCGAATTTATTGATTGTGAACTTCAACTTAGATTTATGCTACTTATTTTTAGCTTAGCTGGTACAAACAATAGTGCTTTACCGACTAAGCTCAAGATGTTTGTCAATAACTAAAAGGTAAGACCTATTTTTCGAATCTAAATATTGGATGGTAATCGGCTTCAGCTTCGGCGGTAACCTGTCCCAGTGGCGGCCCCTGGTCCTAGTATTTCGGAAACAGGTAAAATGTATGAAAATTTGCTTTTAAACATGTGTATCTTCAGTTCATCTAGGTCACAGTTTTAACATTACTGTATTCGTATATCCCTGAAGAAACACGACTGAAAAACGCCCACATCTCATCCTCATGCCCACAAACAATGTCATACAGAGAAGCTCGATAGCTTTGCGCGTGTCAGTGTCTAATCTAACACGAAGTTTAGCAAGGCTGACCGTAGCGTGTCTGGATGGGTTGTAACTATACAAGTGAAAAATTTGAGGAGCTCGTTGGCGATATTGCGCATGTCAGTCTAAGCGAACACGCAAGTTAAGCAATCTCGACCGTAGCCTGTCTATTGATGGGTTTATATATTTCGAGCGAGCACGTTAAGCTGTCGGTCCCGGTTGTTGTCATTAGATGACAGGAGTTAACTGGTTGATTGAGCAGTGTGGTTGAGTATGCTCTAAACCCGGTCGATTGAGGGGACGCCAGTGTCATAGCTGTGGGATGAATAAGGTTGTAGGACCGACTTACTTCAGTGATGTTTCATCGATGAGTTCCATTTCCTGACTCATTTGTAGGAAATGTATTGTTTTTGCCATAATGTTACTCCCTGCAATTGTTCGAACTGAAGTACAGTTAGGACTATCCGGGTTTGACTCGGAGGAGGGTTTACATGACGCATATCCGGACTTCGGGGTCGACATCACAAATCTCCGAGTTAGCCCGGCATCTGGGGTTCTACTTGTCGATGTACCTCCTAGTGTGCCACGCGAGTCTGGGATCCTGAGGGAGACATGCCCAAAGGATGTCAAACAGTGAGGCCTGGTGAACCCTGGGCAACGGCAGCCGGCAACGTCCTTTTAAGGATCTTTCTGGCTGACGGCTAAAGCATTGGCTTATCCTGTTTCACAATCTCCTACCCAGTGTTTCCTTTCTAGATCCCAAAGACCAAATTAATTAACCCATCCTCGTACCCTTCCAGTGTTCCTTTCTATCCGCTACATCATCCCAGTGGTCGAGGTGATGTGGGCCTGTCGTCATATCAGACATGGCTACAGGTGGGGGGATCGACCACCCGCGTGTTTGTGCCGTGCGCGGGGACCCGTACGGGTGGATGATGGAGTCCTGGAGGTTGAGTTGGCGGTGACCACCGTCGGCAACACACCCCTTTGGCCTGGAGTTCACCTCACACGGGCGGTCTCTGCCTAGCCAGCAGGGATCAATCGGCTGCGGTGTACGGGTAGACCTACATCAGGCGACGTGCGCTGAGGGGAGGCGGTCTGCAGACGAAGGTTCCAAATGCGTGTGTTTTTGGAGCACACGTAGGCGGAGCTGGCTGTCTCGTAGGTTGCGCCCTGAGGCGTGCTATACTGTCCTAATAGCCCTAATGCTGAGCAAGCATTCCCAGTTGAGGGCTCCGTGGCGGGTGGGGAGTTAGGACAGCGAAATCTACAATTAAGTCTATATGGACAAGCAATTAAATTCCAAAACTAGAGGAAGTAGCGCAAACCAACCTGGCACAAGTCAGGGGAAGTTTGAAGGTGCACTGGGAGCTGCGTACGGCGGCCACCGGCGGCACGAAGTCAGAGCGGATAAGGTTAAGAGCGGGGCTCCTAGAGCATCTGCCACCTTACCGCCACTGATCAAGCCTGGGGATAACTCGGGACAGCCGGGTCAGCATCGCACCCACGTAACGGACGGGAATGCCAGCCCACGTTCGTGTTCGTCAAGAGCTGGTTCTATCCGCCATGACGAGCACGGGGGGGATGGATCTCGAGCTGGTACGTCGGGAGGCACTAATCCGGGGGAAGGCAAGCGAAAGCGACTACCGGCATCGGTGAAGAGGCGGATGCAAAAGCTGAAAAAGCAGAAGGCCTTGGAAATCCAACCTGCAACCAAGAGGGACAGGGAGGTCAGCGATGAAGCCGCTGAGGCAGCCGCTGGAGCAAAAAAGGCTAGGACGGAGGTAAGCTCATATAGAGAGGCACTGGCCGGCATTAAGATGGCGATTGTTCCCGTTGACTTCCCACGGGTAAGTCTCGACGCAACCTCAATGGCCGCCATTCAGCTTCGAGTGTTCAACAACTTAGAAGACACCCCGGATCCTGTACCTTTGGTACACCTGAAGGGAGTTATTGCTGGCTCTGCGCATGTCACTTGCGAAGGGGAACGTGCGGCACAGTGGCTGCGGACCACCTTCAATGGCGAGTGTGTGGATGGCCATAAGGTAAGAGTAGTCGACGCCAAGGATCTTCCAAAACCCATTAAGATGGCGTGGAAGACAAAGAACTTCGTCGTCTATGAAACCAGCCGGCTGCTGAGGATGATGCAACGCATTCACCCACAGCTCCACACGCAAGAGTGGAAGGTGGTTGATGTTGTGGCGGACGAGAGCAGCACGAGACGCATAGTACTCATGGACCGAGCGTCAGCCGACCACATCAAGTCCAAGGGATATAGGCTCCAAGGGGGTGTGGGATTCGACGTCTTCAAGCTTCTTGAGGACGCCGCAACCACAGATGACCGACGAGATGGTACCATTCCTGGGGCGGGTGTGGTCGACCTGGGAGGCGAAGGTGAGAGCGCGTCTGGTGGTGCCCCATCGACGCGCGTAGATGTTATGGTGGACTTGCGAGGGGCTGAGTTGGTGGCCCCTCAACCAGGTTCAAGACCAGTAACACCATTAAGCAGGCTAAGCGGAATATCTCCGTTGGCTGCGGCAGAGCAGCACTCTTCGACGCCGAGTCTGCAGGTGATGCTCTTGCTGCCAAGAGCATCTGTTGCCGCCGGTGCTGCCCTACATTGAGCCGGGGTCTATGGGTCTCGAAAGGATGGACTTGGCATCACCGGCGACTTCAGAGATACTGGGGGACATAGGCGCCCTCTATGCGGTTCCAGCGCCGCTGGACCTTAGTGCCACGGCGACATTGGAGCCCTCGTCGGAGGAGGGCTCATAAATTGATGGACGGGAGTACACCTAGACGTCAAGATGGCAGGAATCAGGTGCGTTCAAATTAATTTGCATCACTGCAAGGCGGCCGTAGCTATACTTTCGAGAGAGCTGCGGTTAAATAAATATGACATTGCCCTAATCCAGGAACCTTATATTTACAAGGGTCAGATAAAGGGCTTCGGTAGCTTAAATGATTGTATTATGTATAAAAGCGCTACTAATGATATGAGGACCTGCATCTATGTCAGGAGGGGCATAGATGCGGTGCCCTTATATGATCTATGTTACAGGGACTTAACTACCGTAAAAATAAAACTTAAGGATGGTAAAACCATTATAATGGCCTCGGCATATCTGCCTTATGAGGAGAGGGAGCCCATCTCAACGCAGTTTGATACCTTGGTAAGGTATGGAGCGCGGGAGAAAAAGGAACTCATCATTGGTTGCGACGCGAATGCACACCACATTGTTTGGGGCAGTTCCAACAGCAACACCAGGGGAGAGAAGCTCAACGAGTATCTGGTAAGCTCATCCATGCAGTTATTAAATAAAGGTAATAGACCAACCTTCTTTAATGCTAGAAGGCAAGAAGTTATAGATATTACGTTGGCATGTAATAAGGCAAGTAAAAGCATATATGATTGGCATGTGTCTGATGAGGTCACACTATCGGACCACAACTATATATGTTTCAGGTATGACTGTGGATCATCACCGCTAAATATACGAAGGAGGAACCCCAGACATACTAACTGGATTGCATATAAAGACGACCTGAAGCTAGAGCTGGGGACGCCTACTTGTATATTAAACAGTGTTCTTGATATAGAATTGGAAGCAGATCGTATTGTCACTGCTATAAGGACGGCCTGGACAGACATCTGTCCGGAAGTAGAAATAACAACTAAAAAGGAGCCGTGGTGGACCAACGAGGTAGCTAGGCTGAGAAAGGAAACAAGAAGAGCTTTCAATGTAGCTAAAGCCAAGAAAGACTTTGGGGACTATCATAAGGCCCTTACGGAATACAGCAAAGCTGTCAGGAGGGCGAAACGAAAAGCTTGGAGAGGGCACTGTGAAGCCATAAATACTGTCCCGGAGGGCATGAGAATGGCGAAAGCAATGTCTTCTGTAAAAGCAAATCCTTTAACAGCAGTGAGGACTGTGAATGGAAGACTCACGGAAACTGGGAAAGAAACGTTAGTAGAAATGTTCAAAACCCATTTCCCTGGTTTTAAAGAACTGGATAAAGATGACACTGAGTACATCAATAATGCACTTACTAACAATGTAAGAACGTATAGGTATGATTGGGACATAGCTAAAAAGGTGGTGGATGATAACAAAATCAGATGGGCAATCAGGAGCTTGCAGCCGTACAAGTCTCCGGGCCCAGATGGTATCTACCCTATCTTGCTGCAACAAGGAGCCCCCATACTCATACCACACCTATGCAGGCTGTATAGAGCCAGCTTAGCGTTTGGTTATACGCCAAGTGCATTAGGCAGGGTAAACGTGAAATTTATCCCAAAGCCGGGTAAGGCCACATACGAGGATACTAAAGCGTATCGACCTATAAGTCTACAATCGTTCGTTCTTAAAGTTTTAGAGAAAATGGTAGACAGATATGTAAGGGATGGACCTCTGAACAGAAACCCTTTACACAAGCTGCAATGTGCATACCAGTCAGGTAAGTCGACAGAGACTGCCCTACATCACGTTGTAAGCAGAGCAGAGAAGGCAATTGAAAACAAGGAGATATGCGTCGGAGCATTCCTTGATATAGAAGGAGCCTTCGATAAAACAACATTCGACTCCATTAACAAGGCTGCAGCAGCACATGGTTTACCAAATACAATATGTAGATGGATACAAAGCATGCTCAAAGGCAGGATCATTAATGCTGAGCTTATGGACGATAAAATATACGCCAGCACCACAAAGGGCTGCCCTCAAGGTGGCGTACTGTCACCGTCACTGTGGAGTATAGTAGTGAATTCACTTCTTAATGACCTGAACAGGGGACCCACAGTGGCTATCGGATACGCGGATGATATAGTCATTCTAATCAATGGAAAATTTCCAAGCATAGTGACGGATCTTATGAACAAGGCCCTAAAGATTGTTGAGAAATGGTGTGTGTCAAACAACCTGTCTATCAACCCAGGGAAAACCACAGTAGTTCCGTTCACAAGGCTAAGGAACCTAACCGGTCTAAAAACAGTATCATTGTATGGCAAGGAGCTGCAATGGTCTGATGAGGTTAAATATCTTGGAGTGACACTGGACAAGGGACTCAACTGGAATGTTCATGTGAACAATGTCCTTCAAAAGGCAACAAGAACCTTCAATATGTGCAGAAGCGCCTATGGGAAGACATGGGGCTTAAAACCAAAAATTCTGCGATGGCTATATATAGCAATGGTAAGACCTATAGTAACTTATGGCTGTTTAGTATGGTGGCCGAAGGTACGACAAGTGACAAGTAAGATGTCACTGACGAAACTGCAACGAATAGTCTGCTGTGCAGTCACGGGATCATTTCCCACTACACCTACAGCAGCAATGGAAATGGTCCTTGAACTGTTACCACTACATATATTCATTGAGGCGGAGGCTAGTAAAGCCTTATACAGGATTGAAAAAGCTGGCCTATGGGATCGACATTCCCCTCAGACCAGGCATACGCAAATGGAGTATACATTAGAACTCAAAAGAAAAACGGAAATGTGCAGTGACAAGATGTTGCCGAAGTACATATTCAAAAGGAACTATAGAATACATCTTCCAACCAGAGATGAATGGAAGAAGAATGACTTCAAGCCCAAAGAGGAAAATAGCCTCATATGGTACACTGATGGCTCTAAAACATTGGAAGGTACAGGAGCCGGCATTTTCTCTAAGGACATACAACACAGTCAGAGTATGGGACAATATGCTACTGTATTTCAAGCTGAATTGTATGCCATAACCGCTTGTGCAAAAATGAATATAGACAAAAAGGTCGCTAATCGACACATCTACATTCTCAGTGACAGTCAGGCAGCTCTCATGGCCCTGAACTCTGACAGGGTGGAATCTAGACTTGCTCTTGCGGGTATTGATGCCCTTAATAAACTGGGCAGAAATAATGCCCTGGAATTGGTCTGGGTTCCGGGACATACAGGCGTTGAAGGCAATGAGAAGGCTGATGAACTGGCAAGGGAGGGATCAAGCAGGAATTTTATGGGACCTGAACCCTTTGTAGGTCTCTCATATGGAACAGTCATTACGGCCATAAATGACACGGCCAAGTCTAGGCATCTGGCTGAATGGAGGGAGATGAGTGGATTACTTCACTCTAAGGAAACCATCGGCGAAGGCACAGTTAATTGAGATTTTTGTGCTATCGAAGTAATTCTTTCACCTATGGTTATATTATGGAGACGTCCCTACATATCAAACCGAAAAAAATGTTAGTCAAATAGCCTATTCTAAATAATTTGAATTTAGTTTATCGCTCTGTCAAACGATATATAATGAAGATTTTTCTTCATTAAATCAAGAATTCTACACTTTAACGCGCGCGTTCATTGTGGTCCTATAACAGAGAATTTTAATTTGTGAGTGACGGAGTCCTCAAAACATTTAAAACAAATAAAAACTATCAAACATAAATTAGGAAATGTAAACACAATCTTTAAATTTGTTGAAGAACGAAATTGGTTTGGCAGGTTTTGTGAAAATAAATATTTGGCTAGGTATTGCCTATGTACCTAATAGTAGATTATGCACCAAGGGGATAAAGCAATGTCTTACGTCACGGGCGCCATATTGAACTTTGAGCGTAACGAAGGACTCTATAGTTAACTCCCGAACGTAGCGAGGGAGTTAATGTTAAAAAAGTAAAAAAAAAACCGGACAAGTGCGAGTCGGACTCGCCCACCGAGGGTTCCGTAGGTACGTAGTATCATTATTAAATTTGATATTTTTCATTATAAATAAGAAATAATGAGTCGAAAAAAATAAATAAAATATATTTTGCAATGTGTACATCAAGCCCTTTCATATGATACCCCATTTGAACTAGTAGTTTCAATTTGAAATTTCGACACCCTATAAAAAATATAGACCCCCTATTTTTTAAGATCTATTTACAAATGTATAGTTTTGAGATTTATTCCTGTACTTGTAGTCTATAACGATGTTACTTGCCAAATTTCATAGTTCTAGGTCAACGGGAAGTACCCTATAGGTTTTGATTCCCTTGAGTGTGTCGAAATATGCGTTTTTTGCTGAATAAACGGCCATAACTTTTTTCTACGTAAACTTAGCAGTTTGATTTTTTTTTAACTTCATGGGACCGTAGACCTGAGTATACAGTTCAAATTTCAGCTTGATACCTCCACGCATTCTCGACATATAAATTCTTGACAGACAGACAGACAGACAGACGGACAACAAAGTGATCTTATAAGGGTTCCGTTTTTCCTGTTGAGGTTCGGAACCCTAAAAAGAAGAAAAATGCGCATAACAAACAAAAAGAGTTAAGGCTGTTAACTCATTTTGTTTGTTTCGCGCTTTTTTTTTTGTCGTGTCTATGGTCGTCCGTCAGTATGATTTATCAAACTATCCCTACAAGTTCCTATTAGGAATTTTAACGTTCCAAATTCAAACACAGGGAAATAATGTAGTGTACCAAATTCAAACTGAGGGAGTTTTATACAACATTATTTCGCCACTGCATATACTTATATATCCCGTAGGTACAGACGGGAGGGAGAGAGATAATGCTATGCTACTTTGAGATTACCTGATAGGTGTGTAATTGGACATTGTCGAGCTGGTGGTACGAAAAGTATATTTCAACTTACCCCTAAAATAGTATACATGGCAGAATGACATTTGCCGGAACAGCTAGTATACCTACTTTTAAGAAAGTCTAATAATAATAAATAGAACAAGTATAAAAGTTATGGTATGTACGGTTTATTTTATCCCTAAAAGTAAATTAAACTAACCAAAAAATTTAATTAAATACAATATTTAAAAAAAAATATTTATGCGTATTTATGTAATATGTGTGAGGTGCTCGATGGCGTCGTTGCGTATGTCAGTCTAATCGATCTCGCAAGTTAAGCAACTTCGACCATAGCCGGTCCATGGATGGGTTTATTTATCTCGACATCATCCGTGCTACGGAGGGCACGTTAAGCGTCGGTCCCATCTGTTGTTATTTGATGACAGTCGTCAAGCCAAGTCAGTGGCCTTAGGGCGGCTTGAGAACACTGGCCTCCGCCAACCCGCAGTTGGGGAGCAGCGTAGTGCAGTATGCTCTAAACCTCTTCGATTGAAGGGAGCTTCTTCTTCATTTAGTTACTTCTTATTCCTTCAATTAGTTATTGCAAATTCGTTAACAATTACAAATTTGTGAGCGCCTAGCTAAGCACCCATCTGGGAGCCGTGCTTTTTGGTCGCTAGCTAAGGCTGCCGAGGGAAACTTTTATCAGTCGTCCTTTCCACCACTCTGAAAACCGGATGGTAGTCTGGCCCACAGTGCTAAGGAGAAAGCCGATCTGTATGGGTATATCTTTGCCTCAAACTCGACTTTGAACGACGGGACGCCCACCACTTTCCATCCCACGGTGTGGTGATTCCATGCCGGAAAACTCATTTACTCAACGAGATGTCCGGCGGGCATTGCTATCCCTCGACGTTCATAAGTCGAGTGGGCCAGATGGCATTCCGGCAGTGATGCTAAAGCTGTGTATTCCTGAGTTGTGTCCTGTTCTTACGCGCCTTTTCGCTCTCTCTGATTCCACCAGGCAGGTTCCGTCATCGTGGAAGACTGCGAACGTGCACCCTGTGCCCGGTAACAGATCATACCCATCGAATTACAGGCCTATCGCTGTTACCTCCCTTCTCTCAAAGGAACGCGTGATCAGCAACCGGCTCCTGAAATACCTAGAAGAGCACGACTTGATCAGCGACCATCAATTTTCTTGCTTTCGTCATGGTCGCTCGACTGGTGATCTTCAAGTCAAGATGAGGCATTTGCTATAATCTAGATAAGGCGAAGGCGATCGATCGAGTCTGGCACCGCAGTTTTCTTTCGAAGTTGCCTGCATACGGGTTAGCTGAGGGTTTATACGAATAGGTCGCTAGCTTCTTGTCTTGCAGAAGCATTTGAGCCATTGTGGATGGCGTTGCTCCGATAGCATGGACGTTAATGCTAGCGTTCCGCAAGGCTCTTGGGGTGTAAGTGGTTCATCAAGATCTTTGAACCAAAGCCAACTTCACCTGCACGTGGTGCACCCTGCTGACTAACAAACGAAGCTCTGGCGAAAAGAGAGGTAGGGAGCGTGATTTTAAGCTACCCGACTGGGGAATGTACCTCCACCTCACAGAATACCGCAGCCAAATAACAATTCCCTTGAGGGTTGTTGTGTTCCTGCAAGTGAGTGAGGTCACCAGAAAGAAAGGAAGGAGATGCTGCGTTGGCAGCGGGGGTGGCGGCGCGCGAGCAATATTTTATGTTGCAAGCGTTAATATGGCTGCGGTAACCGCTTCACATCAGGCAGCCGTATGCTTGTCTGCCACCCGACGTAGTATAAAAAAAAAAAAAAAAAAAAAAGGCTCGGTATTTTAAGTTACGGACAGCATTCATAGCTATGCCGACGACTGCACCGGGGACACTTATTACACGGGCCACGCTAATATTCCCCGCTCTCTGGTGGAGGAGAGCCGCAAACAGCTTGTGTCAGAGATTGAGAGCACATTGAATACTGTGTCCGATTGGGGGTGAAAGAACCTAGTTCAGTTCAATCCCACTAACACACAAGTCTGCGCGTTCACCGCTAAGAAAACTCCTTTTTGTGTGGCTCTCCAATTCCAGAATCCTTACCATCGCCAAAAATATTGGGATTGTTGGAATCTGCAGCAACGTCCAGTTTCTTTGTCAACTGGGAAGAAGGTCAAGCTAGCGATGAAAAAACTAGGTGTGCTCAACTGGGCGAAGCAGTACCTACTTCCACTCGCGGCAAAGACTTATGCTTTACAAAGCGTGTGGCCGCACATGGAGTACTGTTGCCATCTATGGGCGGAAGCGCCTAGCTACCAACTTGCACCTTGTGACTCGATTCAAAGGCGTGCTGTGAGGATTGTTGACGATCCCAAACTGACAGACGGTTTAGAACCTTTAAGTCTGAAAAGAGATTTTGCGTCCCTTTGTCTGTTCTACCGATTGTACAATGGGGTGTGTTCAGAGGAGTTGTTTAACATGATGACTACGGCCTCCTTCTACAGTCGCACCGTTCGCCATAGACAGGGAATTCATCCTCACATATTAGAGCCTAAGTGGTCGCGTACTGTGCAGTGCCATGCAAGTTTTCTCCCGCGTACAGTCAGGCTGTGGAATGAACTGCCTGTCGAGGTTTTCTCAGGAGACTACAGGATGGGGTTCTTCAAGAAAGGTGTGAAGAGGTTTTTTCAGGGTCGGCAACGCGCGTGTGATGCAGGCGTTCACAAGCTACGGTAACTGCTTACCATCAGGCAGGCCGTATGCTTGTTTTCCACTTTGTGGTATAAAAAAAATGAGCGCCTATTTACTCCCGTGTAAGCTTTATCTTTAACTTCAAAAAATACAAAATATTATGGCAGTAATCAATAAATAAAAAATGTTCATAAATCATAACAATATAAATATATTTTAAATAGGATTAGCTGACTTTTGCAATACAATAGCGAAGTAAAGGATCTTTCTTAGACGTTCATTCTATAAATTTAACAGTGACAAAACTTCTCTTTAACTATTGAATCAAATCTAATTATTATTTCCAAGTACCTGTTCATTGTGCTTAAATTTTTACAGAGAACATGTTTTTGCAACTATTTTTGTTCGTAAAGGGGAACCAAATGGCGACAATCATAAACTATGGTATTTATTAGAAAATTACCACTTTAAAAAACCGGAACTTACGTCAACTTACTTCGACCAAGTTTTATAGCAGTCATAACCGCATCCTTGTATTAGTTAGAGCGGTGACAAACATGGCGCCGGGCAATGGTGGTTGGCATGATTCGTCCGACCAACAATACTTAGTAAGTTCTCACGCAGTAAACTAATCTGATAGCGCCAATAAACTGTTATTGTTATTCTAAAGTTTTGTGCTCTCAATCCTCATTCATAATAACTCTCAAAGGGATGTCAGAAAAGATTACGTTCGCGAGGAATGTTTAAGTAAATATCCGTTGTCGAACCTTTGGCGTCAAATATGGATTTAACAGGTAAATTACTGTTTACGTTTAACAACAAAGCGATAAGTAAAAAAATTTAAATATTTTTCGGAGATTTTTACAACAAAGCGATAAGTAAAAAAATTTAAATATATTTCGGAGATTTTTACTCTGTAGATAAGTTTAGAATTACTGCAGAGGTAGATGACACTTAAGTACATTTTTTAACACATTTTGTTGTAAATGGCTTCCAAAAATCGACGCAACTCGGCAAATTACAAATGCCGTGTAACTACTATTACATTTATATATTACGCCTCTAGTACCTCTACACAATACTTACTACACGTTTAAGCACGGTGCGAATGCGTATGCTGAACTAATGATCTTAGATTTGCACACGAACGTGACGAAAATGTGGTAAGTCATACGTAACTTGAAGCAACTTCACCGGGCGACATGTTAATCATTGGAATTCAGGATTAAAAGCGACGAAATAATTCCCGAAGATTAAAATTGCGACGCATAGTGTTCATCACGTAAAACACTTAAAACGCAAAATTTTAAAGACGCAAAATGATCAAACATGTCGGCCAGATCTCTCTTCACACTTTGCTTGAAGGACCCATGTCGTTATAGATAGTATTATACATATGTATTCTATTTGTTGGCAAAAGACATCGTCAACCAATCAATAGCCCTGAAAAAAAGGGCTCGAAAGTTAGGTTCCAATTCTTGACCGGGAAAGCAGAATTATCTACCTAAAGTCGTAGAGCTCTACTGAATATCAGCTGAAGTAATGTTGTTAAAAATGGCTAAACGCAGCTACTTCTACTGCTTTTGTAGGGCTCCAACAACTAAATAAATATTTCAATATGTGCTTACAGCTTAGGATCCTTGATGATCCAGATTGCACGCCTTTCACCACCTTTGCAGTGAAATGAAGAATGCAGTGCAGCAATGATGCAACAAGATTTGCAGTGAAGTGAATATCGTACCTATTGATTAAAAACTATTTTCTCAAATACTCTAAATTGCTTTTTCTAAAGTAAATACAATCGAGGCACTTTCTTACTTCTTACCCAACAGCAGTTTCTTAATAAGTTACCTTTAAAAATATTTTTTTTTTTTATACTAGTACTACTATAATTATATAAATATCAGTTAGATATTTAGGAGTTTGTGACAAGTTTTGCAATTTCGTTTGTTCTCAACGAGTCACACCCTCACCTTTTACACTGTGACTGGTTGGGAAAAAAAATCCCAATGAGTCACACTGTTACTCGATGGGACAACTTTTATAATTGTTTCCAACAAGTCACACCCTAAGAGCAGGGGTGACTCGTTGGGAGAAAAATGTTAAATTTGTTAATTTTTAACGTCTGCGAAAGCGACAATTTTATATGAAAAATCAATGCCTCCAAGGAACACTACGCGCGCCAACTCAAAACATACACATCCAAGATACACACTGCTAATATGAGTTATACATTTACTTAGTGGTTTGTATTTGCCGATATTGCTGTGTCTTCGTTTTTTCATAAATAAAATTCAGATAGCGTAATTCTACTGAAGTAATGAATCGATTTCGATAAAAAAGAAAATTTTCGAAACTTTAGTTGGCGTAGTGTTCATTGGAGGCATCGAAATGACGAAATGTACTGCCTACTTATTTGAAAGACATTTATGAAATCGCAATGGTCTTTTGAACTAAAGTACTATCCTACTGACTGGGTAACAATGATCGCACAACCCAAACCGGATTTAGGTTTTTGTATGAAAATTCAAAACGCAAAAGAATTTGAAATAAAAATAATAATAATACAGGGACGAAGTCGCGGGTAACTTTTGGTAGATACTGTCATAAAACAAAACGAGGAAAGAGTGTTAATTAGAAGAATAGTAATTGAAGATATCTACTTCCATTTATATGTGTTTATGTGTTTTCTCAGTACCAAGCAAACTGATTACCAGAAAAAGATAACCTAAAACAAATTGTACCAAGTGAGGAACGAGTGTCGCGCCGGCACCTCCGTCAGAGCGTCGCGCGTTCGAGAGCAAACATTATTTTCGACAAAGGACAGGCCGAGGTGTCGGAGCTGGCTAATGGATGAGAGTGCTGGACCAATACAGCGGGGCCTCTAGTGTTTTAGACTGTTTATCTTCCATAAAGCTCTTGAGTCCATACACGAATGCGTGTCCTCTGACGCCGTAGGTGCAACCAGAGATCTCCTTAAGAACAAATAAATAAGCTAAGTAGGGTGCTGTGGATAAAAAACACATGACTTTGTCTGTTGCTTTCCCAAGAGGAACTTGAATAACTAGTTATTGTATTCTAGAAAGGCAGTAAGTGTTAATGTCTGAATTTAGTAATCAATATTTTAAAGTGAAATATTTATCCCTTTCGATTGCAGGGTCCATAGATCCTACCTAGTTTAAAATTCCGCATATCTTTGTACGTGTTTTTAGAATAACTTTGCTCTGAGCTAATGTTTTGAGAGCGTTTCCTTTAGAAAATGAAATAAAAAAAAAGTCGGTTGCCTGTAAGTCAGTTTACGGACGATAATTTTACGTAAGAAATATCGGCCGGAGTTTTAGAGAGATAGCTTGTTCCGCGTTCTCGCTTGCAGGCGGAACGTGACAATGAGTCAAGCTTTTTCGTGCGTTCATGGATTTAAAAGACGTTATCACGTCAAAATAACAAAAATGAACCTACGAGGTTTGCTATACATTACTACAAAAACCCGTACCACGCATTCCGCAATAAACTCTGAAACTACATAAGTACTATCATGAATATACACTACCACATATAATCATGAAATTTTACACATTAAATTAATTTAGTCCCAATTGGGAGATTTTTTTACTATTCCATATGCCAAAGAAACATACGAACTCACCTGATGTAAAGCATTAACTGTAGGTTTATTTTTTATGACTTATGGAAAGCAGCTGGAGGCGGCTGGATACGGAAGGCGGAGGATCGTATTTGGTGAAAAGCATTGGGGAAGGTCTATACAACAATGGGTAGAAACCCTTGTTTGCTGTGATCTGAGGTAGAAACAGACTGATGATGATGATGATGATGAAAAACCGTAAGAAAATACTTATAGGTAGAAGTATTTTCTTATGGTTTTTCATCATCATTCACATCATCAACCTTCTCAAACTCGGCGGAGAACTTTAATTATTAATTACAACACATTGGCAAAATATTTATGTATATATCACTACTTAGATATCATTTATTAAATACAGCTAGTAGGTACCTAGTAGCTGTATTTAATAAATGATATCTAAGTAGTGATAACACAGAAGTAGTTTTAACAGTTCGTTTCACTCATATAAGTGAGTTATATATGAACCGTTACCCATAGGGAAACCTCCATTAAAATAAAAAGCAAACGCACTAAAGCATTCTGGGTTTCTTCTCAAACTTGCTCGGCAAAAATACTTTGCATATTTTTTAAATCGTCGGCGCATAGTTACCACGCACGGCGTAAAGGTTTCTCGTTAATTTGAGTCAAAAATGGAAAAAGAAACTTAGGTACTGTCCTACCTCACTTCGGTGTCTATTCGTCAAAAATTCGTTCATATGCATTATCGTGTATGTTACATACATGTCTATGAATCTGCAAATGAACCATTTTCACGTGTAATTTCGGGACGGATATTCATTTTTTATAGGTATCTGGCAAAAGCTTGGTAACTAGTTCATCTAATTCTGATCCTAATACGAATCCGACTGTGACGATCACTTTAATTCAATTGTGTGAGGCTGAATTCGCTACCGATCGGGAGAGATGGATTGATACCATGCTGTGAGCATTTCCTTTGGTCATAACCCATTGTATTAATTGGCAGAACACACAAAAAGGGAGGGATAAGTTTCCTTCAAGCTAAAAGACGAATGCTTACCGTCTGTGTTCTTAGAGCCGTCATAAAATCTCACCGCTAGCCTTTAAACTGGGTGGACCCAGTTTAAATGCTAGCCGATAACATATTAGTTCTTGTAAGGTAGAATAGAAGTGTAGCAGCAGCTGAGGGATGTAAAGGCAGCTAGAAATCAGTGATATGATGATAGCTAATATGACAGTTTGTGAGAGTGGATGTGTTTTTTGCATGGTTTTTTGTTACTTGTTATAGCTGCTGCTGATATATTTGCTGCTGCTTATACAGCTGAACGCATTTGGTTAAAATTTTACATATATATACGGAATGTGGTCTAGATTGTATTCTAATTACCAAGTGCAAAGCCGCGGACAGTAGCTATAATAATTATAAATTAAACATGAAAAAATATATTTACTTGCTTCACTCTTTCCTATAGGTTGCCAAAAGTAAAATCTTTTTCTCGCATTTTATATCAAGTTTTCGATGAAATGCTTCAGTCAGCTGATTATATTTTTACCATATATTCATTCCCAAATGAATTATAATTAGTTATCATACATGTTCACCATCGACAGGGAATTCATCCTCACACATTAGAACCGAAGTAGTCACGTACTGTGCAGAGAAGATTCCTTCCACGTACTATCAAGCTGTGGAATGAACTGCCATGAGGTTTCTTCAAAAAGAGCGTGAAGAGGTTTTTACAGGGTCGGCAACACGCATGTGATGCCTCTGCTGTTACAGGCGTCAATGAGCTACGGTAACTGCTTTTCATCAGCCGGGCCGTATGCTTGATTGTCACCGCCCTAATGATCATACCTACCGAACGCACAATATTTACTGCTAATAGGTTCTAATACAACATAGTATAAGTAAAATAAGAATATAAAAGCAGTTATCGTTAAAATAAAAATAAAACCATACGAAGACCTCTAAGTATACAGATAACATGCACTCTGATATCGCTTTTGAAAACACTTTTTAAATGAACCTTAACTTTAAAGATACAAGGTGTAAAGAAGTCAAACCAGTTTGGTTCATGCGTTGCCCTCTAATTGACAAATTGGAATCTTATTAAAATAAAGTTCAAGTTCCTAACCGAACGGGCGCTGCGCGGGCGCAGGGCGCTGGCAGACGTGTGTGATGTCAGCGAGAGCCTGCCGGCCGGGTGCCGACGAGCGCCGAGAGGCTACGATCGGTGCTCCGACGGTGAGAATAAAAAGTCGGCAGCATTCGAAGCGCGTGCCTCCATGTGTGTGGTCCACTCTGGAGGTCCTTCTCAGCTTTTGATTTATTGAATTACAGATTTTCGCACCGTTTTTTCGGCAATTAAATTACTAAGTGTAACTTTTAATATTTTTTATTCTGTTTAACTTTATAAGCTGATTAGTTACAAGCATTTTATGGAAAATAAACTTTTTGAAATCATAATATAACAGGTGAATTTTATTTTGTTTCAGCAGAAGAAGTATCATCATTTTTAACTATATTTTCAGGAGGGTTGTTTGTTTCGCCGTCGTCTTTGAAATAGTTCGCATCACTTCCAGAAGTTGCATTAAGTTCGGGATATGTAGTGATTGAATCAAAAATATTGTAGTCATAAACAGCGTCTTCCGCATTCGTTTTCCACTTGCTAGCAATCATTTTCAGTGGTTCCAGACATTGTAGACTTTGTTTTACTCGAAGCAACTCAATATTGCACTGATTCTCTACTTCTAATAATTTTAAACGATAAGCTTTTGCAAGCATTTGCTTTCTAATTGCATTCTTTTTTTCTAGTTGAGCCATGTGCAAAGTGCTTTGATACTTCTGTAACTGTTTTTCATATTCAATTAAATTTTGATCGCAGTTAAGTTTGTTATCTACACATTCACCATAAACACTTGTTGCAGTCGGCAAGCCGTTCAAATAACTGTCGGATATGTCACTGTATCCTGCACTAGCTGGAGGAAAAAATTCTAGGGTCGACTTTTTTTTATATATCTTACTCTCATTTTGTAACTTTGCCTTTTCTTCATGTAGTTCTAATTTCAACGACTGTATTACATTTCGACATAGTGCAATTCTATCTTTAAGTTTAGATTCCTTCTCCTCAATCATTTCAGAAGTAAGTTCATCTTGTTTACCAGCTGGGTTAGTAGTTTCATTAACTTCATATTCGTGACATTCAATAGTATCAGATCGCAATTCACTTTCTTCTTCTGCACTTCTTGGTGATAGTGAATTGTTATTATCACCAGAAGCCAAGATTAATGGTTCCATTGCAACTATCTATTTGACTGCTTTCTATGACAATTGTAGGATAAATTTATTGGAAATAGTTGCGTAAAATTATGTTGTAAAAGTTCACAAATTAGCAAAATGTCATTATGATTAAATTTAAAACAATTGCATACCGTAAATTGTGGCCTAACCATAAATAACTTGCCAGTTACTTTTTGCTCGCAATTATATACTAAAGAAAACGTATCCTCTTTGTCTACGAAAGAAAATATGCGGAAAACTGCGGAAAATGACGTAACTGTGTAGTGTGGTGTACCTAGTACAGTTACTAGTACTATTTCTTATTCTGTGGTACAGTCAGCAAAAGAGATACCTAAGTAACCACCGTGGTGGTTGGCCTATTACAATACCTAAAGTAGATTTAACGATAAGTTATGTAATATAATGAAACTCTTTAACTAAGTACCTATTATTTCTTATCATTACTTTACCTATTGTATTAGGTACATTGATACATAAAAACCCATTCCTGCACTTTTAAGAAAACTTGATTTCTAATCTCTCTTTTGCTGATTGTATTTTTTTTTTACTACGTCGGGTGGCAGGATGCATACGGCTAGTCATGTAGTGTGAAACAGTTACCGTAGCCATATTAACGATAGCAACATGAAATATTGCTAGTGAGTCGCCACCCCCACTGCCAACGCAGCAACTCCTTCCTTTTTGGTGGCCTCACTCACTCGCAGGAATACAACAACTTTCAAAGGAATTGTTATTTGGCTGCGGTATTCCGTGAGATAGAGGCAAATCGGGCGCTTCCAAATACGCTGTACCTTACCTTTCTTTCGCCAGAGCCTCTTTCATTAACGGGCAAGGTGCACCACATGTAGGTGAGGTTGGCTTTGGCTTAAAAGATCTCGTAAGCCACTTACAGCCTAAAATGTATACACTACAATTTTAATTTTGTGAGCCTTACTACGTCTTTGAATAAAAATACCTACCAACGAAAGCGTGAAGAATTATCTTGCGGCATACGACAATGTCAACTGACAGGACACTTAAGTTTCTTGTCCGTTGCCGATGCGATTTGGGTTCCTCTTCTCGCTTAACATCAGGCGAAGTCGAGACGTTATTCTGAGCTATTAGTAAATAAAATAATAATAATAAATCCACTGGCAGCTTGGGCGAGCTGTTGTGTGAGTAACGACACCACGGACCCGAGTCTCCAGAGAGTCGGTCAAAGCCTTCGTCTCTGGCATTTCCATGTGATTTCATTTCAGTGGTTTTGACCTTTCAAAGGGTTTTGACTCCACGATAAACCACCACCCCAAAAAAGTGATAGAATAAAACTACGGCTACCTTGGAACTCACAACGAATTTAATCAGAAGAAATTAGTAGAAGTAGGAAGCTTTTGAAATTTGACTTCCCCTCATAGCAATGTGAGAGACAGCAATATGGCAAATAAGGCATTAAAAGTCTAAAGAGACGGCTAGTCAAGCGAAGCTCAACTGCCGTGCACCACGGATTTTAAGTTTCTATCATTAACTATTGGGGACCTAAAACGTTGAGTTGTTACCTAACACATCGATTCCAATAATAAGAATTGCAAAATCGTCTGAACGCTTGGTAATTCTCCCTTGTTGCTTGCTACCAAATCTGAAAAGTTTACTACCCCGGATGCAACTTGCAATGTGAATTCATTGCAAGTTGCATCCGGGGTAATACACTCCCAGAGAACATGATGTGCTGTTTCATCGAATTCTAATTAGCAGTAGAACATTCGCATAAGGGCGACGGCACTAATTTAAACTATTTTTTCACGATCACGCATTTTCAAGAAATCTGGGACCATATTTTTGGATGTATAATTATAGCGCTTCAATGGAAGCGCGGCGATGTACTTCTACTGGTAACACACCTGCTAGCACGAATAGTGCCTCGGTGGTTACAGTTCGTCGACGATTTACATAAAAATATCAGAGCAAGGCGCTGGCTTTGAAGCAATTTACGACGTGCTGCACCTATAGTAGCCCTATCTGCCCACGCAGGTGAACCGTACCCAACACAACCTAAGTATGTGGCGGTATAAATATTTTTTAACGTTTTGAAAGTTAATCCCCACGTAGAGGTAGAACTTCGTGTTATGGCATAGAAATTATTTTTTGCTTTTTCACCTACTTGCATCATGTACTTGGTTTCACGAGTTTGATTGTCAAAAGCTGTAATTTTCCCATGATATTTTCCAAACTTGATGACGAAGGTAACTAGTCTAATTCAAAAGTTCAAATCACCTGACATGTAGTATAAGCTAAGAATCCGTATGATTAGGCATAGCATATTTATACCACTGCTGGGATACTTGATGATTTCCCCTCAATTGCCAACAACTTATATAAGAATGTTTATATCTCCGTGCTTATGGAAAGCAAATTACTAGAAAACTTTTATGACAAAGCAGAATAATAATTGCCAAAAACAAAATAGAAGAAGAAGATGTAAATATTGTCTAGTGTTGCCAACTTGGCATATTTTCCCCTAAGTTAAGGGTTGTGTTTTCTACCTAGGGGATTAGCCATAGAATCATTCATTTGACTTTGGCTCTCAATAGGTAACAAAATTAACAATGGGGTAAGCTAATTATTTCATTGCAAGTTAGCCAGTAGTATAGAGACGAACTTGGTGCTCTGACAGTTCACCGACCTTCGACGAGGAACTTCCATCGAAGAATAGACAGGGCGCTTAAAGAATTCTATCTATAGGCAAACCCCGGCCACTCCATACAAACATGGCGCGTTTGCATGTAGTAAACCAAATGCGTCTGTACACTTGCCTATGTTTGCGTGATGTTCTCTAGGGCTGACATTATTCAATTAATAGTCGGACATAGTAAATACACTTCCCTGACTCCAGTCAATATTCAAAAAACGCTTTGTTTAATTGCCATTGCTAACTTACCCAAATTTTATATTTTCTAATCACCACTAAATAGAATGTTCGTCTTCCGAACACCGGTTCATTGTAAATGGTAAAACCATTTCATGTTCACTAATTGTAGCTTTTTACTATCCATATAACTTCATTCGTATTGTAATTCATATTCACATAGAATAAACGTAGTTTAAAACTATTATATACCACAGGGGACATTACATACAAAAACAATGACATGTAAACAAACAATTGTAAAAAAACCACAACTCGAGCAGCACTGTCGCATTGGCGCCTGCGTACTTACGCGCTCTTCGAGACATATAAATCTGCTATAAGGCGATCCTGTTCACATCTCGTATTAATTGTGTCTTGTATCCTACTCTGACAGACATGAATTAGTTATGATGAAACTATGGCTGCCACATGCTGTTTAGGTAATTCATAAAAAAATATATACTTATCTCATTTCATTCAAAGTGAACGAATAAAATTTTCTTTTTGACTTTCCATGTATTGAGACATTCATTAACTGCAATCTTTTATTTTAAACTGAATGGAGAATAAAATACTAGCGACGTCAATTCGTACGTTATGGCATCCATTGGGAACGGTTCCACATCGGTCTCAGAAGGAGGGTTAGGTCGACTAGTGAGAGCGGCAGAGAGTGGCCATACTGTACGTAGTACTATTACTTATACTGTGCTATAGGGCAGCTTTTGATAAGCTTCGACACATCTTCGCCGCACAGATACCCCAATAAACTAAAATAACCAATGTTATGTTAACATTTTCCATCAGCGAGTTCCGAAGACAACCTTCCGACTCTACATTTAGACCCTCATTATTGTATGTAATGGGAAGTGCTCATATACTAAACTAAAACAAACAGGCCGAAACTTTATTATTTTAGCACTTTGCAACAGGGAGTGCCAGTGGCAACTTTCTAGCTCTATATTCAGACCCTCGTCATAACGTATAAGTGCTCCTAACGTCAATACAAACAAGCCCAAACCTGACTACGATAGCACTTAACATCAGTGAGTTTCAGTGCCAACCTTTTAGCTCCATCTTCAGACCTCTATCATTGTAATTAAAAGTGCTTATAATATTAAAATATATAAGCCCAAACTTGACTATGTTAGCACTTACCATCAGGGATTTCCAGTTGCTATCTTCCGGCTCCATCTTCAGAACCTCGGCATCATGTGTAATAATAATAATAATCTCGATCGAATCTTCTCGTAGTTCATAAATATTAAGCACGTACGTGTACATGTACATACGTAAATATAATCAAAAAGATCAAAGTACGTAAATATAATAAAAAAGGGAGGAGTCACGGGACGCCTATGGGGTGTTTTGTGACTTATCTAAGGCTTTTGATTGTGTGCGGCATGAAACTCTAGTCAGAAAATTACACCACTATGGTATATGAGGCATCGCTCTTGATCTTACTTCTTATCTGGGTGATAGGGTTCAGAAAGTAGATGTTAATGGAAAGCGATCACATGGATCAGCTGTAGCGATGGGGGTGCCACAAGGCTCTATTTTGGGCCCTTTCCTGTTTCTCGTGTATATTAATGATCTACCGCATCTTGTAAATAATAATCATGAAATAGTATTGTTTGCAGATGACACTTCTTTAGTTTTTAAGGTAAATAGACAACAATCAGAAATTGACGATGTAAACAATGCTCTTTCAAAAATAGTAAACTGGTTTAGTGCTAATAACCTGCTTTTAAATGGTAGTAAAACCAAATATGTTAGATTTTTTACAAAAAATGTTAAACAAGTAAAAACCAGTGTGGTGATGGACAATGAGAGATTGGAATTGGTCAATAAGGTTGTCTTCCTTGGTATAACATTAGACTCTAAATTACAATTAGGCCCACATATAGAAACGTTATCGGGTAGACTCAGCTCAGCAGCTTACGCCAAAAACAAAAACAAACTCGCTGTGCATATTACTAGGCTCCATAAAATTTCTAACTCGTTCCCAGGTCAATGTATACGCTTTTACAATAAACTTCCTAACGACGCGTTTAAATTATCCATGGGTAAATTTAAGAAATATATCAAAACTAGACTATGTCAAAAGGCTTGCTATTGTATCTCAGATTACATAAATGATAAAAGTATTTGGAAATGAATTGCTCTTGTTATGTTATGTTAATGATTGTATTTGTATTTAATGTAACGATATTGGCAATTAAAAGAGTCGGCCTTGAGTTCCTTGCCAGTTCTTCTCAAGAAGCCCCGTCGCCGGAACTGGCACTTAAATTCACTTTCACATTCAAGATAGTTTGATGAAAGTGAATCTAAGCTCTGCGGATTTAGAGTAGTAATGATTTATGCATGTTCTTATATTTAATTTGTATGACGTTTCTAAGTGCTTTATAAAGTCCAAGGAATAAAGATACTTTGAATTAAGATTTTTTTTTTTTTCAAATAAGTAACCCCTTTGGGTTTTGCCGCAGTTGTGTAAAATCAGTTAAGCTACATTTCCTAGCAGAAGAATACACTAATACTGCCGAAATCAATGCTTTGGCCTAGCCATGATTTCTAATCTTAAAGACACATCATTCATTTAAATAAAAAAAATATGTCTTGCATCTGATGATATGTAAGTAGTATTTGATGATGATAGATTATGATTATATTCTTTCTGATGAAAGAATGAGAGAATTAAGCTTATCATCAACATCATTAATTTTATTTCTTTCATAAATGTAGTATATAAATATATAAATATACACAGTTAATTGATTCAGGTGTTATTTTGCGGAAGTCACATTTACAGACTCAAATTGATCTACACTACTTTGCGTGCCGATTCGTCACCAATTAGTTCCTGCAAACTACTACTGAAAAACGACTGCAGCAGCTGGAGCAGAGACGATCAAAGCAGCCACGGCAGTCCCATACATCTACTAGCGGTAGTGGGTGGGTGCTGGCCGGCAGTTTGGTAGCGGAAGAACGCAAACTAGTGTAGATTAAATTGCCTATAAATATATATATACGTTATGGAACAAAACAACTACGGGAAAACAAAAATTAGAGGTAGGTAACACTGGTAATGTCAAACATGACAATTGGATTGGATGACATAAAATGACATTGATTTAATTCCCGCGCGCGCTCGCTATTACTATTGTTTGTTTTCTAAATTGTCGTTTATTTTCTGAAACTGAATTTGCCTGTAAGTTTTTGTTTGAATAAAGAATTTGTTAAATTTATTTAACAAGTACATTAAATTTTCGATCAGAATGGGTCTACTGGAACTTTGTGAGAAGTATTTTAATACGACCAACCTATATGATGTTTTGAGTATCAATGAAACTGCTACGGATAAGGAAGGTACTGCTTTTTCTGTTCTTTATTTTGTTGCAATTTCCATTTTGCCAGATTTAATATTTTTTTTACCTACATTCATTACTTCCAGTGAAGAAAGCGTATCACCGGCTATCCCTCAAAGTCCATCCTGATCGAGTGGAAGAAAATGAGAAACTAGAAGCCACTGAAAAGTTTAAAGTATTGGGTAGTATCCATGCTATTCTTACTGACAAAAACAAAAGAGCTGTATATGATGAAACCAAAAGTGTTGATGAAGATGACTATAGTATTATGGCAAAACGTGATTGGATGACATATTGGAGAAAGTTGTTCAAAAAGATAACTGTGGAGGATATCAAGGCTTATGAAAAAGAATACACTGGTAATTTTTTGTTTTTGTCCTGAAACTAGGTATGAGCAGGACAGGGTGATGCCATAATTAATATGGCTATTTTATTCAATAAATTGCCCTACCTTGATGGGTAATCCCGAAAAGAAATTGGGTCGGTTTTCTAATTCAGCCACTTGAATACCCGCCCCGAAAGCTACCCACTGACCGAATTTTGGCTTGGTAATGGTTGAATTAGAAGTGGGAGATTCTCCCTTTCTATATCTCCCAGATGTATAGTTTTTTATACATGAAATGGAAGATCCTGCTAGGTGCCCAAATCATATAAAATATACTTACCTATATGTATGATAAACAGTAAACTTTATCATATAATAAATATAAATAAAACAGTTCACAATTAGCATTTATTTGGCACCATGTTCATAATTTAAGTTTATATAGTTTGAAAATATAATCACAGCGTTTATTTATTTTAGATTTTAATCCAGAATAAATCATCTTTTTGTCTGTACTAGTTATTACCTGTGGCTTCGCCTCATTATTGTAATAAAAGTTTTTACATAAAGGAATAGGATTTTTATCTGGGTTAAAAAGTAGTCTATGCACTACTATGGAGAGTCTCCACACCTTAAACTATCCCTGTCAAAAAAATATGTCATTCCATAGACTTAGGATTCTTTGTTACGCTTATGTTATTCCATTTGGCATTGTCATTAGCGGGAACACCAAGATCGCCATGAAGAAGAATTGAATTGAATTGAATAGTCTTTCTAGGGGAAAGTAGGAAAACAAACAAGCAAATTGTAGCTTAGCCCTCATTGTCATTATTTAACTTTTTCCATTCAGAAATAAGATGTTTTTCCAAAATAAAATGTAGCCTATGTCACTTTCCAGTCATTAAACTAACAACATAAAAAATCCCATCAAACCATTAGTTCCTATTGATGTAAAAGAAGGACGAACAATCAAATAATTGTAGCTTCACCTGCATGGTCATTATTTTAATAATTATTTTCCTGTGGAAATAAGTTGTACTGGGATAAAAGGAGCCTATGTTACTCTCCAGACCTTAAACTATCCCTGTGAAAATAATCACCTCGATCTATTGATTCCGCTCAATGTGATCTTTCACATTTATAATATTAGATTATTTGCATGAGGTTTAGTACACTAATAGAGTATGGTCAGGATTAACATTAAGCTATAATATAAATTAAATTGAATTGAATTTACAAAATTGGACCCTGTTATGCAGTATAGAATAGAATCACTCCGTCTCTTCCTGTGGATGTCATACAAGGGGAGTAAGGGAAATACATTTTAAAACATCTATCAGGCCTCCTCAACCCGTCTGGCCAGCATGGGGAGTGTAGGCCAAATCTTCCTTCTGTCTGAGACAGACGAGAGAGGGTCGTGGTCCTGTAGTGGAGACTAAAATGACCTGATGATGATGATGACGATGATGATGATAATATAAATTGATCACAATCAATGATGTTATACTTCTATATATATGACATACCCATATTTATATGAGTAGCTTGTTTTAAATAGTTACACAGACTATCGCCATCCTTATCATATCAGCGATTTAATAAACTTGCTATCGTTTTTCCTCACAAACCTAAAAATGGCGCCGATTCTCCTTACAAAAACATGAAATTAACTAAAGCATGTGTTAAAATAATTACGTTATCAATACAAATTATGCATTTTTCGAGAGAGAAAAGACTGCATTTTTACAGATTCCTCGGCTTGTTTGTACAAATTAATTGCGAAATGAGACACTTGACTTACTTTTTTGGTGTATGTTATTCCTCGTTGATCGCAATACTATAATACTAAGCTCTAAGCTTATTTAAAATAAAATTTTGCATATACAGTTAAAATAAAACCATCTAAAATTTATTCATATTTTAAGGATTATACTCATTGCAACCATTTTTAATATTCTGCATAGTAGGTAATTGTTCCACATTGATTGTTTTATAACAAAAAATAAAAAAAAGACGAACACTAGCAACTCCATTCATTCATTTTGGAACAGATCCAATATGTAAATCGACCAAATGAACTGATAACGAAATAGTTCAAAACATTCATTTATATTGTGCATAATATCAAATTCAGTTGTGTCAAATTTAAATAGAAATATTATTTGTAAAACATGGCCATGTGCCCACAAAGGCATATTGTGCCTTTGTGCTGAATAAATCATTTCATTATAGACTTTGATAACTGCTTTCATTCAGGTGAGAAACCTAATGCTTATTTACAACCTAACATCCTACTATATCAAATGTGAAAATTTGCGAGTAGGTAATTTGTGTGTGTATGGATGTGTGGATGTTTGTTATCCTTTCACGGGTAAACGGCTGTACAGATTTGGATGAAATTTGGCGTACATATAGAAATGTTCTGGATTAACACATAGGATACTTTTCATCCATATACTGTATCCACGCAGGGCAAATCCCAAGGTAAAACATAGTGGTATGTAAAAACAATGTATGTATTCTTTAAAACTTATTCTCATTTTTCCCAGGTTCTGCACAAGAAAAAGAAGACCTCAAACAGGCATATTTGACAGGGAAAGGAAATATGGACTACATAACAGATCATGTACAGTTTGCAAGATCAGAAAATGAGCCACGTCTTAAAGAAATTCTTAATGTAAGTGTATAGCCATGTGTGTGAGGATTGAGTTGAGTTTATAAAAGTTTAGTCTTAAAAGAAATGTAGAATGAGTCCTGGAATTTGTAGTAAAACATTAAAGAAAATACGGTTCTTGACGTGTGATCCCTCAATCATCACACGCTATATCCGAGATCTCTGGAAGTATTAATAAAATAGAGTTAATGTGCTTACAGACATTTAGTACATAGTGGATGTTCTTTTTCTATTTGCAAGGATTTAAATGGGAAAAAGTATGTATATTTGTTACGACAGTGAAGAAATTTCATGTCCAACTCTACTCAATTAGTTCTACTTCATCTTGCATAGTGTGCCGTGCTAGCATGTTTGTAACAATAACCTTGTTTATCACGTGCCAGCCGTCAGTCAGTTTAGACACTTACTGGATTTCTTCTTCTTTTGTTTTTTTTTTCTAAACAAAGTTTGTCTTTGTCATCACACTATTCGTCGTCATAGTTAACGCCTATCCCAGATAGTAATATGATAGTATTATAATTTTTTAATTTAAAGTTTATCGCCATAGAATAATTATGACATCTAATTAATAATGCATGGCTTAGATTTTCGATTTGACACTACTAATCACAACCCAGCAATTTCTGAATTCGATAAACAGTAGTAATTATGTTGCGTCATGCGGGCGAGTCGCGAACAGGCAGCGGAAGCAACCGTTCGCCGCCATCAGAAACTATCACCCTACAGAGGAACGCAATCCAATAACAACCCTCAAATCTTCGAGGGTCGTTGTATTCCTGAGAGTGAGTGAAGTTACCCATTAGCTGTAGAGTTTGATGCGCGAGCAACACTTCTTGTTTTGCAAGCGTTCATAGAATTAGAGCAATCAAGCGTACCAAATACTTACCTGCCTTCCCACGTAGCAAGGAAGAAATACCATGTTCAACCAGTGGACAAAAAATAGGTAAATATCTTAAAGTTATGAATTAATATAGTATCCAATGATTATAGGAAATGATAAAGGAAGGTGAAATACCGTCGTACAAAGCATTCACACATGAGTCAGAAAAGAAACGTCAAAGAAGACATGCAAAGGAGATTCGGGAAGAAGACGAAGCTGAAGAAGAGGCAAAGAAACTGGGATTAGGATCTGGTAAGTTTATACTCTGTCTTTCTATTTAAACCATCACTATTTGCACGAATTCATTCATGATGACGATGCACACATTAAAATTGATTTAGCTAGGTTACCGAGCCCTGGGAAGAACTAGTTTCTCCTAGGAAAGGCACAGAAAAGCTCGGCCTATATTCCGTATTATGCATATCTGTTAGTAATTACCTCCTCGGCGACAGATGGCACTGCCTATCACTTACATGATTCTGGGAAATTTCCTTTCCCTAAAAATATAAGAGTCAGTGTAGTAACAATTCGGACACAATCAATATATTCGAAACACTTGTACAAATTGTCAATTTGGACAAGTGTTTTTGCATTTTAATATATTTTTCACTGATAATTAGGACATCGTGTAGAAAAGCTTTTTTGTACAGTCAGATAAAGAAATTGAAATTAAAGAGAGCTTATTGTAGATATAATGAAGTATTGAGATTGTTCAATCATAGTGTCATGTCGCTTGTAAGTCACTCACATGGACGGGACGATACTACAAGGTATTCATCATATGGTATAATCGGCCCTGTAAGCGAGAGTGCGCTTGCACGTCGACAGATTTACAGTGTTTGCCATGAAGCATGAAATAAAATGGCGTCTACTGTGCAGGTACGAGGGGAGGCCAATAAGTTCGCGGAATGGAGGGGTTGATGGGGATAAATTTACCCGTCCAGGTAGGCACTAGTTAAGCACCTCATTAAGAGTATATATACCAAGTTTGAACCTAATCGTGTCATTAACTTTTGAGTTATCGACCTGCAAACAACTAAATCGGGAAGAAGTCAGCCAGTATGGAGAAAATTTAACACCGTGCCGTTATTAAGTTTCTTACCAAGCAAGGAAAATCCGCTCAGACGATTTTTCAAGAGCTGTTAGCGGTTTACGCGGACTCTGCCCCTGGTAAAACCATGGTTTACAAGTGGCATGGTCTTTTCAAACAAGGAAGGGAGTCCATTGAAGACGACCCCCGCTCCGGACGGCCAATTGAGGCCACCACACCGGAAATCGTCGAAAAAGTTGAAAAACTTGTATTGGAAGATGCCCGACTGAAGAAGAAGCAACATGCAGCAATGGTTGGAGTATCCGAATCAAGTATTTTAAATATCCTACATCATCATCTTGGGATGACTAAAGTCAGTGCAAGATGGGTTCCGAGAATGCTCACGCCACTTCAAAAACGCGAGCGTGTCGAGTGCTCTCACCAGTTTCTGGAGCTCTGTGGAGAGAGAAAGGAAGAAGTTATGGCCCGGATTGTTACTGGAGATGAAACCTGGGTTCACCACTATGAACCTGAGTCGAAGCAAGAGTCGATGCAGTGGCATAAAAAAGGCACACCTCCTCCAAAGAAGTTCAAAGTGTCACAATCGGCCGGAAAGATCATGGCGACTATCTTTTGGGATACAGAAGGTATTTTACTGATCGATTATAAAGAACGTGGTGCGACTATACGTGGTGCGACTATAACGGGACAGTACTACGCTTCTTTACTGGAAAGATTGAAAGAAGCCATTAAGAAAAAAAGAAGAGGAAAACTGTCAAAAGGTGTGCTCCTTTTGCACGACAATGCACCCGTCCACACGTGCCATGTTGCGACGGCTGCCATTCACCGATGCGGCTTTGAACAATTAAACCACCCACCATACAGTCCAGACTTGGCCCCCAGTGACTATTATTTATTTCCAAAAATGAAGAAAGAGCTGCGTGGAAAGAAATTTGACGACGATGATGAAGTCAAGTCGGCAATTTCGGCCTATTTTGACACCAAAGACAAATCATTTTTTTTCGATGGTATAAACAAGCTATTTGAGAGATCCGAAAAATGTATTAGGGTTAAAGGAGAATATATTGAAAAGGAAAAATAATTTGGTGTTTAATTTCAACCTCCTTCTCTCTCATTTCGCGAACTTATTGACCTCCCCTCGTACATTCAATTATTAAAATTAAGCATATTATACAACCAGTTTAGTTAACAACTAATATCTTAGAAGTAAGCATAACTTAAGCAAGTAAATACGAAATTAATTGTGTACTTAGTTAAATAAATTCAAAATGAAAAATCTTTTGAATAAGCTATATTATATTGCGAAAATTAGTAGTCACAAATAAAATCGAAATTAAAACTAAAGAACACTATGTACAGCACTGTTTTTGTAATTAACTCCGACGCAAAAAGAAATGTTTGATTGCTATTGTCGCGGTCCTGTCTCGAACGATCTAGAATGGAACCTTCTTGAATAGTCGCCGCATACTTCGCTGCAAGCAATAATGACCCGTATGTCTACTGTCATAAGGTTCATAATACTATGACATGAAAATGTTCGAGATGTGTTTCGAGACATTACGATGACTTACCGAAGGGAACTACATACGAGAATATTCGAGAACCCTTGCCGGCGAATATAAATAGCGACCGCCGCGGCGCATAGGCAGTTCAGTTTGGACTTCAGAAGAGAGAACTTCGAGCGAATCTACCTGCGAGACAAGCGATAACCTACGACCTCAGCGATACTATTGGACTTCGATTTGACCTGCGATTTGGAATCTTCGTGTGGAATTCGTGTTGTGAAGACCTGCAGACCAGAGCCTGCGTGAATAAATCCTTGCAAGTTGTCATTGGCATTTTACATCCAAATCTAGAACCCTAGCTCGTAACATTTGGTGTCAGAAGTGGGATTTGGAGATGCCACTGACTCCGAGGCGAGGACAAGCCAAGATGGTGCGAAGTCGCCACTACTAGTGTTGTCACCGAGGCATACTGGGCTCAATGGGACGGTTTTATTCTGCAGAACGAAATACTTTACCGTGAATGGGAGAAGCCTAACGGCAGAGAGTTCTATCTTCAGATAGTTGTCCCAAGAGATGGGGTACAGGATGTCCTTCGTGAAATGCATGATGGCGTGTGGGGTGGACGCTTGGGCGTGGGACGGACGTTGGCAAAGATTCGAGAAGGGTTTTACTGGCTTCATTGTCGTGAAGGATTGGTGCCGCAGGTGCGCTGCTTGCGCTGCGGTATGCGGGTCCATCATTTAGATGCCAAGGAAACCTGCAACTTTGTAACGTTGGTGCACCATGGGAACGCGTTGCGGTTGATGTGGCTGGGCCATTCCCTGGCGGAGTCGGAGGATGGGTGATTCATGGTGATTGTGGAATGCTTCTCTGAGCGGCCAGAGGTATTCGCCATGCCTGGTCAAGAGGCCGCAACTGTTGCGTTCGGGTTGTCCGGGAAAGTGGTTTGCTGATTTGGTGTGCCTTCGGAGGTGCACTCCGACCAGGGTGAGAGCTTTGAGTCGCAGATATTTCGGGAGCTCTGCACTGACTGACTGGGGGACCTCCTGACGACCAACGTGCTCTGCACGGTTGCATTTCCGAGTTACGAGAGGTTGATGCCATAGTTCGGGAAAATAGGATGCGGTCAAGTGAAAGGATGAAAGCTGAGTGCGACCGTCGAGCGAGTGCAGACGGCCTCGAAGAGGGAGCACTGGTCTGGCTTCGCTACGTGGCTCGACGAAAAGGAAAATCTCCGAAATTGCAGACAGGCTGGGAAGGGCCGTGCAAAGTGGTAGCTCGGTTGAATGACGTGACATATCGAATTCAACGGCAGCCGAGAGGTGCACAAAAAGTGCTTCACATTGACCGCTTAGCTTCTTATCACGGCAGTAATGAAAAAAAGATGCTCGGGACGAGCATCTCTAAGAGGGGAGCAGTGTCGCGGTCCTGTCTCGAACGATCTAGAATGGAACCTTCTTGAATAGTCGCCGCATACTTCGCTGCAAGCAATAATGACCCGTATGTCTACTGCCATAAGGTTCATACAATACAATACAGATATGCATAATACGGAATATAGGCCGAGCTTTTCTGTGCCTTTCCTAGGAGAAACTAGTTCTTCCCAGGGCTCGGTAACCTAGCTAAATCAATTTTAATGTGTGCATCGTCATCATGAATGATGATGATAACACTTTGACATGAAAATGTTCGAGATGTGTCTCGAGACATTACGATGACTTACCGAAGGGAAGTACATACGAGAATATTCGAGAACCCTTGCCGGCGAATATAAATAGCGACCGCCGCGGCGCATAGGCAGTTCAGTTTGGACTTCGGAAGAGAGAACTTCGAGCGAATCTACCTGCGAGACAAGCGATAACCTACGACCTCAGCGATACTATTGGATTTCGATTTGACCTGCGATTTGGAATCTTCGTGTGGACTTCGTGTTGTGAAGACCTGCAGACCAGAGCCTGCGTGAATAAATCCTTGCAAGTTGTCATTGGCATTTTACATCCAAATCTAGAACCCTAGCTCGTAACACTATGTTACTAAATACGTTTTTAGGTTCGGAACTGTAAAAACAACAATTACACTTTGTTTTCTTTGTTTTCTACTTTGTTTTCTAATAACACAAGTTTATTTCTTGTTCTTGGTTGGTTTTTGTTTTGTAATAACATAGGTTAAGCAATGTCGACGGTAGTCTGATTTCTGATTATTTCTTGGATTTTGGATTTTCGCTTTTGTCCCTTGAGTTTTGGATTTTGGTTTCCGATTTGAATCTTGGATTTTGGAATCGAGATTTGGAGTTTATGTTTTAGCTCTCTTAGTTTCAACCTAAATTTGGACTTACTAAATATCAGTAAAGTAAAACCTGAAAATTTTTCAGAGTTAATGAAAAGCCAGAATCCTCGGTGTGCGAGTCCGATTCGCACTTGTCCGGTGTTTATTTTAAAATCGGTTCAGTCGTTCAAGATAATCAGCTCTTTTGCTGAAAAAGTAATAGCAGATAAGCCGTGTTTGGATTCGTTTTCCTCGGTATCAAAATCCACGTACAATGCAATGATGGCAACAGGATGAGCTGATGCTACATCTAGCACACTAGTATACTCTTGAAAAACATTATAACAGTAATGTCGTGTATGGTTTTGATCAGTATATGATTCTACATACAGTGGCAACTCAATGAGCAGCCCTACCGCCTGAGATGAAGCCATTGCTCAACAATTTTTTTGATTACAAAAGTTTAACTTCAAGCTTTGATTAGTGGCAATTGTGTTTAGTTTAGCTGGTAGAAACCCTGAAGCACTACTGACTAAGGTAAAATGTTTGTGAATAACTTACAACACCTAACAGCTATTTTTGGGAATCAAAATATTCATGTATATAGGGCATTATTACCTACATACATACATATTCATGTATGTATGTAGGGCCTACAATCTCAATATCCAGCATACTACTACACTTTTTCCTGTAATAGCACACCCCGGCCATTCCATACAATGTCGCGTCGTTGACTACTAAACTCAACGCAAAATAAAAGGCCCGTTTTGACAGTTCAAGCCCATGAAGTTCTCTATTTTTTACCGATCGAAATGTTCTGGCGGTAATTACATTTTTCATTGATGGGTATCGCTCAGTCGGCGAAGTGCTGTGCATAACGATTTTTCATATTGTCCACAGACTATTAATAATCGGTTAAGTAAGGGATAAAATAAATCGATCAAGATAACTTTTTTAAGGCCGATTTGCACTTGGCCGGTCTTATTTACTTACTTTTATTTATTTTACTATTGTTTTATTTATTTATTTACTTTCGTAACATTGTATCATTTCAAAATAGCTACAATATCAAAGTATAAGTATAATTTTCTAATCAGAACTTTAATCCAATAATTCACACTTTATAATATATATTCAAATTGATCAAATACTCATGCAAACTTTAATCGATTTATCGTAAGTATCGAGTACCGAGTCGTTTGGTTACATCACTAGTTACGTCGCGAAGACAAATGTCAAAACGGGCCTATTATTTTGTGTTGACTTTACATAACAATGACGTCTGTGCAGGGCGCGAATGAGCGTGTGTGCGTGCGGCGCCATACAAACTGTTCCAGATTTGTCTTTGAGGTCGACACAAGAGAGCGGCAGGGAGTGACCATACTGTAGTACTATTACTTATACTGTGGTAATAGTCTAATGTGGTGACTTACAGTAATACTTATTATAGTTCATAGAGCAATTTATTACTGGTAGATACTGCTTTAAACTATTTTCAAAAATAGCTTAGGTAACGCTCTTTTCATACCTTTAAAACTTTTTATCTGAGTGTACCAAACAATTTCAATATTTACATGGCATCCGAATTGTCAGTGAAAAAAATATTAAAATTCAAATGGGCATGTGGCCGAATATTTTGTATCCGAATTGTACATAGTCAAATATAAGCTCGATCATCCAGATACTATTAATGATTTGTCTAATAAAATTGCGAATGATTTTCAATGGACTGACAAACTGAACCATTATTAACAGAAACAAATCTACAAAACTAACTTTTGTTTAATAAAATTAGAAAATTTATTCTTAAATTGTGTAATAGTCTATGAGTAGTCTACTGTATATATTTTTTCTTGTCTTATTTTTGTGGTGATCTATTATTGGCTTTATCTATTGTAGAAAGTAGAAAAAAGTATCTTATTTATATCTTTTGATGTCCCGAATAAATAAAATACAAAGTTGCAATCTAGGAAGTATTACTCCTCCGCCTTGCAGAATAAGTTATGGCGTAGCAGAGATCAAAACTAACTTGAAGTTTTTATTTATATAGCTTCACATTATAATTACAATTTATTTGTCTTCGTCATCGCCATGATCGACGGCCAATACAATCATTTTTTAACAATCATAATCATTTTTGTTTTATTTACAGACGAAAACAGCTTGGAAATGATGATAAAGCAAAGGCAAGAAAATAGATCTCAGCAAATGACATCGCTACTCGTTGGCTTAGCAACAAAGTATGGCGGCAAGAAAGCAAAAACCACTAAAAGGAAACAAACACCAAATGCAGATTCTAGTTCCAAACGCCAAAGGACAAAATAACGCATCTTGTTCCTTGATGAGGCAACTTGCGGGTATTGTATTTTTAATATTGATTTTTAAAACATACAGACAGATAGACAAACATGTAGGTAAGCGATGTTCTTTACAATGAAAAAATAAAAAGACGAAAAAATAAAAAGAAAAGTTGAATTTATTTAAGTTATTTAAAAAGACTTCCATAAATAAAAACGCGAATTTATTCCAAAATAGTTAAAAATTAGTTATTAATCACAAACCTTTCTTATTATATTAACACTTAAAAATTTTGATGTTGATTGAAATTGCTATCAAATCTCAGTCTCATTGAATTGTCATACAAACCCAGGTAGCTGTGTAGACTTTTTAAGGTTGATTAAATTAATGTGACACTAGTTGATTACCTGTGCTAGATGATCTGACAAATATAAATAATCAATTTCTTTTCAATAAATTAAAATGGGCAACGCCTTCTAATGTTGATTCGAAATAGGTTAGTGTTACTAAGACATTTTGATTCTCATTATTATTGTTTCTATTAAACTTAAATTTGACAATGTTAGTGATAATTTATATTTTTAAAATTACATGTAATTTTTTTAAGCTGGTTTTATTATTTTTCAAGAGATTAATCTCCATCTCCTTCTTCCATAGCAACTTCTAGCGTTGGTTCTGCATAGAACGGCCCTTGTTCTACGTATGTCTGAAGCCTTTCTAAAATGTTGGCATCAAATGCAACAGAGCGCGACAGCCTCTTGATTATATCGTACTTTGCTTCTTTTAATTCCTTTGTATGATCTATAGATCTATCTAAGAGGTATTCCACAAATCCTGAAATATGCGAACAAATTCATTAATACATATTCATTACATTATGTAGATAATGTGAGCTGGCGAAGACACAGTAATTATTTATGTTCAAGTACTAGATATGGGGGAATTCGAGTTACTTTAACAAATAGAAAGAATCACAGCCAGTGTAAAAAAACAATAGAGTATTCGTTCAGGGCTGAAGAAAACAGATTTTTCAGAGTCCACTGACTGGTTTAATCGCCCATATATTGATTCTGCCATATACTGATCTGAATCGCCCAAATACTGATCGATTCCTCGCAATAAAGTCCACTCTTTCAATTTTGAAAGATATGTTCAGTCGCGACTATGAAAATGAACCTATTTGTGTCTCATCATCATTATGAGCCTGTATCTACCCACTGCTGGATATACGCCTTCCAGAATGCTTTCCACTATATGAGATCCCAATCCATCGACGTCATCAAAACTTGTACTAAGTGCGACAACTCATAAACATATCATTTTTATTTCATACTAATAAATAAAACAGATATGTTCCTGCACTTAAAATATTGTCTTGTGCGGGGATCGAACCCGTGAGCCTCTGAGTCAAATTAGCCATTGCTAACCATTCGAACGGCGCGACTGCGAGCCTATCGCTATGTGTGGAAACTGGAAACTCCATTTGGACTTCGTTATGCAGAACAGATCTGTCTGACCAACATTTCGTTACTTTTAAGTTTAAGCTATATAAAGTTTAATACGAGCGAATGACGAGCTCGGTGGTCGAATGGTTAGCAATGGCCACTTTGACTTCGAGTTCGCGGGTTCGATTCCCGCACAAGACAAACATTTGTGTGCATGAACATGTCTGTTTGTCTTGGTCTGGGTGTTTTCTATGTATTATAAGTAGGTATGTTTTTACAAAAAAAAATGTATTTAAGTACATTTATCAGTTGTCTAGTACCCATAACACAAGCTTTGCGCTTAATTTGGGACTAGATGGCGCTGTGTAAATTGTTCAGAAATATTTATTTATTTATTAGGAATAAAAATATCACGCAGTATAAGTTTTGTGAAGCATATGTCATCAAACTGCTAGAATCTGTTGTGAATCTATAAAACTCGATTTGAAGTTGCTTGCTATGTATATCTCTCAATTCGGCATAGTTTGTCGGTTGGATCTATTCTGCATACCAGGGTCCATTTGATCTTAATTACCTGCAACTCTCGCCACTTGTTCCTCTCCCCACTGATGCTGGCACACAGCATCTAACAAACTCAATGCTGCAAACTTTATATCAGGAAATGGATTCTTGCAAATGTTATATAAGACCTCCATAGCGGTTGGCTGACTACTTAGGCTTCTGAACCAATCTCTTATCATCAAAGTAACTTTGTGATCAATTGGGCCCGTTTTTGCAGCTGTTGTATCTTTGTCTATGCCTATGAGATTCGCAAAACAATGCAATGCCCTCACTTTGATTTCAGTTACACTATTTTTAATTAACTGTGCAACCTTTTCAATAGTTTCAGTGTATTTGCTTCCTGTAAAATCAATTACTGGTATTTATTTTTTATTTCTGCAAAGACAGGTAGGAGACCTAGATAGTTGTCTGTACAGCTAGTAACTCTTACTACGTACGGCATAAGAGCGGTACAAAGGTCTAAGTATCAAGATTGATGTCCTCTTAGCTGCACATAGGTTTTTTTTTGAGTATTTAGTAAAATATTTAATCAATAGTGTTGTAGCATTTTGATCTTAATCCATCTTTGTGGCAAATTCAATAAATCAGGTGTTAAAGACGGGCGGAGGTGTGTTGGCATCATAGGTTGCAACGCGACCAGTTGCGGCATATAAAAGGAGCTGCTGCAGCGGTGACGGCGCGCGAGCGACATTTCATGTTGCGAGGATTATTAGGACTACGGTTACTTCTTCACATCAGGCGGGCCGTATGCTTGTCTGCCACCCAACGTAGTATAAAAAAAATACGGTGTGCGTCATGTTACAATTGCGCATCAAGTTTTCTGTACGTATAACTGCTGTAAGTATCTACGCGCATGTAGGTATCTACTATATAACTTTCAAAATAAACTCTTATCTTATAGTTCGATTTTAACACCAATGACAATATGAGCGGCAATGAAATTATTTTTATACCGCTAGTAATAGGCTAGACGACAATGATAAAAAATTATAAAAAGTACATAACAGTGTCATAAAATATACAAAACTAGAACGATCTGTGATCTTGAAATTTTGATAACTTATGTCCTACTTGTTCTATGATCGATCAAAGTGTAGTAGGAAAGTCCAATTTAAAAGAATGAAATTATAAAAAAAAAATATTAATTTTGGAAAAACAATCAAAAATACTATAACTTTTGTTATGGCACTAGCTACATAAACGCAGTATTTCACATAGCTGTCGTACAAATTTCTGTTTTAACGTATACAAAATACATAAGTGTGACGTCATAATTATGTAGCCTTTTGTATGGAGCATTTTCGGGAAAGTCCAAAATTGTGATTTTCAAGTTATCATATCTCGAGAAGTTTTTATGCTATCGAAGTAATTCTTTCTTTTATAGTTATATTATTGTGACGTCCTTACATAACAAACCGAAAGAAAAAATTGTCGTCTAGCCTATTGAATGTGAACTGGAACTGCAAGACTGAAGACTTGAAGTCTTCAGTTTTGATGGTTTAGTATCGAAATAATAATAATAATAAATATGAGTAATATAAATAATAATAATAATAAATATGAGTGGCAAGCCACCGCCTGCCGCAAATAACTAGCAATAAAAGCAGTTATGGCAGACGTCCGTCTCTCTTCTGTAATAGCCCGGTATTAAGTTCACCCAGATCTCATCTCCATAGCCCATTTATTTTCCATCACACTTCGCAATAGTCTCAACGCCTGCCGAGACCTGCTCATGGGTAGTCGTTCCATTGACATATCCTGGAGCGGGTCACGGCGGGCGTACAACATTACATCAAACTTCTCAAAGGGGCCTCTACGCGTTGGATCCATATCCCCGCGCACGCCTATCAAATGACCGGGCTTGACCCGTGATTAAAAAGAGATACATAATAAATATAAATAGGAATTTGTACCAACTGGGAATTGTACCTACTAGTAAGAAAGTACGACATATCATAAAACCCAATCCATATTATTAATCAACTACGTACCTAGTGCAGCCAAGCATAATTTTCCTTCTATTGTAGTACCAATAAAGCCTAATGTATCCAATGCCACCAGTAAAATTGAATTGTCATCTGATTTAAAAGCATCAAATAATGCATTTATTAACACAGGGTATTTATCAAATACGTCGTTAGGATAATGGTGAGCAATACACCCAAAGAACTTCATGTAACCTGTAACATAAATGCAATATCATAGTTATAATAATAATAATAATATTTTTTTTTAAATATTATATATTAAAAAATGTATCAAATAAGATTTAAAAATAAATAAATGTGATAATAATAATAGTTTATTTCCAGAACAAAAATACACAGGTTTTATGCTTAGATATGTTATGTACATAAAAGATGAAGAGCATTATGGAATAATGCAATCATATGGATCAATGTCATGCTATTAAAATATTATCCTAGATTACTATTACATATACCACAGCCTAGAGAACACTCTGCGCTCCTTTCCCTACCAGTCGTACAACAGAGAGGTCTAGACAGGGCATTCGTACGTCGAACGCGCACAGGGAGTAGGAGGCGCGTACCCAGTACTTGGCACTCAGTCCATACACGCTGTTATCACAGTATAAGTAATAGTACTAGCGTACTGTTATTTAATAAATTAAATTTAAATTAAACTAAAGTTTTAAATGTTTTAATGGCATATGCCTAGACGAAAGCGACATTTCCAGAAACATCGAAATCATCGACCTACTAGCACTAGTTCTTATACTGTGCCCTTGAACATTTTTAAATGGATAAAGTCTAATGTTGTTATTACTAATTCATAATAGTCAATGTTGCTATTGACGGCGGTATTAATAGACTTAACTAAGCACCATCTCACTATAATATACAGATAATACAGAGAGTTCAATAAATTAAACTTATGATAAAGGATATTAGGAACCAGCACAATATCAAATATAAATTTATAAACAGAGCTAGCACAAAATTGACCATAGACCTCGAACAAAATTCTGTAAGTCACATTTTTCACTGCTCGTCTGCTCCACATGAGCTGCTACGTTAGCTGTGTGTTATACCAACACTTGCTCACGCGATGCTTTTTGTTTTATATTGCTTACTATATAGACTAGTGATGTGTCGTCGACGGGTTTGCCATCAACGAAACGAGACTGTTTATCCTCAACGATAAACTAGTTTAATAAACAGTCTAATCTTCGACTAGTTTACGTCGTCGACTAGTGGTGGGTGGGTCGTAAACGATTTTACAGTCGACGCAACGAGACCATTTACCGTCGACAATGAACTAGTTTAAAAAAAAAACAGTCTAATTTTCGACTAGTTTACGTCGTCGTGGATAAGATTATTTCTTCACATAAACGATTGGTAAACATAAACGAACGAAAATCTCATTTGTCAAGTCACTAGACGAGACGAGACGATCGCGACGCGACGCAACGGACTCATCAACCAGTCGAAGAATAAACTAGTTTATCTGTGAACTGTAAACTAGTTTAATCGTTCACGAACAAAAAACAGTTTAAAAAAACGGTTCGTTTATTCAACGCCCATCTCTAATATAGACTGTTACTTACTTTTAATAGGCTAGTATTATGCTTGTTTGCGACTCAACATGGTTTAAATTAAAAATGGCTGACGCTGCCATGCTATTTAGGCTAAATTAATTATGTAGTTATTCACATATTTGCAATTGTATATACAAACGTAGTTGATGCTGCAATAGATTTTAAGAAATTACTATACATAAATTGGTCTTACCAGGAATCAGCACGCCTCCAAGTGGGTTATTTGGCAAATCTGCAATTAACTCGGAAATTTTCTGAAGTGCTCCATTTGCAACAAGATATTTAATACCATGTGGCTTAACAGCCAACCTGGACAGAAGCTCCAGAATATTCATTTGATACAAAATGTCATTTGTGGGTAATTCTGACACCATGTTATCAATGTAACCCTGGTCTGTACATAGCTTAAAGAGCTCAGGAGATTTACATGAAATATTTACGACGACCTGAAATTATCACATATACTTAAGCCTCTTATCTTAGACACTGGTTTTTTATTATTATTATACTATTCCGGGATTTCAAGATTCAAATCACTACATAGTATAAAACAAAGTCGCTTTCTCTGTCCCTATGTCCCTTTGTATGCTTAAATCTTTGAAACTACGCAACGGATTATGATGCGGTTTTTTTTAATAGATAGAGTGATTCAACTGGAAAGTTTATATGTATAATATATGCATAACATAGTAGAAAAACACTGATAATTTAGAGGTTTCTAATGTGATGTCGTAAATAAACACATTTTTTTGCTCTTTCATTGCAAACGCTGGCTGAACCCAACGAGATAGATCAAAATAATGTAGTACAGTATTGTTCACCTTAAAATGGTCTACAAAAAAGTTCGCGATGGTATATGTCTATCTCTTAGTGGTAACACACAATAACCGTTATTTTATCCTTTCCTTTTTACAAGAAATAATGCCTTATTTACGAAGCGATTTTAAGCAATATAGAATTAATCCTTATCCAATTAAGTACCTTAAATACATTACGCATTTAATATAGATCAATATGGCCCTTCACAGCATGTAATTTAAATGAATAGTTTAGAAGATATTACACATTTAAAATGCAGGGACATAACGGCTGTGGCGGTACCGGCCGCGGAGCCGGCGGCGTGTGCCTATAACTGGGGAAGGACTGGATAGGACAAAGCGCAAAGACCTTCTGTAGTACATTTAGTATCAGCATTGCACCCGTGCGAAGCCGGGGCGGGTCGCTAGTGTTTTATAAACTAGGTACGTCAGGTGACAGACAAGCGTACGATCACCTCATGTGAAGCGGTTACGGTAGCCATATTAATATCGCCGGCTCGCCGCCACCCCCGCTGCCAACGTCGCAACTCCGCCACCAGACTACAAATAAATAAGGGTTGAACCGTATCCACAAGCGAGCGCTATCTTTCTCGCTCTAGCGACTGGCGTTCCTTAGAGACAGAAAATGATAGAGCATGGAAAAATGGTATTTCATGTTGACAGATGTTGTTCAATCCTTTCCAATTCCCTAGGTGAGTACCGAGTAGTATGATACCTTGATCATAGGCTCTCGTATAAGCTACGCAAAACATAGGTCAAATTACTATAAATGTATGATAAGATTAAACTTCCGAGCCGGCGCCCACTATCGGAATGGTATATTTAGGTGGCTAAGAGCAATATTTTAAACTTCATAGTAATTAACGTAAAAATAGTTTCGATAGGCAATGCATCTAAATGCGTATGCTTAGATAAAATTAGAGAGACCGCGTCGGCAACTCGGCAACCTTCAGAATTCCTAGGCGACTAGACTTCGACTCGGCAGGCGCGACCGCGCCTATTGTGTTTGTTGTAGTGTTTTTCTTTTATTCCATCAAGAACTGCTATAAATTCGCCTATTGGTATTGTTGTATTAGTGTATAAATACAAATAGACATATTTGCCATTGGGCCCTTGTGGGCAATTAGATATGTCATACATTGTTAGAAGTTACAACTGATCAGAAGAAAGGTTAGGCTAATTTGTTTTTCTAGCACATTGTCTTGATAGTACTTTAGGAACAAAGAAAGAATAAGAGCACCAAGACATGTCTAAAGATATTGCAGCATAGTTGCCAACGGTGTGACCTTGCCATTACAGTACAACAGTGAGCACCTGCCTTAAGAAAATAACTAATACATACCTCAAAGGCATTGCATTTACTACTGACAGTGTATTCTAGTGCAATTTTCATTTCATCTAAAACTTTGGAATATGCTTCAAATGGTAAATGAGAAGTAATTAATATGGCTTTATTGGCAATGCCAATGTCTGGATCAGAAACCATCTGTGATACTGCTACAAACACATCTATGTATTGAGGCACAGGTAACAGCCCAGGATCTAATGTCACGCATTTATATACCTAGGGAAAAAAATAATTATTATACATTTAACAAATTAAATCACATAACGGCAACTGGAGAGGAGGTGGACTTCATGTCTTGGGCACACCAATTAGTACATGTTTTGACATACCAATTGTCAAGTCCTTACAAAGTATTTGTTGAAAAGTCCAGCTGTGAATTCTGATATGAACAAAAACACTATGTTGTTCTTTTCAGGTTAGATAAATCTGATTTATGTTTTTTATTGTTTATGTTTTACACTAAATATATTTTTCTTAACATTTTTTCATAACCCTATAATTACCTCATCAATAGCAAGCAAGCGGACACATTCCTTTTCATGTCTTAATAGAAACATAATATGACCTGTAAAAGTCTTAATTACTTCTCCAATTTCAAATTTATCAAAACAAATTTTGAGAACTTCACATGCAAGGTCTACTTGACTTCTGAAACAGGGTAAGAATATAAATATTAAACATTTTTACAACCATGCAGTTATAGCTTATTAATTTTTAGGCTTATTTTTCTTTTAGATTGCAAGCAGTTGACTATAATCTTTACAACACATGGTGCAGCACCCTACCAAGTAACAAGACAGGTAGGGTAGCTTTATGAAGCTGGAGAAATGTATTGACCATTTAGGATACAACAGTTAAATAACCCATAGCAGACTGCAATTAATCACCAACCTCCCAACTGTGAAAGCCCTGGTGTTACAGGCATTCAGACTGTACCTGCTGTCCATCGGGCGGGCCGTATGTTTATGTACGTATGCTTTGTCACTTTAGTGGTATAAAGAAAAAACACCTGGACAATTCCTGTTCATGCAAGGAATGTCAAGCATGTTGCTGCGTTAGCAGCAGAAGTAATAACGAGCACGTTTTATGTAGGTACTACCTGTAGGCACAAACGTTCATGGGCTACAGGAACCGGTTTACATCAGACGACTTGTACAACAGTGAAATGCATGTACTTACTTTTCTGTAGCATTAAGACACTCGACTAAATTAGAAATTCCAACATTTCTTATTGCCGGCAAAGACTCGTTAGCAGGTTTAAAAGCAAACAAGTTTTTGATATCGTTTAACGCAGCTGGCCTATGCTCTTCTCTTTTTAATTTCGTCATAAACTCCCGATATCGATCAGTGTCTTGTCCAGACATTATTAAAATATGCGAAAAACACTCGAAAAGTTTAAGATGTGAAATTAAGTTTAAACTATCAGAACTTGATCGTTTTGATTGATCAGATCAGCTGCATGACAGTCAACATTTGTTTATTTATTTATAAAATGGCTTTAGGGCTCTGGGATCAATGTTATTTAGAGCCCGTCTTTGTATTACTTCAGACTTCTCTAACTTATTCCGGAAAAATATCGTCAGGAAATTTCTTGTTCTTTTATTACTTGTAAGTTGTAAGTCAACAATAGTGCCATTTTTCTGCTGTTTTGCACGACTTATTGCAATATTTTCTTCCTTCATTTATATGCATTCAAATGATCACTTGCGGTGGTGTGGTTGCAATGCACCACACACAATACACTCACTATCTTTTTTATGAATCAATATCATTACATTTTTTACATTTTTTATGAATCAATATTAATTATGAAAAATTGTTTAGAAGCACAACCGCGTTCACGAACTTCGCGGGAATAGCGGAAGGTTAACTTTATGCTTTAGTCTTTCCTTCTTCGCCTCGCTCTACGTATCCCTTTCAATCAGGTTTCCGCCCGGGTCATAGCACGATTACCGCACTTATCAGAATTACAGATGATATTCGTTTCGGTATGGAGAATTCGAAACTTACGGTCTTGACACTTCTGGACTTTAGTAATGCGTTCAATAGTGTAGATTTTGACGTACTCCTAGCCATGTTATGCTCTATTAACATATCTCCAATCGTAATTGACTGGTTTCGTTCTTACCTGTATGGGCGTAGGCAACGTATTCGTATTGAAGATACTTTGTCTTCGTGGTGTGATACGTCATACGTCTGCTGGCGTGCCTCAGGGTGGCGTGTTGTCTCCTCTCCTATTTGCGTTGTTCATCAATTCTATCACTTTGCAACTTCGCTCATCCTACCATCTTTACGCCGACGACCTTCAAATCTATTGCCAATCTCATATCGACGATATTTCCATAGCTATAGATACCATTAATTGTGACCTGTCTCGTATTTCTCATTGGAGTAAATCGCATGGGCTCACAGTCAATCCAATAAAAACACAAGCTATTATCATTGGCAGTCCCAGATTTATTTCTCACCTATTGTTTTCGACCGAATGCGTATAGAATTAAGTGAAAAAGTAAAAAACCTGGGCATATACTTCGACAGAACGTTATCATGGACCCCTCAGTTGGCCGAAGTCAGTAGGAGGATCTTTTCAACCGCTAGCTCGTTAAGACGACTTAGCTACTTCCTTCCGTTGCACACTAAAATTGCGCTTGCACAGGCATTACTTCTTCCCATCCTCGATTATGCGGACTCTTGCTACCTGGACCTTACTGAACAGCAACTCAATAAACTTGAGTGTCTTCAGAACCTTTGCATCCGCTTCATATAAGGTCTTCGTAAATACGATCATGTCTCTAACTTTCGTACGCAACTCAAGTGGCTTCCCATCTGACAACGTAGAAATTTGCATATTCTTTCCCTATTATTCTCTATCCTCTTTAATCTTTCGACTCCTTCTTATTTAAAAGAATATTTTTCGTTTCACAGAGACGTTCACAGATTATTATTATTATGTATCTCTTTTTAATCACGGGTCAAGACCTGTCATTTGATAGGCGTGCGCGGGGATATGGATCCAACGCGTAGAGGCCCCTTTGAGAAGTTTGATGTAATGTTGTACGCCCGCCGTGACCCGCTCCAGGATATGTCAATGGAACGACATACCCATGAGCAGGTCTCGGCAGGCGTTGAGACTATTGCGAAGTGTGATGGAAAATAAATGGGCTATGGAGATGAGATCTGGGTGAAGTTAAAACCGGGCTATTACAGAAGAGGAACGGGTGCCTGCCATAACTGCTTTTATTGCTAGTTATTTGCTAATAATTATTATTATTACGTACCGTTAACTGTACCACATGGTATAATACTTAACGCTGATTGGCCGAACTAAACCGGAAGCCGCTGTGATTGGCTAAAATTATTAGGAAAGATGAGACAATTTCATCTCATGGATTATGTGCGTCGTCTCTGCTCTGCCAAATAAATGTATGTGCCCAGTGCCGTAAATAGCCTTTTCTGCGCCCTGTGCGAGCTTCTATAACTGCGCCCTTGTTTTTTTTAGATATTGTCTAATTACTGGCATGGAGGTGTATGTGTTGGAATCGAGCACTGGGGGCGCAGCGGGAAATTATCAGAAGCAAACCGAAAAAATAATCGTCCTGAATGGTCTGGCCATTCTTGTCTACGCCCTGTGCCTGGGGACCGGTGGCACCACCCTATGTACGGCACTGTATGAGCCTACTATTTTTTAGCCTCCTCCGTCCAAAAAGGAGGTGTGTTGTAGGTAAACAGGTTGCAAGATTAACATGTGAATCAGTGCGACCGAAAAGCGTAGAAAAAAAAAAATTGGTTGCCTGTAAAGTCGGTATACGGGCGAAAGTTTTACGTGACAACGACTTTGAGTGGTAAAATGTTTTCGAGTGGAAGGGAAGAGCGAGAGAGACAGACATAAAAAGTGAAAGGCATGCCTTTCACTTTTTATGTCTGTCTCTCTCGCTCTTAGAAGGGACGCGTGCCTTTCACTCGCTCTCATTGTAAGCGCATAACGTGAGCCAGTTTCTTGAAGTGTCACCCGGCTAACCAATTTATAAGACGTTGTCACGTCAAAACGGACGGACTCAGTTACAAGGTTCGTTTTACCCTTTGGGTACGCAACCCTAAAAACGGACGTGCTCTAGAGACCACACGAGTGAAATAAAACTTCTTTAGCTCCAGTTATATGTATAATATGAACTTTAAAATAAATTTACAATTTTATTCACTTTAAACGCAGAATATTTAGTTTAATTGAACAAATTATTAATTTATAAAATCGTACAACGAAATGAAATTACGAAATAAACAAAGAAATCACAGTTCGCGTAACGCTAGCAAACTCGCAAATGAACTACGCGGACTGCTCCCTCTTGCTCCTACAATATGAAACAGACAGTCTTGAATAGTACATGTACTATTACGAGCAGGGTATTACCGAAAGGGAATTCTTACAAATTACAGACTGCCATGGTGGTTTTGCGGAGAAGTATTATATAAATAGTTATGAAGCTGAAAAATAAGAACCAAAATACTATCTAATAAGGAATAAGGAGTCGGCTAATGAGAATCAAGATACGACCTAAGGCGACCACGAGACTACCTAGAGCGGCGAAGACACGGCCTAGGGCGGCCTAGACTACAAATCCGCCTCAGCTATGTACTAATAGGTGACGGTACTTAATAGTGTACTAGGTTATCAAAGCGAAATACTTTGCTACACTGGTAAATATCGCTTTTCAGCGCCGTGTATTTTATTCATACAAAATCTTATACAGCGCTGTATAGTGCTCGTGTTGCTTGTTATTACCAAAGTTACATTGTTATGTGCAGTGTAAACGTGCTGTAAAGCGATCAAACGTTCAACAATACTTAGATTTAGTCAGCGCTTTAGCGCTTCCTTTGGTAATAAACTTATACTGTATTTCTAGCGTAACAGCAGCGCTTCAAAACGTTCAACGTGCGATCGATAAATATCATTTATTCAGCGCTCGAGTCGCTGTTGAAGCATTGTGCCGATATTTCCCTACTGATTTAAATGTAATTTGTTAACGTAAATATGGCTATGATAATATCTCTCTTTTACGAAACGCAACTCTCACTCTCTTTCTGTCTTCACTAACTTATATCTCCCTGTCAACTTCCGTTCGCCTCGCCCGATCATACTTTCCGTAACGCTCTCGTCACGCATTCACCAGCGTACTCCCCAAGTCAAGCGTGCGTAGAAGTGCAAGAAGTTTTATTTCAAAAAGAGGAGCCACTTTCTTCGTGACAACGTCTTCACGGTAACCCTTGAGCACTTTTGTTACGGAGATTTAAGCATAATGGCGTAGACCCATAAACATAGATATTTACCATTGTTTTTATCTCTATGACTTGTATGTAAAAAGAACAACTTACTCCATCATAAGGACATGAGACACATTGATACCAGTTTTTGTTTCGCGTCAAATGCTAATTTTGTCAAAGGAACGCACAATAAATAAATATTCCAATGAAAAGTCTTGTATTAAGGGACTAGATAATCACACAAAAAATAAATACATTTGAATACATTTTTTTCTAGTAAATCATCATCAGCCTGTATCTACCCACTGCTGGATATAGGCTTTCCACAATGCAATTTTTGTAAATACATACATACCTATGATGCAAAGAAAACACTCAAACCAAGACAGACATACAAGTTAATGCACACAAATGTTGCATGCATAGCGATTCAACCAACGGGTTTGTCAAACCCCCAATCTCATCCAAGGGGACCGTAAATTCATCCTTAAGTTATCCAAAGCGTCGAAATATAAAAGAATAAATGAAATGCTCACTTTACTATTACTATATAAGGGTATATTTTTAAGAAAGTTTTTTACAATTTTACAATGATTAATATATATTTGTAGTTAACTATAGGATCTCTTTGCCCGCCAGTCTAGAAATTCATCAATGTCATCCTCATTGCCGGTGTCATCATCTTCACCTTCACTCATTTGTTCCATGTCTAATTTATTCTTTTTAGTTTCTTCTTTTTTCAATTCTAAATCTAATACCCTGTGAAAATAAAATTTCATAGTTATTATTCTAGAAATACAATACAACATAATTTATTTTTCTCTATAAAACAGGTTATGCATTCTTAAAATTAAACTGGTACAATTAAATATTTGGAGAGAACATGCCTGAGCTGTGTAGAAGTCTATTCACCTGTATTACAGGTCACCAGTCCCCTTTGCCGCAAGGACGCAGGGGCGGACTAAGGCCTAGCTAGCAACCTAGGCACGTGCCTAGGACCCGTAACTTTTGGTGCCCGAAAGTTAGGTTTTTAATTTTTATTTTTGAAGTGAAAACTCCTTTAGTAGGTTCGGAAATACAATATTGCCTAGGGCCCGCTTTAGCCTTACTCCGCCACTGCAAGGACGACAAGTTATTTACAATTGCAAAGACCTTTCAAATAAATATTTGAAAAAGAAACTAGTTTAAATAATATTAATTTCTACAATAAGTAGATACCGTAAGCAGAAATATGGCAAAATGTGTGTTGTGTGTAATGTGTACATAGTGAGTATGTGTGGGAGTGTATATTTGAGGGTATTTGTATTTATGGGGATAAGGTGTGCATTTGTGTGAAGGGTAAGTAACCGCGACTTTTTAATGTTCTCATCAATTTTTGACTTTATTTGAAGTCATTGGAATTAGTAATTTATCCGTTGAGTCATGGTCTAGTCAATATTGTGGTTATCACCTCTGTGCATGGTACTTGCTCACATTTGAAAAACCAATGCATCTACATCCCAATCCATGAGTTGTAAATAAATAACAGTTTTTCTATTGTCTGTAATGTTCCTGCGACTCTTTAAAATTTAAGAGTGACCAAGTTTGTAAAAAAAAAGGGAAATTTATAATTAACAGCCCTGTCTTCACGTTAAAAACTAAGCCGTTATAAGCATCGACTATAGACTTGCCTACCATCGTAATAAAATAAGATATTGATCCGAATTCCAGTTACCTTGTCCAATTACGTAGCTGTTCATCGATTTCATCAATTTGCCTGTCTGCTGTCGCCTCCTCTTGTTCACCAGCAATTATCTCTGCCGACGCGCTAGCTTCCTCTTTGATTTCTTTCTGGAACTTTTCCCATTCTTCCTCTACTGGATCTTTGTATTCAATATTTCTCACCTGATGAATATAAAATGTTTTTTTTTTTCTTTAATGATAAAATTTTAACATGGATAATAATATATCGACGGTGATGTAACTCCTACTAAAATCAGTTAGGCGATACTGACTACTTTAACCTTTATTATTAGCGGATAAAAATAAATTAAAATAGTTTATTTCTGAATACATCCTATCTTATTTTAATTTAGATAAGAAATATTAACACTAATGTCCCAACAAGAGATTTTCAGTCAGATTTTCAAATGCGAAATCCAAAATAATATAGCAAAATATTAATATTTTTTTTATGTGGCAATATTAATATTTTACTATACACAGAATTCTTATTTGTTTATTTTTTACACCCAGGGAAGAAACAAGCAAATAAAGACAAAATGTTAAATTGACTACATATGTGATGAGTGTGATATATACTATATCAAATTGCTCATAAAAGAGGCTCTGGCAAAAGAGAGATAGGGTACAGCGTATTTATAAGCCTGCTTGACTGGAGAAGTATCTCCACCTCACAGAATACCGCAGTCATATAACTATGGCTTGAGGGTTATTGTGTTCCTGCGCGTGAGTGAGGTCACCAGAAACTAAGGAGTTGCTTCACTGGCAGCGGTGGTGGCGGCGCGCGAGCAATATTTCATGTTGGGAGCGTTAATATGGCTACGGTAACCGCTTCATATCAGGCGGGCCGTATGCTTGCCTGCCACCCGATGTAAAACCGGATACGCAAAATCAAACCCGAAAACCCGGATTTTAATATACCTCCGGTTTTGGGACCCCTAGTGACAGTCATGTACAGAGCGACCGAAAAGAGTAGAAATTAATTAAATAGGAACTAACATTTTTTCACATCTAGCATCACGAAATTGACAGTTAACGGTATTTGAACTGTTTTAGAGCTGAAGAAATAATTAAGGAGAAGATTTCTTCTCCTTAATTCGTTGATTTGTTTGATTGATTGGAAAAAAGGAAGACCTTAGCGAAAGGTAAACCACAAGAACTAACCTCTGAATAAAGCATTGTTGATCCTGAAGAGTGGTTGTCAAAATGAAAAAAGAAGAAGACTTGACTGACAGTAGCTTTGCTTGCTTGCTTGTTGCAAAGAGAATAAAAGATTATCAGCTTGTTATTCTTTCTTTTTTTGACAGCAAGCAATGCAATTATTGCCGCTGACCTCTAAATTAGGAAGCTCTAGGAATTATAATATCGTAAAAAATATAAGGAGGTATAAAATGGATAATACATGTTTATTAAAATCTATTAGAGCATGTATACCACCGCTCGATGGCAACAGTCACAAAGGTCAAGCCGGCAGAATAGGCATAGTTGGAGGATCATTAGAATACACCGGAGCTCCGTATTTCGCTGGTATAAGTGCTTTAAAGGTATGTAGAATATTTACAGTTTCCTTGATGTCCTAAGCAATTTATGTCATACATAAGTATAATAGCGGGATATACCGAGCTTTATTGTCTTTTTATTATTTAATGTGAAACTAGTTTTAATATAATACACCCATTTTGAATGTAAATGCTTATATATATACATATATATATAGGAATAAAAAATATAATAACGTGGAATAGTACAAGTGCTTTATTATAACATTATGATAATAATGTTCCACCAAGTGCCAACAATCAACAGTATCAACTTTATATAAGAATAAATTAGTATAAAAAATATCTCAAGAATATTAATCTTATAATTTTGATGGTTACTACCTACTAGCAATAAAGCTATAAATAAATAAATATTCCTGGACAAATTACACACTGCCACCTAGTCCCAAATTGAGCAAAGCTTGTACTATCAGCACCTACTAGATAACTGATATACATAGTTCAAACATTTTTTTAGTAAATACATACATATAATACATAGGAAACACCCAGACCAATATAAACAGATATGTTCATGCACACAAATGTTTGTCTTGTGCGGGGATCAAACCCACGACCCTGGAATGAAAGTGGCCGTCGTTATTACTAACATTAGACCACCAAGCTCGTCATATATCATCGCTATATATACATTAACAGTTTATTTTTATTGTTAACAGGTTGGTGCAGATTTAGTGCATATATTTTGCACTACACCAGCAGCAACTGTCATTAAATCATACAGCCCTGAATTAATTGTACACCCACTGCTAGATCAGCCAAACGCATTAACAGAAATAATCCCATGGTTGGAAAGACTACATGCTATTGTTATTGGGCCAGGCTTAGGGAGAGACATTAAAACGTTTAGCGTTGTTTCTGATCTAATAAATACTATCAAGATACATAAAATTCCTCTAGTTGTTGATGCAGATGGATTGTTTTTAATAACAGAAAACCCTGAATTGTTAAAGGATTTCACATCTACTGTGATTTTGACACCTAATAAAATAGAATTTGAAAGATTTTACCAAAAAACAAATGGTTTTAATGAACTTGACAAAAACATTATTGTTTTTAAAAAGGGAGCATCGGATGAAATATTTAGTGAATACCCTGATATACTATGGAAATCTAACATAGGAGGCTCTGGGCGAAGATGTGGAGGGCAGGGTGATTTATTATCAGGTTCAGTTGCCACATTTTTAAATTGGACCTTAAGTAATGCAAACAAAATAGATTTCAAAGCAGACAACAAAAACATGGCTGCTGCATCATTGTCATGCTATGCAGCTTCACGGTTAGTACGAAGCTGTAACGAAAAAGCATTTAAAGCCAAGGGCCGGAGTATGTTGGCTACTGATATGATTGAATATATCCATGAGGCATTTGAAGAACTTTTTGGACAGTGAAATTGGAGCAGACATTTTTTATAAACATGCACATCGAAATGGAAAATGGCACTACAAATGTGTGGTTTAATGTAAATACAGTGAATATGGGAATTTCAAAGTTGTGTCATGAAATAAACTGTAGGTTTAAGTAAGGCATTGGTATAATATGGTAGATTATTTTTGTAATTTTTTATTTTTCACATTTGGTAATGGGAAATTAGCCAGGATATTCTAACATTTCTAAGAACATGGGTACTAGCATTTACCCAGCAATATTTTAAAAATATTTTTATCTAATCTCATACTGAAATTTACACATTAAAAAACTAAACACAATATCTTAATGACAGTCTTAACGCACAAGCTATCAAAATAAATTTTAAAAAGTTATTTTTCGATACAGCTCATAAAAGGACAACTGTATCGTAAAATAACTTTTTTACCATTTCGATACAGCTTCAGCCCTGGATACAGGTATTTTAAACAGGTTGCAATGCAAATACACTCCAACTTTGCAAAATTTTGCTACATAACCTGTGAACGCGGCGTCGCGCATGCGCACTACGCATGCTCGATCTGCAAATGGATTTATAAGTAAGAATTATAGCTGTTAAATTAACTTCATGGTTGTATTTAAAATATTATTATCATATATTTCATGAGATTAGATAAAGTATGAAACTGCACATAATTAGGTATTAAAATACTCGTGTGGTCTATTATAACATTCGCCTTCGGCTCATGTTATAAACTCACACTCGTATTTTAATAACCCTTATTAATGCAACAATTTCATAAACTACTATTATATACTATCTGTATTTAATATGAAATTACTGTGATTTTGTCATTCATTAATCAGTTGAACAATACATCTTCAAATAATATATTATATCAATTGTTTTCAAGAATGTAATTATGAAAAATATAAGTCAACTGTTTTTTATAGGTATATAATAAATTTTTGAGACGGATTTGTTCTAGTTTATTGGTACTAACTACTAGCTGTTGCCCATGACTTTCATACAGAATTAATTATATAACTATCCTATCTGTTAAGTCTGACCAAACTACACCAGTATTCATTATAATGTGAAACGATTGGAACTTGTGTGGGTTTGTGGATTTTAGGAATAGCTTCAGTTTATAACCCTTTTTATACACACCTTAGCATCCAAAATCGGATCGTCAAAAAATCCTTCTGGTATAGGCTGGTCTGATGCTTGCTGAGCTTTAGGTTCAATCTCCTCTTCTGTGGCTGTAGGTTGATCTAAACAATAAATGTAAATTAAGTTTGTTTTACTAAAATATCTGCATGTAAGGGTACTCACTCGATCAATTAATAAATCAGCTAAAAATTTATTCATTATAAACCAATTACATATTCCATAATCTTAACTTAGTGTTCAGTAACTCATTGTTTATAACTATAGTAGGATATTTTAAAAAGATTTAAGAGGTGATTACTAAAATATTTCTGTATGTATCTTTTTTTAAACAAATAAGTAGCAGTTCAACTATATGTAAAAAAGATACATAGTCGAACAGAGAACCTCCTTTTTTGAAAGTGATTAAAAAAGTAATTTGATATAACTTTTCAGTTCACAAACTTAACATTTATGTGCACAGTCAGGTTTCTAGCGAGATTTTCACACAGAATGTGTTTCTCCAAGATTTGACTGTGTTTTCACATTAGCAGGCAAATGCATAATTGTGTATGCATTATATTGATATTATTACACTTGACATGTTCATGAACACAACTGAAAATGATTCTCTCGTGTAGAACTAAAGCTACAACTTATTGTATAGTGACAGTACATCTACTTCATAAAAACTGATTTTGTTTTAATAGATTTTGCATAGAAGCATATTATACATATTATATAACCCTAGTAAATTAGGACATGTATGAAAATATTTTGTACAATTATTTTCGACTACATGTGTTTTAAAGCATATTCCACTATGCTGCTAAGCTGCTGCTTCGTAGAGTCAAGTGTCTTCAAATTGTGCAAAGATCACTGATTTGGAATAATGAATGTCACCTAACAAAAGCTGGGACCTTATACCAGGACCGATAGGACTTAATATGCTGAAACCTGGAGAAGCTTTCAATAAATAAATTATCCATAGACAGGCTACTTTAACATTACTTAAACTGTTATTAGACTGACATGCACCAAACATCAACAAGCTCATCTATGGCATGTTTGTGCATCCCATAACCACATTAAAATCTATCTTAATACATAAAATTCTCGTCTTGCGGTGTTTGTTACCAAACTACTCCGAAATGGCTAGACCGATTTTTATGAAATTTTGTGTGCCCATCGGGTAGGTCTGAGAATCGGCCAACATCTATTTTTCATACCCCTAAATGATAAGGGTGACTCACCCCAAAATATTTTTTTTATTTTATTGACAAATTTTTTATATTTATTTTATTATGATTTAGCCTTGAAAAATACATACAACTTCAAATTTTCACCCTTCTACCATCAACCCCTAAATTTATATGGCAAAACAATGTTTGCCGGGTCAGCCATATAATAATATTGTATTATGTTTAAAATTATTATTCATATACTGTTTTATTATAGGTTACACAGAATTGAATAAATATTAATTTTTAACAATACCTATTAGATCTACTCTCAGTAATTTTTCTTCTGGTACAATGAAATAATTAATTTCAAACTATACTTATGTATGACAATAATTACCTATTTTGCTTGGCATGGTAGTTACAGAATTTAAAGGTGCCCTTTTAATCTCTTCATTGTGGTGTGTAACAACTTGTTTATCATCATTCTTTGGTTTTGGTATCAGTGATGGTGATGGTTGGCTTGCATTTTTTAATATCCCTTTCATCTTCTTTTCAGGAGGGACATCTTTTGGAGGGCTTGAACTTTTATGTTTTATTTTCCCAACTGTGAAATTATTTGTTAGCTCTTTTAATTTCTTTGCTTTCTCAACGTTTTCTCTGTGTTGTTTACTATTTACATGCACGGTCCAGACATTCTCAGACCTTACTATAGAATTACATAGAACACATGTGAGTTGTCCAGCATTATTGTATTTTGCAAGAGGATTGTCTATTTTTGTTGGCTTTGAATCCTTCTTTTTACGTTCGGCCATCAATCGACGCATCTCCTCTTGAGCTTTTTTCTTTTCTATTTGCATTCGCAGAGACATTTTCATATATCTTGAAATTTCAAACGTACAGCAGATAATGAAAAGTTCACTCACTTCACGACTCAATACGAGTTCAGCAATTAGTATCACAGAATAGCGGAAAATTAACAATAACCGCAACAAATAATGAAATATTTTTGTTTGGAGTTTCGAATTTTCGATAATTTGTACAACACAATAAATAAGAGCAATCACACAATTTTATTCTGAACTGAATCAACCAAACACAACACAGGTGACCAATTTACGCTGTCATACAAGTGACAGTGACAGTGGAAATTTGGTGATTCCTGTATTGACTTTGACACGGGGACTTTTTGGCGGGAACTTGGTTAACACTTAACTTGGTTAGCATGTGCTTCTAATTAAATTTTCATCATTATATTGATTAATAACAAACATAGTGTATTATAGTGCAATTGCATATTATTACTGGAATCTTTGATTACTGATTAAAAGTATTTAGGCCGTACTGTCGAGTTGTTCCAAAATGTCACGCAATGCAGCAGGCAAATCGCACTATCAGTTTTGCTGTTCAGTTTTTTTATGAGGGGGACAAGCGAGCATGTGGGTCACCTGATGGAAAGTAATACCCACCGCCCAGAGAAATCAGCAACACCTTGGGGATCGCCGATCCGTTTCCAGCCTTAGGGGAAAGGGGTCTTATAAGGGAAATAAAGATTTTGTTCTTGAAGGCTCCCATGACGTAATTATTCTGAAATATCACTGATGGCAGTTGATTCCACAATTTCGCCGTTTGTGGTATAAAATGTCTTAGTCGCTAGTGTTCTGCGCGGCTGATAACCGGGGACTATTTGCCCAGCCTCGGATTGTTAGACGAGTTGTTTGAAACTCGCTGGTGATTCGAGATTTGTATGTTATAAATTCTTGTGCTTCTTTATCCGTGAGTAATTTGAACTTCACGAGTGTATTAAGGTTAGCTTGTACCTTCGATAGACTGAACTAAATAGATAAGTGTTACTAATCAGTTCGTTGTCGATTTGTTTGAAATAAATTAATAAAGTATTGAACACTGCGGTGCGGCGGAACATTTTATCCTTTTAGGGCTTTGAGTATTAATCGACTGGAGATGCCATACGCGGGCGACCCCCTCCGGCAAAGTACATTGGTCAACTGGTCATACACGTTATATAAAACTACTTAAAGTCGCTTCACCGTCATTTTGCATCGCTCCGTGTCGCGTGACGTTTTTCTCGAAAAATGGTGAGTTGTGCAGTATTATCGTGCAAAAGGCGATCTGATAGCTTAAATTCGCAACAAGATCGCGTTTTCTATCATAGGTAAGTATTTTTACTAACTATTAAATGTGTATTAAAGTACAATCTCCATTTAAAGTAAAAACCATTGCGATACGTAAACGACAGAGAAATGTAAACATGAATACAGTGGTACAGGGGCGAATCGGCTTTAGGGATGTGACAAAGTCAAAAAAGCGATTCAACATTTGAATGAATCATTCACTCATTCAATTACTGCAGTTCGTATAATAGTCAGATTTTTTTATTAGATATTGTATTAAATAGTAGGTATAGATGTATGTTACATTTAAATCTTGTAAGGTGAATTAGAAAAATTACCTTTCTCTGGACATACGATGTTGAAATTTTATCTGAAAATGAAAAGAAATGTTGGCTAAAAAAAGTAGGTAAAAGCAATACATTTAGTGTAGGACTATGAGTGTATACGTTATACAGATACTATTATTTATAGGCTTTATTTAATATAATTGTATTTCCTTTTATATTTCCAAAAGATCTAAAAGAAAAATGGAGAAAATTTTGTAATGACGAAAATGATTCTTGGAAACCTACACATACAAGTGTTATTTGTTCGGAGCACTTTACCATAGTAAAAATAGAGAAGTAAGATAACTTCATACAAACGCACCGAGCGCGGTTTGTATGTGAGCGCGCCCGTACGTATGGCCGTCGCACGCACACACTGACAACATTTATAGGAGTTTATATGGAGCGCCAGTCGGGGTCAGGGCTGTTGCGGAATCATAACGTGTTGAGAGGGGTTTCCTTCAGGGTTGATTCACTATCACCTTTTGGGAACACACTATCTAAAAATGTTATTAAAAACTTCCTCTTCTCATAATAAAATATATTTCATCAAAATAAAACTTAAAACAATAAACCACAATCTACCACATCTTTTTCCTGATACTTCTTGACAACTTCATTTCAACTCCTAAATTTTCTCAAATCCCAAACAAAATACATTCTTTTATTTAAATTCAAATTCCTACAATGTCACTATGTTTTTTAGCCATCAATAAAACCATAAACAATAAAACTAATTCTCCAACATCCCCTCTTAAATTAATATTACCTAACTTATTAAATCCCATACACATATTCCCCACTTAACAAATCTATCTAAATAAATATAACCCCATAAATATTAATTTAAAATAATTCTACCTAAACAACCTTAATATATAAATTTCAAATTAATCAATCAAAACAACCTTAAAACTAAATTTCAAATTAATCAGCCAAACAACCTTAATCTATCATTATATCTATAACATTACATTAAATCACTTCAATATGTTCATTTTTAATTAAGTGTCACTAACTATATATTTCCTTAGTCTTAAAAACTTTGTTCTGTCTAATCCTTTTGTCAATATGTCTGCATAATTTGAATTTGTTGGACAGTAGAATATCTCAATTTTATTTTCTTGAATTTTTTCTTTAATAAAGTGAAATCTAACGTCTATATGTTTACTTCTTCTATTCAAGATTCCATTTTTAATTAATACAATAGCCGACTGATTATCAACAAATAGTTCCGTTTTTGGTATTTTACCAGTTATTTCATGAATTAATTTTTGAACGTATAATAGATCTTTAATGCATTCGGCAGCTGAGATGTATTCTGCCTCTGTACTGGACAGAGCAGTCACGGACTGTTTACGCGAACACCAATGAACAGGTCCACCACTGTACAGGATGACAAAGCCAGTCGTACTTTTCCTAGTATCAGGATCACCGGCAAAGTCTGCATCACAATACGCTCTCAAAGTTAAATCACTCCCTCTCAAATAAGTAATCCCATTCGAAACAGAGCTTTTTAAATACCTAAACAAATTTTTGATATTTAGAAAATCATTTAAGTTAGGATTCTCTTGAAATCGACTACAATACCCAACATGAAAAGCAAGATCTAAACGAGTTTTATTCACTAAATATAATAAAGAACCTATAAATGTCCTATAACGATGCACATCATCAATACTCCCTTTCCCCTCTTGATGTGTATCGATCAAAATATCCGGATAAACACTTGGTTTCAAATTCTCATAATTATATTTATTAATTAATGATTCTACATATGTCTTTTGATATATTTTTACAAAATTATCTCTAACGTCTATATCAATACCAAGAAACTTTTCAACTTTATCAAACTTTCTCATTTCAAATTCTTTTTCTAATTTTGTTATTATATTATTTAATTGTAAAATATTATTTCCGATTAAAACTCCGTCATCAACATAAATTGCTAAATATATTTCTTTCTCTTTACAGAAAAATAAACAAGGATCTAATTTTAATTGTATAAAACCTAACTTTTTTAAATATTCGGTTATCCTCTTGTTCCACATAAGTGGTGCTTGTTTCAGTCCATATAAACTCTTCTTTAATTTACAAATTTTATTCTTACTATTTTCAATATTATAGCCTGTTGGTATTTCCATAAAAATTTCTTCTTCCAAATCTCCATATAAAAATGCTGTCTTCACATCAAATTGCTTCATCTTGTATCCTCTTTGAGCCGCAATTGCCAACAGTAAACGTATACTTGTAGTATTAACCACTGGACTATATGTTTCTTTATAATTAATATTATATTTCTGTAAGAAACCTCTTGCTACTAATCTAGCTTTATATTTTCCACCTGGTTTAATTGTAAAAATCCATTTACTTGTAATTATTTTTCTATTTTCTGCTTCTGACTTATTTACAATAACCCATGTCTTATTCTTTTCCAAAGAATCTTTTTCTTCATCAATGGCCTTTTGCCATAACAACTTCTCATCACCTTTAATTGCTTCACCATAAGTTAAAAACGAACTTTCTAAATCATAATCTTTCAATCTCTCTGGTAATCTTCTCTCTCTTTTAGGCAAAATTCTTCTAGGAATTTGTTCATTAATTATTTCATTTGCATCTTCAAATAGTTCATCATCTTCATCTTCATTTTCTTGAACATTTTCATTTAAAATCTCTGGCTCCACTATTTCATTTACACAAACACCATTATCATCTTCACTATCATTATTATTTAAAACCTCATCATTATTCTTTAAACTTTCTTCATTATTATTTAAAAATTCTTCATCATTATTAACCGCACTAATTCCATCACTATTTTCTAAATTATAATCATCGACAATATCTATCACTTGTGTATTCCCATCACTATTCGACCCTGCATGACTATATCTATAATTTCCCCTCTCAAAGTGAGAATCACTATCCACCGAACACTCATTAACATTTTCATCACAAAAAATTCTATATAAATCCATCATGTTATCACTCGAATTATATTCTTCTAAAAATTCAGTAACTTTTGTTTTATTATTATCAAATTTCACATCTCTAGAATAATGTATTTTTAAATTAATTGGATCCCAAATCTTATAACCATTATTCGTATAACCAATTAATAAACCCTTATTGCACCTTGAATCTAATTTACTAACATTAGGTTTATTATTTTTAAAATAAGCCAAAGAACCGAAAATATTTAAATGTTCTAAATTTGGAATTCTGTTGAACCACATTTCAGCCGGCGTTCTACTATTAATTCTATTCGAGCACCTATTAGTTAAATATGCTGCAGTAAGTACCGCTTCACCCCATAATTGTTTTGGTAAACTCATATCAAATAGTAACGCTCTAGTCTTTTCCATAATTGTTCTATTTAATCGCTCAGATTTCCCATTAAGTTGGGGTGTATATGGTATATTATAATCTATTTGAATTCCCCTTTCTTCAAAAAATTTCTTTAATCTATTACTAGAGTATTCTCCCCCATTATCGCATCTAAAAGTTTTAATTTTAGTATTAAAATGATTTTCTGCCACATTAATATAATTAATTATTTTAGAATATGCTTCATCTTTTCTTTTAATGAGAAAAACTTTCATAAAGTGTGTGTAATCATCTAAAAATGTGATAAAATATTTATATCCGTCAAAAGTTGGAACCCCTATTGGCCCACAGATGTCGCTATGAATAATTTCTAATGGCTTTGTAGCCCTATGACGTTCTGTTTTGAAAGGTTTTCTACATAACTTGGATTGCGTGCAGACTTCGCAGATGTCCAAACTATCTTTAATATCAAGATTAATACCACGTACTAAGCCTTTAGTATTATTAATCGAGGAATGTCCTAATGCTCTATGCCAAAATTCCTCTTTTGATATTCTAGAAAAGTTGACTGACCTTGAATTTCCTATGTGGTTAACATATTCAATAGGAATTCTTACGTAGTACAGGTCGTCACTGCCCCTGGTCGCAGTAAGAAAGCAGACCCCATCATCGTAGACCTTACATTGGTTTCTGAAAAGTTTAATTTCATAATTATAATCTGTCAGCTTCGGTATTGAAATAATATTTTTTATCATTTTTGGAACATATAGAACATCACTGAAGGTCAAATTGTTATTTCTACTGTACAGTTTTCCTACTTTATTAACAGTATGTATGTTACCATCAGCTGTTGCTATTTTATATTGTTTATTGCTTAAATTTTGTAAATATTTATCATTATTAATTATATGGTTACTTGCTCCAGAATCCATTATAAATTCAACTATTTCATGTGAACTGAATGTTAAAGATTTGACATTACTTACAGTACTTGATCCTCTATCTAAGCAGTATTTTGTATAATGTGAGTCATTCTTACAAATACTACAGTTATTTTCTTCTTTGCAAGCTGTATGTTTATGTCCAATTCTTAAACATTTAAAACATTGTAATGCATTTCCCATGTATTCCATCCTGTTATGTGTATTTCTGTTTCTGCAAAATTTAGCAACATGTCCTTTCTTGCCACAGTTGTAACAGTCTTTAATATAAAATGTGTTGGCAGTTGTTTCACTTTCATCATTCTCCTTTCTGTCTTGATGATTTACCTCCACTAATATTCTTGAAATCAAATTATCTAAATTCCTATCTTGTTTTCCAGTTGATTGCCACGCCGTTCGAAAGTAGTCAAATTTTGTAGGTAAACAGCTTAATATTTTTGATATGACTTGCTGGTCTTCCATTTGAAAATCAAGGCTCCTAATTTTTGTTACTTTATTTTGCAGTTTACTAATGTCATTCATTATGTTTTCTGTAATTTTGAAATTATAAAATTCTTCCAATAAAGTGCAAATCTGTGTTTCTTTATTTCCCAAAAATAAATTATCTAATTTTGTAATCATATCCTTAGCGGTATCACATTCTATAATATGATTAATATATTTGTCGTGCAAACTATTAATAATTAGGTATTTTGCTTTATTGTCTTTCTTTGTACATACCTTTTCTTTTGATTCGGCAGTCAAAACATCATGCAAATCTTTAGCTTGTAAAAGAATAAGCATCTTTTTCTTCCATATGGTATAACCACAGTCACTGTTTAGTTTAGGATAAAAATCAGTTTTAAATTTCTCACCCATATTTTCGGAATCCATGTTAATTTATTAATATAAACTCGTAATCAAAAAAATATTTTTTGCAAGGCCCATAACCTTTTGCGGAATCATAACGTATTGAGAGGGGTTTCCTTCAGGGTTGATTCACTATCACCTTTTGGGAACACACTATCTAAAAATGTTATTAAAAACTTCCTCTTCTCATAATAAAATATATTTCATCAAAATAAAACTTAAAACAATAAACCACAATCTACCACATCTTTTTCCTGATACTTCTTGACAACTTCATTTCAACTCCTAAATTTTCTCAAACCCCAAACAAAATACATTCTTTTATTTAAATTCAAATTCCTACAATGTCACTATGTTTTTTAGCCATCAATAAAACCATAAACAATAAAACTAATTCTCCAACAAGGGCTGCGTCGTACGCAAAACCGTCCGCTCCCACGCAAGATTCGCGCCTGCGCTGACGTTCGGGTCAGTGGGTAACTTTCGGGGCGGGTAATAATTTTAACATTTAGGTACCTACCTACGTCGTATATAACTACAAATACGTTAAAGATGGCTACAAAGTCGACTAGCCATAAAAAAAACATTGCAATGTTCATGGATGTCTCGGATACCCTAACCATTCGGCCACCGACACTCCTAATAATCACATTATAAGTGTGTAAATTAAAAAGTAATAAAAATAGTTTAGTGTAAAAAATAATATATAATAGGTACTTAATAAAAATATATTTTCATAATAATTTAGATTATTTGAATAAATATTATGATTCAGTAAAGCTACGTTTTAATTAATCCTATTCCTATTTAGACCGTAATTTTTCTAATCACTAAACAGATAACATGAAGTAGGTTTTATCAGATGGTAGGAGTCGCCTGGGTGAGGACAACAGCCTTATCTATTACTGCCGCCAAGCAACAATGCTTGCATGGTTGTGTTTTGTGTTCCGGTTTGAAGGACAACGCACCTGCGATTCTGCATTTTTGTTGCCAACAGCTTGAATGCGTGAATCGTGGATGTTATGGGCGACAGTTACCGCTCACCATCAGGTGGGCTGTCTGCTCGTTTGTCACTGAGTAAGCATGCATTAAAATGTAGGTAATGAAAAAATTCCAGTCACTCCTGGTGTATGTACAAAAATAATTATTTTTATTCTTTTTAGATTTCCACACCCAAAGGGTAAAAACGGGACCCTATTACTAAGATTCCGGTGTCCGTCTGTCTGTCCGTCTGTCACCAAGGGCTGTAAGCATCTCATGAACCGTGGTAGCTAGACAGTTAAAATTTTCACAAATGATGTATTTCTGTTATAATAACAAATACTAAAAACAGAATAAAATTAATATTTAAGGGGGGCTCCCATACAACAAACGTGATTGTGTGTCGTTTTTGGTACGGAACCCTTCGTGATCGAGTCCGACTCGCACTTGGCCGGTCTTTTGTTACAGATCCCTAACACTTACCCTACTTAATTTTGTATTTTGTACCTTACTTAATTTTGTATAATAGAGATTGACTAAGTATTTTTGACGGTTGAATAAACTACATATTAAGCGACAGCCCTACGTGTTTAGGCTATTATCTCCCGCTCGGGGCTTGAGTTGTCCTACTTCTCTATTTTTATTATGACTTTACTCCGGAAAACTACAAAAATGCTAATAACAGAAAGACATTGATTGAAGGTGCAATACCTTCTTTGCGACTCTGTCCTTGTTTGTCGATTAATACTCAAAGTTTTAGGGGGTGAATTTTGAAAAATCCTGAAACACGTGTTTACTCATTTATCTATAGAAGTACTTACTTAACTTTGGGCCTCCGTTTCAACCTCTGGTTAAATTTGAAAAAACCTTTTTAAGTGATTTCGTGTCCACTATGTCATATTTTTAAGTCGATGACATTTTCATAAGTGACGTCCCCGAAAACAATGGATTTTTTTATTATGACATTTCAACCCCATTGCACCGCGGAGGTGCGAGATATGACTTTATGTCACGTCGGCAATGTTGGATTATAAAATAGTTGTTTTCGCTATCAGCGACCCGATAAACCATAAAAACAATACCCATGACGATTTTCAGACTTTTTCATCCCATTTTACCTCTATAGAAACAGGTGTTTACTCATATAACTATAGAAGTACTCGTGCAAAGTTTCGGATAAAATAGTCCAACTAATCTTGTATCCCCCCATACAAACTTTGAACCGCCATTTCTCCCCCTTATGGGGTGAATGTTAAAAATTTCTTTCTTGGTGATTGTTTATACCTCACACGTGCCAAATTTGGAATCTCTAGCTAGACATATCAGTTTGGCAGTTTGGGCTGTGCGTTGATATATCAGTCAGTCAGGACTTTGAATTATATATATCGAAGATAGATAGATGAGCTCACAAAAGCGGCTGGCTGCGGATGGATGCGGAAAGCGGAAATGCAGGAAGGCATGTATTCACCAGTGATAGATACAGGTTGATAATGATGATGAAATAGGTGACTTTCACGGTGTAAGTGGCTCATCATCATCTTCAAAGTCAACCTCTCCTGTATCCACCCTGCTGTTAAGTATACGAGTATGAGGCACTGGTGGAAGAACACTAGGGCATGCCCCAACCGACCGAGAGGATGTAGGTATCTGCATCCCTGCATTTATTTTTATTTTTGTATTTGCAAATATTAAAATTCCAAAAGCTACTTACTCATACTAATTTTTTCTGATTAAATTCGTTGTGAATTCCAAGGCAGCCGTAGTCTAACCTCCGGAACTGCAAATTATTTCATTGTTCATTGCCTTTTTTAGTGGTCGCCGCTGTTAATCCTGGCTACAAAGGACTACCACTGATGGGAATTTGTGGTGTGCCACGGGACGGGGGTCCACCACAAATGGTATGTTTTTAGGGTTCCGTATTTCAAAAGGAAAAACGGAACCCTTATAAGATCACTTTGTTGTCCGTCTGTCTGTCTGTCAAGACCCTCTAACTCGAGAATGCGTGGAGGTATCAAGCTGAAATTTGAACTGTATACTCAGGTCTGTGGTCCCATGAAGTTGTAAAAAAATCAAACTGCTAAGTTTACGTAAAAAAAAGATATGGGCGTTTATTCAGCAAAAAATGCATATTTCGACACATTCTCTCGTTGACCTAGAACTATGAAATTTGGCAAGCAACATCGTTATAGACAACAAGTACAGAAATAAATCTCAAAACTATACATTTGTAATTAAATCTTAAAAAATAGGGGTTAGATTTCTGAACTATTTATAATGATCCTACGTACGGAACCCTCGGTGGGCGAGTCCGACTCGCACTTGTCCGGTTTTTTAATACTGCGCCGGGTCACAAACAAGCATACGGCTCGCCTGATATGAAGCGGTCGCAAGTGTCGCAACATCCAATATCGCTGGCACACTGTCATGCCCGCTGCTAACGCAGCAACTCCTTCCTGGTGACCTTACTCACTCGCAGGAACACAACAATTCTTAAAAAGATTGATGTTCATTTATTTTTTTTAATACCCCATTGTTTTATAAGTTGAAAGTTGTGCTATTTCTCTTATTAGAAATTTTGAAATCAGTGCTATGTCTGTTGGTGGATGAGGACACTCCCCACGGCTCGCCTGATATGAAGCGGTCGCAAGTGTCGCAACATCCAATATCGCTAGCACACTGTCATGCCCGCTGCCAACGCAGCAACTCCTTCCTGGTGACCTCACTCACTCGCAGGAACACAACAATTCTTAAAAAGATTGATGTTCATTTATTTTTTTTTAATACCCCATTGTTTTATAAGTTGAAAGTTGTACTATGTCTCTTATTTGAAATTTTGAAACCAGTGCTATGTCTGTTTGTGGATGAAGACACTCCCCATACAATTTTGCCCATGGTTTTTACAATTTTTTTTCTATTTGTCCAAAGTTACAAGTGGCGAAAATGAATCATTGAGTGGAGCGAGCGGAATGCTCATATACGCCGGAGTCACACTTGGAAATGAAAAGGCTCCAAACAACTGAACCGATTTTATTGAAACTTGTTACAATTAAAGACCTCGAGATGCTAGAGTTTTGTGTTGAAAAAAAATTGAGATCGATCATGTCCTTGAGGAATGGTATACATTTCCATTGAAATCAATGGAAAACATACACTTAGCGAATCTAACCGCTCCACTCAACCTCGATTTTGACCCCGTGGGCTAGAATACGGCCTAGTTATCTATTTAGTTTTAAAGATTGAAAAATGTGTAAGAATCGTAATTTAATATCGAGGGAGAGAGAGAGAGGGAGAGAGAGCATCCTGTTGTTGTATAGAGATCTCCAGCATGGAGTTATCGCACAAGCTCAAATCGCTGGATCTAGAGATTCCAAATTTGGCACGTAGGTTCCTTATGACGTCTAGGGGTACAAAAGGGGTAAAAAAGAATTTTTCAAAATTCAGGAACGACTGGCAGAAGCGAGTGAACAGAAATCATGTCTCAATGGTGGTTCGCTAGTTGCTCACCAATTCTGCCGACGGAGTCGAATTTTGATCTCACTATTTACTCTCTGAACCTTGAGGCAGCAATAATTTTGAGTTTCAAATCAGAGACATTACGATTGCTAATGATACGAGCCATGGTTCAATTCTCATACGCAGGTTGCTTGATGTGCTTTTTTGTAAGATCGATTAAACTACGGACGTCTTTTTAGGCCCTTCAGCAGCTACAGTGCGGTTGGGGATTAAACATTCCTTGCCAGTTGATATTGCCTCAGACACTGCGGTTATGCTGGAGTCAATGTCAATGGATTCGAGCAATCCATTTTTTAATAAAATAATAATAACAAAGTAATAATTTCATATACACTCTGTGACTATAAACGCACCTTATTTCTTACTTACACTTATTTCCAGGGGTTAAAGGAGAAATTGCAACTTTAAGATATTTATACAAAAAAATCATAAATACGTTATTAAATAAATAATGACCAAGTATCAAAATTTTATTGTCCTAGTAATCGATGTTGCCCGCTGAGCGATAGTGGCGCCCTCATTTATTTTCTACTGTTCTCTGTCGCATCACAGTTTATGTATGTAATAGTACTACGTCGCATTTAAAACCCAAGAGATCACATATCACACGAAAGTACTTAATTGTTGAAATGTGACTAAAAACGTATGTTTGGGCCACTAACCGCTCATCTGCCCCTAAAGTGAGCCCCCCCCCCCCCCCCGCGCAAACGGCGGAACGATGCCCATTTGTTTATTGTACCTACCTGCCCGACGCGTGTGGTCGGGGCCCCATAAAAACGGTCATTGAGACGCAACTTTGTTATTGAGTGCCTACAAGTGGTGTTTTTTACGTTTACTAAGAACAGCACTATACAATGCCGTCTTTTGTTGTTCAACACTCGACTATAGTGTAGAATTACCTAAACGGTTTATAATGAATATTTAGAATTTCAACAAATATAGTGACACATGTTGCGACGATATATTTATATCAAGACACGCATGGGCACAAATACTCAGCTCACAGCTTCGATACCTAACATAACGGAACCCTTATAAGATCACTTTGTTGTCCGTCTGTCTGTCTGTCTGTCTGTCAGTCTGTCTGTCAAAAATTTCTATGTCGAGAATGCGTGGAGGTATCAATCTGAAATTTGAACTGTATACTCAGGTCTACGGTCCCATGAAGTAGTAAAAAAATCAAACTGCTAAGTTTACGTAGAAAAAAGTTACGGCCGTTTATTCAGCAAAAAACGCATATTTCGACACACTCAAGGGAATCAAAACCTATAGGGTACTTCCCGTTGACCTAGAACTATGAAATTTGGCAAGTAACATCGTTATAGACTACAAGTATAGGAATAAATCTCAAAACTATACATTTGTAAATAGATCTTAAAAAATAGGGCGTCTATATTTTTTATAGGGTGTCGAAATTTCAAATTGAAATTACTAGTTCAAATGGGGTATCATATGAAAGGGCTTGATGTACACATTGCAAAATATATTTTATTTATTTTTTTCGACGCATTATTTCTTATTTATAACCCCGCCGCCACACTATGCTCCTCGCGCTGCTCATCGCCTTGCTCCTCGCGCTGCCGCGATGTTTCCCTCACTGCCCACACACTGCTCTACTCGCGCAATTATTCGCGACGCTCCGCACTTGGACATTCGCATTTGCTATACAATGGACGTTGAAGCTGTGGCAGCGTCCGCGATATGCATTTTTATTATAGCGAAACGAAGCTTTTTTTATGGACTAACGGTCGAAAAGATGCCATCAAACATTTCTTTTTTGCTACCAGCTCTTATGGAAATGTTCATGACAGACATGATTAAAAAAAAAATGATTTAAAAAATATGACGCGTGTTACGCGCCCGAGCGCTCGATGCGGAATGCGTCCGAGGCGATTATGTGGCCGGCCACTCGCATTCACGTTGCCGGCCCTTTGACTCGCGCCCAAAAAACCGATAAAACAGGGAATGATGGGCAAGACGAAGAGCAAGACGAGCGGCATGACGAGTAACGTGGCCACACTACGTTCCTGCCTACTTCCCTCGCTACTTCCCTCGCCACTCGACGAGTGTATGGCAGGGCTATAATGAAAAATATCAAATTTAATAGTGATACTACGTACCTACGGAACCCTTGGTGGGCGAGTCCGACTCGCACTTGTCCGGTTTTTTTATATGAGAGGGGGCAAACTAGCATGTGGGTTACCTCGTGGAATGCAATCACCACCGCCCACGAAGATTAGCAACACTAAGGGGTCGTCGATCCGTTGCCAGCTTTAATGGGAAGACTCTGTTCTTGAAGGCTCTTTCTTCTTTCATAAATGTCGTAATTATTCCGAAATATCGCCGAGGGCAGTTGATTCCACAGTTTCACTGTTTCCAGGATTTTTTAAAATGCAAACCCTAAAAGGGTACAATGGGGTCAAAACCTCTGAAAATCGTCATGGGTATTGTTTTTATGGTTTATCGGGTCGCATAATACGAAAACAACAACGATTTTAATATTTATCGTGGCTAACATGACCATTATTCCCTATTGGGGTGCGATGGGGTTGAAATATCTAAAATGGGGTGAAAAAGTCTGAAAATCGACATGGGTATTGTTTTTAGGGTTTATCGGGTCGCTTATTACGATAAAAACAACTATTTTATAATCCAACATAGTCGATGTGACATAAAAACTTATGGGGGTGGAATGGGGTTGAAATGTCATGATATCAACATGGGTGTTGATTCTATGGTTTTCTGGGACGTCAATTACGAAAATAGCATCGATTTGAAAATATAACATAGTGGACACGAAATTACTAAAAAGGATTTTTCAAATTTTACCCACTAAGAGTGCGAAACGAAGGTCCATAGTTTGTATGGGGAAACGAGATTAGTTGGACTATTTTATCCTAAACTTTACACGAAAACTTCTATAGATAAGTAAACTCAAACAGTATTTCAGGATTTTTCAAAATTCAATCCCTAAAAAGAATAAATTGGGGTCAAAAAGGTTGGAAATCGTCATGGGTATTGTTTTTATGGTTTATCGGGTCGCTGATTACGAAAACAACAACGATTTTAATATTTAACGTGGCTAACTTGACCATTATTTCCTATTGGGGTGCGATGGGGTTGAAATGTCTAAAATGGGGTGAAAAAGCCTAAAAATCGTCATGGGTATTGTTTTTATAGTTTATCGGGTAGCTGTTTACGAAAAAATAACTATTTTATAATCCAATAATCCAACATAGGTTTTGTGACATAAAATCACCCCTGTGGGTGGGCGATGGGTTTGAAATGTCATATTAACAATATGTGTGTTGATTCTATGGTTTTCTGGGACGTCAATTACGAAAATGGCATCGATTTGAAAATATAACATAGTGGACACGAAATCACTTATAAGGATTTTTCAAATAGTACCCTTATGAGGGTGAAACGGAGGTCCAAAGTTTGTATGGGGAAACGAGACTAATTGGACTATTTTATTCTAAACTTTACACGAGTACTTACATAGATAAATGAGTAAACACGTGTTCGCTCCGAATTTCAAGCGAGCGAAGCCGCTGGCAAAAGCTAGTATTTATATAAATATAACATCAATGTTTGTTCAACATTGCGATGTTTGATTTAATAAGGTACCTACATGTAAAATATACGGTAGTTTTCTAATTAATTAATTGTAAGATATCACAGGTGTAAATATTTGATAACTATTTTATTTTCCAGTGGTAATAAATACATTTCTTACATTGTTTGGTGATTATTTTTTTTGAAAACCCACTAAAATTACTCGATACCTAATATATTTCCAGGTATTTCATAATTAATATTTATGAGAGGTTACATAGCGTTTTGATATTACTTGGTGATTCATTTTAAGTATATACTTATCAGATCTATTTTATGAACAAATAAGTACTATTAATATATATATTCTTGAAAATACATTTCTTTAATGATGTTGTCTATCATCCTTGCATTTATTACTAAATGATTAAATTATACCATCATTTCCGAGTTCCCAACGGTTAACATTTTTTTACAAATTTGAATGGTGGTATAGACAACCAAAGTCTACAGAATTATTTGTCAATTTCAGATTTGTCTTTGGTGCTTCAGTTGGTAGTCGCCAATTTTTTTCGGTTTTTGAAACATTTATTCCATTTAATTCAATAATTTATTTGCTAAAAATAATTTTACGTTACCTAATGAAATGGTGTTTGCGATGTTCCATATTTTGAAGTTTAGATAAGCTCGTAAACTTGCGTTCGTAAAATACATATTTTGTGGTCAAGAAATCGTGTGTTTATTCCTGATGCAGTGATATTTCAGCGTTATTTTAGTTTTAAAAATGGACATCGACGTTAGCAAAGAAAATATACAACCTCTAAGAGGTGGTAGAAACCTTGTGCAACTAGGGACTGCATTGCAAGCTCAATCAGACGTTGACGCTCAAAGACAGCTGCAGCTTCAAAAAGAGTAAGTTATACACCAATTTTTGAACATAACTATGGTGAAAAAAACCTTATTTTATCTCCTGTATCGTCTGCTTCTACAAAATTAATGTAAACCTGTTCTAAACATACAAATATTTTTACAGTGTATATTTGTCCTGTCTCCTAGTAAAGTGTTAAAGATGAACGAAGTTTCTTGTTGTGTTAGGTGATTACATGGTTTATATGTTTCGCAACAGGGAACATGAAGCAGCTATTAGACATTATCAGGGGCCAGATCCACTGGATCCATGGTTCAACTACATCCAGTGGGTAGAACAGTCCTTTCCTAAACATGGCCATGAAGGGCATATTGATAAGTTAATTAAGGACTGCTTGCAATTATTTGAAAAGGATGAAAGATACTTCCAGGATAGGAGGCTTGTGAAACTGTGGATTAAATATGTAAGTGTACTTTTTTGAGTCAAGCTACTGACTACCATCAAATTGAATGTAAAGGAAAATTCATCAACATTGGTGGATGTTTCATTTTAATGTAATCAGCAATTACTGAAATTAACTCACTTATTTGTGGTTCATATTAATATTCATTAAAATTGTTATTTAATGAACTAATACCTTTCTAGGTTGACTGTCTATCTAACCCGTTGGAAATCTATCAAAGGTTGTATAATACAGGAATAGGTGTAGAATGCTCAGAATTTTATCGCGCATGGGCATGTTACTGTGAAGAGTCTGGAGACTACAAGAAGGCTAATCAGGTTTATATGCTCGGGTTACAAGCCAAAGCACAGCCGTTAGATGAACTTGAGCAGGCACATATGTAAGTTTTTAAATTCATATACATACTAATGCCTCAGGGTCGTGGTGGAGAACATTTGTTTACAACTTACCTGTCTTTGGCAGAAACAGCACAGATGTAAAGTATTTACAGATATTTCATTAGGGAGTAGTACACAATGCAGCAGTTTATAAGTACCTATCTATCCATGTTATGTATTTAAGACACAGTTTGAGGCATATGCTCTTTTACTGTGTACTATTGTTACATCTCCCGCATTCATGCAGATCTGTATGTGTTACTGTCGATTATTGCTTCATTTTTGTAATTTTTTTGAATGCCAACAATTTTGTTCATTTATAAAGTTCAAGCTCCCAAAACATACTGTTTATTTTTAATTCTGTTTATATTTGTTGTCATTCTGTTTAAATTAGGTGCAAATAGTATTACACATAAACATCATCTTTGCAATTGATTTCTGAAACTGAAGTGTTCAATTAAAGATTGTTTACCAAGAGAATGGCTACCGATAATGTAGTATGTGATGTGGAAAAAGATGGCTGTAAATCATACATTCCAACTGACAATGTTTCTGTTCTGTTGTCTCCGATTAACTTTCTTGATTTCATTGTAATACTTAGTTGTGATTTTTGTGCAATGTTCAACTTTATTATAAAGCTGTTATTAATTGTAGGAATTTTCAATTATTCTTCGCCCAAAGAATGCTTCATGACGATTCTCCTACGAAGCGTAAAGCAGCATCAGCCTTGGCTGAAACAAGAATGGCTTTAACATCATTAAAATCTTTTAAAAGGCGTAACATTGCTAATGTGCCAGTGCAAAGGGTTGGTGAGAGCATCAAGAGTATAGCACCAGGAGTCGTGAGACAACATCATTATGATAATAGGATGAAAAATTCAAATGTTATGGTTAATGTTTATGAGGTAAGAGTCTATTATTTTCAATTATTTAAGTAAATAACTATGGGCGATGAAGTGTTGGATGCTCCCTCTGTAGATAGACCAATGAAGTGGTTGGATGTGGAAAGCAATGAATAAAGTGGCCTATTGCTTTCTGACATATGTGATCCTACATATGTTGGAAAGCATTTGGGAAGCCTCATATCCAATAATGACTAGAAACAGGTTGATAGTGATGATGATAAAGTATAATAATAATAATATTATGACTACTACTACTACTAACTAAAGATAGTATCTGTTATTTAAAAAAACTTTTTATCATGCATCATCAACATCATTTTATTGTTTACAAGACAACCTAGTGTCAATGTTGATAATAAATATGTAGCTTGTTACTAACTTGTACCAATTTACTGCATTTCTGAATCATCAAATTGGGACAGGCATTTCTTCTTCTCACATATACAGACACAACATTATTGTTGATGCTGTTGATTGTTGGCACTTGGTATAACGTTATTAACATTTTGTTTTTAATAAGGCACTTTTACTGTTCCATGTATAAAAATTATTTTTACTGACCAGTATGACCTAAACAAACAGATAAAGGTAAACAAATGGTTTATTAATAACAAAACAGAAACAATAAGTGGTTTTACTTAAATATTTCTAAACTGTCCTATATGTTCATGAATGATTATGAAAGTGTATCAAGAGCCATATTAAATGGTATCAATTTTATTATAGTTTATAAATCAAACTGAATTTATTGGAAAATTCATTGTAACATAGCCAATGGAGTATAATGCCCCCTTGAAGAATATAAAAAAAAAATCATTAAAAATTAAATTAAAATCCACCAATCCATCCGTCCTCTTCTGGCCGTCAATTATTTTTTTTGTGTCTAAATAGCTGAACTAATTTTAATAAAATCATAGACATAGATTATAACCAAAAGGAGGATATTGGCTACTTTTTGTCATGATAATCGATACTCGTGCGGGTGAAGCCGCGGGTGGAATCTAGTAAATATAATCTCGTAAATCACGCTGTTATTTAAGCTTTTGCTTGCGACTTCGTAGGCGTGTATTTCGTAGTGAAATGAATTTATTTATTTATCTACTAGCATTTCGGAATCCAGCATCCCTTGTGAATTTTGAGAAATTCTTTCTTAGTCGATGCCTACGTCATAATATCCATAATAGTGGTTTTAGCTGTGCATTGATAGATCAGTTATGCCTTTTATAGATACAAGATTAAAACAATTAGTTTAAAACACTTATGAAAAATAACAACGTGATCATGCATAAGGGCATGCATTTACATACGTTTATTATTTATTGCCTGACGTTTCGAACAAGTTGCACCGGTGCAACCTATACTCGAATGATCGCGTTAACTCCCGTTGTTATTTTTCATAAATCATGCAACGCGAAAGTTTAAAAGTTATTATATGTTTTAAACTTTCGTTATCTACTCTTATTCATCCCACTGCTAGGATACGGGTCTCCCCTCAATCGAAGGGGCTTAGAGCATACCCCACCACACTGTTCAACTGCAGGTTGACTTCAAACTTGCTATAATATTATTGTGTGATGAGTACCATGTCATCATACTAAATGTATGGTAGACAGAAACATCGAATTTTTGGTAGATGCAGTTTATCCTATTAACTATTATTAAATTTCAATGAAATATGCTTGTAGAGCACTTTAAAAAGTTCACTAAACAAATTTTCAATATCTTGTATACTTTAGAAATAAACAACCGAGTGATGGAAATGATGCATGACATTTCCATCCTGTTGGCAATTTATATGTACAATATTTAGATAGAACCTATAGAACCAATACTTCTATTAGCAAAACAACAATTGCGTGTATGGATAAATATGTCTGTATAGGTTGCGGACTTTTTATAATTCGGATATATTACAGACTAGCTGGCCAGGCGAACTTCGTATCGCCTTTAAATATTTTTGCGTTAATTTTTCTGATTTTTAGGGTTCCGAACCTCAAAAGGAAAAACGGAACCCTTATAAGATCACTTTGGCTGAAATTTGAACTGTATACTCAGGTCTACGGTCCCATGAAGTTAAAAAAAATCAAACTGCTAAGTTTACGTTGAAAAAAGTTACGGCCGTTTATTCAGCAAAAAACGGATATTTCGACACACTCAAGGGAATCAAAACCTATAGGGTACTTCCCGTTGACCTAGAACTATGAAATTTGGCAAGTAACATCGTTATAGACCACAAGTACAGGAATAAATCTCAAAACTATACATTTGTAAATAGATCTTAAAAAAAGGGAGTCTATATTTCTTTATACGGTGTCGAAATTTCAAATTGAAACTACTAGTTCAAATGGGGTATCATATGAAAGGGCTTGATGTACACATTGCAAAATATATTTTATTTATTTTTTTCGACGCATGATTTTTTATTTCTATTGAAAAATATCAAATTTAATAATAATACTACGTACGGAACCCTCGGTGGGCGAGTCCGACTCGCACTTGTCCGGTTTTTATTTAATAGTTATTTTGCTATTCTGGGCGGAAACATATCCAACAAATCAATGATCAATTATTATCAAATCTTTATGACTACACCAGAATAGGCTCGAAAACGAAAACTATCCCAAATCTCAAGTTGGATCAAACTGCACACGTGTGCAAAATTTGATTTAAATCAGTTCTGTAGTTTCGGATTCCATCGCGGACAAACAACGTGACACGAATTTTTTATATATTAAGATTAAGATTACCCTACCAAATTACCTTACGCTGCTATCTGTTACAATAGTAGATATGGTACTCACAGATAATTATGAACAGATATTTTGAGCCTGATGTGAAGCGGTTACCGTAGCCATATTAACGCTCGCAACATAAAATATCGCTCGCGCGCCGCCACCCCCGCTGCCATCGCAGCATCTCCTTCCTTTCTGGTGACCTCACTCACTCGCAGGAACACAACAGCCCTCAAGGGAACCGTTATTTGGCTGCGGTATTCTGTGAGGTGGAGGTACATTCCCCAGTCGGGTAGCTTACAATTACGCTCCCTACCTCTCTTTTCGCCAGAGCTTCGTTAGTTAGTTAGTCAGCAGGGTGCACCGCTTGCAGGTGAAGTTGGCTTTGGTTCAAAGATGTTGATGAACCACTTACACCCCTAAAATTTCACCACTAAAATTCAAGGGGTTAAATTTTTTTTATACTACGTCGGGTGGCAGACAAGCATGCGGCCCGCCTGATTTAAAGCGGTTACCGTAGCCATATTAACGCTCGCAACATAAAATATCGCTCGCGCGCCGCCACCCCCGCTGCCATCGCAGCATCTCCTTCCTTTCTGGTGACCTCACTCACTCGCAGGATCACAACAGCCCTCAAGGGAACCGTTATTTGGCTGCGGTATTCTGTGAGGTGGAGGTACATTCCCCAGTCGGGTAGCTTACAATTACTCTCCCTACCTCTCTTTTCGCCAGAGCTTCGTTAGTTAGTCAGCAGGGTGCACCGCTTGCAGGTGAAGTTGGCTTTGGTTCAAAGATGTTGATGAACCACTTACACCCCTAAAATTTCACCACTAAAATTCAAGGGGTTAAAGTGCAAGTTGGATCAAACTGCACACGTGTGCTAAATTTTATTTGAACCGATTCAGTAGTTTCGGATTCCATCGTGGACAAACAACGTGACACGAAATTTTTATATAGTAAGATGTAGAATTAGGTCATAGGAAGAGTACATTGTCTGCCGCAAGGCTATATGTATAGTAGCATTGAATAAAGCTGTCACAGATTATTATTAGTCAATAAGGATTTTAGATGTCTTGAGTAAATGCAAGGAGTGGACATAGTTATAGTCCTTACTAGCGGCTGCCCATGGCATTGTCTGAGTGGACTTCAGAAAATAAACAATTATTTATTGACAGATTTGCTTCTGCTCGCTGTATCAAGGTGAAACTTGCACCAAAATTTTAATTTAAATTCCAGCAACACAATTAAACAGTAAATAGTTTTTGCGTCTGTCTGAATGTGGGTTTGTATGCAAACATACAGACAGAGACATACAGACAAAAATTCTGAAAATAAGCTCTTATACATATAGGCCATGTGTAACACCATGGCTGATTATACTGTAGAGTCGAAGCCTTGGTTGGTAACAAGTATAAATAAAAAAAAATTAACAAGCTTTTATTAGTTGTTAATAAAAAAAGAACTAAAAAGTGTTCATTAAGTTCTTTCATTTGATAACCATACCATAGGGGCTAATGCGGAAATTATAAATTGCCATTTTTTGGCCGCCATATTTATTTTATAATCTCGGGATTTTTCATAATCGTGCATTGTCACCAGAACCAAGCGAGTCTTCCAAATTTCAGCTCAATCGGACACTGGGAAGTAGGCCAAATTTAATTTCCAAGATTTCGTTACAGAAATGACGGCAAAGTAAATAAAAGCTTGTAAATAAAATAAAACAAGGATAAACAATCAAAATGTTTTTTTGATATAAGCTTGTGTAAGTTGGTAATATAAAAAATATTTCTAAAGATAAGGCTGTGTTTGGTCGTAAAGCTTTTTTCATTTGATACCCATATTCAAGGGGTTAAAGTGAAAATTACAATTCGCCATTTTGCGGTTGCCGCCAAAATGGATTAAAATTGGCGGTAATTAGGTAATTGTGCATTGTCACAGGAACCCAACGAGTGTGCCAAAGATTTGATTACAGACATCACGGTGAAACTACATATAGATTTGCACTGAACTGTTGTAGTAAATTATACAAATTTATATATTTTTTTAAAATAGGATGCTCCTTCAACATCCCATGCTGCTATCCCTGCAACAGAGGACCCTGGGCCGGCGTCTCTGGTGCAAGCATGTGGTAATGTGGAAAATGAGAAGGAGACAGGAGTGTGGACGAATCCTAAGACTAGAATGGTTCATTCAAATGTTGTACCCCATCAGCCGCTGCCTTTTACTCGTAAGTATAAACTGGCTTGTGAGTAGAAATGGGCAAAATGATGGTCATTTATGAGAAATTCCAATAAATATGTATTAAATAAATGCCCAGTTTTTAGACATAAATAGGGAATTTATATCTACTTTTTGTGAGTTTATTCTTAATGTTCATTTTACCCATCTTTTGCTGATAGAAATAATGTGTTTTTATTATTGCAGTAGCGTAGTGTCTGTGTCTTCTTTCGAGTGGAATTAAATAATTCAAGTAAACTAAAAAAAAAAAAAATATTTTGATTATTCGGGTCAATTTTGATGAAATAAAAACTAAACTCTGACTAAAGGTTTTTAATGTTTAGTAATTAGAATTTGTATCTAAGAGCGTGCACTACGCTTTGGCCAACTTGTCAGGTATTTCTAAAATGGTTGTTACTTCACTAAGCGCCCTGTGAAGAAAAGATAGTTGAATGATAAACGATTTATTAGCTTGTTCACACACATACATGTTTTATTATTTTTATTTAAAAAAAAAGGTTCAGCGAGTAAATTGAATAGTCGTTTTTTTATGGGGAGGGGGGGGGAGCGAGTATTTATGTCAACTGATGGAAAGTAATCACCACTACCCATAAAACACCACGGGGTCGCCGATTTCTTGCCAGCCTTATAAGGGAAAAATTGACTCTGTTCATGGTTCCCATGTCGATGCTCTGATGTCATGAAAAAGTAGATTTTTCGAGTTTTATAATTTCAATAACGATTATGTTGGGGCAAATCAAAAAGCGAAGTGATTCCATTTTCACGTTTGTATGGAAATGTAACCGGACCCGTCACGTAATATTAACCACCGATTAAGACTCGCCGAGTCTTAATCGGTGGTTTTTACGTGACGGGCATACAAACTTTTCAAAAATTAAGATATTATGATGTGTATACCGGGTGGAAAAGGACGAGCGACACAGCGAAAAATATAAGGTTGCATACCTCATAATACATTTTTCTCAAATAAACTATGCTATTATTATTACTAATTGTTTTGAGTTATAGCTTCCCCGCCCTCCCCAATAAAATTGCGTCTAATAATTTTAGACAAGTCAAAGGTTACCCTTTATTGATTTATGAATACTTGATATTGTTTACTTTTTTTAGCTTATGAAGATCAAGATGACGAGATGCGGCTGCCACCGAACCACTTGGGTTATTGTGTTGATGATTTATCATTCACTGTGCCTCTATGCGTACCTGATCCTCCTGATCCTACAAAAATTCCTTGTTACAATAAGTCGCAGGTAAGTAACTGATTTACCTTTAGCCATGTTACTTTGAAGTCGTCGTCGTCAACACTTATAAATCCCACTGCTGGGATACTGGTCCCCGTTCAATCGATGGGTTGTAGAGTATACTCCACCACGCTGCTCAACTGCGGATAGGTGAATACCAGTTATTTCAAGCGCCGAAAGGCTACTTGGTTTAACGACTGTCATCTATAGACAACAGCCAAGGGCCCTAACGCCGAACCGAAGCCGATAACCGTCGAATATTTTGTTTAGAAAATAGGTCTTACGTTGTAGTTATTGACAAACATCTTCAGCTTAGATGGTAGAGCTCCATGGTTTCTACTAGCTAAGCTAAACACAATTACCACGAATCTAAGCTAAAGTTTGATATTTGCAATCAAAAAATCCCATGGTAATCTGCTTCAGCTTCGGCGGTAGGGCCTCAGGACCGACGGCTTACAGTGTCCTCCAAAGCACGGAGGAACTCGAGAAAAATAAATCCATGAACAGGCTATGGTCGACGTTTTTTAACTTGCGTGTTCGATAAGACTGCCATGCGAAACGACGCCATCGACCTCCTCTTTGAAGTTGCTTAGAAGTGTCACTAACTATTTTTAGCAATATATCTACGATTTTTATATATGTTTTTTTTGGTAGATTTATACCATTTATTCTTCTGTCATCTTACTTTATCAGCCCTTATTTTTTCGCTTCTTTTAGTTCTTTCGGATATTTTCTTAGTAACATTTTTAAAGGTTCTTTATGTCTATTTTAGGTGTATGTTAATGACAAAGAATACAGTTTAGAAGAAATCAGATCAAGGAAATACAAACTAGTTAAAAATATTAAGACTGAAAATCATGAAATCAAGCCAGAACAGCCAAACTATAGTCACATTAACGAAACGTTGGCACAGTGCAGTGCTTTAGAAACTCTAGCAAATTGCGCGTTAGATACTGAACAGGACCACTTAGGGCACCTCATGCCTCTGACGATTCCGACTTTGCAAAACATCACTAGAGTAACAAACATACATTCGCCGGGTGAACCTAAAGTTCTGGTCAATTTAGATTCTAAAGAATTTAGTGAACTTAGTGCAAAGAAGTATGACGAGAGTCAGAAGCAATATGGCTCTGACAAAGAGAACCAGAATCATCCTAACACGAGCAATAACTATGGTAACGAGAATGCCGCCGCTGGATACGGCAAGAACAATCTTATGGAAGAGTTCAACAGGAGTTTGATGGGGAACCTACTTGGTGATTCTGTCACTGTCAACACAAAAGAGGCGCGTTGGGAGCTTAGGAATCTTTTTAATGATAATGGTAAGTATTCTGAATAATATTTATTACACATTATGAGGCTTGTTTCGGCTCCGTATTCATGCTATTTTCCTTTGAATAAACAGAAGTTAACATACAAGTTTTGGGGTGTAAGAGGTTCACCATGTTTGAGTTATAGGTACCTCGCCTGCATATGGTTCATCCAGCTGACTAAATAATTGAGCTGTTGCAAAAGAAAGATAGGGCACAGCGTCAACTATAAGCTCCCTTGTCTGGAAGTATTTCCACCTCAAAGACAGCTGCCAAATAACAATGTCACTGACATTATTATTATTTAATAAAAAAATATTTGCTTAAACATGGTAGCTATATAAGATGTCAATATTACTATTATATATAGTCCAACATGTTTGTCAATGTGGTATGCAAAATATTTAGATTAAAAAGAAACAATTGAGTTCCGTATTTGTATACGTTGTAGAATAAACTTATGAACTTAATCATAATGTATGGGCGCTTTCATACTTACACTTTCAGTAGTCGAGGGCACGAATAGAACACTGACTTTTTTATAGACCATAATATTAAATTACTCTTAAATTCCCGCTGCTGCCTAGCATCTCTCAAAAGTATTGCTATTTGGCTACAGTTTTCTGTGAGATGGAGATACTTCTCCAGTCGGGCTCGCTGTGTCCTACTACTCTTTCGCCAGAGTTTCGTTTGCTGGACGGCAGGGTGCACCACACACAGATGAGGTTGGCTTTGGCTTTTAAGATAGCGGCGAGCCATTTTCACCCCTTCTAAATTAGAGTAAGTGCTATGAATGTACTTAAATTTTACAGAGCCTTCAATGGTACAACCTGTGGTGCAACAGTTTGAGGTCCCAAATTTTGACATCCACGAAGATCGCTCTATGACTATGGCACTCAACATAAAGAAAAAGCAGGAACTGGTTGATTTGAAGGTAATGCCTGATGACAAGGAGAATGCTAATAAGTTCACTGTACCAACTGTCGCAGCGCCACAAAATGTAAGTATGATAACCAATAAAATCTTTTCTTGAACACTTTATTATACACCAGTACTGTCTTCTCAAGTAGTAGACCTGAATGTCAGGAGACAAGTCTTAAATTAGTTACTAAATTTTATATATGAGGAGGGATAAAAAAGTAGTGAGAACGACATATGTATTCCAAGGTGGTAAGAAAAAAAAAATACTGGCAGGCATAGCTCAAATATTTGTAATATTAATAAAGAAAAAAATCTTCGTTTCTCTTTTGTTTTTTTCTGAATGTAGTCATTTGTTTGCTTCCTGTCGGAACGTGTTCTCGAAAATGGAGAAAAACGAAGTGCGAACCGTTATTAATACCTCTGTTTTTAAAAAGTTAACGACGCAAGAGATTCAATGTGATTTAGAGGCAACATTAGGAGAGTCTGCTCCGCCTTCTCTTGAAAACCCCACCTTGCGACAGTGGAATACGTCCACTGTCGCAAGGTGGGGTTTTCAATTTCGAGTAGGGAAAACGAGCACGGAAGACGAACATCGTTGCGGCCGTCCATCGACGTCAGTCACCCAAGAAAATGTCGTGAAAGCGAGAAAATTGTATTGAGCGATCGAAGAGTTACCATCCGTTTCTTACTTAGTTCAAGAAACGGGCATTTCATATGGAAGTATTCTATCCATATTGAAATAATCTTTGAATATGAGAAAAGTCCCCGCAAGATGGGTGCCGAGAATGTTAACCGAAAGCACAGTATAAGCAATAGTACTACGTACAGTATGGCCTCTCCCTGCCGCTCTCTCGTGTCGACCTCAACTCCCCTCTGAGACAAATCTGGAACAGTTTGTATGGCGCCGCACGCACACACCTTCATTCACGCTCTGCACAGACGTCATTATTTATGTAGTAGTTACCGATGCGACATTTGTATCTGACTTTCGGCTTCGATTTTGTTTCTGACTTTCGGCACACCCCGGCCACTCCCGGGGTGTGCCGAAAGTCAGAAACAAAATCGACTTGACATTTCAAAGACATTGTTGGACAAGTTTCAAGAAGTTTCTGAAAACATTTTGTCTCGTTTCGTAACAATTGACGAAACATGGGTCCATCATTTTGATCCCGAGACAAAAAAGCAATCTTCGCAATGGAAACAGCCATCATCACCGACCCCGAAGAAGTTTCGTGCCGTGGCATCGGCTGGCAAGGTTATGCCTTAAAGGTTAGGCCTCAATATTTTGGTACTCAGAAGGGATATTGTTGATTGATTACCTGGAGAGTGGAACCACTATTACAGGCCAATATTATGCAACTTTAATTCCTAAGTTTCCCTCTCCTTTTCTCTTTGATGGCATTCCACTGCCATCAAAGAGAAAAGGAGAGGGAAACTTCGGAGGGGCGTACTGTTTCATCTCGACAACGCACCCGCGCACAGCTTGGCAGTTGCGATGGCTGCCATTCAGCAAGCTGGCTTCGAATTGGTTGACCACCAGTTATTCACCAGATCTGGCGCCTAGCAATTTTTATCTGTTCCCCAAATTGAAAGCATACTTGAGAGGGAAACAGATACGATAACGAGGTGATGGATGCCGTGGAGAGCTTTTTGCAGGACCAAGACAAAGCTTTTTTTTGAAAGGGATTGAAGCCTTAGAAAAGCACTGGACTCGATGTGTAGAGAGACTCGGAGACTATGTAGAAAAATAAATTATTAAGTTATCAATAATCATTATATTCTATCTCATTCTCACTACTTTTTGATCCCTCCTCGTATTATTATCAAAAATATTTCTAAGATTGAAGAATAGAAGGTAACTTCATCAACAACCATACTAATCGAAGTCCAGATAATAATCTATTAATTTTTTTACATATATAAATAATTAATAAAATACATAACATTATTTATACCATTATTTTGGATAGGCTTGGCATGAAATTATATTTTATAAAGTTGGCGTGTGAGCGGCGATTGGTGTAGGTGAAAAGGTTGCATGGAAGCAAAAAAAAAAACAATAACCCATTTTTTTATATCACGTCGGGTGGCAGACAAGCATATGGCCCGCTTGGTGTGAAGCGGCCAGTAGCCATATTAACGCTCGAAACATGAAATATTGCTCGCGCGCCGCCACCCCCGCTGCCAACGCAGCAACTGCTTCCTCTCTGGTGGCCTTATTCTCTCGCAGGCCCATTAGGTTACTTGACTTGTGTGTCCTAGTCGACACATGCGATAGGATGTCTTACTCAATAAAGTCAGTTTCAATTTTGTTTGTTCTTGTAACAGGTAAATAAAACTGCATACTACGAAGAACCTTCTTGTACCCAAGTATTCAACTTCAACATCAAAGACGCGAGTACCCCAAACATGTCTCAATTCAAAAAGCCTACAACCTCTATAGATCAGTCAAGCAAATTTCCATCAGTACCAAAATTTAGTATGGACGAAAGTGCCAATGAACAGTTAGATACTGGAGCGGTTAAACGCGAAGAGAGTTCTAGACAACTTGCGGCGGATCAACATGTTACTGGTGATAATCAAGGCGCTGGTCTCTCTGTCATAATGGAAGCTACGCGAGAGTACAATAGGTGAGTTCGGCAGACATCATTTACATAAAATCGTATATAATGATTGTAATGTTCATATTAACAACACATTGTCAACTCACTGTCCTTTAACGGAAGGGGGGTTCGACCATTCTCCGTTCCATTCACATTCGTTCAATATATTATATATATATATTTCTGGGCAATTTACACCATCTAGTCCTAAATTAAGCTCAAAGCATGTGCTATGGGTTCTCGACAACTGATAAATGTACTTAAATACATTTTTTTGTAAATACATTCTTATAATACATAGAAAACACCCAGACCAAGACAAACAGACATGTTCATGCATACAAATGTTTATCTTGTGCGGGGATCGAACCCGCGACCTCGGAGTCAAAGTAGCCTTTGTTAGCCATTCGACTACCGGGCTCGTCAACGTTCAATGGGGATCAATCTGTAGACGCTATGGTTAAAGATGCTTTATGAACGCATTCCGCATACCGGTGGCACGCGTATCTATGCCTATATTGAGTTGCTCATTAAAATTATGTTAGTGTATTTATTCATAGTTTTACAATTTCAGCAAATCGGGATCAAGTTCGTCAGGACAATCAACGAGAACAAATTTTACTGGCTACACTACAAATTTTGATTCAATGTATAACAACCCCAACGATCCAGCACAATCTACCTCATCAAAAAGGACTTCCGCTTCTGGACAACCTAGACTTCCCAATGGAACATTCGCGAGAGCATACCAACAAAAACGAGAACAAGCAGAAAACAAGCCAGTTGCACCATCCACCTCTGTGCCTTACTTATCTCATGACCATCAATATCAAAAACCATTACCTCCCAACTATAATGGGTATTCTCCACAGAGGTCAATGCATTCGCATTACCAACCGAACTATGGATATCAACAGGGATATGCCGGAAACCAAATGATGAATCAACAGCAGCAACAGGGCTATGGAAGCCCGAATCCCAACACATATCATAGTCCACAACATCCAGGCATGCAAAGCCCACATCCTATGAGCCCATCTGTACCAACAGGCTTCCAAAGTCCTACATATTCAAACCAAGTTGGTTACCACAGTCCGGGACATCCTATGATGAGCCCTCAGCACCAATATGGAAGACAGGAGTTCCACTACCCTAGTCAAACAGATAGACAGCATATTTATGCTAATCAACAGCAGCAACAAGCCACAGCCGTCTACCAAAGTCCTCCACATCAGCCCCAATATCAAAACAATCAGTACTATCAGAGGACCAATCAAGTTGCACCAGTGCCAAATCAAGGATATAGCCAGCAAAATTATCATAACATGCATAATCAATACAATAATCCTAACGTGTATGCTAATGCTAATCATAATCAAAGCTTTAATACTATGCAGAGTCCCTATCGCCAGTCTCCTAAGCAGATGGCCGAAAATACTCCAACTGGATATGGGGCAACCCACCAACCTTTCCAAATTTACCAAAGTCCTCAAGCATCTCAAACTAATTATCGAAATGTCTCAATGCATAACACACAGGGAGAGGCATCATCCGAATCTCAAGCGAGACCAGATGCTCCCGTCAATATCCCTATAAAAACACAGGAAGCTGCAATTATGGAACAAAATGTATCAAATAAATTAACTCCTCAGTCTAAAAATCCAACCCCACATAAAAGCCCAACCTCTGCGTTAAGAAACATTAGACATGAGCAGCCTAATGTTAAGATTGGGCAGAACTCGCCAGATGTAGGCTTCTCGAACCAGTTCCTAAACTTTATATCTAACAGAAATGAGCCAAAGGACAATGCAAATACTCCTAAATTTACTAACAGTCCAAGTATTTCACAAAAAATGCACAAAAATCTATATGTGTCAAGTCCTGAACAAGCACAAATCCCCCCATCGTCTGGTCTGTCTGATTCTGACAGTAAAGATGGGATGACAGCCCAGACTGGCACACCAATTCAATCTGCAAAAATATCCCACAATATTGACAAACAAAAAGATATATCTAAAAGACAATTAGATTTCGAGCACCGTGTTGAGTTACAATCGGAGGATAGCAGAGACTCCGTTAGCAAAGAAAGCAGAATCTCATCTGTGTACTCGAGGCAATCAGATTTTCAATCTGATGGTTATGGAATGGACATAGATAGTGAGAATTCTATGGAATGTGGAGCGTTTAAGTCTACACATTCTATATCTTTAGTTGAAACTAGTGACTTACCTAGACCAGCGGATATTGAATTCCCGAAAGTTATTGACCCATTCAACAAGAAAATTTTGACGTCCTTACTTGAATATGTCAAGTTTCCCAACAAGACGCATGCCGATGGCTATATAGAAGTGAGATCTATTCCTAAGTTGCAACCTACGACTACAATAACTGTTGGCAGTAATAGATTTGCCATTGAAAAGCAATTAGGTAAAGGAAACTACGGTGCAGTGTTTTTGTGTTTGGACGTCCATAGTAACAAATCAGTTGCTGTTAAATATCAGAAACCGAGTAGACCATGGGAATTTTATATTTGCCAGGAAATAAAAGCAAGGATAAAGGATCCTTTCATGGTAATATACCTTGAATATCTTACTTTGCAACTTGTTTGCTAATATGTAGTAAACTAATGTTGATTGTTATGTTTTAGCTTCCTGGATATATGGACATAACGACAGCCTTTTTAGGAGAAAATGCAAGTTTGTTTGTATCAGAGTATTCTAAATATGGATCTCTATTAGACGTTGCAAACAAAGTAAGAGTCGCTACATCGAAGTGTATAAATGAGTTTATAGTTATCCTGTTGACATCTGAGATCCTGTCCATAGTACATTACCTGCACAAAGCTCAGATCATCCATGCTGATATCAAACCAGATAACTTTCTGTTGATGAAGATGTAAGTATTTCGTGATTACTGTTCAAAACGTTTATAGTACTATCGTTGTTGGGTTGCAATGTGACAAAGGGATATTTATAAAAAAAAACCGGACAAGTGCGAGTCGGACTCGCCCACCGAGGGTTCCGTACGTGGGTACGTAGGTACGTAGTATCATTATTAAATTTGATATTTTTCATTATAAATAAGAAATCATGCGTCGAAATAAATAAATAAAATATATTTTGCAATGTGTACATCAAGCCCTTTCATAGAATACCCCATTTGAACTAGTAGTTTCAATTTGAAATTTCGACATCTTATAAAAAATATAGACCCCCTATTTTTTAAGATCTATTTACAAATGTATAGTTTTGAGATTTATTCCTGTACTTGTAGTCTTGTTGTTGTGTTGATGCGATGTTACTTACCAAATTTCATAGTTCTAGGTCAACGGGAAGTACCCTATAGGTTTTGATACCCTTGAGTGTGTCGAAATATGCGTTTTTTGCTGAATAAACGGCCGTAACTTTTTTCTATGTAAACTTAGCAGTTTGATTATTTTACAACTTCATGGGACCGTAGACCTGAGTGTACAGTTCTAATTTCAGCTTGATACCTCCACGCATTCTCGAAATAGATATTCTTGACAGACAGACAGACAGACAGACAGACAGACAGACAGACGGACAACAAAGTGATCTTATAAGGGTTCCGTTTTTCCTTTTGAGGTACGGAACCCTAAAAACACTGAGGCGCTATTATGGCTACAGTAACCGCTCCACATTAGGCCACAGTTTGTCTTTTATCCGACCAGTATAATAAAAATTGTATTGTAAACATCTCTAGATGTGCGACAATACCACAGTATTACTATTTTTCATACAGTAGGGAATCGCCTTTGACGTGGCACGATGCCGCCGCCCGCGTAGGTATCCACGCGGTCGTTCGCTGATATGCAAGGGTTGTCACAAAATTCGAAATCAAATAATCTTTAATATTTTTATAATCATTTATCAACAAGAATATAATATACATATTTACAAATGTTGCACTGCTAAATATTTACGTGAAGGTTTATTTTTAGATTTAAATTTTCTATCATTAAATTTAACAATATAATGAATTCGCATTCGGATAAACAATTTGATCATGAAAATATGGGGGAAACATAAGCATGGCTGTGATATAAACTGTACTTGTTTTAATAATACCTACCTATAATTTATCTAAAAATATTGTTTCCTACAGCACCTGGTTGGTGTTGGTATGTTAACTTATTATGGCGAAGACAAAAGTCCCTATGTTCATTCGTAACTAATAAACGGCTGAACCAATTTTGATTAGTTGTAAAATTTTTCTTTATTGCGCCAGTGTCACGGAGTATATCAAAATTTAAAAAAAAATAGCGGATTTCTGGTGCCAGCCAAGTTGATGTAGGTACCAAACAATTAACGATTTAAATTTGATTATGACTTTACTCACTTCATTTTCGCAAGATACTTAATAATAGAAACTAGGAATATCAATACCCAAAATGCAATGACTGGATAGCAAAATTTACTGTATATATATAACTAAAATGTGTAAAATAAAAAAATATCAAAAAACGTGATTGCTTAAAAAAATTTAAAAAAAGAAACTAGCCCTGAAACAAAGATCTTAACTACTAGGTATGGATAGGCCATTCTAAGGAGATAATTTGTCACGAACCGATGAGTCATTTGGCTTTTCGACAGCGAAAATAATAAATATGAGAGTGTAAGTTAAAAATTGGTGTCCCATTTGTTTATAAAGTTTATAGTGTACATTTACGTAACATAAACATACACATAGGTTCGTCCCACACACAGCACGTGCATATAGTCGCAGAGACAAATTTTATGTTAGAAATGGCACAGCCATACGTAGTAATTAATATCTTTGCCCAGATATCTTGAATATAGAACCTTGTCTTTTTCTGTCGGTTTAAATAAAATCATAACAGTTGGATATTAGACAAATTCCTACTCCTTCTGTGTCCGACTTCCCAACTATTAAGAAGGTGTAAACATAATAATTACACTTTGGGCAAGAGCATGCGCCGTAAAGAATATATATACCTACATATTTACACTTGAAAACCCCGCTAGGTTGGAGTTCGAGTTACGAAGTACTTAACTATTTAGTCATCTGTCGTTGGAGCACAAGAATTCGGTTATTTGTTGTATACTTATAGTTGGAGTACCTTGCACTTCACCAACAATATAGCTACATACATTTCAACAAAGACAAAGTAGGTAGGTTTTTACGAAATTATAGAAAAAACTTACCTTGCGTCACGGGGAAATCTATAAAATTTTAAATTCTTGATGTGTTCCGACATCGAGTTACAACCGTATACAGAACAATTTGTATTCACCATCATAATAAATAGGAATCACTGAACGTAAATTAAAAAAAACGTTTAAAACACTCAGTACGCGCACGTGACTGCCTTTCACGGTGGCTCCCACAAACTACGCTTGTTTGTGGGACGCTGACCGCACCGCCCGCTTCTCCGCGGGTTCCCCTCCCTTGCTCTGCGCAAGTACCTTCGCTTCCCAACTGTATGCTTTTAAAACTGTGACAATACATCAGGCAGAACGTACGCAAGTTTGCCGTCTGGTTGCTATAAAAAAACTTACCAACACGCCACTTTTTCTTAGGCTAGGAGAGAATTAATTAATCTCCATACAAATTGTAACAGCTGAACAATTTTGTATGTTTCTAATATTTGTAATTTATAAATTTCCACCCATAAAAATTTACCCGTCATTTTAATGAGCGAAATAGTTTCTTTACAGCTCCATGTCCTTTCTAATACTGTATAGTTGTTTTTATGTAAATTATAATAACTTTATGGGACATATTACAACATAAAATGTAAGAAAATTAATGCATTTTTTATTGTTACAGTCCTACGCAAGAATGGCGAACTCCATCCTTACAGTTAATTGATTTAGGCTGTGCCATAGACATGTCCCTATTCCCAGAGGGTACAACATTCAATGAGGTATGTATTCTACATGCGTAGAGAGTTAGTTGAAAGCTATTCTTATCAGAGGTTGGAGATCCGAAAAAAATGGTTACCGAAAATAAATTCTAACCGAAATAATGTTTCCAATACAATTGGCTATTGATTTTTAATAGGTTAAACCAAAATATTTTTGTTCGGCTCGATTAAAACGGAATAAAGACTTCAACTGGAATAGAGGACTATGAGCTAGTATCAGTCTCCCTAGGCGACTCTACTAGGGTTTTTTTTTAATACCACTAAGGTGACAAACAAGCATATGGTCCGCCTGATGGAAAACAGTTGACGTAACCTGTCCATAGGCTCACCTGCATATGGTTCATCCAGCTACTTAGTAGGATTCTACGAGTTGAAATCTCCAGCGACATCGAGTTTCGATGTCATCTGGAGGGGAAGGTCAAGCTGGCATCGCAACTCGCGGCAAAGGCTTCTGCTTTACAAAGCTCAAGTACGGCTGCATATGGAGTACTGTTGTCATCAATGGGCACCTATATACCTGCTAGCACCTTGTGACTCGATTCAGAGGCGCGCTGTGAGAATTTTTGCCTAATTCAAATTAACGGACGGTTCAGAACCTTTCGAGTCTGAGAAGAGATTTTGCGTCCCTTTGTGTGTTCTACCGATTGTATAATGGAGTTCAGAGGAGTTATTTGACATGATGCCCACGGCCTCCTACTGTGGCACCGCTCGCCATCGACAGGGAATTCATCCTCTCACATTAGAACTGAAGTGATCACGTACTGTGCGGTAGAGAAGTTTTCTTCCACGTACTATCAAGTTGTGGAATGAACTACTGGTTGAGGTTATCCCAGGAGACTACAGCATGGGGTTCTTCAAAAAGGGCGTTAAGAGATTTTTACAGGGTTGGCAACACGCGTGCGATGTTCCTGGTGTTACAGGCGTTCATAGGCTACGGTAACTGCTTTCAATAAGGCGGGCCGTATGCTTGCTTGCCACAGGCTCATCATCTCTTGATATTCTAGCAAATTCTTCTTTTCCTCACTTCTCTGTATCTATGTATAATACATATGTATGTATGTTGATATTGGCGATTGTTGGCATCTGCCCCCTTACCACCATCTCTTATTGCGATTCAATAACTGAATAGATAGCTTTTTCATACCAATGAATAAGCGACTCTATTCCATTTGAAATAGAGTCGCTTATTCATTGGTATGAATAAGCATTCTATTCAGTTATTTTATCGCAATAAGAGATGATGGTAAGGGGGCTGGTGGAATGGGTGGAACTTTGTAGACATTTTTGTAAATGTTATTTCTTTCTTTTCTAGTTAATTGCAACTGAAGGCTTCACATGCACTGAGATGAGGGAAGGGAAGCCATGGACCTATCAAACAGACTTGTATTGCTTAGCTGGAACTATACACGTCATACTCATGGGTAGTTATATGAAAGTAGTCAATCGCCTTGGCCAATGGAATATTGACAAGAAACTTCCTAGGTAACGTATTTTGCTTGGACGATTTTTATATACTTGTACTTTGGGTGACCGTATAGTATCTCTCGCGTACCGTTACCCCCGCTGCCGCAGTCGCAACAAATCCTTCTTTCCTGATAACCGCACTCACTCGCAGGAACTCAAGAGCCCTCTATGCCGCTAGGAAATTGTTATTTTTATTATTTGCCTGCGGCCTTCTGTGAGGTGAATTTATTTCGCCAGTGGGCTCGAAATGCCTTGCTTCTTTCCTCAGAACCGCGTTAGTTAATCAGCAAGATGCCAGTGAGATTGGCTTTGGCTCCGAACTGATGGTGAGACTGTTCACGCCAAATACTGGAATAATATAATGTCTTACAAACGGGACAACATTAGCGGATTATTATTTGACTGGCATATTCGGTCTGGGCGGTATTATTTCCAAGTGAGATTGCCCTAAATCGAGTGAAAAGACTACGCCCTATCCTTTTTCAGCCTAACGTCAACAACCGCATTTCCTAATCTATTAGGTGCACTTCATGCACATAAAGGGTTGTTTTAATCTTTTCACAAACTTTACCTCTTTATAATATTAGTATAATATTATAAAGAGGTAAAGTTTGTGAAAACTTTTCACAAACTTTACCTCTTAATATTATACTAATATTATAAAGAGGTAAAGTTTGTGAAAAGTTTGTTGAAAATTCTTTTACCAATATAAAGCCATGTTATTTGTCAGTGTCATAGTCGTATTGACCAGATAAATAAATAAATATTGTCAGACAAATTACACAGTGCCATCTAGCCCCAAAGTATGCGAAGCTTGTGTTATGGGTAATAGACAACTGATAAACATAAGTAAATACTTTTTAAGTAAAAATGTTTCTATATGTACTAATATTATAAAGAGGTAAAGTTTGTTAGTTCAATAGATCCAGAGATTACCCCCGACAAGGGGGTATTATAGGCTATACATTACCCAGAAAAGTGAAAATACTTTCGTAAAAATGTTTACTGCCCAACGAAGTGGGCACGGGTCAGCTAGTTAAACTTTAAAGATGATAGTGTACTAGATATACCCCGAAACTATTATTATTTAATTATTCTTTGACAATGTGATCATATTTCGTGAAATATTTCTAGGTACATGAAAGTAGGCTTGTGGGACAAGATATTCACAACGTTGCTGAATGTCCCTGACTGCAACAACCTGCCTGACCTCATGGATCTCAAGCAGGAGGTGGAGAGCGTTCTCAATGAGATCGACAGCCTCGGCTCCCAGCTCCGTAACTTCGCTAATGTGCTTAAGTCTAGGTAAACACGTGAATGTCCCTCGTTGTATTTATTGCATTTAGAGATCTAAGGCGATTGTAAAAAAAAAATCTAAAAACACTGATACCTTCTGTATTATTAACTATAGAAATACAAATTGTAATATTATTCAGGTCAATGAGTTATTGCTCTTATAAAAGTAATAAAAAGCAATACGTATTAAGATATCAGTCTACAACTTACTTATTGTAACATGCCTTGTTGTGTTTAGTTGAAAATGTGATATTGTGATTTTTAGTTCTTTTTGTTAGTATATACGATAAAACTTCGCTTAGATATTAACTTGTTAGCTTAATGAATGTTGTAAGATACTTAGGTTTCATTTATTTTTGTACAACCTAATAAGACTTGCACATTTCACATTTCTTGTTTAATTGTAATGAGAAATAAATAATTACCTGGTTGAAAATGCTGTTTTATTTTTATAGTATGACTAACTTTCACCCCCGGCTTCGTCCGCGTTTACTTTTTTAAATAAAAAGTATCCTATGTCTTTCCTAATACCTTCGAGACTATGTGTACAAAGTTGCATTATGATCGGTTTAGTAACACACAAACTCACATTCACATTTATAATATTAGTAAGGATAAACTTATTATATAGAAGAGTACTTTTACTTAAACTTAATGTGATAGAGCAAAACCCCGCGGATTCGTAAGAATTTCTTGCAGTTCAAGTTGGTATCTATGCTTCAAAGCGAACAATGTCTGGCTAGTTGTCACAGGTGATATGTCCCCAGTGGAGACAAATATGTACCTTATTTAAAAAAAACTCCAGTGCGTAACCGCTGGGAATGACGTCATGAACAGAATGACAGGAAAGTCAGAATTGGAGAGATCTAGAAAAGGCCTATGCCAAGAAGCAAACGACATATCGCAGCTGATATTATTACTAGATTCAGATGTAATTTCATGTTTAAATTATAATAGATTCAAGATGCAAAGGGACAATTGGGCTTATAGACGCGTCGTGGCAGGTGCCAATTCTAGACCTGTGCAGAGCTGGTCTCTGCCTGGTCACGACCGCGGTTGTTAACGCCTGACTAGACTTCGATGTAATTAGACCTCATAAACTGATTGAAAGTAATTATAATAATTAATTTAGATTTTTCTATAAAGGGCCAGATTTCTTTTTACGAACACATTGCATTGTGTTATGAAATACATGAGGCGTTGGGAGATTCTTACTAGCTCCCCGTGGTACTAGCTGACTCTGTAGAAACGGTTCACCCACCACCAGTGGGTGACTGGTGGCCTAAGGTGAAAGGGCCGCCACGGTTGGATAACCTACTTATTTGAAATTTGTAGATCCATGTTTGCGTATAGAACTATGTTATAGCTGTATAGCTAATAGAAGTATGTATAGCTGTATCATCATCACCAGGTCAATTTAGTCTCCACTACAGGAGCACGACCCTCTCGTCCGTCCCAGACAGGAGGATTTGGCCTACACTCCCCACGCTGGCCAAACGGGTTGGGGAGGCCAAATCGATGTTTGGTAATGTATTTCCCTTAGTCGCCTTGTACGACATCCACGGGAAGAGACGGAGTGATTCTATTCTAGTCTGCCGAAAACCACACGGCCAATAAATATAGTCAATACCCAAACATGGAACTGTATAGAGAAGACGTATGTCTTCTCTTCATTGTTGCTCATCATCATCATCATCATCTCAGCCATTGAAAGTCCACTGCTGGACATAGGCCTCCCCTCTAGATCTCCAATAAGACCGGTTGGAAGCGGCTTGCATCCAGCGCGATCCCACGGTCTTAATGAGGTCGTCTGTCCACCTTGTGGGTGGACGTCCTACGCTGCGCTTGCCGGTACGTGGTCTCCACTCGAGAACTTTTCGACCCCATCGGTCATCCGTCCTCCGTGCTATGTGCCCTGCCCACTGCCACTTCAACTTGCTAATCCGCTGGGCTACGTCGGTAACCTTGGTTCTTCTACGGATCTCCTCATTTCTGATTCGATCTCGCAGAGAGACTCCGAGCATAGCCCTCTCCATAGCTCGTTGGGCTACTTTGAGCTTGTTCATAAGGCCCATAGTGAGGGACCACGTTTCAGTGCCGTAAGTCATCGCTGGTAACACACACTGGTCGAAGACTTTCGACTTGAGGCACTGCGGTATGTCGGACGAGAAGACATCACGCAATTTTCCGAACGCTGCCCAGCCGAGTTGGATTCGGCGACTGACCTCTTTCTTGAAGTTGGACCTACCTAACTGGACTACTTGTCCTAGGTAGACGTACGAGTCAACAATTTCAAGAACCGAGCTCTCAACAGATATTGGAGTGGGTACAACATGGGCATTACACATTAACTTCGTCTTGTCCTTGTTCATTTTAAGACCCACTTGTTGAGAAACTCGATTGAGGCCTTCGAGCATCGTGCTGAGATCTTCCATCGAATTTGCCATGACCACGATATCGTCGGCAAACCGAAGGTGAGTAATGTATTCGCCGTTAACATTGATGCCGAATCCTTTCCATTCCAGGAGCTTGAAGGCGTTCTCCAAAGCGGCCGTAAACAGTTTCGGAGATATCACGTCTCCCTGTCTTACACCTCTTTTCAAAGGGATCGCCTTCGAGCTCTGTTCCTGTACTCGGACCGACATAGTGGCCGACATTGTTGCTAGATTTAATACAACTTGACGAGCTCGATGGCGTCGTTGCGCGTCAGTCTTAAACGATCACGCAAATTAAGCAACGTTGACGGTACCCTTTCTATGGATAGGTTTATTTGAGTTTCTCTGTGCTTCAGAGGACACGTTAAGCCGTCGGTCTCGTCTGTCGTCATTAGATCCAGTGGCCTTTAGGCAGCTTGAAAACACTGGCCTCCGCCAAGCCGTAGTTGAACAGCGTGGTGGAGACTCGTATCACAGCAGTGGAATAAATATGGGTTGCTGCAAGCAGCAGATAATGTACCATTAAATGTTTGTTAGGTTTATACTAACAAAGATTAAATGACTTGGGTACCTACTTTTACAGTTTCCAGCCGCGGATTTCAGCTCTGGTCTACTTAGAATGATGAACACTGTAAATCCATCTTCCCACTTGTTCCTTATTATTACAGAAAATATAGAATCCGTTCAAAAATACTGAAGTTATTTAATATTTTATTGGACCAGGGGGGCCTACCGCTGAAGCTGAAGCCGATTATTACCATGGAATATTTTGATTCGAAAACTAGATCTTACCTTTTAATTATTGACAAACATCTTGACGAGCTCGGTGGTCGAATGGTTAGCAATGGCCACTTTGACTCCCGATGTCGCGGGTTCGATTCCCGCAGAAGACAAACACTTGTCTGCATGAACATGTCTGTTTATCATGGTCTGGGTGTTTTCTATGTATTATAAGTATTTACAAAAAAAAATGTATTTAAGTAGATTTATCAGTTGTCTAGTGCCCATAACAAGCTTTGCGTTTAATTTGGGACTAGATGGCGCTGTGTAAATTGTCCAGAAATATTTATTTATTTTATTTATCTTCAGTTTCGTCGGTAGAACTCTAGTTTCTACCAGTAAAACTAAACACAAATCCCTTACATCTAAACTGAAGTTTGATTTTCGCAATCAAAAAATCTGATGGGAATCAGGTTCAGCTTAGGCGGCGGCGGCCCCTGGTTAGTGTGTAACTCGCTTATGTTACTAATTAGTTCAAATAAAGCAAGGTATTTAAGAGCAAAATATTATCAGGTAGAAAAAAAAACAAATCAAGTTAAATTATTTATTTTGAACTCTTTTCTAATCTTTGTTTTTTTCTTTCTTGATATTCTTGCACATTATCAAATTTACGCTTATACAATACTTTGATGTAATCAAAATTCTCATTATTTTCTGAACTAATCATATTATCAAATATATTAACGGTATTATCTAATTGTAATAAAATATCTTTGCCATTTTCAGCAATTTTAAATATTACAATTTTACTATCAACATCATCACATACATACAAAGAAGAATTATGGAATTTAATAGCAGTAGGAAAATGCTCCAAAGTTAACTTTTCAACTAGTTTATGGCTGAATTTTTTATCAACAGATTGTAAGTTATAAACAAGAAGTTTATTATATTTGTGAACAAGAACTGCCAGCAAGCTGCTTGTCTGATTGATCCTTGTAAGGGTGTAGTGGACTATAGGCAACATAGACACTTCCACACCGTCTTCATCCATCATTTTACAAAAGTTTATTTTCACTTGGTCTTCATTAACATCAAGGTTTGTATCAATATTGTAGCAAAGCCGGCCTTGAACATAATCCCAAATTTTCACAGTACCATCTCCTGATGTACTTGTTAAAATATTATCATCATGTGACAGAATTTCTATATGATTAACAAATTCCTTATGACCCAAGCAAAATGTTTGTATATTATACGTGTTTGGATAACAGGACACCCTTATTTTTTCATCTCTGTCACATGTTATGATATGCTTACTATTTTTTGTTTGGATCACATCTAAAAGTAAGCTTAGATGCCCTAGAAGCTTCCTGCCGGTATCTTTGTGATTTATATTGTATATTAACACATCACCACTTTTATCTGCTACCAATATCTCTTCGTTATTTGTTGTAAATCTTATTTTGCTTGCACTTCTAGGCAGAACAAAATTTTTACAATCCTCTGTTTTTAACTGTGGTAAAGTGTATACTATTAACTGTTTGGAAGCAGATGTTATAACTGCTAAATACTTAGTGTCGGCAGATAGTACAATATCAGTTATTTGATCATTTTCTATCGTTTTAAGCGTATTTGGCACAACTATGTAAGTGTGGTTTGAATAGTCATAGAAATCAATACGAAGACCTTTTGCTACAACGATAACGTTGTCACTTATTGCAATACACGACATGTTACATAGAAAAAGAATAATTATTTATTTAATATTGGAAAGATACATTTAAATGTAATTATTTGGAGGTTAAAAATAACCTGCAAACTGCAAATGCAAACTCCAATAACAATCCAATCCAGTGTTGCCGAAATTAACCCCGTAATTAACGAACACTGTCAAAAAGGGAGGGTAATGTTTTTCTAGCGCATGTATGTAAGTATGCAACTCTATGTATGTCTAATTATTTGAAACGCTCTACAGCCTAAATCGATTGACGGCTTTCAACATATTATAAGGTGTTATTATTTGTCAATCGTGAATGTGGTCTAAGGTAGGTTTTATTATTTTAATAAAAGTGGATTAAGAATAAATAATAAAATAATTATTTTTGTTTACTTAGTGTTTTCTAAAGCAACAGAGTTATTTGTTTATTTGAGTCCTTATTTGTATTTAGGTTTAAGTATATTCAACGTATTTGCGATTAAACTGAATACCTAAAAGTAGTTAAATATCAGACTAGTTGTTCGTGTCAATGAAGAATGTTACTAAGTATGCCAAATCGCTTGACATGTTGTCTCAGTGAAGCCTGTATGTATACAAACACACTAGTTTTTGTTGTAGTCAAAAATACCTAGTAGTTTTGATTTTATGGGCATTCAAATTTCGAAAAATATCGAGTCCCGCTAACAGTCTTGTGACGTCATTTCACAACGCATCGCACGGGCCACGGCCACGGCTCGCTTAATATTAGGGATGTGACATTCTAATTATAGTATTTAATTAATTATTATAGTAATTAAAATTTAAAATAAATTTATAATAAAATTAAATAAAATTAATTTTAGTAAAATTTATAATAGATTTAATTATTTATTATCACATTTATTTATTTGTAACATCTTATTTCATACATTTTTTAATATACAATATAAAAAAATACATTAAAAAATATAAAAAACAGAATCCCCCCCGATAGCGATAATTAATTATTATTATTATAGTATTTAGGTATAATTTCAACGGCACGGGCGCGCGACCGCGAGCGGACTGAGTGAGCCAGACTAAGCGTGTTATACGATGACGTCACACAGCCCGCGTAGTACGGTACAACTTGTTTTACTTCTAAATCGGAAACTAATTGACATATCGAAGTAATTCTTTCACTAGTATTTTTTATTTTTGACAGAGAATATGGAGTGCTAATATCAAAATTAGATAACATTCTCCATTCTCAAATCTATTTAAATACGTAATAAACCTCAGGTTAAAACTACCAATAGATACGTATATTCAGTCAAAAAATTATCGGGAATGGATGATTTGTTTATGGTTCCAAATTCAATTTTTTTGTTTTTTTGTTGTTGTTGGATTGGCACTACTTTTTTCCATTTTGGCGCGGAGTTTGAGTTGTATCTGTCATTTAAATTTAATACAGTGCTGTTTTTAATTGTATCATCTAGCGATTTTCCTAAGGACAAAAATATCGAACAAAGAGTTTGTCTTAAATTTTGCATCGCCAATGGAATTTCGTGTTCGGAGTCACTAAAAATGTTACAGAAGGCTTACGGTGAATTGACAATGTCAAATTCGCGGTCGAGATGTGATGGAAGATTTGCCTCGCTCTGGTAGGTCATCAACGTCTGCAACTGGACTTAACATCGCAAAAGTGAAGGAAATAGTGACAGAAAATCCTCATTCAATTTTGAGAGAGATAGCCGTCGAACTTTCTGTATCTCACGAATCGATCCGTACCATCTTAAATAATCACTTGGGTATGAAACATGTTGCCGCTCGGCTAGTCCCAAAAGAGCTGAATTTTCTCCAAAAATTCAATCGCATAAGAATCGCTGAGGACATGCTAGAACGAGTCGATTCCGATCCAACATTCATGAAACGCATTGTTACTGGTGACGAGACGTGGGTATACGAGTTTGACATGCAAACTAGTCAACAAGCTTCAGAGTGGCACCTTCCAACTGAACCGAAACCGAAAAAACCACGCCAAATTCGATCAAAAGTTAAATTCATGTTGACTGTTTTCTTTGACTATCTCGGTGTTGTGCACTCAGAGTTCTTGCCGGAAGGTGAAACTATAAATAGAGAATATTATTTGAGCGTTATGCGGCGTTTAAGGTAGCAAATTCGACGAAAAAGACCAGATTTGTGGGAAGAAAAATCTTGGATTTTGCACCACGATAATGCGCCTTCGCACAAGGCTATTATTGTGAACGAATTTCTGACCAAAAACTCCACAAATATCATCGAGCTACCACCTTATTCACCAGATATGGCTCCATGCGACTTTTTTCTTTTTCCTAAACTCAAATTACCACTTCGTGGTACCCGTTTCCATTCGATAGAAGACATAAAGGAGAATTCGTGGCAAGAACTGTACTCAATTCCGGAAAAAGCGTTTAAAAAATGTTTTGATCATTGGATTATTCGTTGGCGTATGTGTATCGTTTCTGAAGGAGCATATTTTGAAGGTGATAAAATAAATTTGGATGAATAATTAACATTTTGTGTATTATTGATCTTTTCCCGGTACTTTCTTGACAAAGTGTACATTGTATCATACAATGTATGTATCTATTGGTAGACTGGTAGTAAGTATGAAACTTTTTTAATAAGGTAGATACTGTACATACAATTTGTATGTACAGTATCTAGTATTTTAGACACCAAAGTTGCTCGATAACTCAACAGCAAAATCAATAGTGCAATTTTATTCGGTGCAGCCGAATAAAATTGCACTATTGGTTTTGCTGTTGAGTGTTGGAAGGTCGTGATGCTGTCCACATATTTTATACGTATATTGTCTATGATGCACTGCGTTTGAATTTGATTTATTGTGTTGAAAAGAATGATGTGCGGTGTCATTATTATGAGATATAAAATTTACTAATATACAAGAAAACAATGTTTCCAAGTATTATTTATTTACTTAATTGCTGTAGTCCACCCTATCAGTGGTAGCAGAGCGTAGTTACAGTAAGTAAATGAAAAAAAAAAATAAAAGTAAATTTTTAAAATGAGCTCGAGTATCAGAAGCATAGAACCGTTAAAAAAATCAAACTACGATACCTGGTGCTTACAAGCACAGGCGATTCTCATCAGATATGATTTGTGGGAATACGCTAGTGGTGAAAAAACGTTAGCGGCAACTGCGACTGCCGAAGCAAAGAGTGCGTTCCTAAAGGAAGACTTAAAGGCAAGGTCAGAGCTACTTTTACTTATATCTCCACCAGAACTTAAACAAATTAAAGGGTGTAATACATCAAAGGAGGTATGGGACAAACTAAAGTCTATACATCAAAGTTCAGGGCCGGCAAGAAAGGCTACGCTATTAAAGCAACTAGTATTGAAGAAAATGACTCCACAAGAAGATGTGAAAGACCATCTCAGTAATTTTATGGATGTAGTAGGTAAATTAGAAGACATGGATGTCAAAATTCATCCAGAGTTATTAAGCATAATGATGTTGTACAGTTTACCTACAAATTTCGATAGCTTCCGAACGGCTATTGAGTCGAGAGATGTTCTGCCAAGTCCTGAAAATTTAAAAATAAAAATCGTAGAAGAATACGAAGCAAGAAGGCAAACGGAAGCGAGTGAATCTCAGACTTCAGAAGCATTCTACACAAAGACGAAGAAAAAGGTACAATTTTGCAAGGATTGTAAAAAGAAAGGGCATTCCACAGAAGCTTGTTGGTCAAAGAAGAGATCTAATAACCCCAATAAAACTAAAGGTCAAGAAAAGACATATAACATCTGTTTAACAACAGGAACGTCGCAATGTAAAGGCAATTTATGGTGTCTTGACAGTGGCTGTACGTCACATATGACGGGTGATAAAAGTATACTCCAAAACTTAATTCCCGCGACTGACACTTTAAAGCTAGCTTCAGAAAAGCATACGACCGAAGTTAAAGGGAAAGGAAAAGCCGAACTTTATACAAAGGATCGACGCTATAAAATTAGTCTTTCTGACACATTATATGTACCTGATTTGTCGAATAACCTAATTTCTGCAAGTAAAATTACGGATCATGGCTATAAGGTTCTATTTGAAAAGGAACAAGCCAGCGTCAAAAAAGGCGGGAAAACTGTATTAAAAGCTAACAGAAGAAATGGATTATACTATCTTGAATTTGATAAACCAGAAGAGAAAGCAAACTTCACGCCTAGCGATGAAAGCGAAATTATGAAATGGCATAAGAAATTAGGTCACGTCAATGAAAGAGATCTAAAAGAAATGGTTAAAAATAAAATGATGCGAGGACTCGACTTTAAAGAAAAAACTTTGGGTACCTGTGAGACTTGTATCAAAGGAAAATTTTCCACTCTACCATTCCAAAGCCATGGAGAATTAATCTCTACTGAAGTGCTCCAGATAATTCACAGTGACGTGTGTGGTCCATTTGAGAATGAATCAATGGCCGGAGCAAAGTATTTTGTAACATTTATTGACGATTATACAAGATACTGCTGTGTATATTTCTTAAAAGAAAAGAGCGAAGTAATGGATAAATTCAAGGAATATAAAAACTATGTTGAATTGTTTCATAAAAAGAAAATTCAAAACCTACAATCTGATAATGGAGGCGAATACAGGTCTAAAGCGTTTGACAAATTCCTCAAAGATAACGGTATAAGCCGAAGACTATCTGCACCTTATACCCCACAGCAAAATGGCATGAGTGAAAGGAAAAATCGGTCGCTGATGGATAAAGCCAGATGTCTAATGCTAGATGCCAATATCCCTGCAAAATTTTGGGCAGAAGCAGTAAACACTGCAAACTATTTAATAAATAGAAGCCCAGCAAGAGCTCTCAAAGGCAATTCCCCATATGAGAAATGGGTTCAACGAATACCATCAGGAAATCACCTACATGTATTCGGAAATAGAGCGTTTGTGATGAATAAAACCCGAAGAGGAAAATTCACAGCCAAAGCCACAGAAGGAGTATTCTTGGGATATGCGGAATATACAAAAGGTTTTAGAATCTATATACCCGAAAGGAATGATGTTGTTATCAGCAGAGATGTAAAAGTAATCGAAAAGATGCATTATGGCGATAATCCTGCTGAGAAACGCGAAGATCTTACTCCAGAACCTGAAACAGAACAAATTGAAATTGAAATTCCAGAAAAAAGAAACAAAATTAATGAGAACTTACTTTTTCAGGAACCTAACCCCCTTTATTCCAGCTCTAGTCAAGATCCTGTTGATGAAACATCTTCCTCAAGAGGAAGACCACAAAGAGACGTGAGACCACCAACATGGACCAAAGATTATGAGTTAAGTCGCTGCGTGACCATGTTTACGTCAGAAAATAATGATGACTATGACTGCTCTTTACTCACATACAAAGAAGCTGTGACTGGCACCGACAGACGAAATTGGGAGAAGGCGATACAATCTGAAATGGAATCATTAAAGAAAAATAATACCTGGGTATTAGTAGACAAGTCAGAAGCCAAAGGACACAAAATACTGTCGAACAAATGGGTATTTCGGATTAAAGATGATGGTACGTACAAGGCTAGATTAGTCGTACGTGGATGCGAGCAGAAAGGAAACCTGGATTTCGAAGACATTTATAGCCCAGTAGTAAGTCAATCTGCATTAAAAACATTATTAGCAATTGCCGCATCTAAATCTTACTTCTTCATGACATTTGACGTCAAGACAGCTTTCTTATACGGAGAGTTAACAGGTGAAGTTTATATGAAATTACCTGTTGGCTATGAGACTGACTGCAAAACTACTGAAGTAGTTTGCCGATTAAAAAAATCGTTGTACGGATTAAAACAAGCTCCATTTACATGGAACAAAACTTTTACCCAAGCGATGTTTGATTTGGGATTCAAGACAATCAAAACAGATCGATGTGTTTTCATAAACGAAGATAAGTCAATAATAATCGGACTATTCGTTGATGACGGTATTGTCATAGGAAAAGACAAGAAAAAGATCGAAGTTATTTTGAAGAAACTTGAAACCAAATTTGAAATAAAAAAGAATGAAAATCCAAGTACTTATCTGGGTATGGAAATAAAAAACTCAAAAGAAGGAATAATTCTTACTCAAAGATCCTACATAAATGACGTACTGGAAAAATACAACATGAAAAATGCCAAACCTTGTGACACTCCCGCAAGTAGCGATTCAAAGTCGATACAGGAAACTGCCCAGGAGAAGGAATATCCCTATAGAGAAGCAGTGGGAAATTTACTGTACCTGTCTACCAGAACCAGACCAGATATCGCACAAGCGGTCAATCTAGTTAGCAGGAAGGTCGAAAATCCCACTAGAGAAGACGTCACAAAACTCAAGAAAATATTCAAATATTTAGTGGGAACCAAAGAGAAAGGCATTTTGTTCAAACGAAACCAACCGATAGAGAACATCGATGCTTACAGCGACTCGGATTATGCTGGAGATCCATTGACGCGAAGAAGCACTTCTGGCTCCGTGCTAATGATAGCCGATGGACCAATATCATGGGCATCCAAGAGGCAACCTATAGTAGCGCTATCGTCGACTGAAGCCGAGTACATAGCCGCAGCAGACTGTTGCAAAGAGGCATTGTATCTCAAATCTCTAGTACAAGAAACAACCGGATTGGACATAAAAATAAATTTGCATGTTGATAATCAAAGTTCGATTCAACTTGTGAAGTCTGGATCCTTCAACAAAAGGTCGAAGCACATAGACGTGCGGTACCATTTTATTCATGAACACTTTGTGCATGGATTAATTAATATTAGCTACTGTCCCACAGAAATTCAGTTAGCTGACATAATGACAAAACCATTGTCAAAAGTAAAATTTGAAAGACACTGTACAAGATTAATGCATGTATAGAAACGTGTCTCGGCAACATGAGTGAACATCAGGAGAAGGTGTTGGAAGGTCGTGATGCTGTCCACATATTTTATACGTATATTGTCTATGATGCACTGCGTTTGAATTTGATTTATTGTGTTGAAAAGAATGATGTGCGGTGTCATTATTATGAGATATAAAATTTACTAATATACAAGAAAACAATGTTTCCAAGTATTATTTATTTACTTAATTGCTGTAGTCCACCCTATCAGTTATCGAGCAACTTTGGTGATATTTTGTGTGATATTTTACACTATCTATACTCGCTCACTATTGTCAATGTTAATTACTATTTATAAATTATGAAAAAAGGACTTTGTTTCTAGAGCCTGATAGCCATTTAATAAAAAAAATGACGTGTTGTCAGTCATCGTGTCGTGTCGTGTCTTGGCTTGTCAGTTGTCAGTTACTTTCTGTCCTGTCTGAGTGTCTGATTTGATTTCAAGCAGAACTTCCTTCAATTTGATTTCCACTTTTCAGATCCAGTTTTCAATAATCTAAAGTCTCAATCTGAATCTAATTGAAGAAGTACTGTAGGGAAATTGTTGATTAGATACTAAAATACAACTGAAGTAGCAATTTGATAATTTTTGCAATATGATAAGTTCTTGGGGTCCAGATAAAAAACATAGTGATGTGGAAAGGTAAGATTTTCCGTCTGTTCATTTGTTTCCCAAACTATTAATGTTTTCCCGTGGATTTTCTATTTTCGGTTTAAATTCTGATTTATTAGCCATGTATGCTAAATATTATTATATTTAATTTGTCATGTTTACATGAATACACTTTCAGATGGATTTGTATCTATCCTGCATATATAAATAGCAAAAAGACATTGGCCGAAGGAAGGAAGATAGGCAAGGAGTATTGTGTCGAGAATCCTACCCATCAAGAAATTAGAGACGTGCTTTTGGCCACAGGTTTACATGTTGGAATTGAAAATAAATTGTACCCTCGAGAGAAGAGCAAGGTAACATGAAATTAATTGTTATAATATCATCAAGAAAATGTTATTTGATATAGTGAGAAGATGATAGCAAATGTGAGGGAAGTGAAAGTTTACTACAAATGGTCTCAATAATTGTTATATTATTGAGACATCCCTACATATAGGTGAAAGAATTACTTCGATAGTAAAAAAATCTCTTTGAGATATTATGTTAATTTGAAAATCACAATTTTGGACTTTTCCAAAAACGCTCCATACTAAAGGCTACTGAGTTATACATGTCACAGTTTTGTATTTTGTATACATCAAATATGGCAGCTATGTTAAATATTACATTTATGTAATTAGTAAGAATCATAATAAAAGTATTAGTATTTTCTATTGCTTCTCCAATGGAAATATTATTTTTTAATAGTTTCATACTTTTAAAATGGCCTTTCCCGCCAAACTTTGATCGACCCTAAAATAAGTCGGACGGAACATATTAGAATGAAATTTTGCAGATCTTTATAGTTTTGTGTATTTTACAATATTGTTAAATAATTTATACAATTTTTGAACATTGTCAAGTAGCCTATTGTGGAAAACATTTAAATTTACTATGGCTGTATGTAGAGGGTGTCACAGTGCCTTTTACATCTAGCCATAAATTCAAGGCACATATAAGATTCCCAATTTAATGATGCTGTTGATTGTTGCCATTTGTCCTCCATAGAATATGATCTCAACCCCTTAAATTTTTTTTAACCCCTATAATTTAAGTGCGATGACTATAGGTTGCAGCCGAAATAGTCAAGTTTTGTTAGGAAGTAATGAGAGGGTTTCTTTCCTACTTTGTTGCTAACAACAGAGTAGGAAAGAAAACCACCCATTACTTGTTTATTAGTAAAGTAGTATAAAGATCACATCCATTTTTGGTGTAGTGATATTGCAACTTATGTGGTGAGGTACTGGTAGCTGAAGTAGGTTGGAATTGTAAAAACTCAGAGTCACTTTGGACCTTCCTTCAATGGTGTTGTTGTGCAAGGCATTTTGATATTTTATTTCAAGAAGAATGTCCAACAAATATAATACATTAAAGTAACGCAATGTTTAAATATTCTCTTCAACACTACATGACATCTATCTTTCAGGGATTTCTTGCCAGAAGAACTGTTATGCGTTTTTCAAAAATATACTTAGTTATGCAATCATATAGTAAGTGCCCGACTACAGAAGTATCTCCTCATTGAAGAAGACTGCAGCCAAATGATAGTTGCAATGTACTAGACTTGTTGTGTCACTGCGAGTCAGTGAGATTACTAGAAAGTTGATGCATTAGCAGTTCGGGTGACTGTGCACCAGTAACCTCTTCACATCAGGCAGACCCTATGCTAGTTTGCCCTCCTCATGTATAAAATAAAATTGAAACATAATATTGTTATTTTAAAAATACCTTATATTAATTTAATAATAATATTTAACAATATCAATATTATGTTTCAATTTTACCACAGTATTAAGAGGTGTCCTACCAGTAATATGACTCCTTTGTTCTTGAATGCGTGCCGCCACTGTGTATACCTACGGCCAGAGACTTGATCAAGAGTCAGGGTTGACAAAACAAAAACTACTCAAATTTTTTACAACTACTCAATTATTTAATTTAAAAGACAAAAAAAGGGGCCAAGTGCGAGTCGAACCCGCCCATGAAGGGTCCGTAGCAGCAAGTAACATAATATAAAAGTTACGATTTATGACGTATTAAAAAAATACTACTTACTTGATCTCGTTCAAACCAATTTTCGGTGAAAGTTTGCATGGTAATGTACATCATTATATTTTTTTTAGTTTTATCATTCTATTATTTTAGGGGGGCGGGGGGTCATGTGTCCCCCACACACACATTTTACCACTAATAGTGGTAAAATGTGTGCGCAAACTATTCAGTTTAGGAAAAAATGATATTAGAAATCTCATCATCATTTTTGAACACCTATCCATACCCCACAAGTATTGGTTTCATGAAAAAAAATATGAGTTTCAATTCTAAGTATACCCCCAAAACTTATTGTTTATTTTTTTCTATTTTTGTTGTGAAAATCTTAATGCGGTTCACAGAATACATCTACTTACCAAGTTTCAACAGTATAGTTCTTATAGTTTCGGAAAAATGTGGCTGTGACATACGGACAGACATGACGAATCCATAAGGGTTCCGTTTTTTGCCATTTGGCTACGGAACCCTTAAAAACAACTTATTTAGTCATCATCATTAAAAAAATCATAAATGCGTAACCGATACATATTTTCTATTATTTTACTTTTGATATTTTTAGAGTTCTGATATTAAATTTTACTATAATTATAATAGATTCTCATACGAATATACAATTTCAGTGGAAACTTTAACGGACGACATATAGGGCCGTGTTTTAAACTCAACATTTTTCAAAACATTAAATTCAAAAATGTTGCATTAAACTCACTTCCAGTTCATCGCAATAGTAGATATAGATTTACATTTAATAACAGAACAAATTCATTATGAACGTGAATAATTCTTTACGAGTACCACTTACACCCTTTCTTTATACGAAAGTTACTTTAAGATACATCCCTTCCGATTAGAGAGCGCAAACTAACGGACATTGCGCTCGCCGACTCTGCCGCTCGCTTCCCCGCGTCCCCCCCATCGTTGCTCCGCGCAAGTACATCAGTCATCTGACTGTATGTAATCTTATGACTGTGATTTTACTAAGAAGCAGAACATAGGTAAATGAATTAATAGTATCCGATTGATGCTCTGATATCTAAGTTGACATAATTTTATAATTTTTATAGGAAATGCTGTATAGAGGCAGAATTCGTGTCCAGTTGAAGAATGATGATGGTACGCCCATAAAATCAGAGTTCTCCTCCAGAGAATCTGTTATGAAGTATATTGGGGAGACAATACCGAAACTCAAGACTCGCCAGAATAGGTAATTATAACACTATAAGTATTTGTTTAAGTGGATTAGTAGTGTAAAACAAATCGGCCATTTAGGCATTTTTGTGTAAAGTAGTGGTATATTTTAAATGTTGGATAGGCGACGACGTAACCCTTTCATTGTTTTAGTGATTAAAGTATGGTGTTATAGATTGTGTTTATAAGGTTACTCGAAAAATACTAGCAACCTCTTGCACTTAGCTAATGCAAATGATTTTATTTTTCGTTAATGTATTATGTATTTTAAAAAGTTGTAGTCCTATATAATCATTTGCATTTGTGTACTGTCAGATTCTAACTTTGTATCTTGTACTTAACTAACTTAGTAACGTAAACGTAATACGTACGCAGCGCCGACACTTAAAAGCGACTGGACACTGATTACGTAAATAAATAGGTTAAGTTAAATTCCTTCGCCTGCCACACGCACCGCTACTCATTTTCGTGCCACACCATATGGGAACTCGCGTATGTATTCTATTTTGCTTTTAGATCGCCCAATGTCTAATTTTATTTTTGTGTGGCAACATTAACAAATGAACTACAAAAAGTCGTAGAACAAAAGTTGTTCAGTGCAGTGTAGGGAAGCAACCTGTAAAAGGTTGTCAGTATTTTTCAAATGATTCTGTATAACAGTCAATGAACTATTTTTATTCAGTGGTGGCGCTAGTTTAGCACTACTAGTCCCAATACATTCTTAACTCTGTGTTCTACGAAACACTAGATTTTGTCTAGAGTTGTTGTATAATTCTCACAGCGACTAAGGTTACAAAGTTACTGTCAAGTAATCTGTGACTGGCTAATACTGAATAGATGTTTGTGACGCAGTGGACATTTCAAACATATTAATTTTAATAATGTTGATTGCCTAAAAAAATATTTTATATTCTATTTCAGGCCGGCTGACCAGCAGCCACAAACATCAACTCATCAGGCCAGCAATAAGAACAAGGGCAAAAAAGGACGCAGATAATTATTATTGTACATATATTTAAGATTTCTACAAAATATTTACAATATTAAGTTCACAAGTAATAATTTGAAATTTCATTTCAAACTGTCCATAAAATACCTACCACTATTCTAATATTTAAATTACACTGTGAAACTAGTCCAGTCATTTATTTGGTCCTCAAAACAGAGACCCAGGGAAGTTTTCCTGGAGTTTTACAGATTGATGATTTTGGAGATTTCGACGCGCTCTTTTCGATTTTCTACTTTACCACCTCATATCATTGCCGTTCGCACCGCCATATTGAAAAATATAAAAAACAAAATAACCTTTTTTTTTTGACAATAATATCCTCGCCGTTCATTTTACGTTCAAAATAGATAGGTACGTAATAAATTAAACTATAGGAAAATTTCCTACAATTTATAAATAATAATATTAACATTTTTTTTTGCAAAATTATTAGTTTTCATGTACGATCTCCGCAAAGTTTATTCCCAATACACGGTGTGTTAAAAAAATTTTTACTACTATCATGGAAATTAGTGAAATAAAATTTGGCGGCATGAGCGGCAAAGATTTTGTCGACGAGGTGGCTAAATATAAATTCTGAACGAGCTTGTCAATATCTATAAAATCATTAATTTTCAACTCTCTCTGAAAACTTTTCAGGTAAACAACAACTGTTAAATACTATGAATGTATAATAATTGACTGTTCTGATATTTTGTTTTGACCATTAATATCTCTTGCGACACTGTACCCACCAAAAATAGTAACTACATGCACTTTACCTTTTGGTGGGCCTTGTAAAGCTAAAGTTAGATTAGATAAATCTTTTATAGATATAACTGTTTCTAATTCTTCAGTAATATTTTCATCTTCTGTAGCAAGTGTGCTATTTGAATCCCGTAAAGCTAAAGTTAGATTTGAAGAATCTTTTATAGCTATAACTGTTTCTAATTCTTCAGTAATATTTTGATCTTCTGTATCACGTGTGCTATTTGAATTCTGTGAAGTTAAAGTTAGATTTGAAGAATCTTTTATAGCTATCACTGTTTCCAATTCTTCAGGAATATCTTGATCTTCTGTATCACGTGTGCTATTTGAACTCTGTGAAGGTAAAGTTAGATCTGAAGAATCTTTTATAGCTGTAACTGTTTTCAATTCTTCAGTAATATTTTGATCTTCTGTATCACGTGTGCTATTTGAATTCTGTGAAGCTAAAGTTAGATCTGAAGAATCTTTTATAGCTGTAACTGTTTTCAATTCTTCAGTAATATTTTGATCATCTGTAGCAACTGTGCTATTTAAAATATGTGAAGCTAAAGTTACATTAGATATTTTTTTTATAGGTACAACAACTGTTCCCAATTTTTCCTTAATATTTTGGCGGTTTCTAGCAAGTGTGCTACTTGGAGTTTGTAAAGCTATATTAGATAAATCTTTTATCGATATTGTTTCCAACTCTTCCGTAACATTTCCATTATCTGTCTCAAGTATGCTATCTGGTGTTTGTAAATGTGATGTTAGATTAGATACAACTTTTGTAAACATTATTGTTTCCAATTCCTCAGTAACATTTTTATTTTCTGAGGCAATTGTGCTACTTCCGCTAGGGATTCGTTTATCACCGGTGCGATCGTATGAGATACGGTTGTGGCTTTCTTCATTATCTTCTTTGGACTGTATGGACTTTGTGTCAAAGCAGACTTTATTTTTGGATATAAATCCTCGTGATCCTCTATCATATTTTGGTATAGATTTTCTGCTTTCTGTTTCGTTTCCTCGATCATCGTGTTTAATTTTCCTTTGAAGTTCAGCGGTGAATCTAGTACTGATGTCTTCGCCTTTCGATAATTTGATGTTTTTGGTCGTAATTCTGCTAGTTGATGGATCTCGGGTATTATTTTTGTGTCCTCGTCTGAATCCATTGCTACTTGCATTGTCTCGTGAATTGCAGTAGGTATTTTCTTCATTACTTTCTGTACAGGACGCATTTTCTCGGATTCTGGTAAGATATTTACTATTTCCATTATTCCCGGTGATATTTCTTTTAATGCTTCCGTGAAGTGCGGGGCCGCTTCTCTTACTGTGTCCATTATGGTTTCTCCAACTGCTAGAGGTATTTCTTGAAAGTAGTAAGGATATGTCCTTATGCGATCGGATACTGCTGACGTTACCCACGGTAGTATTAGAGGTTGCCTCGGTGGTAACCTTGGGAGCATTCGAGTCCTCAAAGGAGAAAGGCGTGGTAACAGTAATTGTCTTTTTTCGCGATTCAGCATGCGATTCCTCGTAGCTTGATTTACGAGTGCACGTACATACTGTTCCGTTGTTTCTGGCTTTATTTTTACGTCGTTTATATTTTCTTTCATTAATAACTTCGCTGGAATCGCCGACGTCTGTTTTGAGAATATTGTTAAAAAAAACACCGAGATTTCTAAGCAGAGGACTATATTTTCCTTTGATATCTTCATTGTCACCAATTTCTCTTTTGGTCGACTGATTTTTTAATTTATTAAGGAATTTATATTTTAGTTTACTTGGCTTCAACGGACTTTTTACTGCATATGATTTACCGTATTTAAGTAAAGATATCGCTTTATGTAGCGGGCTATCTGAAATGTAAAGAAAAAATATATATTACCGGGTCTCTAATTAATTGCTTTGTATGAAATAAAATATCAGAACATACTCGTAACAACGAGATATACTACAATTATACTATATAATACTTACAATTTCTCTTCAACTTTCTTGATTTTATCCAAGGCGTTTTTTTACCAGGCGTCGTCTTAGGCGCGAAGCTTTCTGTTGTCTCTGAAAATTATAAAGGATAATTCGTTAAACATATCGATGTGAATTGTATGTATCAAATATGTTTAGTTAACTATCAATCAGATATCTACTTTAGATGCAAAGCCATCTTCACTCTGCACTTCTGCAGCAGCTGCACCGATTAACGAATGTGGTAATGGCTAAGAGGAAAAAAGGCATACTTCTCTTTGGGCTGCAAATTGAACGAGATATATCAATGTACCCTACATTGATATATCTCGTTCAATTTGCAGCCCAAAGAGAAGTATGCCTTTTTTATACTACGTCGGTTGGCAGATAAGCATACGGCCTGCCAGATGTGAAGCGGTTACCGTAGCCATATTAACGTCCGCAAAATTTAATTTCATTACTATGGAATTTATATTTTAGTTTACTTGGCTTCAACGGACGAGCTCGGTGGTCGAATGGTTAGCAATGGCTTTTATGGCAAACTTTGACTCCGAGGTCGCGGGTTCGATCCCCCTACAAGACAAACATTTGTGTGCAAGAACACGTCTGTTTGTCTTGGTCTGGGTGTTTTCTATGTATTATACTCGTAAGTGTGTATTTAAAAAAAAAAAGTATTTAAGTACATTTATCAGTTGTCTAGTACACATAACACAAACTTTGCGCTTAATTTGAGACTAGATGGCGCTGTGTAAATTGTCCAAAAATATTTATTATTATTTATTATTTATTCATTTCGTCATCGTCAACCCTTATTTATCCTACAGCTGGGATACGGGTTATCGCCTTATTCGAAGGGGTTCAGAGCATCGTCCACCACGCTGCTCATTTACTGGTTGGCGGATCGAATCCATTCCATTCCATTTTATAATCGTTGCACGTTACGGAAATCCGTAGCGAAAATTCCCTAGATGTTACTGATTCAAATTGAAAAATGTTTTTGAGTCTTGGATAGCCCATTTATCGAAGAAGGAATAGGCTATATCGTATCACGCTACTACTAATAGAAGCTGAGCCTCAATAAAATGTTGCAAAAACGGAAAAAAATCCCACACGGGCACAACAGGGGCGGGCCGCTAGTTGCCAATAAAATGTTCTATCTAAAATGGCAATTTGGCTATAGTGCCTAAATCCTGTCTGAGGAAGCGGTTTAAATAAAGATTTCTTTTTTTATACCACTAGGTTTGGAAAAGAAACGTATGACCCGCCTGATGGTAAGCAGTCAGCGCAGCTTAGGGACGCTCGTGATAATAGATTCACGCGTTGCCAACCCTGTACAAAAACTTACGTCTCTCTTGAAGAACCCCATACCGTAAATCCCTGGCAAAACCTTAAAAGGGTGTCAATTCCATAACCTGAGAGCTGGAGGTCGAAACAATGCTAATAAAGCAGTTTTTCTGGAATCCTTGATGGCTTGGAAGCAAGAGTCGTAGGAGAAATCCGTTAATATCGAGTAATTTTTATTTTTTACCAAATAGACCTAATAGCTACATTTATAACTTGGACAATACTCCGTGCAGAAATATTTCATAAACAACTACCACGCTGTTTCTTTACCACATTACCAAAGACTCCATTAAATATTTTTGAAAAAGGTAAGTTACAGAGTTACCTTTTTCAAATTTATAAAAGGCAACCGATACTGACTGATCTATCAACTACATCACTAACCACTCGACGGATCGAGTCGAAATGCAAAGCCATCTTCACATAAGCAACCGCTAAGAAAAGGTGTTTGAAAATTCCGACGGGATACCGGGATATGCGCGTACGATGTCCCGGGTGGGAACCAACGTACAGCCCCCTTACCACCACCTCTTATTGCGATTCAATAACTGAATAGAATGCTTATTAATACCAATGAATAAGCGACTCTATTCTTTGGGGTGTAAGTGGTTCACCAACATCTTTGAACCAAAGCCAACTTCACCTGCACGTGGTGCACCCTGCCGACTGACAAACGAAGCTCTGGCGAAAAGAGAGGTAGGGAGCGTAATTGTAAGCTACCTGACTGGGGAATGTACCTCCACCTCACCAGTGAGTGTGAGTGTGAGTGAGGTCACCAGAAAGGAAGGAGATGTTGTTGTGTTGCTGCGTTGGCAGCGGGGTTGGCGGCGCGCGAGCGATATTTTATGCTGCGAGCGTTTATATGGCTACGGTAACCGCTTCAAATCAGGCGGGCCGTAAGCTTGTTTGCCATCCGACGTAGTATAAAAAAAAAAAGCGACTCAAAAATAGAGTCGCTTATTCATTGGTATTAATAAGCATTCTATTTAGTTATTGAATCGCAATAAGAGGTGGTGGTAAGGGGGCTGCTCAAGCCACTGGCCAGATCTGGGGCCCTAGCGCCGAAGCTTAAGCCGATGACCATCGGAATTTTTGAATGCGAAAATGAAACTACTGTTTAGATTGTTGCTAATTATGTTTAGCTCAGTTGGTAGAAAATCTAGAGCTTTACCGACTATGCTGAAGTTTTTTCTCAATATTGTAAACCTAAGACCAATTTATGGAATAAGAAAATGCGATGGTAATCGGCTTCAGCTTCAGCGATAGGACCCCAGATTTGGTATACAGATAGCTATTATGACGTAAGTATCCGCTAAGCAAAGATTTTTGAAAATTCCCACGGGATACCGGGATATGCGCGTAGGAAGTCGCGGGCGCGCAAGCAAGTCTAGTTATAAAAAAATGTTTAATACTAATTATCTTGTTTATTTCCTTTATTGCCCTTGGCACTACTGCTTGGCACTATCAGTAGTGTCACGGGAATTTTTTCTTTCCCGTGACTCTACTGGTAGTGTCATGGGAAAAAATGTATTTCCCGTGACACTACTTTGATGGCAGTAGTGTCACAGGAAATTATATCTCCAGTGACACTATCCCATATCCAATAACTCAGCCGTGGAGAGTCAAGGTGAGGCACAGGCTGTCAGTCTGGATACGACGAAGGCGTTCATCGGGTTTGGCACCATAGTGTTCTTTCGAAGTTGCCTGCATACGGTCTACCAAAGGATTTATTCGAATGGGTCGCTAGCTTTTGCTGGAGCTGCTGAAGCATTAGAGCCGTTGTTGATGGATAGCATGTTGCTCGGATAGCATGGACATCAATGCTGGCGTCCTGCATGGCTCTGTATTGTCCCCGACGCTGTTTTTGCTGCATGTCAATGATATGTTATCTATTGATAGCATTCATTGCTATGCCGACCACAGCACGGGGGACACTTATTACACGGGCCGCGCTAATATTCCCCGCTCTCTGGTGAAGGAGAACCGCGAATAACTTGTGTCGGAAATCAAGAGCACACTAAGTAGAGTGTACACTAAGTAGAACTTAGTGCGATTTAACCCCTCTAAGACACAAGTCTGTGCGTTCACCGCTAAGAAAACCGCATTTGCTGTGGCTCCACACTTCCAGAATACACCCCTCACCATCGCCAAACGTATTGGGATTCTAGGAGTTGAAATCTCCAGGCACGTCCAGTTTCGTTGTCACCAGGAGGGAAAGGTCAAGCTGGCGTCGAAGAAACTAGGTATGCTCAACAGGGCGAAGCAGTACTTCAATCCGCTGCAAAAGATTCTGCTTTACAAAGCTCAAGTAGGGCCGCATATGGAGTACTATTGGAGCGCCTAGATACCAGCTTGCACCTTGTGACTCGATTCAAGGACGAGCTGTGAGGATTGTTGACGATCCCAAACTAATAGACGGTTTAGAACCTTTAAGTCTGAGGAGCGATTTTGCGTCCCTTTGTGTGTTCTACCGATTGTACAATGGGGTGTGTTCAGAGGAGTTGTTCGACATGATGCCCACGGCTTCCTTCTACAGTCGCATCGCTCGCCATGACAGGGAATTCATCTTCACACATTGCAGCCTAAGTGGTCGCGTACCGTGCGGTTCCAGAGAAGTTTTCTCGATTGGATTGGATTCAGTGGAATGAATTGCCTGTCGAGGTGTTCTCAGGAGACTACAGCTTGGGGTTCTACAAAAAGGGCGTGAAGAGGTCTTTACAGGGTCGGCAACGCGCGTGTGATGCCCCTGGTGTTACAGGCGTTCATAGGCTACGATAACTGCATTCCATCAAGCGGGCCGTATGCATATTTGTCACTCTATTGGGGAGAAAAAAATTATAAAACATATGATAAAAAAATATAAAACAAGTATTACTACTAACTACATAGTTAACTAAAGTACTAAAATGTATATTACATATAATTATGTAATTAAAAAATAATAGACACAACTTGACATCATCAACAAGAAAGAAAAACGATAGTAGTGTCATGGATAATGAGTTAATCCGCGGGTAATTTTGATATGAGAGTCGGATCAGCCAATGAGAGTAGTAGAGTCACGGGAAAGAAAAATTTCCCATGACACTACTGATAGTGCCAAGCAGTAGTGCCAAGGGCAATATTTAGGCCTCTTAAAAGTTCAATAGGGATTAAAAACACATAAAAAATGCAATATAGTTATGAGGATAAAATATATTCATAGTCACAAGGCTATTATTATATTTTTGAATAAAATTACAAACAACACCATACCGTAGGGAACTGCTAGGTCACGGGGTGAAGATTGGACAGTCAACTGCGATTCCTAAAGTTGGTTTCACGCAATCATATCTCTGCCAGTCCATACAAATGCGCATCGTTCAGATAAACATGACGTCTGTACAGAGCGAGAATGAGCGTGTGTGCATGCGGCGCCATAAAAAGTGTTCCATGTTCGTTGGAGTTCGACTTGGAGTGAGGGCGATACGAGAGAGCGGCAGGGAGCGGCCATACTGTACATAATACTATTACGTATACTGTGACGCAATGATATGTGTAGACAAAATGTGCGCATGGTACACCCAGGTGAACCAAATAGGTAAACCACGACCGAAGATGGTTAATATTGGGTTTCGCAAAGTTACAAGGATTCCGTGAAATTATTTTTGCTGCTAAATTATAGTTTGATACTAGAAGTTAACCTAATAAAAAAATCACAGATTGTTTAGTGAAGGAACTGCTAGATAGACACAATTTTCTAACAAATTGCACGTGGCTCTTAATGAGCGTACTAGCAAAACGTATAAACTATTTCAAAAGTTCGCTTTATCGGAGAATTTGCACACCGAATAAGTTCTTGGAACTTTGCGAATAAGGAAATTGAGTGCGTAATTCACGCGAAAATTTAGACGGCACTGATGTATTTCATGATAATTTCGGTAAGCTGTGGTAAAAGCAGTAAATATACATAATTATGTGAAAGATTGTATTTTTTTTTATACAGTGAAATATTGGAAACATCTCTCCGTACATATTCGTCCACTAGGTAGAGTCCGTCGGTTGCGATGCGGGATTGTATGTGCGACCAAAAAATATGATTTACATTATGATTAACCGTCGTCTTAGTCGTAGCACAGTATAAGTAATAGTACTAACCTTTGTAGGTTATAATGCTCGTTTGCTATGTGAGTGGTTTAGAAAAAATAAATAAATGTTATGATTACGAGCCTGATGGTCGAAAGGCTAGCAATGGCTACTTTGACTCCGAGGTTCGATACAAGACAAATATTTGTGTGCATGAACATGTCTGTTTGTCTTGGTCACTACCCCACCCATACTATGTTTGTCTAGAAATATTTATTTATTCCTGGACAAATTACACACCGTCATCTAGTTCCAAACTAAGCATTTAAAAGCTTGTACTATGGGTACTACATAACTGATATTACATTTACATTTTTTTTGTAAATACGTAGATCGACTATTGCTAGCCATGCGACCACAGAGCTCGTCAAAAAAAAAGAAGCTAAATAAAAATGATTATTACCTCTTACTTTGGGCTGGGGAGTACTCTCTAATGCTTGTTTCCTTTGATTCTCTGCGGCAATGATTTCGTTCAGAGAAATCGATTTCGCAACTATACCTGAGGAATAGATACATGGCATAAAATATGAAATTATCTTCTCCAAGAAGACAATAGTATATATATATATATATATATATATATATATATATATATATATATATATATATAATGTTTATGGTATACTACAAGTCCGTCCACGTGACAGTTAATGCAGAGCCGTCTACGCGTGAGAATAACAAATACATACATCCTTGCAAACTATTGCATTTATATTTATTACTAGCTTTCGCCCGCGGTTTCGCCCGCATGATATAGCGCCAAAAAGTCGCCTATGTCCTTCATTGGGATATAATCTATGTCCATACTAAATTTCATTGAAATCGGTTCAACCGTGAAACGTAACAAACAGACAGACAAAGATACAATTTCGCATTTTTTTAAATAGTTTTTTTTTACATGAGAGGAAGGGAAACGAGCATGTGGGTCACCTGATGGAAAGCAATCAGCACCGCCCATGGAAATCAGCAACACCAAGGGGTCGCCGATCCGTTGCCAGCCTAGACTCCTTCCTTTCTTTCTTTCTGGTGACCTCACTTACTCGCAGGAACACAACAACCCTTAAGGGAATTATTATTTGGCTGCGGTATTCTCTAAGGTAAACGCTATGTCTAGGGTTGCCAACTTTTATTTACAAGAAAAACAGTATATTAAAAGCTGCGTAGCAAAACAAACAGTATAGTAAGGCCCAGTGCATGCGGAGCAGTACAATAAACAGTGCTATGGTCAAATGAAGTTTTTTTCAACAGTATTAAAGCATAGAAAACAGTATACCTAATACTGTTTTTAACAGTATGGTTGGCAACCCTAGCTATGTCCTACCTATCAAATTATAATTAAACTAAATATTACTACATAAATAATAATACAATATAACTAAATAATATTATATTACATAACTAGTATGGATTTATAATATTAGTATGGACAAAGGACGTACAAATACATTTCTCTCAAAGTTTATAATGAAAATGATAGTACTTACAAGGTATTATAAGAGCACAGTTAATCACTAGGTAGCAATGCCATCTGCGGATTTTCATTTTGTGGCATTTTGCTTCCTTAAAGAGTCTCGACGACTGTTAATTATGCAAATCGTGGTCGCTGTATTAATTCACATTTATAACCTTTGTCTGAGTTTGCTGAATTGGCGAAAGTATTTGCACGTTTCCATAGCACCGTTTGAAAAGTCGGCACTTCGAAAGACGATTTAGCACGTACGTAACGTACTACTGATTTATTATATTATACTAGCTGTCACCCGTGGCTTCGCCTGCGTAAACTTTTTGAAGTAAAACTTCTTTACGCACGTTGACTTGGGGAGTAAGCTGGTGAATGTGTTACGAGAGCGTTACGGAAACGCCGAACGGAAGTTTATAATTTAGTAGAGCTAAATAAGTTTTACTTCAGTCGTGTGGTCTAAATCACACTCGTTTTTTTAACAATAAAAAACAAACCTATCCTATGTCCTTCCTATACCTTTGAGAATCTGTGTACAAAGTTTCATGGTGATCGGTTGAGTAGTTTCAGCGTGAAAGCGTATCAAACAAACTCATATTCACATTTAATTAGTAGGAACTATAATATACTCACTGTTTGTGACCATACTATATATATAATCTACGACGTTTCTAAAATCTTTTGATTCTGTCTATCGGTATTTATAAAAAAAATCTATAATAGAAATTTAATGTTAGTTAATTATAAAACACGTAGGTACAAAAGAACAAACATAAACGACAAGACGGATTATTTCACTTTGTTCACCCGGGTCATGATAGTGGATTCTTTAGTGTCTTTATCACCCAGGTGAAATGATTTCCGTTAGTCTAAAGCAGATCACTGCTTCTCAGGGAATCATCCCAACCTTTTTTTGTTCGCGGACAACTACAAGGTTGGTGGGATTTTTGATAGGTGTAATGCTTGATATATTATATTGATGGCGCCACACTGTGACTCACGCAGTAAAATATTAAAATGCAGAAATTCGTCATCAACACAAACCTTCCTGGTAGCTCAGTTGGAACAGCACTCCACCGGTCGTCGAGAGGTCGTTGGTTCAAATCCCACCTAGGCGGGGGAGGTGAATTTATCCATTTTTTAAATATTTATAATATTCTGGCAAGTTGGCCGAAAACAACTAAATAGTTGTTTTGTATAAATATACAAGGTTTTTGTTGCGTGTAGGGTTCCCACTTGTCATATAAATCTATTATTGTATAACTTGAGATTTGAGGGTTTTGTATAATAGTGCTCAATCTCTTACATTATAAGTTTGTATCACGGACACGGACCATATCTTTACCTCTCACGGACTACTGTTGGTCCACGAACCACCGGTTGGGAACCTCTGGTCTAAAGCTATCAAATCCAAACTGCATGTGAATAACAAAGTTATAACGTATTTACAATCGGAAGTTAATGGACACTCAATGTTAGTAACAGTAACGTTCGATCTTATTATCGGAAAAGCAAACATTGTATTATTTGTTGAGTCATAAATATTATACCTACGTACTCTTCTGCCTTCGTGAGGAATTTCATTCGCGGAGCACGTTCTACTTGACGGCTGTTTTGTTGAAAACTTGTCTACTAGTTTTATAAAGTTACTCTCCAATACTGGCTTACGTACACATAAAACTATCTTTTAAAGTCTTCAAGCGCAATGCAGCGAAAAAATCTTAACAAGTATCTATCTAGTAAGATATTAAAATTTGCAGAAGTTACTTCGAAAAGAATGACTGGGAGTACGAAGTATATCGTCGTCAATTCTTATTCATCCCACTGCTGTGATACGGGTCTCCTCTCAATCGAAGGGTTTAGAGCATACTCCACCACACTGGTCAACTGCGGGTTGGCGGAAGTACGAAGTATATCGTCGTCGTTAATGACGACAAAGACGCAGACTGATGATGATGATGATGTGTTTCACTCAATGGTTAAGTATATCTAGCTATACTTACCTTCATTGAGTAAGGTTCCTACTCCTATTAAATTCTTCTGAAGTTATAGTTGTGAGTTAAAACGCAGCTGTAGTTTTACCCCCGGGAATGAAGCGGACTTCATTGTACATTGCCCTTTTTCGACGGTCGCTGCTGTTGATTCTGGCTACAATGGAGATACAGTGGGAATGTGTGGTGGGCCCCCGTTCCGAATTACCTTGGTTGCTCCTAATTTGAGTGCACTTTCATAAAGACAGGTAATAACAATCTCCCAGTGTTTGGTTGTATTCAGCTGCAAGTGAGTAGCTAAGGGATTGCTGGGTTGATAGCAGTGGTAGCAACACTACACAGATATATTTATTGTGTTGTATAGTAAGCATGTGTGGGCCCGCTTTACAGCAGGTGGGCTTACCCCCACTTGATGAGTTGTTCTTATATCTTTGCCTGTTTGGTAAACAAAACGAATGGTAAAAACGGAGGGGATAAAAACTTTTAAATAATAAAGATACTACCGACTTCTTTGAAGTTGAAGCTTAGGATACAACGATACGAATACATCACGACTTCAATGAATTCGGTGTCTATTTCACAATTTTGAGTTAGTAAACGATACCTACTTCCAGATTCCATGATCAGAATTTTATGTGTAGCATAAAGATAAATCATCAAAATCCGATTAGGCCCTTTGTAAAAAGTTACTACTTACTACAGTAAAAATATACTGGCTTACCACTTACAGTGATGAAGCCAACTTCAGTTGCACGTGGTGTGATCTACCGACAACCCATCATGGCTTTGAGGAACAAGAGATAGGATCTCATAGTAAAACAATCAAATTGAGAGATCTACATAGAGACAAACTTCAAATCGAGTTTTATATTGGCAACAGATTCTAGCAGTTTGATGACATAATTATGCTTCCCAAAACTGCATATTTTTATTCCTATTATACCTACTTTAAATACCTAGCTTTAACTTAAAAATAACAAAATGTAGGTTGGATCTATTCTGCATAACATGGTCCAATTAAAGTACATTTACTTTTCGTAAAATATTCGCATGTAAACATTTTATTTCAACTATTATACAATGTTACATTTGGTGCGGGCAATAAATTATCACATAAAATTGGAGATAATGGCACTTTTATATCAAATGTTTCGATAAATAATAAAATAAAGGTAGTAAAACAAAGGAGTCGCTCTGGGGGCGGGCATCGTTAAAATATTACGATCGGCCAATATCAGGGGATGAGATCTTTAATCGTATAGAAGAGTTTTACGTTGAAGTAAAGTGGGCTCTACGCGGTCTGAGCAAATAGTCAGATAAGCTCACGACTTATGGGAACTAAATCATATACCGTAAAACCAATTGAGCTGATATGTGAAATAACTATTGAATACTTCGGCCATTCCGTTTTAACCATTTTTATTGCAATCTTTTATTGTTTTGTGGAAGATCCCTGATCTTTAGGAAGTAGGTATTGTATTTTCAGAGCAAACTATGTAAGTATACATAATATGACTAAGAGCACGTCCAGATTTATACTTTGACTATATCGCTTTGTAAATGTCGCAGCCAACTGGTTAAAATAGCAATTCAATGGAATGGCTAGCTGTTTCATAGAACAACGCCATTCAATCACACGTTTAATTTCGTTTAGGCGAGTTGCTGAACACAATGTTCAACAGTACAGCTGGACGACGCTCAGATAACTGATTATATGTCAATTTGCTAGATTAATAATAATGTATTTGAGTTGATTTTCGATTAAGTTACGTTTTTTGTGTTCTGTTACCGAAAATAGATATTTTTGTTACAATAAAAAAATCACTAGTTGATGACGCCATATTGTAAACAAAACGAAACATATTCGCAATTAGCGCTTTTGGCGGCGTGAGCTATATTTTATGTTGCGAGCGTTAATATGGCTATGGTAACCGCATCACATCAGGCGGGCGTAACCTTGTCTGCCAACGTAGTATATAAACAATTGTAACAAAGCGGAAGAGTGCGTTTGAACGAAGTAATTCTCTGGAACTGTAGAAATTTGCTAGCTCATTTCTTAGCGAAGGCTTTAGGCTATACAATAGTACGGTATGACCATTAGAAACAGAAACGGTGGGAGAAACAGTCGGCGGGAGTACATATAGTATTTTATAAATGTAACATTTTTAAAGAACAATACAATCAGCGCTCAACTGGAACAAGACTTGTTAAAATATAGTCTTAATTTCCTCGACTCAGTTGATATTTATAAGCTTGATAACGGCGAGTTCAGCCCGTTGATGGTAGTCGGAAGTATCTACTTACTTGCAGAAAATAAAACGTACCTAAATCACTACTTTAGGAGAAAGGAATGCTTGCATTAGAATGAAAGTGCAAATTAATTTATAGCTTTCACGCCTTGTTTCCACTAGGTTTGCATTTTATTTTCCGGTTGATAAAGTGCCATTTTATTTGTACGCAAATCCAAAGGCCCGGACCGAATGCTAGTGGTTGGTTACTTCCCCAATTTACGACCGGCCATAGTCCGGAGTTAGTATCGCCAGTATCGCTGTCGTCACGCTTCGTATACCGTCGATTTATATTTTTGCCGATACAACTACACTACTATCCGCCGTCCAAATTTATCGCCAGATACTCGAATAGTCAGTTTTAAAATTTCTTTTTCGATCGACTATGTATCGAGTAAGAATCCTCTATGAACCTCATATCCAATAACACTGTTCAACACAATTTTAGAACAACACTCGATTCAAGTGAATGCCAGCTGTTATGTAGTTATCCTTTGTTAGAAACAGCTTTTAATTAAATTTCACACGTCCCTTGCGCTTTAACAACGAAGAAGCGGGTTTCTCAGTCGGTTTAGTCGAGCGATTTTGTTTTTATGTTGTCGGAATGTCCCTACAAAATTGTAGAAAGGGAGCCGAAAACGTCGTTTGCGCCGAGTATCGAGTGCAATGTATCTAAACAAGTTGAAACGCCTCCCAGTCTTACCAATGTAGCGATAAACGGATTTGGGAGGGACGGTATTATTCCGTCGTAATAGAGTGATACTTCTTTAGGACTATTCGGGAAACTGATGACACTATTTGGTATTGCCATAAAAAGTTATGATATTATATTTGCCGCATCAAAATATTACGAACACGTAAATGTCTCTGCGGTGGCCTGCTACCGCTGATATAATTTTTCTCTGTTACATGGTCATTTCCAGAACTAACTTCGTACCATAAAATAAGTAACAGTGTCTTATTAGAACTGATATTGATATATTTTGAATACTTATTTCGATTATGTCGAAGCTTATATGTAACTAGTTTTATGTCGACGGTTTGGCCACGTATAATTTGAAAAAATAGCACAAATTGAAATTGAAAAAGATTGCATAGATATTTTTTTTTTATTTTTCTTATACACTTTTGACAATTTTGACTAAAGTTTATAAGAAAAATAAAAACAATTTTGTAACAATTTTGACTAAAGTTTAAACGGATATCCATTTAAAATTTAGTCCGATTTTTTTTGTCTGATTAAAAATTCGATATTATTTGTAAAATAAGTAAAAATCTTACTTTACATAAACACAACACTCACATGCCTAAGGAAATTATTTATCTTACACAAATTACATAATTCTTAATTATCTGAAATTGTACTCTTATATCGTTATATATCATGTGAACGAAGCAAGTAAAATAGGTCAATACATATTTTTATTGTTAATACATATTAATAATTATATTTCTTTATTTGTTTCTCCACAGTAGTATTTACTAGCGTAGATAAAGTTTAAGAAAGACAATGTGTACCTATGTTATGTGAGGTAAAGCTTTGGGGAAGCCGATTTTCTCCCTCTTCGACTAGTGGCGCACTGGGAGACATATGGCATGCCGATATCAAGGGTTATTTTTTAAAAAGATTTTCTTCCTCGTCTACTCGGGGCTGATGAAATCGGCTCTCCGGGCAATAGCAGACTTTGACGGCCTCGGTTTCACCTCCCTCATACTCGGTTTTAACAAAGTCTTTTTCCTCGCAATCGCAGACTGAGAAGCGATTCACATCTATGTGCCTCGCGGTGACCTCTGCTAGCTGAGACTGACATGAGGTGCAGACGTCCGAAACATTAGCCAAAGACCAACAAGAGCCAGCGATGATATGTTACTGACCGTAGTGAGTAGTTAGGTGAGAGAGTAGAGTAGTGAGGTGCACCAGGCTCAAACTCTTGCTAACACGTTGATCCTTCCAGCAGTGGCGTAGCTACGCGTGGACGAAGTAGGCTCTCGCCCACGGACTCGCACTTCAAGGAAACTCGCGCGAAAACTTGTAAAAATAAAAAATTACCGACGCTTTAAAATTGTAAACACTTTACATACACATATGACAATGTATGTGAAGTGTTTTTGTAATTTTTCTTAAAATTTAAATTTTAAGAAAAAATACAAAAACACTAAGGTTAAAACCTTTAATCTGATTTTCATGTGAAAATAAACAGTCGAATTGAGAACCTCCTTCTTTTTCGGTTGAAAAGGGTTACGCTGATGATACGTTGCCCACGTCTAGAATAACCCACGCTACGCCACTGCCTACCAGTCGTTCTAGCAGGGCAAACGAAGTAGCAACAGACCCGAACAGGTTTTCCGGCCTTAGCCCTCCGCTTAGCTTTGCGCCTAGCGTAAGATACGTTTGATTTATGAGTACAATTACAGATAATTAAGAATTATGTAATTTGTGTAAGAGAAAGATTAGAGAAAAAACATTAGCTTTAACGAGTTGTCAATAAGGCGTTTAAAGTTAACTAAAAGTGCAAAAAGTGCTGTTATTTATATTGTGGCAAAGCTTGGACGGAAAAGGAACTAGTGAGAAAATCTGAGGAGTAAGGAGAGAACCGAAAATAAATAGCATCGCTTATTGCGAAAACTTGCCCTCATTAAGGAACATAAACTTACGTGCAATGTAATCGGATCATTTATCTTCTAATATATAAAATTCTCGTGTCACAATGTTAGTTACCATACTCCTCCGAAACGGCTCGACCGTTTTTATGAAATTTTGTGTGCATATCGGGTAGGTCTGAGAATAGATTATAATATTGTCATCTATTTATTATATATTATATTATTTATGTATATAAAATTTTAGGTATTTGGTATCCCAGAAATGGCTTAAACGATTTGGATGAAAATTTATTACAGCAGTGTCTCAGCATACATCAATGTATAATTTCACATAAAATAATATATTTTCTAATTTTAATCTATCCATGTTTCTCTGTCTGTTTATCCGCTAACTCCTCCAAAACCAAGCGACGGATTTTGATACGGTTTTCTCTATCAGAGAATGTCTTTCGGAAGGTTTATATGCATAACAAATTTAGTAAGTTCTATTTAGGCTTTTAGATATGGCCGTATTTACTATTTTACTGCGTTATTTAGACGCTTCTGGAGATGTTTGTATTTTTGTGATTGAGCTGATGTCATTGCTCTTAAGTGTATTGAAGTAATTCATGAGTATCTAGGTAATTCTATTCGATTTGTTGTTTGGTATTTTTGATGATGATGTAATACATATTTACAAGTTATTCGATAGTATAGTAACAGAGCAGGTAAACAATAATAAAAATGCAGTTTTGTTATTGTTTCATTTATTCATTATTCAGTAAATAATGCTTAGTATAATTCATTCACATTTAATTACTTAATTGTTTGATTTGTCAGTTGCAATTCGTGTCGTAGTAATTGAAGACGAAACGTACGACATGCACCTTGGTATTGTTTATAGCGAGAATTGCAAGATTGCATTTCATGTATAATTGTTCAGTCCTACCTGGGCGATCAGGGTTTGTTCGGAGTTTTTAGAAGGCTAATTATCGCAGAATTTAAAATTAGACAGATTTTACACCTAGCCCCTTGTAAACTTCATCAAAATCGTTAGAACTATTTTAAAAATTGCTCATTTCATAGTTCGAATTAACATTTTGGGATGTAAAGTCACGTCTAACTTTAGTGTCAAAGCTATGAGACCCGTAGATACAAACATTAGTAAATCGATGTAACTAGCAGTCTATTACAAACCAATTTGCATGTGCATGGCATATCCTATCTACCAAACGCGATGGATGTGAATGAAGCTTCAATACCTACATTGCTGAATGCAGAGGCCAAATTGTGAATGGAAAATCCGATATTTCGTCAGAGAAAGTGCGTACGTAGTTTTTGGACTAGGTTTTCTTGTGTCTACAACAAAACAGACATTATTTTGATGATTATCATAGTAACTTTTGTCGGGCTGTCTGCTACTACTGAATTGACCTTTATTGCTATAAATATAAAACAATACACCCAACAACAACAACAACAAGAAATTAAGCCAGTAACTCACTGCTGGCCTTCCGCAAAGCTTTCCACCAAATACATTCCTCCGCTTTCCGCATTTAGCCGTTTGTAGCTGCTTTTCAGAGGACATCAGCCCACCTAGAAGAGGGCTCCTAACGTTTTGTACCTCCATAGTTTTCTCTAGGACTCTCCTCCCCCATCTGCCATTGCTGACTCGGCGCTTCAGCTTATTCTGAGAGTTATGTCAAAGGTACATTTAGTTATTTATTCTAAACTCGTTTTCTCCTGCGACTTCCTACGCGCGATTCCCGGCTTCCCGTGGGATTTTTCAAAAATAATTTCTTATCCATATCTACGAGGGACTTTTACATAAGTTGAAAATGAGTCTACCAAATTCTTTCGTCATGATTTTAAAATCGTATTTAAGTCATTGGCAGCAAATCAAGCAAATCATTGGCCATCCAAGTTAATAACATGATGAATGGATGACAAGTAAAGAATAAAACAATAAAGTAAAGAATAAAAATATTTATGTCAAACCTCTACTTAGTAATGCCCTTTAATTTGAGCTAAATCACCTTTGTCATTTATTTATAGGTAACCTTAGCAAATTGTACATGGAATATTTTTTTAGTGTCAATCTACAATAATCTAGATACAGAAATTATGTTGTGAACCCATTACGAAATGATAGCACCTACTCAAAATGACCTGAATTAAATCAGATTCACGAAGAGCGTATTTGTAGTAACAATTTGCTCAGAATGAATTTGCCGTGTTATTTATATTGTGGTTGTATAGACATTGTTATCCTCCTAGTCGGTTTAAAACAAAGCAGGAGCGGCAATAGGAGCTGGCATATTGCCTCAGTTCCAACTTTTACGGCCGCTATCTCAGGGTTTATGCCTTATAAAATCTCCTGCCGCGGCCACGCGGATCGCTGCCGGGTAAAAAGTATGGCGATGCCGGAGTAGATATTATCGCAATTGGTACGTAATGCTGTTCAATGGGAGTCCCATTGCGTTCCTATCAGTGTTCCATTTCGTTTTCTTTTTTGTCAAATTTCATTTTATTTGTCGAGGAAAGCTCATTTACATTTTAGGCATTTATATGCCATGTATGTCCATGTCTTTCTAAAATAACATTTTTGGTGATTTTATCTAAGGTATGCTAGTGAGTGGTACAGTTGTTACGTTTTTTTTATACCACGTCAGGTAGTAGACAAGTGTACGGCCCGCCTGATGTAAAGCGGTTACCGTAGCCATATTAACGGTCGCAACATGACATTTTTTCGCGCACTGCAACCCCCGCTGCCAACGCACTAACTCCTTCCTTTTTTCTTAGAATAACATATTTGATGATTTTATGTAAGGTATACTCTTGGTATAACTGTTAGGTAGCCTATTCTTAGTAAAAATATACTTCTTTGGTGACTCCTTCTTGACATGACGAGCTCGGTGGCGTAGCGGTCAATGACGCGGCTTCGACACCAACGCTCGTGGGTTCGATTCCCACACAGGACAAACATTTGTGTGCATGAACATGTCTGTTTGTCTTGGTCTGGGTGTTTTCTATGTATCATAAGTATATATTTACAAAAAATATTTACGTATAGTATTTATACGTATTATATTATTACGTTTAGTATTTACGTATGTTTATCAGTTGTCTAGTACCCATAACACAAGCTTCGCTTACTTTGGGGCTAGATTGCGCTGTGTAATTTGTCTGACAATATTTATTATTATTATTATTTACATGATTTTGTTGACCCTTCTCTCGTACATGTATTTTAATTTATACATATACATACAGTTTGGCGTTGTAGTCTCGAATCTATGCTCTACATCCAAATTTCAATCACACCACTGAATAGATGAAGGATCAAAGAATTTATTACGCTAAGTAAGGATTATTGAACATCGCGTGCGGGGTAGGGGAAAGCGCTGCCATTTTGAGATAATTTTAGTGCATACAACGTATTAACGTACAACACACGGCCGTGTCCATGGCACAGCCAGATCCCATTTTTTGTTTCAAACAATGTTCAAGTATCCTTCATTGCTCTATGGTTTTCCTCGACAGCAATTCCTTACTAAACAGTAATAAAACGCATACATAACATTAGATACATCCACAGGAGATGAGTTCAGCCCACATTTTATCCACCCTATTTTACGTACTCTCGGGAATCAAGTTTGCTTTCGGACAAATACGGCAAGTCATTTTATTTGTAGGCAAATTCGAAAAGTCGTAATGGCGGCTGCCTGACTGAATGAACCGGTCACTGCCTGAACCCAGTTACTGCTTTCATTTCCTTTCCGCACTCTTGAGAAGCGTCACGGTTTCCTGTATACCGAATTTTAGATTTTTATGTTGGGTGAATTGTGTATCGAACGTAAAAAAACATGTAATGTAAACAAACGTACATAATCAAAATGTTATTTATTATTTGAGAAAAAACAGAGTTTTAATTTCAGTAGAGTCCGCAGAATGTTTTTGCAACGATTTTTCTAATAACATCAAAAATATACACAGCAGCTCCGATATAAATTGAGTTTGCAAAATTCTACTTGATTGGATAAAGTAATTATTGAAAACTAGCTTCTACCCGCGGCTTAGCTTCACGTTACGTTTGGGGCGTAAGTGGTTCATCAACATCTTTGAACCAAAGTCAACTTCACCTGCACGCGATGCACCCTGCTGACTGACAAACGAAGCTCTGGCGAAAAGAGAGGTAGGGAGCGTAATTGTAAGCTACCCGACTGGGGAATGTACCTCCACCTTACAGAATACCGCAGCCAAATAACAATTCCCTTGAGGGTTGTTGGGTTCCTGCGAGTGGGTGAGGTCACCAGAAGGAAGGAGATGCTGCGTTGGCAGCGCGGGTGGCGGCGCGCGAGCGGTATTTAATGTTGCGAGCGTTAATATGGCTACGGTGTCCGCTTCACATCAGGCGGGCCGTATGCTTGTCTGCTATCCAAAGTAGTCAATCCAGAAGATATTCTATAAGTATGCTAAATTTCATACAAATTCGTTAAGCTGTTTGAGGAGCCCTATGGCGTCGTTGCGCGTGTTAATCTAATCGAACACGCAAGTTAAGCAACGTCGATTGCACCCTGTCTATGGATTGGTTTATTTATTTCAAACTAATACGTACTTCGGAGGGCATGTTAAGCCGTATCGGTCCCGACTGCAGTTGTCATTAGATGACAGTCGTTAAGCCAAGCCTTAGCGCGGTTTGAAAGCACTGGCCTCTGCCAACCCGCAGCGTGTCGGAGTATGCTCTAAACCTCTTCCATTGAGTGGAGACCCGTATCCCAACAGTGGGATGATTATGGGTTGATGTCGTCGTTAAGCTGTTTACCCGTGAAAGAGTAACAAACATCCTATACAATCTCCTAAAATTTCATATTTATAACATTAAGATCATCTACAGATTTCATCAGGATAATATTGAGATTTAGATACCCCGCCATTATAAAAGTTCAGTCATTATTTTTATGATAACTGTCATTTCACTTTCTTTTTTCTCTCCTTATTATATTGCCCGGGAGAAAATGAATCGACATTGAATGCCAATTCAATCTCTGAAAGTGAGTAAGGTTTTGATTAGTTTTAGATTTTACACCCTTCATTGACGCTTCGTAATGGTACGCTATTTAGTGGTATACCTTACTTTGCAATATATTTATTTATTTCTAACAGAATCCAAAAAAGGAGGAGGTTTTCAGTGCGACTGTATTTTTTTTTAATGTTTGTTACTTAATTACTCCGTGATTTGTAAACCGATTTAAAAAAAAAAAAAAATATTTGAAAGAGGATACTTCCAGATTGGTCCCATATTTTTTTCATCATCATCATCAGCCTGTATCTATTACATAAATGTAGAATATTGTTTGGAGTCGGTTTTTTTTGTTAAAATTATATAAAATCACTTTATTGACCACAATATAGAGAGTAGGAACGATAAATGATTCCACTTGATTATTACTATTACTTATACTGTGCTATAACCACAGTATAAGTAATAGTACTAACGTACTGTAACTCTACAATATAGTTGAGGAGTTCCATGGCGTCGTTGCACTGGCACGCGCCAGTCTAATCGATCACGCAAGTTAAGCGACGTCGACCGTAGCCTGCCTATGGATGGGTTTATTTATCTCGAGCTCCTCCGTGCTTCGAAGGGCACGTTTAGTTGTCGGTCCCGGCAATTGTCTTTAGATCATACGCCTTAATGGTGGGTAATCCCCGATGATTATGGGTTCATGCCGAGATATAGTGATAAATTGGTCACTAATACTGTATGTGCTTCCCGAGCCTTATCAAATGGTATCATATATATGGTATTATATAAATTAGATATTTCCATTTACAATCTTGTGGTCGAATGGTTAGCAATGCCTACTTAGACTCCGAGGTCGCAGGTTCTATCCTCACATATAACACGACAAATATTTGTGGTCACGAACATGTCTGATTCTGGTCTTGGTCTGGGTACCTTCTATGTACCCATACCAGAGGCATCACTGATGCGCTATTGATCTTTAGGGTCCGTTCGCACAGACCTGCTCGAAGAGTCGAGCAGAATTTGGTGACCTTTAAAACAGAGTTTTAGATCATTGGCATAAGGTTTATTTTTTAAATTCACTTCTTTTCGATGGTCGAGAGCCGATGTGGATATTTAAAGTAAACCTTATGCCAATGATACAAAACTCTATTTTTAACGCATCCAAAATCTGCTCACCTCTCCGAGCCGGTTTGTTTGAACGGACCCTAACTCTGTTCTTGAAGAAGCTCATAGTAACATAGTGACGAGCCCGGTGGTCGAATGGCTAGCAATCGCTACGTTGACTCTGAGGTCGCGGGTTCGAATCACAAGACAAATATTTGTGCGCATGAACATGTCTGTTTGTCTTGAACTGGGTGTTTTCTATGTAAGTATGTATTTACAAAAAAAATGTATTTAAGTACATTTATCAGTTGTCTATTACCCATAGTACAAGCTTTGCGCTTATTTAGGACTAGATGGCGTTGTGTAAATTGTCTACAAATATTTATTTATTTATTATTATTTTATTTATAGTCTCAGCGTTACTAAAGGTAGAAATCTTAACCCCTGCACAGAAGCAGAGCAATAACCAAGTATTATATGCATGAAGTGCCAAGTAACGGAATGTAATCATATTTGAGTGTAAGGGCATGTAAAGGGGAAGCGATGGGGTTCATAGATATTAGGTGAACAAAGACGAAACTACAATAGGAAGTGCTCTCAGTGTATTGTTTCTGTTTTTGGTTTAACCGTGAACCGTGACATTGCTTAATCGTGGTATTCTCATATAAATGAAGGCATCTGGTACCAATACCAACGTTATCTATAGCTACATACATACATAGTATTAGGAGTTCGATGGCGTCGTTGCGCATGTCAGTCTAATCGATCACGCAAGTTAAGTAACGTCGACCGTAGCCTGTCTATGGATGGGTTTATTTATCGTGCTTCGAAGGACACCTTAAGCCATAGGTCCCGGTTGTTGTCATTAGATGACGGTCGTTAAGCCAACTTAGTGGCCTTTAGGCGGCTTAAAAACACTGGCCTCCGCCAACCCGCAGTTGATCAGCGTGGAGTATGTGCTGTTGAACGTTGTGTTCAGCCACTCTTCGTTACACGTACAGCCACTCTTCGTTACCTAACTTAACGTAAATTTCGTTTAAGCGTGTGGTTTAAATGAGTTGTTCAATGAAAAATCTAGCCTTTCAATTGGATGGCTATTTAAACCAGTTGGCTACTTACATAATATTTTTATTATACTTGTGCAATTGTGCAAACGACTGAACATATATATATATACTTTTAATCTAATAGCGTGGCTAAGTGTGCAGAGCCGTAGGCAGAAGTTGGCACAGTCAATATTATCATCTGTGATAGAATATAGGTTAGGAACGGCTCCGCGACGCGTCTTATCTGGCGGATTACAGCTTCGGACATCCGTATCGAGGCGTCGAGCAAGAATCGACCTCTACATTTGTAGGTTACTCGTTAAGTTACAGCCGACAAATATTCGTGACTTGTACAAATATTCGAGTATAATGAAACAGAGTTGCTATGCCAACAACAAACTATATGAGTTACTCAGAAAACCACGCGACACGCCCCACGTGTCGCTATACTGTGGCATATATATACCTACACGGTTAAATTCCCCGAATTTAATCCCACATCAAATATAAATCTAAATTACACATTTAATATAAACTTAAATTACATATTCGTATCTTATTATACAACGAGTAACTTCAAGTACGCAAAACCTAAAAATAGTTTGTTCAGAATCATGAGTAGAATCAATTCCATTATTTTCATCCATTTTTAAAGTAACTGGTTTTTGAAAAATAATAATAATTATTTTTAATTGCCGTGTCTATTATTAAATTGCTCTGGACAATCAAGCGAGAAAATGTGAAGTAGGTAAACAAACGTAATGCCGCCGTGTCCAAAAAGTCTCAAGCGCCGTGCAGAGAGCGGTGCTTACGCGTCATTGACGTGATACTCGCTCTTTAATATTAATATTTGCCTGTCGTAGCCATTGGCGCGTCTTTGATAAGAAAGCGCCACAGAGCACAGAAACTACAATTATTAGGAAAACAAAAAAGTGTTATCTCCGAGAAAAAAAAAATTGAAATGATTACTTAGATATATCAATTTATAATAATAAAACTCAGTTGGGGTGTAACTCCAAAGTTACACGTTGTAAAGTTTTATATTACGTCGGGTGACATACAAGCATACGGCCCGCCTCATGTGAAGCGGTTACCATAGACGTTCGCAACATGAAATATCGTTCGCGCGCTGCCACCCCCGCTGCCAATGCAGTCACGCCTTCCATTCTGGTGATCTCACTCACTTGCAGGGATACAACAACCTCATGGGAATTGTTATTTCACTGTGAAATTTCGCGGTATTCTGTGAAGTGGAAGTGCTTCCCCAATCAGGCAGCTTGCAAAATTAAATACGCTGTACCCTACCTCTCTTGAAAAGTAATAATAAAATGCGTCATTGGTAGAGATGGGCAAAATGCCAGGCATTTACAATAAGTGCCCAGTAAGTACCTGTAAATGCCCAATAAATGCCTAGTTTTGGGCATAAATAGGGAATTTATAAGTACTTTTTAGGCATTTATCGTAAATGCCCGGCATTATGCCCATCTCTAGTCATTGGTAATAAACGTGCCACGAAATTTAGTATTAAGCAACATATTAATTAAGACGAGCTCGGTGGTCGAATGGTTAGCAATGGCCACTTTAACTCCGAGGTCGCGGGTTCGATCCCCGCACGAGACAAACATTTGTGTGCATGAACATGTCTGTTTGTCTTGGTCTGGGTATTTTCTATGTATTGTATGTATATATTTACAAAAAAAAATGTATTTAAGAATTATATCAGTTATCTAGTAGCCATACTACAAGCTTTTCGCTTAATTTGGGACTAGATGGCGCTGTGTAAATTGTCCAGGAATATTTATTATTTATTATATTAATTGAATGAAATTGGTTTTGTTGAACTAGTATCAGAACCAATTTCGTTCAATTAGTCCTGCGAAAATTAATATGTCTTATTTGAATCAGTAAATTGTTAAATTTATATTCTGTGCAAAATTTGTTAAAAAACCATAAAATCTTTTTTAAGTTTAGTAATTTACTATAGTTGACTGTGTAGCACAATAGAGCCGTCAATTCTGAGGAAAACAATGCTTAATAATGAATTTTACGGCAGCAAAATATTGAAAATTGCATATTGTGTTGTACTTTCGTATCGAAAAATATGGGCTACGGTCTGGATCAGTCGTTTAATTGTTTGGAATAGTAAATAAATAAATATTGTCAGACAAATTACACAGCGCCATCTAGCCCCAAAGTAAGCGAAGTTTGTGTTATGGGTACTAGACAACTGATAAACATACGTAAATACATTTTTTTTTTGTAAATACATACTTATGATACATAGAAAACACCCAGACCAAGACAAACAGACATGTTCATGCACACAAATGTTTGTCCTGTGTGGGAATCGAACCCACGAGCGCTGGTGTCGAAGCCGCGTCATTGACCGCTACGCCACCGAGCTCGTCATTAGTAATTAATTGGTTGTAAATGGTTAAAATGCGGCAAGGCTGGAGGAGAAGATGGGGTTATACCAGAAATGCTAGTAAAAGGAAGTAATACACTTTTGGACAATCTCGCTGTTTTATTCAACAAATGTTTGGTACATGGAAAAATCCCGAAAAACTGGGAAAATGCAATAGTCATTCTATTGTATAAAAAGAGTTGTAAGGCTGACTTGAATAACTACAGACCAATCAGTCTGCTACCGCAGATCTACAAGCTTTTTTCGAAGGTCATAACCAATCGCCTAACTTCAAGACTGGACTTCTACCAACCAAAAGAGCAGGCGGGGTTCAGAAGTGGCTACAGTACTATGGATCACATACTGACTATGAGAGTACTAATTGAAAAGAGCACGGAATACCAGATGCCCCTGTGGTTAGCTTTCGTGGACTACAAGAAAGCTTTCGACAGTGTAGAAACTTGGGCTGTCCAGGAATCTTTGCGGAATGCTAGGATAGACCACAGATACAACAACCTTATAGCCAGTATCTACGAGAACGCAACAATAAAAGTAGCAATTCCCCAACACACAAAGCCGGTAAGGATCGGAAGAGGCGTCCGACAAGGAGACACAATTTCGCCGAAGCTGTTTACCCTGGTTCTCGAAGACGTCTTTAAAGGCCTTGACTGGGAGGATAAAGGACTCAATATTTCCGGCGCTAGATTGAGTAATCTTCGATTTGCGGATGACATAGTTCTCTTTGCCAACGACCCACAAGAACTACAAGGTATGGTGCAAGATCTCTATAATTCCTCGCGGAGAGTTGGTTTAGAGATGAACTTGGATAAGACCAAAATAATGACCACCGAAACCGACAACAACTATATTATAACGGTAGGTGGTACGCCATTAGAGACCGTCAGCAAATATGTCTATCTGGGCCAAGAGTTGAAGATGGGTAAAGAGAACCAGGAGAACGAAATAGACAGGAGAATCCGTTTAGGCTGGGCCGCATTTGCCAAACTTGGTTTTGCTTTTAACATGAAGATCACAAAAAAGCAGAAAGCGCGGATTTTTAACCAATGCGTCCTACCAGTTCTTACGTATGGTGCTGAGACATGGGTGACAACCAAGGCCATTGTCCACAAACTAGGGGTTGCACAGAGAGCGATGGAAAGAAAACTGGTGACACTCCGGGATAAGAAAACCAACAAGTGGCTCCGGAAAAGAAGTCTGGTCTTTGATATCGCACGCCGCGTAGCAAAGCTCAAATGGCAATGGGCTGGACATATAGCCAGAAAGTCGGACTCGTAGTGCAGAACGGTTCTGGAATGGAGACCCTGGGACAGAAAAAGACCTGTCGGGCGACCACAAATGCGATGGAAGGACGACATCGTGAAGTTAGTGGGCACGAACTGGATAAATGTGGCCCAAAATAGATCAGAGTGGAGAAGACTGAAGGAGGCCTATACCAACATGGTAGAAGAAAGGCTTAGATGATGATGAAATGGTTCAATATCATCTTTAGTGCCAAAGTAAATCTCACGTGTACACCCTGTCTGCAGATTGGCAAACGAGGCCCTGGTGAAAGGTAGGAAGTGCATCGATACGAGCACAACCGGAGAAGTGCTTTCAGAGCGCAGCCTACTAACAATACCCTTGAGAAATCTTGTGTATCTCTACAATGGAGAGATCACCAGATAAAACCATGGGTTATACAATATATATAAAATAAAAAATATATTATCAATATATATTATATAAAATAATATATATGTTATATACAATATCTACAGGGCGTGCAATATTCCAAGCAAAAATATTAGATTATTTAAATTTCTTTGATTTCAAGTCTCACAAACGGCCGTAGACTGTGGTAACATTTACATTATATTGATTGTATAATAATAAAATATTCCTGGACAAATAGCATCTTGAGTGTTAATACATTGTTTTAATACATAGACATAATTCATAGAAAACTTCTGGGCGTTGGTTTGGACCAAGACAAACAGATATGTTCTAGCACACAAATGTTTCTCTCGTGCCGAGATCGAACCCACGACCTCAGAGTCAAAGTAGCCATTGCCATTTGACTACCGGTCTCGTCCATAAAAAAATTATAGTTAATTGTGCCCACAATTGGTTTGATAGTAATAAAAAAAAGACGTGTGGCACTCGGGGACTGCCGCGGTAAAGCTATTGCATAGCATTTTGTATCAACTTATGCAATTATAATTTTATTTATTTATTTTATTCATGCAGTATTGCTTTTTCTTTGATATTAAATCAAGTTACACTTTTTGAGCGTGGTGACCGATAAGAAAACATTTTTTTCTATTATTAAATAAATAAAACGAGTTTCGTAGAGTCGTACAATACGTCTAATCGCACGCACACAACGCCGTGTCGAAGACTGCCGAACTGAAACGACGTTAGACGATGCACGGCCTTCAAGCCACACCTCCTTGCCCGTCGGAGTGGGGAGCGTGAGGTTTTTTCGTTACGGAATTTCTGGACTCGGTCCCCGCGCTCAAGGCCCGCGATAGAAGCTATGCAATAGCTTAATAAGTCTTTGATATTTCTGATAGGCTTGATAGTAATGTCGCTGGCAGTATCCACAAATTTATAAAGGCCTCGTAAACAATGTTCAATGAACAACATTTAGCTGAAATGGATATGACGGGAATTTGGACGGAAATTACTTTTATTTTTATGTGAAAGTTTTATCTATTGATTAACAATAGATAATAATAACAACAAATATTCCTGAACAAATTACACACGGCCATCTAGTCTACTCATAGTCATACTGATAGTAGTCCAAACTAAGCAAAGCTTGTACTATGGGTACTAGATGACTGATATTATGCTTAAATACATTTTTGAAGTGAAAACTTCTTTAGCGGCGTTGTGCACTTTTTGGGATGGATAAAAAATGTTAAACTCGCGTCAGGACACGTGGCCTGATCGAAAATTCGTAGACCGGTGCGGACCGGCGCGGCGTAGGAAAGGAAGTACTAATATAAATTGTCATGTTTGTGTACGATAGCGCAATAAATGAATTTTGTACCTATTCTACCACATAAATGATAAATAAAGCAATAATAATTATACTTTTATACTGATAAATAAAGCAATTCGTGCGAAATTATTCCCTAACCATTCCAAAATATTCAAAAATGCACAACATTAATGTTCAAGTTTTCACTTCTGCCGGTACTCCCGCAGTGCAACCCGTTTTTTTTTGTGTTATAATACATAGTTTACATATCTAAAAAAGGTCATCTAAATTTCACGCAGCGGTTACTTGTTTGCAGATTTAAAATCAGCCGTTTTTTAGACGACGATTTCTGACCCCAGCAATTGGGCGACTTGGTCTACTTCAAATTCATTCAAATCTGGCGGCTTAGGTCTGCGACCATCTGGCAACCCTGCCACGGCCTACTTTTACAGTCGCACTGCTCGCCACTGACAGGGAATTCATCCTCACACATTAGAGCTGACGTGGACATGTACTGTCCGGTTCCAGAGAGGTTTTCTCACATGTATTATCAAGCAGTGGAATGAACTACCTGCCGAGGTTTTTCCAAAAGACTTCACTATGGGGTTCTTCAAACGGAGCATATAGAGGTTTTTACAGGATTGGCAACGCGCGTGTGATGCATCAGTGTGTGAGACATCCATAGGCTGAGGTAACTGCTTTCCATCAGGCAGGCCGTATGCTTGTTTGCCACTTAGTGGAATAAAAAGAAAACATAACCACAGAAGCTGTCGTATCAGATGTCGTCTACTGGTAGCCTACGGTGGATTTAGGTATAACTGTCTATTTATTATATTTTATGCACTTTCTAGTCATGTCATATGCTTCAAATAAATTTATACATGCACTTATATCTATTTAATACATACATTTACATCTATTTGATCAATAAATATAATCTTGAAAAATATTATTCTACACGAGCTTCAGTAGATTTTACTACGTTTGTAAAATGAACTAAAATAAAAAGAGTATCGCTTGAACAGGCTAATCTTATAGTCAAAGTTTCGCCAATAAACTAAAAAATAATCTGGTCCTAACTATAAATGAATCCATATTATCGTGTCCGTAGCCCTCTAACATCCGGTTACGGAACCGGAATAACTTCACTAAGTTTCGTAATTAAGTTTTTATAGCTGCGGAAATCAATTTCTTGTTTTCCTCATCCCGTATTCTTGGTAAATAGGTAAAAGTTATTTTAATGAAAATGATGTTTGTGTGGCTTTTTTCGAATTAAAAAACTTCAATAACAAATTTCACTACATTAATTAAAGATTTTGTGTATCAACAATGATTTAATTAATTAATTTACACTCATCATCATATTCATTATCAGCCTGTATCTACGTGGGTAGATACAGGCTGATAATGAATATGATGATGAGTGTAAATATATGGAAATATATAAAAAAATGATATAGGATAATAGGAGTGTAAATATATAAAAAATGATATAGATGGAAAGCACTGAGAAAGGCTTATATATATATCCAACAGTGGTGTTGGATACATATATAAGCCTTTCTCAATGCTTTCCACCATAAACGATTACCTCAAAAAAGTGGCTGGTAGCGGTTGGATGCGGATGAAGTCAAGTACAATACTACGTTTATTTTCATTTTCTCATACTATTTAGGATAAACACAGGCTGGGTTTCGTAAAGGCTACAGTACCGTGGACCACATACATACATTGCGGCAGATTGTGCAGAAAACCACAGAGTACAATTTGCCGCTCTGTGTGGCTTTTGTGGATTACGAGAAAGCCTTCGACTCCATCGAAACTTGGTCTGTTCTGGAATCCTTACAGCGATGCCAAGTCGACCACCGCTATATCGAGGTGCTGAGATGGCTATACAGCTCTGCGACAATGACTGTCCGCGTCCAGGACCAGCAGTCTAAGCCTATCCAGCTGCAGCGGGGAGTACGTCAAGGGGATGTCATTTCCCCGAAACTATTCACCGCTGCTCTGGAAGACGTATTTAAAACGCTGGACTGGAAAAAACGGGGCATCAGTGTAAATGGCGATTACATCTCACACCTTCGGTTTGCCGACGACGTGGTCATAATGGCTGAATCGCTGGAGGATCTCGGTCGTATGTTGGTCGATCTCAATGCTGCATCTCGACGTGTGGGGCTGGGGATGAATTTCGACAAGACGAAAGTCATGTACAACGATTTTGTCATCCCTAGCCCGGTTATCGTAGAGAATGCAGCTATTGAAGTGGTTAATGACTATGTCTACCTCGGTCATTCTATACAGCTTGGCCGGGGTAATTTCAACAAAGAGATCGATAGACGCATTCGACTGGGCTGGGCAGCTTTTGGAAAGCTTCGTCACATCTTCGCCGCGCAGATACCCCAGTGCTTGAAGACAAAAGTCTTCAACCGTTGCGTCCTCCCTGCAATGACATATCGCGCAGAGACTTGGACACTGACCATCGGACTGGTCCACAGGCTAAAGGTCGCGCAGCGAGCGATGGAGAGGGCTATGCTCGGGGTTTCTCTGCGGGATCGAATCCGGAACGAAAAAATTCGACGGAGAACCAAAGTTGTCGACATAGCCTTCAGAGTTTGTAAGCTGAAGTGGCAATGAACCGGTCACATCTGCCGAGTAAGTGATGGCAGATGGGGGAGGAAGGTATTAGAGTGGAGGCCGCGCATAGGACGACGAAGTGTTGGGCGCCCTCCTTCTAGATGGTCCGACGACCTTAAGAAAGCGGCTGGGAGCGGATGGATGCGGAAGGCGGAGGATCGTATCTGGTGGAAGGCATTAGGGAAGGCTTATATCCAGCAGTGGGTAGATACAGGCTGATGATGATGATGATGATTTAGGATAAAGTCGATTTGTTACTGTCGTCGTCAACCCTTATTTATCCCACTGCTGGGATACAGGTCTCCCTTCAATCGACGGGGTTTAGAGCATACTTCGCCATGCTGCTCAACTGTGGGTTGGCGGAGATTTGTTACTGTAACGTTCTGGTACTCAAATGCTTCAAGAGCGGATACAACATCCTAGTTAGGGGGTAGTCAAACAATTATTGGACGTTGCTGTAGGCCCATCAGCAGCGGGGGTCATGATCCTTATGAATTGGAACTTAGATTTGTCCTTGCTTTAGTTTTGCTATGCCTACTGCCCATTCATTACTATTAAAACTCTACACTGAGCTACAGAGCATTTTATTTATTTAATAGGTCGGGGAAAAAGTCTTTTCGCATTATAGTATGTATGAACTTGTAATAAAATCTCTTTGGTTATACCATTTGTATCTAGCAGGTTTTGATATCTTTAAAAAGTTTAAATTTTAATAAAGATAATTCGAAATTCAAATTAGGTAAATGTGTGATTTTCATTTGTTTTTTTTACTGTCAAGATGAGTGAATCTAATGAAGAAATTCGATACTTTTTAAAATTTTACTACAAAAAAGGTAAAAATTCAACGCAAGCTGCGAAAAAAATTTGTGACGTTTATGGACCTAGTGCAGTGTCTGTGAGAGTAGCACAAATTTGGTTTAAGCGTTTTCAATCAGGAAATTTTGATGTGAAAGATGCACGTCGCTCTGGTCGCCTTGTTACGGATAAAATTGATGCCATTTTTGAAAAAATGGAGCAAGATCGGCATATCAGTAGTTATGACGTAGCTGAAGAATTAGGAATTGACCACAAAACAGTTTTGGCGCATTTGAAAAAAGCTGGGTACACTAAAAAGCTCGATATTTGGGTGCCTCACGATCTCACTGAAAGAACCTAATGAACCGTGTACTCATTTGCGATTCTTTACTAAGACGTAATGAAAGCGAACCGTTTTTGAAGAAGCTTATAACTGGTGATGAAAAGTGGATCACGTACGACAAGAACGTGCGAAAAAGGTCGTGGTCAAAGGCCGGTCAGGCTTCACAGACTCTGGCAAAACCCGGGTTAACCCGCAACAAGGTGATGCTGTGTGTATGGTGGGATTGGAAGGGCATTATTCATTATGAGCTGTTACCGCCAGGCAGGACTATCGATTCTGAACTCTACTCTGAACAACTGATGAGATTAAAGCAAAAAGTTGAGAGAAAGCGGCCGGAATTAATTAACAGAAGGGGTGTGATTTTTCATCATGATAACGCTAGACCTCACACATCTTTAGCCACTCAGCAAAAATTAAGAGAGTTTGACTGGGAGGTGTTAATGCATCCGCCGTATAGTCCTGACCTTGCACCTTCTGATTTCCACCTGTTTTGGTCTCTTCAGAATTATTTAGGCAATGTCAGGTTAACATCACGAGAAGACTGCCAAAACCACTTGTCGTGGTTTTTTAAACAGAAGTCCCAAAATTTCTATAGTAATGGGATCATGTCTGTACCTACAAGATGGCAAAAAGTTATCGAACAAAATGGCACCTACATACTTTAGTTAAATGTAAATAAACTTTATTAAAAAATGTTTTGAATTTTCATATAAAATACGAAAAGACTTTTTCCCCAACCTAATATATTTGGGAGTCTTACAATAGTGACATGCATGATTACAATAAATATCAATTAGCCAATAACAAGTCTCCATCTATGTGTAGAAATATAAGAACGGTTACACAATACAAAACATTCTACGACAAAGATTACAATTATATTAACATACTAGCTGTCCCGGCGAACTTCGTACCGCCTAACAGTCAATGAATGTCGTGATGTACATATATATATGAACAAAATTTATGATTTCTTGAAATTAATACAATGAATAATAGAAAATAATAGAGAAGCACGATGGCGTGAGGCACGTGTCAGTCTAATTGTACACGCAAGTTAAGCAACGTCAACCGTAGCCTGTTCTTGAATGAGTTTATGTTATCTCGAGCTCGTCCGTGCTTCGGAAGGCACGTTAAGCCGTCGGTCCTGGTGTTTATCATTAGATGGCAGTCCTTAAGCCAAGTTAGTGGCCCAACCCGTAGTTGAGCAGCGTGTTGGAGTATGCTCTAAACATCTTCGGTTGAGGGAAGACCCGTATCCCAGCAGTGGGTAAATAATAAGTTCAGTACTTTACAAAGTCACAAAAAAAGTACCAATTGACAACAATAAATATTTCAATCCACAAAACAAATCACAGACAACATTCGCGACGTAAAAGTGAGACCAATCGATTTGACATTTACATAACAATCAATAAATATTCCAATCCTTTTTAACTGGCACTATTTGTATGGGAAAACGTTTTTTCTTTTATTTAATTCTTTCGTCAATTTTTCAATGTTTTTAATACTTTCCCGACCAAGACACGACATTATTTTATATATTATATAGATTTATGGAGCTTGATTTAAATTTCTGAACGCACGCATAAATATTTTAGAACCAATAAATATTTAAATCAACAAAACTGTTTTCAAAACAAATCACAGCCAACTTTCAAGACGTAAAAATGAGACCAATAAAGTTAACATTTGTTTTTAATCTATGACATTTGTTCTATAATGAGCTTAATATACATTTCTGAACGCACGCATACATTTGGCGTACGCACCAAAGAGAATGTAACCACTACGTTTTAAGAGACGGTTGTGCCATACAAATAGCGTAATTCTAATATGTATGAAATGGAAGCGAAAACAATCAGAATTTGTACCAAATTCGCTTCCGATTCATAGAGTCGTTTTTTTACCTTGAGTTGCGCCAGGCTGGTACGCACGTACGACAACGTCACATTTGACAGCTACGACAACCATGAACATTTTGTATGGGAAAATGTTTTTTCTTTTATTTTATTTTTTCGAGAATTTTCCAATGTTTTTAAGAGTTATTCTGCTATTCGGGACGGAAATAAATCCAACAAATCAAAAACCATGGCAATCGGTCCAGCCGTTCTCGAGTTATAAGTGTTGTAACAAACACGACTTTCTTATATATATATATATAGATGCATATAGACACAACAAGAAAAAACAATAGCGCATCGTCTATGCTGCTGTAAAGGAGCTGTTGGCTGTATTGCTCTTTACAATATATATTTTTTTATAACACTAATATGGCAAACAGGCATACGGCCCGCCTGATGGAAAGCAGTTACCGTAGCCTCATAGGCTACGGTAACTGCGCCTGTAACACCAGGGGCATCACACGCGCGTTGCCGACCCTGTAAAAACCTCTTCACACCCTTCCTATTCGAATTTTCCCTATTTGACCACCGAGCTCGTCAAATGCATATATCGTTTATCTATTTTTGATGTCCAAGATAGTTTCTTTTCTTCTACTGATTCATCTATAGACAGTTTACGAAGAAAGATGTAACTTATAACTTGCAGTCCATCTCTAGACTATTCAGTCTTTTTTTTAATTTGTTTTAAAAACGTAAGTGATAGCGAGTTATTATCAAGGGCGTAGTTACCATCGTGTCAGGTGTATCAATAATATGGTCCCCGGGATACTATTGCCCCCAATATGCTCACAACATTTTTTGATAAAGGGCTCGTTTAGAGTTAAGTCACTGCTTATTTTGTGACTGTCTGAGGAGCTCGATAGCGTCGTTGCGGGTGGCAGTTTAATCGATCACGAAAGTCAAGCAACGTCGACCGTAACCTGTCCATGGATGGGTTTATGTATCTCGAGCTCCTCCGTGCTTCGGAGGGCACGTTAAGCCGTTGCGTCGTCTCGGCTGTTGTCGTTAAATGCCAGTCGTTAACTCAAGACAGTGGTATTCAGGCGACTTGAAAACACTGACCTCCGTCAATCCGCAGTTGAGCAGCGTGGTGGAGTATGCTCTAAACGCCGTCGATTGAGGAGAGACCCATATCCCAGCAGTGAGATGAATAAAGGTTGACGAACTGTCAAGAAGTTGGTAAAAAATTCGTAAAAAAATATGTTCCCTACTAACTTTATGTTACATTACATTTGTCGAACGATGGCATTAAGGTAGTACGAGTATATTATTATCAGACCTTTGTATTAAGATTTGGTTAATAATATAATTCATCGCGTACCATTGACCTAAACATCGATATTACTTCACATTATTGGGACTCAAAGATGCTTCGTGTGGCTCAGAATCGGTACATAGGTGCTTAATATTTCATGTGCGACTGGGGCCGGAATGCGAACGGAACAATTTGCCAATAATCCTATCCCGAGGCAATAACTGAGGTGGCGCCCAGCAGAAATGGGCGTTATTGCCCATGAATGATTTCTGCGCAGCTCATAAGACCGAGTTGAATTCTCTTTGTATTGAAATTGCCTATTCTGTTTGTTGCTTGTTCCCTACGTAAGTTTTGGTCGCCTTGTTTGTTTTCGTTTATGCCAAATTGCCTGGGACATAATTTAATTCGTTTGCGTGTACGTAAAACTCGAATTTGTACGAATTTAATATGTAATATGAATTAAGTTTTAATTAACATTGAGATTTCCTGTTGTTTTTATTTTTTTGAGGTGTCCCGGTGGTGGAACGGCTAGCAATGATCACTTCGACTCCGAGGTCGCGGGTTCGATTCCCGTACATGGCAAAATATTTGTGTCCATGAACATGTCTGTTTGTCATGGTCTGGGTGTTTTCTATGTATTACATGTATTTATTTACAAAAAAATGTATTTACGTACATATATCAGTTATCTAGTACATAGTACAAGTTTTGCTTAGTATGAGACTAGATGACGCTGTGTTATATGCCAAGGAATATTTATTATTATCTCTCTTAATTCACGGGTCAAGTCCGGTCATTTGATTGGCATGCGCGGGAATATAGATCCAACACGTAGAGGCCCCTTCGAGAAGTTTGATGTAATGTTGTACGCCCGCCGTGACCCGCTCCAGGATATATCAATGGAACGATATACCCATGAGCAGGTCTCGGCAGGTGTTGAGATTATTTCAAAGTGTGATGGAAAAAAAATGGGCTATGGAGATGAGATCTGGGTGAACTTAATACCGGGCTATTACAGAAGAGGGACGGACGCCTGCCATAACTGCTTTTATTGCTAGTTATTTGCGGCAGGCGGTGGCTTGCCATTGCCACTCACTAGATGGGCCCCCGCTTGTTATTATTATTACTTATTTTATAAAATGAACCAGGGCTAGAGCCCTGGTAGTAGATGTAAAATTAAGTTTAGTGAATTAAATGGCAGCTGCAAGACGCTTAAACTTAAGACGGTGAGGTTGGCTTTGGCTGTAAAGATTATGGTAAACCTCTTACACCCCAAATAGATGAATCTGTATGGAAATAGGTGTAATTAGGTACTATATTGGTGTGTGACTACTACTGACACGGCGAAGAGTATCATCATCATCATCAGCCTGTATCTAGCCACAGCTGGACATAAGCCTTACCCAATGCTTTCCACCAAATACGATCCTCCGCCTTCTAGCTGTTTCCAGCCGCTTTCTTACCGTCATCGGAACATCTAGAAGGAGGACGCCCAATGGTTTGACGTCCTACGCGCGGCCTAAACTCTAATAACTTCCTCTCCCATCTGCCATCACTTACTCGGCAGATGGCGAAGAGAAGTGGATAAACTTTCAGGAGTGGACTAACGGAATTCGAATAGTTACAAACGTCGCGGCGGCTGTAATAAATTCTATCAAATTTAGTATTGGATGTTTTAGATCAATGTTACCGAACCTGGGGGTAATTACTCCTTCAGGGGTAAAACAGGGATTCTGTAGGGGTAAAGCTGATAAAAGATAACAATTTATTTCAGCTTCAGATCCATAAGATCTGATCTAATGAGGGGGTAAAATTAGTTTCCTATATTGGTCATGAGGAGCTCGATGGCGTCATTGCGCATGTCAGTCTAATCGAACACGCAAGTTAAGCAACGTCGGCCGCAGCCTGTCTATGGATGGGTTTATTTATACAATACAATACAATACAATACTCTTTATTGCACCAACAATATAGATATTACAAAGGACAGTAGCATATTAAAGTACAACAGGCGGCCTTATCGCTACGCAATCTCTTCCAGGCAACCTTTGGCTAGAGGAGAGTATCAGAGTAGAAAGGGTGGGTGGCGTAGCAAATATAACGATCTATACCAACACATACATACATTTATATACATACACATACATGATAATACAATAAAATAAGATTATTGCATAAATAATACATACCATACATAAATAAACACATACATCTAGTTAAAATAAAATGCATTTACAAACACACACTTCATTCAAACAGTAGGAGAAAAATGAACTAACACATGAGAATTACTGGTACCGTAATAAGATAATCAAATTGATACACTTGAGAGGTAATGATTTTTGACTAAGTTTTTAAAATTGTCCAGAGTTTGAGCTTGCCGAATCGGAAGTGGTAAAGAATTCCATAGTCGGACTGCTTGCACGGAAAAAGAGTTAGTAAAGAACTGAGTAGTTACAATGGCAAGGAGTTTTAAGACGGTTTAGTAGCGAGATGCCTACTATCAGACGTAGTTGGGGAGCACTGAGAAGATTGCATTGGGTGTCAGAGTGATAAATGAAGGACTCCTTATGGTAAAAAAAATTCTCGAGCTCCTCCGTGCTTCGGAGGGCACGTTAAGCCGTCGGTACCGGTTGTTGTCATTATAGATTACAGTCGTCAAGTCAGGTCAGTGGCCTTTAGGCGGCTTGAAAACACTGGCCTCCGCCAACCCGCAGTTGAGCAGCGTGGTGGAGTATGCTCTAAATCCCTTCAATGGAGGGGAGACCCGCATCCCAGCAGTGGGATGAATAAGGGTTGACGACGACGATATTGGTCATAGGGGTCATAGGGACGACGATATTGGGCATATAGCAGTGTAGCTGTGACGAAAGCTTTGCAGCAATTTCTTTCAATTACTGCCGTCTTCTGCCTGATGGAGAGTGTGAGACATTGGCATTTTCAGCTCCTCGGACACCTGGTCGGGTCATCTCTTAGGGCTTCGTCCTCTCGATCGCTTGCCACTGTAAATGGCGGCTATCTTCTTACTACAATGGAGGCAGGTAGAACGCAAACGCCTCAATAGATAAAAAGTTTTTCTGTAGTCTGGACTAATATGTTTTATGATAGAGTTGGTTCCCAGATAGTATGTATATATATTTCAGTATGTCAATACCAGAGAACCCCTGCCATAAAAAATAATAACCCAGACTACGCGGTATTTTGGATTTATTTTTCCTTCGTTGACTAAACTATAAATCAACCCGATAGCCAACAGCGCGGTGAACTTCTCACATTTCTCCTTGAAGATAACATCTATCTAAAACATCCAATGCTAAATTTGGTAGACTTCATTACCGTCACCGCGCCGCTTGTAACTACATATTCTAATTCCGTTAGTCCTTTCCTAACCTTTTCCATATAGCTGTGTAGCTGTGAAGAAGATAATAATTGCAGTGTAGCTGTGTAGCCTTAAGGAGGAGGGAGGACAGTCACAGCAAGACATTAGTGCTAATCAAAAACAATGAAGTATTGATAAATTACAGATAAAATGCCTTCCTGTGTGTCCTGTAACCGAACTGTAGTGGGTGCAGCCAGGCCGTATCGCTAGGCTTTGACCCGCCGTGTGCTATTTCTACGAGATCCTGTACCATCGCATTCTAATCTTTACCGATTGGGATGCAGGTGATTTTTCGCTCTCAAATGCAGTCAGGTTAATAAATCAATTTGTCGAGCACAAATGGGGCTCGGTGAAGTCCTGCTGAGGACAATATGCTCGCCCCATTGTGCCAGCAAATTCAATTTATATTCAGAGCCACACTGAAATAGAATTGAAACTTAGATTGCGGTGGATTGGTACCAGATTAATACGGCAAATTGAAGGATAACTGTCATATTCTAATGATTCATGTGAAGTTTATTAACTTTTGTTTTTTGTTAATCATATCTTTAGAGCTGTGTAGAATGAGTTCCCTTTGATCGAGCTGCCTTAAACCACAGCATAAGTAATAGTACTACGTACAGTATGACCATTCTCTGCCGGTCTCTTGTATCGACCTTACCTCCCCTCTGAGACTAATCTAGAATAGTTTCTATGGTGCCGCACGCACACACGCTCATTCATGCTCTGCACAGACGCGATTGTTTATGTAGAGGTGAACGACGCGACATTGGTATGGCAGGGGTGTGCGAAACGCGAAATACCAATGAAGACGTGTTGTCTGAAATTTAAGTTGACTAGAAAGAAGTTTGCCTTGAAATGCACAATGACTAGGTAGCACTTGACTAGTATCTATTTTCTATGCACATAGCTCTATTCGTAGCTCACACAGCTCTATATACGCGTAGATACTTGAAGTTATGATATATATACTTCACTATATTCATAAACAATAATATATCAATAAATATTATGAAGAGGTAAACATTGTGAGGTTGTAAGGAGCAATATCTGGATCTGCTGATTTGATTTTGAAAATTCTTTTACTAATAGAAAGCCACGTTATTATGAGTGTCATAAGCTTTACATTAACCCAAAAAATGAAATGTTTTTTTAGTAAACGCCGGTGAAGGCGCAGGCGGAAGCTAGGAAAGAATATACCTACATATATTGATTGATAAAAAGGCATGCTTATATTCCATAGGCCACCTAACAGTTACTTTTGTTAGTCGATTAAAAGTATTATTTGACTACTTTAACTTCATTCAAAATTAAGTTATTTTGTCTAAAGATATAGTTTGCAAATAAATGAATGACCGTTTTATAATAATGTCGACCTATTTGTCAAAGATAGCGGATTACTAGAATCGACGGAGTCTTGTTTATTTGGTTACATAATTGGGTCCATATCCTCATAAGCTCGGGATTATATTTATATCCCATTCCGAGGGCAAAATTATAGGGAAATGGGAATTATCAATAGCGGCCTTATTTAAAATTTATGGCCCTAATAAATCTACAAATATAAGTTTATATTTTAGATAATAATTGCAGAATCAATGTATACGGATAGGAAAACTCGGTCGTAAACGGAGTTAATTATTCTTTATCAAGAAAACAATAAAATATTTTTGAATAAAGTTGATAACACTTAAAATGTCTTTATTTATATCGCGTGTTATTAATAAAAAAGTTCATTTTTACCAATAAGTCATTATATGACTAAAAGCAGCATTTTAATTATAGACAGTGTTATCAAAAAACATCATTGTTTTTTTAAGGGCGTTCATCATCATCAACAACTTGTAATAACTCACTCATTGCTGGACATAGGCTTTCTCCGATGATTTCCACTTTGATTTTCTGAAGAATTCCTTAATTACGGAGTCGATTCCCTAGACATAGTAACCCCCGAGCATAGCTTTCTCCATCGCCGAATTTTTGCGTTTGGACCAGCCTGACTATCAGTGTCCAAGCCTCTGCATTGTAGGTTTATAACAGGGAGAGCTCACTGATTGCAGACTTTAGTCTTCCATCATTGGAATATTGCAGTTACGATTAGTGATCCCGGGGCCTATAGGCTTTTAGCCTTTTTTTTAGCCTAGCCTATTATAGAGGCTTGAGAGGCTAAAGGCCTATAAGCCTTTTAGCCCTTTAAGCCAGGCCTATTTAGACTACTTGGCTGTAGGTTTTTATAAGCCTATCAAAAGCCTGACCTATACTAACAGCAAAAAAGTCTAGTCCTCTAAAATGGCTATGGAGGCTATGAAGCTTCTAGCCGTCCAGGCTATATAGCTTCTATCAAGATTTTGAACTTTTGATAGGTGGTTCTAACTACTACTGGTAAACTTATAAAAATATTATTATAGAACGTTTATATGGTTTTTATGCATTTATTATATGATGTAGGGAACGTAAATAAAAACATGCATGAACACGTTACATAAACGTTTACTAAGATAAGTATCGTAAGTATTGAATAATTCACCAACTTAATTTTACGAATAGCGAAATAATCTTTATTTTTTAAATTTCATGAAAGCTCTATGTACTATGGCTCTATACAGAGACGTGGTTGATTGCAACTGCTCCCAAAGACTTTCTGTGACTTCATCGTCTAATTCCGTCAACATTTTCGTGGCTAAATTGTTTTGGCGGTACATAATTAAATAACAATTTAATTTTCTTTTGTTAAATATATATATAAAAAAATAGTGTTTAATTAATATATGTGATGGCCTATGTAAGGCTGAGTCACAAAAAAGGCTACAGCCTTAATATAAGTCTGTGACTTGAAAAAAGCCTCCAGTCGCAAAAAAGGCCTAAAGGCTTTTTAGATTCATAGGCTTTTTTCTAACGCAGAGCCTTTCAAAGCCCTGCTTTATTAGCGTAGCCCTAAAAAAGACCTAATAGGTTTAAATTTAGGGCTAAAAGCCTATAGGCTCCGGGAACACTAGTTACGATGCGAATAAGTTCAACAAAAGTTGTCTAGGTTAATCGAATATGTCTATCGATCTGTGTTGCAATTACCTCAGCGTCTACTTCGAATATCATGAGGTCATTTAGCTACATACCCGTAGCTAAATGACCTCACCGAGGTACAGGTAGTTTTCGCCCATTTCAATATCAGACTTCTATGCGATTGTTTCAGGTGAAATCAATTGATTCAGGTGCTAAGGTCAATCAATTGATTCAGGTGTTATTTTGTGGAAGTCAAATTTACAGGCAATTTGATCTACTTTGCGTGCTTCCGGCACCAATTAGTTTTGTAAGATAACGGTTACAAATTTACTGAAAATTTTAAACAAAAAGTGGACTAAATTTAGCATTTAGTCTATAACTAAATTAAACGTTTTATTTACCTAGTTCTTCAAAACCAATATTCGTTAGCAAACCATCCGAAAATATTTACTTATCTTTCTTGAGTTTCATTCGATTGTTAACGATTGGAATCAAATTAAACGACACGACCGTAGTTACTCGTTTTTGGAAGGTTCCAGCAATGTTATTTGTCGGGTGAACATTAGATAAATTAGAAGAGAAAGGACAGCGGACATTATAGGAAGTCGCGACGTATAGGGTGGACGGACGGTAGCCCGCTCATAAGTGGCCACTAAACTTTATTGTGCTGTTTACGACCAACGGACCAACTAAACTACTTTTGTAGACGTTTTCCTCGCGTGTCCGTGTGCGACTTGTTTGAGTTGGCACTGGTTCATACGGAAATACGATCAGCAAAACCGTTTTCTAAAATAGCTTAAAGTATGTTTGGCCGTTTTCTTCCCGTCGTTAAAACGTCATTTGATATATTATGTTATTGTATTTCCCTTATAGATTTGTCAATAATGTATAGTTTAAGCCATCAGGATGTACCTTTAGTAGCACGGTGGGAAAATTAGCTACTGCTTGCTTGCGGTTTCACCCATACAACACATACTCGTACGTACGTACGAGCCAAATTACATCCAAATACGTTCAGTCCTGTACCGTGATTGATTCAGAAACATACAGACATTTCAACAATTATATTAGTATAATATTTATAACTTTTATTTATTTATTTGGACAACAGAACAAATTACAATCATTAAATTATTATTATTTAAATATTTGTCTTGGCCAACTTGCCAGATAAATATTTTTTGAAAAATGGAAAAATTCACCTATCCCCACCTCCGAGGGGCAGGTGAATTTTTCCATTTAAAAAAAAATACAATCATTTTCTAACATATTACTTCTAAACATATATAGTTTTGGTCTGGATTATAATTCTAAATATTATAAGCTGACACTTAATTATAATTCAGTTAACAGTATTACCTAATATTTATTTATTATATGTTTCATACATTTCATTACTGTCACTACATTTAAACTCCAAATAAAGTACTTATAGGAAACAAGTAGGGGTATTATATTTTTTCTTGTTAATAAATCTATTCAGCTACGCCGTTACTATACTGCGTTGGCAGCAAAATAATTTAATTTAATATAACATATAGCGAATATTCGTCTCCGACCCGAAGATGTATTGGGGTGTAAGTGGTTTATTAACATCTTTGAACCAAAGCCAACTTCACCTGCTCGTGGCGCACCCTGCTGACTGTCAAACGAAGCTCTGACGAAAAGAGATGCAGGGAGCGTAATTGTAAGCTACCCGGCTGGGGAATTATGTTGCGAGCGTTAATAAGGTTATGGTAACCGCTTCACATCAGGCGGGCCGTATGCTTGTCTGCCACCCGACGTAGTATAAAAAAAAAAGAGCTCGATGGCGTATTGCGCGTGTCAGTCTAATCGAACAAGTAAGTTAAGCAAGTTCGACGGTAGTCTGTCCATGGGTATTTATCTCGAGCTACTCCGTGCTTCAGAAGGTTATGTCGTCGGTTCCGGCTGTTTTTCATTAATGACAGTCGTTAAGCCAGTCAGTGTTAAGCGGCTTGAAAACACTGGCCTCCGCCGACCCGCAGTCGAGCAGCGTTGTGGAATATGCTCTAAACCCCTTCGATTTATGGGAAGCCCGTATCCCAGCAGTGAGTTGAATAAGAGTTGATGACGAGTACTCGTCTCCAGATACAAGGGTAGGACGTAGGAAGCCCTAATTAGAACATGACCTCAATGGTCAGTAGTCGACTGGCTCAGTGCTCTAAGTAACTAATCTACCAGGAAGGTCTCTATACCGAATACGCAAGATTTATGATTATAAATCTAAGCTAGTAAGTAGGAGCAGTAGAAAACACTTAAATAGAACCTATCACGCGTTGTAAGGTTATTTTAACTGCATCGTCGTTTGCACTCCGCCAGGAATAAACAATAACGTCACTTCAATAGTATTCGTGTGCAAATGCACTTTTAAAATATCGCTCGCAACTTGTGTACTGTCACATATGGCGCAAACATAGACCAGAGACAATATGGACAGCGTTAGTATTATTTTGGTGGCATGGTTCATAATTGTAGCTTGCCTAATGAAACTGAATAATTTTGGTCAAAGAAAATTAAAAAACTTGATACTGTTGATTGTCGGCACTTGGTGGAACATTATTATCAAACTGTTATAATAAATATTTACACATGTATGTATACGTGGAACAGTACGAGTGCTTTATTATAACATTATTAAAAAACTTACGAATTGATTATGCGAGTACACTATTACCACTATTATTGTATGCGAGCATTTTTTACTTTAGTTTTCAAATGTTTGTTTCTTTGGCCACATTGTTCAGTTTCATAATTACTTTTTTGATATTACGTCGGATAGCAAACAAACATACGACCCGCGTAGCCGCTGGATCGATTTTTATGAAATTTTTAATGTATATTTGTTAGGTATGAGAATAGGTCATAAATTATATTCCATACCGCTAGGAATTATTTGTATGGTACGTTTGCAGGGTCAGCTTTTTGAGATTTCTAAATTAATTTACGAGGACTACACGTAACTAATTTTTATTTTTCATTTCATTTTCTAAATATTAATCCATCGCAACGAACTTTTAATATTTAGAAAGTAAATAAAAGAAGTAGGTATATCTAATAATAAAAAAGTAATACAAATTTGATAGCCATAAATTAATATATAGCTTGTTTTACATCAAAGGTTCAAAATGACTTTTCACTGGTCCTCGTACATAATTCATGTCCTTAGCTAACTCTATTGCTTTGTGTTGCATTAGAACTGAAGCCAATTTTCCGTAGAATTTATTTTCAGTTCGCTAACTCGACATTTACCAGTTCCGCATTGACTTTTTGAGTTAGTTTCAAAGTCGGAATTTAGTTAATGGTACCAGTTTTTGTTGATTATTTTGTTCATTCTGTGCTGGATCTTTACGACGAGTATTAAGGCCGTCCGTTCTGCAAAACTAGAGCCATTCGAGTGAAAAATCATTATGTGTATTCATTGAATACACAACGGAGTAATTCCTTAAAATTGTGACTATAAATATTTGCAAGCTATTATATCATCATCACCATCAGCCTGTATCTACCCACTGCTGGATATAAGCCTTCACCATTGCTTTCCACCAGATACGATCCTTCGTCTTCCGCATCCAGCCGCTTCCAGCTGCTTTCTTAAGGTCATCGGACCATCTAGAAGGAAGGCGCCCAACGTTTCGTCGTTCTACGTGCGGCCTCCACTTTAATACTATTATATAATATGGCTATGTAGGCATAAGCAACTTTACTTTTAAGATCCAACCGCGTTTATTGTACCAATCCTATTTATTGAAATAAATAATTTGTATTTGAACGTTGACGAGGAGAGATGAGAGGAGAGGCAGAGGAAGATCGATGGTGTCGTTGTGCATGTCAGTCTAATCAATCACGCAAGTTAAGCAACGTCGACCGTAGCTTACCTATCTATGGGTTTATTTATCTCAAGCTCGTCCGTGCTTCAAAGGGTATTTATTTATTTAAAGTTTATTGACCACAAAATTACATAAGGGTACAAAAGGCGGACTTAAAGCTAAAAGCGTTCTCTATCAGTCAATCTTCGGGAATAGCAGAAATTCATGAATAAACAAATGAAAGAAAATAAGATCTCGAAAATAGAGATAGTTATTATCTCTATTTTCGAGATCTTATTCAAGTAAAAGAATATTCTATTCTATTCAAACAAAATAAACATACTTATTGTATTATATCAAAATAATAAACATGTATAGACATAGGAATAGACAAGGGTACTATTACAGTAGGTAGTTATGCAGTAGATCCTGGCTGTTGACATTAGATGACATTCGTCAAGTCAGTGTCCTATAATAGAGCATTGAAACTATGCGATCATGGAGAAGTACGGATGCTGTTTGGAATTCGAATAATTTCAAGGCGTACCTTGAACAGAGACATTCTCGGATATTACTGCCATTAATCTTACGTATACGTATACTTACTTCTTATTGACTTTTGTATATGCAAATATATAAATAAACAAAGTTCAACAGAGTTTGTTTTCTCTGAAAGATAAATCTATATAAAAGTACTTTTGTATCTTTAGTGACTTTTGTATATGCAAATATATAAATAAACAAAGTTCAACAGAGATTGTTTTCTCTGAAAGATAAATCTATATAAAAGTAACATGTGCTGACTGACTGATTCATCAACGCCGAGGCAAAACTACTGAAGCTAGAAACGTGCTATTTGGACCGTGGCTTTCTTTTGTGACGTATAGGTCCAATAAGAAGGGGTTTTGCGAAATTCACCCCCTAAATGGGTAAAAAGGGGTATCAACGTTTGTATGTAACTTTTTTGTTTGTGGTCAGATCTGTTTCGAATTTCGTGATATTTCTTTTTGACATGGTTTATATTTCACGATTTTTCGATATTAAACCCCAAAGTGGGTGAACAGGGGATGATATGAATGAATTTCAAACATCTACGCGTACGAAGTCGCGGGCAAAAGCTAGTAAATGATATTGTTTCTCTTCTCGGAAAAACGATCTTTTCAAGCTAAAGCTAGTAAATGATATTGTTTCTCTTCTCAGAAAAACGATATTCTCGGATAAAAGATTTATCAAAACTAGACTATGTCAAAAGGCTTACTATTGTATCTCAGATTACATAAATGATAAAACTATTTGGAAATGAATTGCCCTTGTTATGTTAATGATTGTATTTGTGTTTAATGTAACGATATTGGCAATTAAAAGAGTCGGCCTTGAGTTTCTTGCCAGTTCTTCTCAAGAAGCCCCGTCGCCGGAACTGGCACTTAAATTCACTTTCACAGATATTGTGATGAAAGTGAATCTAAGCTCTGCGGATTTAGAGTAGTAATGATTTAGATACATGTCTTATATTTAATTTGTATGACGTTTCTAAGTGCTTTATAAAGTCCAAGGAATAAAGATATTTTGACTTTGACTTTGAAGAAAATCTTGTTTGTTGGCAATATGTTATGTGTGTATCTACAAAGATTTTAATTACCACTGCCGCAGTTACCAAAAACAAATATAATTACTTATTCTGGTTCTACTTCATTAATTAAAGAGTTTGCAACTTCCCGGGAACGCCATACCATTAGGTAAAGAGTTTTCAAATATATAGTATGTCGCGGGAAATTATCAAAAAAAAGATATGTTCAAATCCCTAAATTAGTTTAGTCATCGACGTCAATTCTTATCACCTTAACATCCCACTGCTGGGATGCGGGTCTCCCCTCAATTGAAGCGGTTTAGAGCATAATCCACCACGCTGCTCAACTGCGGGATATCGTAGAGGCGAAACTAGTTTAGTGAAATGATGAAACAGGTCGTTTACCGAAATTCTTGAAAAATATTTTTTGAATGAAACAAAAGTGCTACTCAAGAATTAGATATACGTAATATAGAATTGGCGTAGGATTACTGACACAGTTAGGTTAGGTTATGCTTTGGGTGCTAAGGCCGGAAAACCACCTCGTGTGCTCGGGATTGTCGTTAGCTCGTTTGTCGTGATGGAAACGTCTAGTGGAAACGACGCGTTGATGATAGCCTGGGCCTGATGCATCCTGGGCAGCATTGATCAGTAACTTTTTTCGTTGAGTATTGTTGATCGTTGGTCAATGTTCTGGCAGTGCAGGAAAGCGCGGTGTCTGCGCTGCACTTTTGGACGTGTGTGCCTGCCGTTCCGCTGACCTAGCAGAGATCACTGTGAAGCGCACAGTGGAGGAGCGTTAGTCAGTGTAGTGAGATGAACATTACCTACGAGGGGAGAAATAAAACTGAGACCGGGAATGTCTTTGCCGTTCCGGAACCAGTTTCATCAGCCCCAAGCAGTAGAGGAAGAAAACTTCGTTAAAAAATAATCCTTGGTGTCGCCGCGCCGTATGTCTCCCGGTGCGCCACTGGTCTAGAAGGTAGAAAAACTCGGGTTCCACAGAAAAAACGTTTTCAGATACCGCCGGTGGTTACCGGCGGCTCGCGGATCCGCAGTTCCCGTGGTCTGGTCAATCAGCTGCCACTTCCCCATGTGAGCCGTCCATTGTCACACGCAGCGTGGTTATGTCTGAGTCTGAACACAGACATAACCACGCTGCGTGTAACAATGGACGGCGTGGTATATTTAATGGAATTCCCCATGTAAAAAAGGTGCATATTGTATATACACTGTGCATATTGGTGTATGCTTGTGTATTATTTTGCTTTTGGAGAGAGAGAGGTGAGCTATCCTTTTTCCACAAAAAAATCAAAATTTTTATGGTGTATAAAGCTGAATCTAATCTAAGGAAATCACTGAACTTTCAAAATTTTTATCATTTCAGTAAGCTCGTTCAGGGATTTTTTCTAAATCCCCTGATTATCAGTATAGTAGGTAATTTGATTGTATCACTGTTTTTCACCATGTCCCTGCGATATATAATTTACAAAAGCGAATGATCGAATGTATACGTGTAGATATGTATGGATAGGAAATCAAAAGTCCTTTCACGAAATATTTTCTTTACAGCCCGAGCCGTCTGTGAATTTGTGTCTGTTTGTGTTGCTAAATCCTGTAGGGATCAACGTGGTATTCGATAAAGAAAAATGTACTCGTTAAAGTATCCAAGATAAAGATAGAGGGCCTAGATTTTCCGCTGACGCAGTGTCGGCGTCCCGCGAAGCCACCGTTTTGTATATTATCTCGTGCTACAAATCACACCGGATGTCCCGCCGAGGGGAAATGAAAATTGAGATACCGGGAAGGCATTGTTCCGTGAAAATATATCTTCTTGATATTCTCAGGGCGCGGGACAACCGACGACGCACGGATATTGCGATAATGTTACGTCATCTCGCGAGATAAAAGCGCTTTTGATATCGTCGGATAAATTTTCACTTTCGTATAACGACGTCGCTCCCCGCCTGGGATGCCGACACTGGCCGAGATTGTCTCGAACGAGTCACTCCCGCGTCCCGCCGATTTAATAGGTGTCACATACTTGCTTTGTGCTTACTTCAAATATATTAAACAGATTGTGTGCTTCGTACTTCGATTATATTTGGGTCTATTCTTCTTACGATTTAAGACGTGTAATAGTAGTAGTTGTAATAGTGAATTCTAAGAATATTAACAAATGGACCTTTCCAATAGAGACACTCACGGTTAAATAAAAAGGTAAAAATATTACCACTACTGGTGCTATTAATCATAAACGGTTGGTCCGATTTTGATGAAACTTCGCAGATATGAAGGTCATATACATGCGGGGAGGTGACTTTTTCCATTTTCTAAAATATTTTTAACATTCTGGCAAGTTGGCCGAACTCAACTATTTAAATAATAATTAGCTTTAACTTATTCATATTCACAGTTTATACTTTACTTATGTACAGGGGAAATTACGAAGGCACGGTAATAATTTATCATTAGTACAAAACGGTATGATAAGAGGGCTGGCTCCCACTAAGCGCAGGACAAAGGGCTGCCCGCGGTGCGCCCACTGGCGATGAGCAAAAACCTTCAGGATTACAAGGTTTCCCTAAATATTTACCTTACATTTGCTTTCGCTAGTTAACGCTAAGAAAGATAAGAGATTTGTTAAATCCAATAGAGAAACACTTGGAAAGTAAAACTGTTGTCTAGGTACATGTAGAATTCGAAATTATGTATTTACCATGTTTGTTTTCGATTGCGTTTATGTAGTTACAAATTAGCTGTCATACAGATTTCATCAATCTTTTTTTTATAAAAATAACTAGCCTAAACAAAATTAAAACTTACAAATAAAATACTATATCTTAAAATTTAATTTTAAATAAAATTTATATAGTATAACTACAATAAAAACTAAAATTACAATAAAATTCACAGAATAAATAAAAATAAATATGAATTGTGCATATGTGCATGTTATATCAATGTGTAGTGTAGTGTAAGCGACTCACCCTTATTCACTCAACTTCAACTGCACATGGTGCAACTTGCTGATTAACTAATGTGGCTCTGGTTAAAGTTAGAAACCTATGCTATGTTGCATACGTCTATGGTTGCTTCACATTAAGAGGGCCGTATGATAGTCCCTCTTAAAAAAACGCATATTTCGACATTCTCAAGGGAATCAAAACCTATAGGATACTTCCCGTTGACCTAGAACTATGAAATTTGGCAAGTAACATCGTTATAGACTACAAGTACAGGAATAAATCTCGAAACTATACATTTGTAACTAAATCTAAAAAAATAGGGGGTCTATATTTTTTATAGGAGGTCTAAATTTCAAATTGAAGCTACTAGTTCAAATGAAAGGGCTTGATGTGCACATTGCAAAATATATTTTATTAATTTTTTCCGATGCATTATTTCTTATTTATAATGAAAAATATCAAATTTATAATGATCCTACGTACGGAACCCTCGGTGGGCGAGTCCCATTCGCACTTGGCCGGTTTTTTTATACTACGTCGGGTGGCAGATAAGCATACGGCCCGCTTGATGGTTATCGAAACCATATTAACTCTCGTGACAATATCGCTCACGCGCCGCCACCATAACCAACGCAGCAACTCCTCCCTTTCTTGTGACCATACTCACTCATAGGAACACAACTACCCTCAAGGGAATTGCTATATGGCAGCGGTATTCTATGAGGTGGAGGTACACTTCTAAAGGTCGTGGTGAGCTACACACACCCCACTCGACCTAGGATAAAAAATGTGCAAATTTTATAATTACCTAATCAGCTAATTTCAATTGGTACTTTCAACCATATTGTGAGTGTCTCATCCATAATGTTCCTTATCTTCATGGTGTCCAACTTCGTCAGAATCTTCTAGTAAAATTTAATCCACAACGAAGTTATAGGGTGTCGAAAATGGCCAGCCCCCTTACCACCATCTCTTATTGCGATTCAATAACTGAATAGATTGCTTATTCATACCAATGAATAAGCGACTCTAATTCAAATGCAATAGAGTCGCTTATTCATTGGTATGAATAAGCAATCTACTCAATTATTGAATCGCAATAAGAGATGGTGGTAAGGGGGCTGAATTGCTTCGAGAAAAGGATGGTACGGCCGTGCCGCTTTTTGCTCGACTTGGCGGATTCGCAGACAGTTGCTATTTTGACGAGCCCGGTGGTTGAATGGCTAACAATGGCAACTTTGAATTTCAATCCCAGCACAAGGCAAACATTTGTGTGCATGAACAAGTCTGTTTGTCTTGGTCTTGTTTTTTATGTATTACTAGCGCCCCGGCTTCGCACGGGTGCAATGCTGATACTAAATGTACTACAGAAGGTCTTTGCGCTTTGTCCTATCCAGTCCTTCCCCAGTTATAGGCACACGCCGCCGGCTCCGCGGCCGGTACCGCCACAGCCGTTATGTCCCTGCATTTTAAATGTGTAATATCTTCTAAACTATTCATTTAAATTACATGCTGTGAAGGGCCATATTGATCTATATTAAATGCGCAATATATTTAAGGTACTTAATTGGATAAGGATTAATTCTGTATTGCTTAAAATCGCTTCGTAAATAAGGCATTATTTCTTGTAAAAAGCAAAGGATAAAATAACGGTTATTGTGTGTTACCACTAAGAGATAGACATATACCATCGCGAACTTTTTTGTAGACCATTTTAAGGTGAACAATACTGTACTACATTATTTTGATCTATCTCGTTGGGTTCAGCCAGCGTTTGCAATGAAAGAGCAAAAAAATGTGTTTATTTACAACATCACATTAGAAACCCCTAAATTATCAGTGTTTTTCTACTATGTTATGCATATATTATACATATAAACTTTCCAGTTGAATCACTCTATCTATTAAAAAAAACCGCATCATAATTCGTTGCGTAGTTTCAAAAATTTAAGCATACAAAGGGACATAGGGACAGAGAAAGCGACTTTGTTTTATACTATGTAGTGATATGCATGTATTTAAAAAAAAATGTATTCAAGTACATTTATCAGTTGTTTAGCACCCATAGTACAACTTTTGCGCTCAATTTGGGACTAGATGGCGCTGTGTAAATTGTCCAGAATTATTTATTCATTTATATTTATTTACTAGCTGTCCCGGCGAACTTCGTACCGCCTAACAATCAATGAATGTCGTGGTACATATTAGCTGAACTAAATTTATGATTTTATGGAATTAAAACAATGAATAGTAGAAAATAATAGAGAAGCTCGATGGCGTCATTGCGCGTGTCAGTCTAATTGAACACGCAAGTTAAGCAACGTCGACCGTAGCCTGTACACGGATGGGTTTATATTACCTCGAGCTCCTCCGTGATTCGAAAGACACGTTAAGCCGTCGGTCCCGGTTGTTATCATTAGCTCATCTTGAGCTCCTCCGTGCTTCGGAAGGCACGTTAAGCCGTCGGTCCCGGTTGTTATCATTAGTTCATCTTGAGCTCCTCCGTGCTTCGGAAGGCACGTTAAGCCATCGGTCCCGGTTGTTATCATTAGCTCATCTTGAGCTCCTCCGTGCTTCGGAAGGCACGTTAAGCCGTCGGTCCCGGTTGTTATCATTAGCTCATCTTGAGCTCCTCCGTGCTTCGGAAGGCACGTTAAGCCGTCGGTCTCGGTTGTTATCATTAGCTCATCTTGAGCTCCTCCGTGCTTCGGAAGGCACGTTAAGCCGTCGGTCCCGGTTGTTATCATTAGCTCATCTTGAGCTCCTCCGTGCTTCGGAAGGCACGTTAAGCCGTCGGTCTCGGTTGTTATCATTAGCTCATCTTGAGCTCCTCCGTGCTTCGGAAGGCACGTTAAGTCGTCGGTCCCGGTTGTTATCATTAGCTCATCTTGAGCTCCTCCGTGCTTCGGAAGGCACGTTAAGCTGTCGGTCCCGGTTGTTATCATTTAATGACAGTCGTTAAGTTAAGTCAGTGGCCTTTAGGCGGTTCGAAAACACTGGCCTCCGCCAACCCGCAGTTGAGCAGCGTGTTGGAGTACGCTGTAAACCCCTTCGGTTGAGGGAAGACCCGTATCCATAAAAACTGAAGATTTCATAAAAATAAAGATTTCCTTATTGTTAAATTTAAAAAAAAAAAAACGTTTTGTTTTATTTTTTTTAGTTTAGAAATAGGTTTTATCATTTTGGTGATTTGTAATTGTCATTTCTTTTGATGTTTACTCTGATTTGATTCTTGCGCTCGAACCCCATGGGAAAAGCGTTTTCACCCCTATCGATTTGACATTTTTAAATTTTCATAACAAATCACAGACAACTTTCGCGACATAAAAGTGACACCAATCGATTTGACGTTTTGATATTTGACAACCAATAAATTAATATCGTAATCCCTTTTTCAACTGACACTTTCATTTGTATGGGAAAATGTTTTTTCTTTTATTTTATTTTTTCGAGAATTTTCCAATGTTTTTAAGAGTTATTCTGCTATTCGGGACGGAAACAAATCCAACAAATCAAAAACCATGGCAATCGGTCCAGCCGTTCTCGAGTTATAAGTGTTGTAACAAACACGACTTTCTTTTATATATATAGATTTATTTTCATATTGTAATGTATGTTTGTTATTATTGTTTTATGTTTAGGGTGAATACATCTACATTTTTTCTTTGGTAGTATAGTACTATTACTTATACTGTGATAGCGCATATAAATATTTTTTTCTGGGCAATTTACACAGCGCCATCTAGTCCCAAATTAAGCGCAAAGCTTGTGTTATGGGTACTAGACAACTGATAAATGTACTTAAATACATTTTTTTTGTAAATACATACGTATAATACATAGAAAACACCCAGACCAAGACAAACAGACATGTTCATGCACACAAATGTTTGTCTCGTGCGGGAATCGAACCCGCGACCTCGGAGTCAAATTGGCGATTGCTAACCATTCGACCACCGAGCTCGTCAAAGAGCATAGACGAGAGGGTTCCCGTGAGACGGTGAGATAGTGATTTCGCAATTCATGCAATCGACGCTACGGATGGATGTAATATTGCAGACGTTAAAATGAATAAAACTGAACTAAGCTAACAAGTGTTTATTAACGATCGAGTAGTCCGTACTATTATAAATTAACTATGAAGCTCTTATAAGCAAACCAGTTTAGTTTCTAGTTTGCATTTTAGCTTGTAATTTAAACTGAATCCGTGTTCACGTTCGGAAAGCGCTCGGCGGCGCGGAGCGAGCCCCGAACGTATCTCCAATCCAGTAAGTGCAAAGAGTGAGCAGAAGTTAATTGGAACACGGGCATATTTAGCGCTCACTCTGTGATTCTGTTTGTAATGCAGTCGGCAGTCGCGCGGAAAATGATCTACGTTTGACTCGCACAAGCGTTAATAACATCAAGCAGAAATGAATTTTCTGGAAAGAGTTTTTTTTATTAAAGCGTTATGAAGTTAGGTTTGAAAAAAAAACTACCACTAAAGTGGCACACAAGCATACAGCCCCGCCTGATGGAAAGCAGTTACCGTAGCCTATGAACGCCTGTAACACTTGGAGCATCACACGCGTGTTGCCGACCCTGTAAAAACCTCTTCACGCCCTTTTCGAAAAACGCCTTGCTGTAGTCTTCCGAGAAAACCTCGACAGGCGCTACATTCCACAGCTTGACAGTAGTAGAAAAATAAACGACTTTAAAGTAAACAATCTCAAGCTTCTATTAAATTAACTTTAAAGCACTCAGCGAACACTACATAAAGTAGAGTCGCCTCGACGTTGGGTCAATGCGATTTTGATAATGTTATTTGTGTGATAGGATCGGATTACCAATGCAATAGACAGGGCATTTGTAAAGTTATTCAATCACGAGTCAGTCATCGATGGATCGCTATGAAATACGAGTGGATGTGGTCTATGAGACAGGGGAGTGTAGAGCGTCAAATTTGCTGAGCGGTGTGAAATGGACCGAGTCATTCCCGCACAAAGCGCTGCTAATGCGCGCCCATCCGTTGCACCGGCCCGCAATTATATTTGCATACGACCACCTCCTGCTCAGACACAATGATACGTACAACCGGACAAAAGGTAAAGTCAAACGCGTTTAGAATACCGTCGCCGGTGGGATGAGGGACTAATCATCAACTGAGGTACTATTTGGTTACTAATTCAAATTAAGCTTGAACTTCTGAGTTCATAATATTTCATACATTTTAGGTAAGGTGTATTCTTGGTATTCCTAGCAATAATTTTAACTTTGGTGAAGGCTTATATCTAACAGTGGGTAGATACAGGCTTATGATGATGATAATGAAAAAAATATGGGACCAATCTGGAAGTACGCTCTTTCAAATAAAAAAAGTTTTTTCAAATCGGTTTATAAATGCCGGAGTAATGAAGTAACAAACATAAAAAAAAATACAGCCGAATTGAGAAACTCCTCCTTTTTTGGAGTCGGTTAACAATAACCCGTAAACTAACACTATTGGCAATTTTTACGGTGTTTTTTCAAATACCATTAGAGAATAAATTTTGGGCGGCCATTGTTCAGGACATTCTGAATACCATTCGTCTGATATGATTGTGCAATTTTTGCGATGGTATCGAATTGAGTATTTTGTCATGGTTTATTTTATTTTGGACGACAAAGATTTCCTAATAAAAAAGCTTCAATTCGTCATATGATCAAACAATCATATGACGGACATTTAGAGCGTCAACTTCAACGTTGTCGATTTCTCTTTTTTATTTAAAAGAATCAAATAACTTTGCAGATTATAGTCAAACTTAGTTGAATTTTTGGGATGTTTAGATGTATTATTTAATATAATCATGCTGTTTTTGTCATGGTTCGTTTTTACGAAATCAGTATTCCTCAAAAGTTGCTGTTTTTCTGATCAGACGGAAATGCAATTTAGTTATATGGGACCACCACGAAATAATTATTTTTCGAACACAAAAGAAATTAAAATAATTAGTAGCATTGGTTCATAATCATAACCATACAGTCTTCGCTTGAAGAAAAGAAGTCTTTCTTGAAGTCAGTAAAAACGCAGTAAATATTTTTTTTCTATTATAACATAAAAACGTGGCAGTCGATACATATTTAATAATATATGCAGCTTATTATCTAATACATCTTTAGTGCTTCATCGAATTTTATTACGATACGAGATGAATTTTCAGTTTATACAAAAGCTGGCTTTTCGAACTGTACGTATAAAACGATACAATGCATATCAATCAGTTTTCTTATTAACAAAAGAAAGAGCGGAGCACGCGAGATGCGGGAGATGGCTTGCATAAAGACGCAAGCAACCCCGTCCGCTACAATACCTTCCATACCGTCCTTGTTGCATCTGCATAATACCTAAGCCTCGCGTGGGTGAGGGAATTTTCATTTTCAAAAGAATATTCTTCCTGAGCATGTGCAAATGACACTTTATAATGACATTATAGTGCATAGAGTTACCAAGTTAGCTATGAATTGGATGGCAGAACGAGTTACTATAGTGTCAAATTATAATCGAAAAAGAGGGAATAGCTCCATTTTTTGCCACTTCTCCGGTATGTTGGTAGTTGGGGGGGGGGGGGGTCAACATTTTTTTTTATATAAGAGAGGGGACAAACGGTCACGATTACTTGATGGAAAACAATTGTCACCGTCCATGGAAGCACCAAGGGGTCGCTCCGCTGTTCCTTAAGGCTCCGATATCCTTACTCCCATTAAATGCCCCCTTTAATTATTTTTATATTGCTTCAGGTGGTATACAAGCATATCAGTGATACCGACAGTATATACGGGACGGGGGCCCACCACACATTAGCACCATTGTGTCTCCTGTGTTGTCCAGGATTAACAGGGGCGACTACCAAAAAGGCAATGACAGTGAAGTCCATTGCAGTCCCGGGGGTAAAACTACGGCTGCCTTAGAATTCGCAATGAATTTAATCAGAAGAAATTAGTAGGAGTAAGAAGCTTTTGGAATTTGACTTCCCCTCTTAGCAATGTGAGAGACAGCAATATGGCAAATAAGGCATTAAAAGGGATGGCTAATTTTTTTTTATACTACGACGAGTGGCAGACAAACATACAGCCCGCCTGATGTGAAGCGGTTACCGTAGCCATATAACGCTTGCAACATAAAATATCGCTCGCGCGCCGCCACCCCGCTGCCAACGCATCCTTTCTGGTGACTTCACCACTCGCAGAAACACAACAATTCAAAGGAATTATTATTTGGCTGCGAGGTGTGAGGTGGAGATACATTCCCCAGTCGGGTACCTTACAATTACGCTCCATACCTCCCTTTTCGCCAGAGCTTCGTTTGTCAGTCAGCAGGGTGCACCGCATGCAGGTGAAGTTGGCTTTGGTTCAAAGATGTTGATGAACCACTTACACCCCAAATAGTCAAATGAAGGTCAACTGCCGTGAACCACGGATATTATGTATCTAGCACTATTGGGGAGCTAAAATATTGAGTTGTGAACATGAATCGATCGATTCCAATAATATGAATTGCAAAATGACAACCGACAATGACCAAACCTTCCTGGTAGCTCAGTTGGAAGAGCACTCGACCGGTCATCGAGAGGTTGTGGGTTCAAATCCCACCAAGGAGGGGAGGTGAATTTTTTAATTTTTAAAAATATTTATAAAACCGACAGTGTATGTTAATTAACTCTACCGTTCACGATTGTCGATGTGCGATCGTAAACAGGATTCGATCCGATGTCACCAGCGGCGGCGACAGTGAACAACACTCGTAAACATTACTGTGATGTTGTTTTCATTGTCTCAGCTAACGAAGTAGATACACTATCTCTTAATTGCTGGTTCGATTACGTCTGTCTAGTCTAAGTTATGTGACGCTTCTTTGTTTATTCTTTGACGTCAATATAAAGAGAGGTAGGGCATAGTTTATTTTGTAAGCTGCCCGACTGGGGAAGTACCTCCACCTCACAGACCGCAGCTAAATAACAATTCTCTTGTAGGTTGTTGTATTCCTGCGAGTGAGTGAGGTCACCAGAAAGGAAGGAGTCGCTGCGCTGGCAGCCAGGGTGGTGGCGCGCGAGCAATATTTCATGTTGCGACAGTTAATATGGCTACGGAAACCGCTTCAAATCAGGCGGGCCCTATGATTGTCAGCCACCCGACGTAGTATATAAAAGAAGTTATGTTTGGAATATGTTCTATAATACAATGCCAATACGCTGTACCCTACCTCTCTCCTCTTTCGGTAGTCGGCAGGGTGCACCACGTGCAGGCCAATTATATTTCAATAAACATACTTTTAACTCGATTATAATTTAAAAAATAATTATGTTATTATATTTATGACTTTTTCACGACTTATTTAAGAGGAATAAAATAAAAATAATAAAATAAAACTCCTAATCCAACAACATCACTATATTTTCAGGGTTCCCTCAGTAGTTGAGATACGATAACAACCCTCGATAAGTCGCCGTTCGGTCAAATGTAGTTCGTTTATATCCCGTGAATGCAATTTCGTTTGTGCGGTCCAACTAAATAAGGTACTAGGATGCGCGCTTGTTACGAGTATAAATACAAAGTACAAAGGCTCGATTGGGTTATGCGGAATGTAGAGATTGTTTATATCATACTAACGACCGGTCCCGGCTTAGTAAGACTATAAGAGCTTCCAATCGACATGATTTTTTTTATACTTCTTTAACGATCATCCTTATATTTCAGCTAATTTACACAAAATCATAATAATGTAATTTTTTTGTTATACTACGTCGGTTGACAGACAAGCATACAGCCAGCCTGTTGTAAAGCGGTTACCGTAGCCATATTAACGCTCGCAATATGAAATATCATAGTAACTCCTTTCTGGTTCTCACTCGTACGAACAACCTACAAATACGCTGTACTCTCTCTCTATTGCCAGAGCCTCATTCGCTAGTCGGCAGGGTGAACCACGAGGAGGTAAGGTTGGCTTTGGCTTTAAAGATCATGGTGTGCCGTTTACACCTTTTTACTAGATAGATAGATTGACGAGCTCGGTGGCGTAGCGGTCAATTAAAAATACTTTGGTAATCGGCTTCGGCTTTCGGTAGCGCCCCAGTTGCTTTCGAAATGTGCGTGTGTAAAAATGGTGTTTTGTGGCATTTTCCATTGTGGAAACTCATCCATAAGTCGTAATTATACTAGTAAAGGCATAACATTCTTTTGAAGAGAAGTATTTTTAGGGTTCCGTACCCAAAGGGAAAAAAGGAACCTTATTACTAAGGCTCCGCTGTCCGTCCGTCCGTCTGTCTGTCACCAGGATGTATCTCATGAACCGTGATAGTTAGACAGTTGAAATTTTCACAGATGATGTATTTCTGTTGCCGCTATAACAACCAATACTAAAAAATAGAATAAATAAATATTTAAGGGGGTTCCCATACAACAAACGTGATTTTTTGCTCGCAATTGATAACTGCAATAGGTAGACGTTTGAAATACTCACATAATATTTAGTTATATATTCACTTTAAAAATAAATAATTAAATAAAAATGAAATAAATATTTAAGGGGGGCTCCCATACAACAAACGTGATTTTTTTTGCCGTTTTTAGGGTTCCGTACCCAAAGGGTAAAAAGAAACCTTTTACTAAGGCTCCGCTGTCCGTCCGTCTGTCCGTCCGTCTGTCCGTCCGTCTGTCACCAGGCTGTATCTCATGAACCATGATAGTTAGACAGTTGAAATTTTCACAGATGATGTATTTCTGTTGCCGCTATAACAACAAATACTAAAAAATAGAATAAAATAAATATTTAAGGGGGCTCCCATACAATAAACGTGATTTTTTTTGCCGGTATTATAGATAATGGTACGGAACCCTTCGTGCGCGAGTCCGACTCGCACTTGGCCGGTTTTTTTATAAGAAATTATGCAGTTTTTCTTTAAATATCAAGGTAACGATTAAAATAATACGATTATATTTTCCATTACCCCCACTACCCCCTCAACTTCCAACACAATATAAAGGCCGGCAATGCGATGGACTTCATTCCAGGGATTGAAAACCGGTACAAATTATGGGTTCCGGTTCCTCATTTCGGTTTGTAAAAAGGTTCTTCTTTTCGGTACGGTTCCGGTTTCGGTTCCGGTTGAGTTCCGGTTCCACCGGAACCGGTTCTGAATAAAGGTTCTAATATACCGGTACCGAATTAAAGGTTCCTTAAGAAGGAGGGATACGTTCGACCGTGTCTGGCATATTTCTTCGTTCTTACAGCTGACAGTTAGCCTTCGATCAGGGATCGAATCAGGGATCAGGGCTACCCGACTGAGGAATAAATAAATATATATATCTGGACAATTTACACAGCGCCATCTAGTCCCAAATTAAGCGCAAAGCTTGTGTACTAGACAACTGAAAATGTACTTGAATACATACTTACAATACATAGAAAACACCCAGACCAAGACAAACAGACATGTTCATGCACACAAATGTTTGTCTTGTGCGGGAATCGAACCCGCGACCTCGGAGTCAAAGTGGCCATTGCTAACCATTCGACCACCGAACTCGTCGAATATACCTCCACCTCACAGAATACCGCAGCCAAATAACAATTCCCCTGAGGGTTGTTATTTTCCTGCGAGTGAGTGAGGTAACCAGAAAGGAAGGAGATGATGCGATGGTAGCGGGTGTGGCCGCGCCAGCGATGTTTTTCTCTAACCTACACTCTTTCACATCATTATTCATTCATTCACACTCATGAGTCGAGTAGTTGTAAAGTTTATAACTATAATTTGTAACTAATTACTATACCTACCTGAATTGAATAGGTACGGCATTTTTTTTATTAAAATATTTAATAAAAATAAAAATATTTATTAAATATTTTAATAAAATATAAATATTTTAATTAAAAAATGTTGACGCAACGCGTGTGTGGTCGGCAATGTTTGGCACATTGCCGACCACACACGCGTTGCGTCAACATTTTTTGATACGAACGTTATCATTTTTTGATTTGATATTAACAATGATTACGTCGTGACGGCGTAACGCGCCGCGTGTAAGTGATCTATGTTTAATTCAAGTTCGGACAGGATTTAAAGAGGGACCTGTAATATAAAGGTTTCGGTCCAGGTTCTACATTTAGGTTTCGGTTCCGGTTCGGGTTCTGGTATCAGAACCCCTAAGTACCGGTTCTTTACCGGTATTTTACAAACCTTTTCGATCCCTGCTTCATTCAGGTCATTTGTAGGTTGTTGTTCTAACCATCAACATCTACAGGTTGCCTGACGATGCCTCGCGTAGAGGCGAAACACGTATCGCAGAGAAGACCACGGCAGTCGGGGCAGCAGCGGTCGCATGTATCTTCTGTTTCAGATGTTGGAGATTCGCCGAGACGACCACAGCAGCTGGAGCAGAGACGACCAAAGCAGCCACGGCAGTCACATGCAACTACCTACGGTAGTGGGTGGGTGCCACCCGCCGGCAGTAGTTTGCATGAACTAATTGGTGGCGGAAGCACACAAAATAGTGTAGCTCAAATTGCCTGTAAATTTGACTTCCGCAAAATAACACCTGAATCAATTAACTAATACGATTGTCATAGGCGACCGTTCACCATAACACATTCAACTATACATTGCCTCTCATGTTGTCAATACCGCACCTCAAAAAGCAATGTATTGCACACTGTACGGTAACGTCGCGCTCTCGACTCTCTTGTGAACTTGGATCATTATTACTAGAACTACATATACAATCCATACCTAAAAAACTATTTTGCAAAGCGGAGCTCCGTCAACCTAGATGATGAATGATGTGGTGCCAAGTAAGCTTAATTATTAATAATTGACAATTTATTACATTGGCCGGCCATTATAAATTATAACCAATTTATTACATTGACTGTAACATATATGTATATGGAATAATACATACTCAGTGATATAGTGAAGCGTAACAAACAAGCTTCATACCAAAACCGACATAGTATCAATCAATATACCACAATAATTTAAACACAAATGCGTGACCGTGTCTATTGGAGGCAAATCGGCGATGAAAATCGATACAGTTTTTGACAATAACGAGATTGTTTATCGATAGTGCCATCTGACTGTGATCTGTGTTATTTATGCACGAATACAACTAAAAAAACAGCATGACAAACCGAGAAGTGTGGATTTTCTGAGAGTTGAGTATTCCAAGCTGTCTACTAACTGTCAGCTGCAAGAAAGAAGAAATATTTTTATTTATTTATTTATTATTTATTTATTTACTTCATTTTGACAAGCATTACAGCTAGCCAATGCGCTTGTCAAAGGCTACATATAAAAAAAACATAACAGTATCAATAAATCATTAAAATAATTGCAATTGGATAACATAAGACACAAATAAATTAAATTAAATAGCAGAATAAAATTAAATTAAATTAATCAAATTGAATTAAATAAAACCATATAAATTAAATTAAACCAAATTAAATGATATCAAATTAAATAGGACATAATTATGTAATCGTGTTTTCTAAATATTCTGTTGTCACCCTGCGAAATTCTGCAGGCGAGCAAACAAACAAATCGAGCGAGTGTACAGACACAACGTCGTTGAGTAAGCGCAGTGCCAGAGGAAGCGGTGCATGGCTACCCATTTGCGTTCTACAAAGAGGCAGCGTGAATAATCTATGTGACCGGGACCGATAGTAATTATCAGGAACATTAAAATTAATCTGCTCTAAAACAGTGGCATTATTTCTACAACCCCTAAGCAGTTCAAAAACAACCTCAAGAAGTCGGACATTACGCCTAACCTCAAGACTGCTATATCCAACCATACCAAGCAAAAAAGCGCTTGGATAAACATTGGGATAACCGACACCATAACCATATTGCTTACGATAAAGCCACCGCACAAATTTCCTCTGCAACTTCTCTACCATTAGTATGTATTTGGCCTCATACGGATTCCATATTATAGCGTTACTCTCTAATTGACTACGAACAAGCGCATTGTATAGCGTCCTGATGGCAGTTACGCTATTAAAATGTTGTGCTTGCCGCAGTACAAAGCCTAAACTTCGAAAAGCTGCTGTGCAGACCCCAACAATATGATCATGAAAGGACAGATCGCCACACATCTGTACGCCTAAATCACGGATAGATGAAACTCTCGGTACGATAGAATTGCCTAGATTATAAGTGGCTGTAATGGGCTTTCTTGCAAGAGTGTATGACATCATAAAGCACTTATCAATATTGAACATTAATTTGTTGTTTTCACTCCAACGCAACACATTATTAATGTCCCTCTGAAGTAGCTCACAATCAGCCTCTTCACCTATTTTTAGAAAAAGTTTCAAGTCATCGGCGAATAACAGACATTGCGCTGTGCTAACTGTGTCCGGCAAGTCATTTATGAAAATTAAAAACTCTAATGGCCCAAGATTAGAGCCCTGCCCGACACCAGAATAGGCCCAAAACGGGTCAGAATCTCGCCCAAGGTAGTGCACGTACTGCTTTCGGTCACACAAATAAGAACAAAAAAATTGTAACAGCGATGGAGTGAATCCGATCGCAGCAAATTTCTGGAGAAGAATGTCATTATTGACCACATCGAATGCCCTCCGGAAGTCAAAGTAAACAGTGTCTACCTGACCCCCAGAGTCCACCACTTTATTCGTGTGTGCCAAAAAAGACATTAAATTACTACTAGTAGAATAACCCGCTCTGAACCCATGCTGAGCGCTAGTCAACCTACACTCAATTTGGCTACTAATCAAGCGATGTAAGATTGATTCAAATAACTTGCCAAACACAGATAATACGGCTATTGGTCTGTAATCACTAATATTAGATCCACGCTTCGACTTGGGTACCGGTATAACTTTAGTAGTCTTCCAAACATCAGGGTAAAAGTTATTCATAAGACATAGATTAAACAAATGCCATAATGGTAACTTGAACACTGAACTGCAATCTTTAACAACATACGGTGGAATGCCGTCTGGTCCAGCTGATCTTTTAGGTTTAAGACGCCTGAGTGCGAGCTCAACATCTGCAGGTGATATAGAAGTAATATGTACGTAGTTACTATTGTTCGTACCCGCCGCCGCCGCCGCCTCTGCATTGAGATTCGGCGGCCGCTGATCATACACAGAACTAAAATAATTTGCAAACCTCTGAGCACATTCCTCATCCGGTACAGGTTGACCATTTTCAGTAACTTTCCTACTTACATTTGTACTCTTACGTTTCGAGGCAGTATACTTCCAAAAAGACGACGGATCTTTCATTAACTCATGTTCCATACGCAATATATAACTGTGGAAGTCATTCTTAATGCCTAATTTAACAAGAGCCCTATAGCGAGAAAATATGTGCCGATCCGCTGAAGAATTCGTTTTCTTAAAACGCGAGTGATAAAATGATTTCGTTTTAATATTGCGTATCGTTTCGGCAGAGTACCACACAGGATAAACATACCGAGGCGGTACCGCCCGACGCGATTTCTTAGGGACGCATTTATCTACCGCAGCGTATAGCAAATTATAGAAAACATCTACAGCAGTGCTTGGATCTTTAATCTTAAACAACGGCTCCCAATTAATAGATCCCAGATTTGTGTATAATTTTGAAAAATCTGCCTTATTAAAATTCCACTCAGTCTCAGAACAAAACAACGAATCATTTGTACATATATTGACGCGCTCAATATAGTCGTTTATAATTATACTAAGCGGTGGATGATAATTATCTACCGGAACCAGACTATCGATTTCGCGATGCACTGACACCGTCCCCAACGACGTACTACATAACACAAGATCCAACTTTGACCCTCTAATGTTATCCACAGTGTTCACCTGACATAAATCACAGAACGACAACAGATATTCAAATCTTAAAATAACCGATGTAGGCGCCGAGTTTAGATTAAAATCACCGCATACTAATAGGTTGTCATATTTTTCACCAACACGTTCAATTGCATCAAACACGTCCAAGTAACTGGCCTCAGATGCAGACGGGGGAATATAGACACATATGGCGACAAACACTAAGTTGTTATTGTAGTATACACCGCCGCACACCATCTCACAACCAGTTCCTATGTTGAGCGGCGCATCTATTATGCGCAAGTCGTATAAGGCTGCGGCCGCAATGATTACGCCGCCTCCGCGTCGCGCATATGACCTATCTGATCGAATAAGCGTATAACCCGGAGGTATAATCTCGTTGTCGCTAATCCCAGGCTGTAACCAGGTCTCTGTTATGAAAAATAACTGTGCTGCTGATGTAACAATGGCATTAGAAAACTGACCAAGTTTGGTTCGCAGACCTCGAACATTTTGGTAGTAGATATTTAACGACCTACCTCCAGTTCGAATATTTACTGATCTCCTCCTATTACAGGTTCTTGTTTGCACTATAGGTTCTTTTACGAAACCACTCATTAAGTTCAGTGTTAGGCGGCCAATTAGAAGATGTCATAAAAAACTCGAACGCACTTTCTGGAACTGTTACTACAAAAGACGCATAATATTCATGTTTTAATTTCAATTTTTCTACTGAATACGGTGCATGATCTGAGTTCTTTTTAGCCATATATGTCTGTACCTTCTCTGCAGTCGTATCACTCTTCAGGGACCAAAGATGTATATGTCTAAATTTCTCCACAGTAGACAACTGATCATCCGCCTCACCAGTTCCACGAATAACCGGTCTACGATTTCTTCTCTGCCTTACTAAATTCCACGGTTCATCCATTGTATCGCTGGCGCCTATAAGTGTAACCGCGTCCCCCGATGACGCACCGTGCGCCGCCGCATCTCCGCTGCAGGCGGGAGCCGAAGCGGACGCGGGGGTTGCGGGGGGAGGGTGCGCAGACGTCGACACGACTTCTGCCGAACGTACCGGTGGTGGGGCGGCGGCCGCTCGGCGGCGCCGAGTCTGTACACTCGCAGGAGCCAGCGGGGGTCGAGGCGAGGGGTGCGCCGCTGCCGATGAGTATGTAACGGCTGGCGGGGCGGCCGTCGATGTGGACCTACCCTCAGCCTGAATTTGTTGGCGACTTTGCAAGCTATCAATTTTGGCTTCCAAAGTACGAACCAGTTCCAAGACTGAGTTAAGTTTCAGCTCCAATGGAAGCACTAGAGCCTGCATTGCCTTTACCACCATATCTGCCACTTTCTTCTCCATCTTGTGATGACAATAAAAATATCACTCGGAGCGTCAATAAAAACACGTTTAACAGTTGCCGCCTCGCGCGCGTAATATGCCAGATACGGTCGAACGTATCCCTTCTTCTTAAGGAACCTTTAATTCGGAACCAGTATATTGAAACCTTTATTCAGAACCGGTTCTTTGGAACCGGAACCGAACCGGAACCTGAACCGGAACCGTACCGAAAAGATGAACCTTTTTAAGAACCGAAATGACGAACCGGAACCCAAATTTGTACCGGTTTTCAATCCCTGGTTGAGAGTTTCTATTCGTTTTGAAAGTTTTCATAAAAAATTAGTTGTATGTAAAGTCTGTTTACGGACGATAATTTTACGGGATAATGACATATGAAAACATCGGTCGATGTTGTGGAAGAGAGATAGATGCGTCTCAAGCCGAATGCTAAGGCCGATCGTACCCCTCTATAACTTATTTCGCGCTCTCGCTTGCACGCTCGGCTCATGGAACATGACAATGAGTCATGCTTTTACGTGCGTGCAGTCGGAGTTCATCGATTTATAAGACCAGCCCCTTTACCACCATCTCTTATTGCGATTCAATAACTGAATAGAATGCTTATTCATACTAATGAATAAGCGACTCTATTTCAAATGGAATAGAGTCGCTTATTCATTGGTATGAACAAGCAATCTATTCAATTATTGAATCGCATTATGAGATGGTGGTAAGGGGGCAGTTACCATGTCAAAAACAACAGAGTGAGAAAGCTGTTTAAGATGTAGAAGACGAAGGATGAAGATTGGTAAATAATGTGTCAGTTAGAAAGGAATACTACTTTCAATTGTCCGTACAATGGCAGTTCTCCAAACCTGGATATAAATGTATCAAAATTAAACAATAAACATTTTAATTAATTGAAGTAATTGCTTGTGGCAAGATTTTAACTTCCATTAAGAGAGTAGATGAGACAAATAAGTCAACAATAGACACAGATTAAATTACTTGGGTAGTAGTTACCTACACAGTTGACAAATAGAGCAGCACATCAACTCTATACAGACGTGGGGCATACGTAGTTAGACGAACATAACGTTGATTAAATGTCTTATAATCATTTTTAGTGATGGTACATTCTATAAAACTCTATGGTAAAAGAGAGAAACTTTGGATTGAGAATTGAATTGAATTTGGTACTAACTTATACTGACACAGTTGTATGAAAAATATGTTATTTGATAATTCTCTAAAATAGTCCACTATTTGAGATAGCACCGGGGATGCTTTTTATATAGGGCGTCCTAACGTCCCTCGGTCTCAAGAGGAGGAGAGCCGCGAACAATTCGTCTTAGAGATCGAGTGTACTTTAGTTAGAGTATCCGATTGGAGTCGATACATCTACCCTTTTCTGAGTCATGGATACTTCTATCTTTTTCTGACATATAGGGTCAGAAAGAAGTATCGCATCACACATTTTTACCTCCCACATCCACACATTACCACCCACCGTAACCAAATTCCCTTACTTGTAAGTGCAGATCAAGAGCAATCTATCGCTGTAACCATGAGTGGGTGCCATTGCATGGTTATTGAGTATACATATTCAGATCATTATGGTGCTTAAGAAAAGCGTTTGACAACTTCTATCTTACGGAATTACGGAACCTTTACTCATGACTATAAAATATATATGTACATATATATATAATTGTAATATAAACTATCTAAGTTTAACTATACAGCACATACATCGTGCCGATCGTGCATTATTATTGTAATTGATGGAATAAACAGTAAAGATGACAAACGTTTTATTTGTGTACGGAAGGATATGGCGTTTAAAACAATATTACACGCTTTTTTATACCATGAAGGCGGTGAACAAGCATATGGTATGTCTGATATGAAGCAGTTACTGAAGCATATTGATGCTTGCCGCGTTGCTATTGTAAAACCTTTTTGAAGAATTTTGAAGAACCCTATTATGATAATGGAGCGAAAGTAGAAAGCTACTACACAATTAAATTAGATATTTATAAATACTAGCACTGTGCGCGCCTTAAATGGGGTTAGAAGTTTTAATTGACTAATAAACTAAAACAAAACATTACTTAGTCACAATAATTAGTAAAGAGCTATTCTGTGTACTGCCTAGATCAAGTATATAGTTTCTGTGAAAGCTGCCTGTCAGTGCAGTCGAATTAGCAAAAAATAAGGCATCAATTTACATTAATTGTGGTATATACATAATAAATTTTGGTATATTGATACATTCATGTATGAAAATGATAACCTTAAATTCACAACCGATTTGGAAGTTTGAAAGGTGGTAAAAACGGATAAAATGTCTGATTCTTTAATGATTTTGGGGTGTAAGTGGTTCATCAACATCTTTGAACCAAAGCCAACTTCACCTGCACGCGGTGCACCCTGCTGACTGACAAACGAAGTTCTGGCGAAAAGAGAGATAGAGAGCGTAATTGTAAGCTACCCGACTGGGGAATGTACCTCCACCTCACAGAATACCGCAGCCAAATAACGGTTCCCTTGAGGACTGTTGTGTTCCTGCGAGTGAGTGAGGTCACTAGAAAGGAAGGAGATGCTGCGATGGCAGCGGGGGTGGCGGCGCGCGAGCGATATTTTATGTTGCGAGCGTTAATATGGCTATGGTAACCGTTTCACATCAGGCGGACCGTATGCTTGTCTGCCACCCGACGTAGTATAAAAAAAATCCGATACCAAAATTGTGGTACTAGTTTCCACTTTACCATATTTTAGTGAGGCAGTACTCGTAGTAGAGTAGTGAGATTCTCAAGTAATTAGGAAAGGTTGCAACATTCAGAACCCCGGTTAAACTCATAAACATGGCTTCGCCTATAACTCTGAGGCGAAATTTATGTTACTGGTTGCGAATTGTTTGAATACTTGTATTAACCTATTGCATATATTTATTGTCTACAAACACATTTATTGTGTTTGTAGACAATAAATTATAATAAAAAAATACTTATCAACAATGTCAATTGTGATACGCTGCAGCTTGCAGATACGCTGTGCCTTACCTCTCTTATGCCAGAGCCTCTTTCACCAGACTGCTGGTGAGGTGCAGGTGAGGTTGGCTTCTTATAGCCTCTAAAGATCGTGCTGAGCGACTTACACCCCAAAAGTATTTGTTTTTGGAAGACACTACATTTATAAAACTTTCGACTCGAATCGGAACTTTCGACCGAAAGTGTAATGAAGATGGTTAGCGGTAGATGATGCAAACGTCTGTTTACATTTGCTTTATTTGTCGTTCAGGTTACAGTGACGATCTTATATATACTCATAAACGCTATACCTATAAATACATATTAGACATACACTACACGCCCGGACTGGAAAGAATGGATTTTTGTTTCGGAGTAGGCCCTTGATCTTAGCTGTACGGCCATCGGAATTTTGCGTATAATCTTTATTTATAAACGTATATTTTGCTGACGACGGCGGCGGCCTGTGAGAGTGTACAATCGTATCCGCTCGGCAAAGTGCCAAAAATACCAAATGTAGTTTGCTATAATCACAGACCACCCACTGCGGTTATGATGTTTTACCTGACCGTGATGAAGCCAAAAACGAGGGTATTGTTTTTGGTTGGCCTGCGTTCAGTCCGGCCTGTGTTCAGTCCGATACTATGTTCTAAGAAATTGCTAGTGTTGGGATTTTATGAATGAATGAATGATTGGGATTTTAACAGACGAAGTCATAATTCATTCATCACACGAATTGTTTCTCACTAATACAAATCGAGTATACTGCTGACATAATAGCTCCCATTTAAACTAGGGCGGATTCTAGCCCACGGGGCCGAAATCGAGGTTGAGTGGAGCGGGTAGATTCGCTGAGTGTATGTTTTCCATTGATTTCAATGGAAAATTTATTTGATCATTCTTCAAGGACATTGTCGAGCTCAATAATAGAAAAATTTTTTTCGACACAAGCATGTCAGGTCTAATTATTATTGTGAAAAGTTTCATCAAAATCGGTTCAATAGTTTTGGAGCCTATTCATTTACAAAAGTGCCTTTTCGGCGTATATAAGCGTTCCACTCGCTCCGCTCAAATAGTTTAGTTCACTTTAGTTATAATTTGCTAAATCGTCCGTTACGCAAACATTAGGCTTGTTGCCCATGTTACAAAATTATAAAAACTCTCTATCAGTAACGTAAAATACATAAAACTAGAACGATCTGCGTTAGTAAAACTTATGTCCGACGGGTTTTATGTTCGGTCAAAGTTTGGTGGGAAAGTCCATTTTAAAGGTATGAAATTATAAAAAATAAATATTACCATTCTAGAAACAATAAAAAATACTATAACTTTTGTTACGGCACTGGCTACATAAACGCAATATTTAACATAGCTGTCGTACAAATTTATGATTTAAAGCATATAAAATAGCACGGTGTGACGTCATAACGTGGTGGCATTTTGTATGGAGCGTTTTCGGGATAGTCCAAAATTGTGATCTTCAAGTTATCATATCTTGAGAAGTTTTTATGCAATCGCAGTAATTATTTCACCTATATTTATATTATTGTGACGTCTTCAAATAACAAATCGAAAAAAAAATGGGATACAAGCCTATTGGCATCAACCCATAATCATCCTACTGCTGGGATACAGCCCCCTTACCACCATTTCTTATTGCGATTCAATAACTGAGTAGAATGCTTATTCATACCAATGAATAAGCGACTCTATTTCAAAAGGAATAGAGTCGCTTATTCATTGGTATGAATAAGCAATCTATTCAATTATTGAATCGCAATAAAAGATGGTGGTAAGGGGGGCTGGTCCTTCGGTCAATCATATTCATATATTCATATTCATGTTTATTTTTTCATGAACAATATACAATTGTGTCTATAATCGAAGGGGTTTAGAGCATACTCCGTAAAGCCAGAAGTAATTGGCATCATCTGTAAAGCCAGTAGATATTTTACACCACAGCATCGCCTTCAATTGTATAAATCCCAAGTTAGGCCTCATATGGAATACTGTTCACATCTCTGGGCTGGTGCGCCCCAGTACTTACTTGCTCCATTTGACCGCATACAACGAAGAGCTGTTCGAATCGTCGGTGACCCAATGATTTCTGATCGGCTGGAGTCTATCTCTACACGCAGAGATGTTGCATCTCTTTGCGTTCTATTTAAATTATACCACGGGGAGTGCTCGGATGAGCTATTTGATTTGATATACCTGCCGCTGAGTTCCACTACCGTACAACTCACCAAAAATTAAAATTCCATTCACATCATCTTGATATTTGGCGATCTACTACACTACGCTTTTTAAGACATTTGCTACCACGAACTGTGAAGTTGTGGAATCAACTTCCCTCAGCGGTATTCCCAAATAAGTACGACATGGGGGCCTTCAAGAACAGAGTCAATATTTCCCGTAAAAGGCTGGCAACGGATCGGCGACCCCTTGGTGTTGCTGATTTTTATGGGCGGTGGTGATTGCTTTCCATCAGGTGACCCACATGCTCGCTTGCTCATATAAAAAAAATACTCCACCACGCTGCTCAACTGCGGGCAGGCGGAGGCCAGTGTTTTCAAGCTGCCAAAATTAATAAATAAAGATGGGTTTATATTATTTCGAGCTTCTCCGGGCTTTCCTGCTTCGGAGGGCACGTCAAGCCGTCGTACCCGCCAGTTGCCATTAGATGGCAGTCATTCAGCCAAGTCAGTGGCCGTTAGGCGGCACTGGCCTCCGCCAATCCGCAGTTGAGCAGCGTGGTGGAGTATGCTCTATACCCTTTCAATTGAGGGGCGACCGGTATCCTACTAGTGGGATGAGTAAGGGTTGACGACAGCAATAGACAATAGGGAATTTATGTATACTTATAGGGAATGTAACGTAAACGCCCCACATTTTGCCCGTCTCTAGGCGTGACTGGTAGAATGTTACTAGAACGAATCTATAGGTATAAACATCCCGCAGACGTTGTTAGTTGCTGGTTTACCATATCAGGGGCTCTACCTCCGAAGCTAAAGCCGATTACCATCGGATTTTTTGAATACTAAAATGACACTACATAAATAAAAATAAATAAAATAAAATAATATTTATTTCAGACCAATAAAGTAGTCCATAATAGGTTAGTAACATTGGAACCTTATAATCTACGTTAGTACATTGAAGTTAATTTCATTTTAATTTAATTTGATCAATTTAACACAATTTAATTTAATTTAATACAGTTTAATTTAATTCAATTCGAGTCAATTTAATTTTATTTAATCCAAGTCAAGTCAATTTAATTATTATTATATAGATGCCTAGTTTGTTGATAATTATGTTTAGCTCAATTGGAAGAAACTCTGTAGCTCTACCACTACTAAGTTGAAGATGTTTGTCATAACTTTAACCTAAGAACAATATTTGGAAAAAAAATCTCATGGAGTCCCCCTGGAGACCCCTGGTACCTAAATGGTAATAACTACCGACACAAAATTCAATAAATAAAAAAGACGTACAACAAAAGTATCGAAAAGAGTTTATCGAAATGAAATGTCGTCGGTAGATGGATGCGATCCCTAAGGAGTGTGTGCGCGCACTGATAATCGGAAGCAATCCCAAGAGAATAGCTGGCCTCGATGCTTCAAACGGAGCCTTATAGCTTCCTTGCACGGAGTGAGTATTTTTGAATGGAGCTCCGTTTCCGGAGATTGTAGCTCGACTAAAGATACATCGCGGCTATCGATTAGCCGTACAAACTATCGATACCTGGTTCCGTCTACAGAGAAATTAAAATGTTCTTAGGAATTTATTTTCGACGACTCGACGAGCTCGGTTGTCGAATGGTTAGCAATGACCACTTTGACTCCGAGGTCGCGGGTTCGATCCCCACACAAGACAAATATTTGTGTGATGAACATGTCTGTTGGTATTATTAAAACTCACGTGAGACATTATACTAAATTTATTAAATAAATTCAACGGGTCACTCACGTCTTTTTGTCGGGAAAGCCGACTAGTTTCGATCTCAAAAGGAGAACCTTCATCAGGGCGAATGTCCAGACACATCCACCCTTTGTCTCTCGCGTCGGACACAGACAAAAAAGCGTGAATGTGTCTGGACATTCGCCCTGATGAAGGTTCTCCTTTTGAGATCGAAACTAGTCGGCTTTCCCGACAAAAAGACGTGAGTGACCCGTTGAATTTATTTAATAAATTTAGCATAATGTCTCATGTTTGTCTTGGTCTGGGTGTTTTCTATGTATTATAAGTAGGTATGTATTTACAAAAAAAAAATGTATTTAAGTACATTTATCAGTTGTCTAGTTACCCATAACACAAGCTTTGCGCTTAATTTGGGACTAGATGGCGCTGTGTAAGTTGTCTAGAAATATTTGTTATTTTTTATTTATTTATTTATTATTAATAAATATAGTTATCTCAGTCTGATGCAGCCACTTTTATTGACAGAAAATGTCTTTATTATACAAAGACGTGTTAGTTACACCATTTTACACGAACGGCAGGATCGATTTTTATGTTTTTGGATATGTCTTCGTCCGTAATAGGATAATAAGTATTAAAAAAAAAACTGGAAAATTGAAGAAAAAATAAAATAAGAGAAAAAACATTTTCCCGTACAAATAGCATCAGTTGAAAAAGGATTGAGATATTTATTGGTTGTTCAGAAATTTATAGAATACATACAAATCGATTGGTTTCACTTTAACGTAGCGAAAGTTGTCTGTGATTTGTTTTGAAAATTGTTTTTATGGATTGAGATATTTATTGGTTGTCAATTTGTATTTCTATAATATATATTTGTTATTTTCTTAATAAATTACTGAACTTAATATTTATATTCTATATTCATTGTATTACTTTCATAAAATCATAAATTTAGTTTGCTAATAATTAACACGACATTGATGGACTGGTCGCCGGGTCAGTTTAGTCCATACTAATATTATAAATGTGAAAGTGTGTTTGTTTGTCCTTCTTTCACGTCGAAAGTAACAAACGGATAAACATGTTTTTTTTTGAGATAGTCTAAGGCCTGGAGAGTGACCTAGACTATTCTTTATCCCGGAAAAACATTTTATTCCCACGGGAAAAAATAGTTTATAATCAATTGTCGTTCTTTCATGTCAAAAGGAACCTAAGTACGGACATGATTTTTTTAATGGGGATACTTTACGGTCTGGAGATGGAGAGTGACATAGGCTACTTTTTATCCCGGAAAAACATCCTAATCCCATGCGTAAAGATCAACTTTGTAATCATTTGGCCTTCTTTTATATCGAAAGGAACCTAAGTTCCGACATGAATTTTTAACGAGAATTGTTTACAGTCTGGAGAGTGACATAGGCTATTTTTTATCCAGGAGAAACATTTTATTCCCACGGGAAAAAATAAAGTTTATAATCATTTGTCCTTCTTTCTCATCGAATGGAGCTTAATTGCTAACATGATTTTTTTAAACAATCAAGCAAACAAATATTTTAGAGCCATAGCCAGGCTTAGCTGCACGTGGTGCACCCTGCCGCGTAGCGAAATGGGCGAAAGAGTGGTAGGGTATAGCGTATTTGCAAACTGGCCGACTGGGAAAGTACCTTCACCTCACCGAATACAGCAGCAAGGAAGAAAAAAATATACACAATTCAATGGCAGCTCCCCTGGAACACGCGGGCGAAGCCGCGGGTAGTAGCTAGTATATGTATAATAAGATTCTAACTGGGCGATATAAGAGCTTTAAAGGTTCTTGGGGCGATGCCTGTACATCCGTTCTGCTATCCTCCAGTCCGGTGTTGCCCTTCCTAGGACTTGATAAGCAGTTAGGACGTCATATTGACACATCAAGTGTTTCATTTCTTTGGATATGTAGACGTACAAACAAATACATCCACATCAATTCTACACCACATACATGCAAGTCATCATAATCAGGTCATTTTAGTCTCCACTACAGGAGCACGACCTTCTCTCGTCCGTCCCAAACAGATGGAGGATTTGGCCTACACTCCCCACGCTGGCCAAACGGGTTGGGGAGGCCTGATCGAGGTTTGACAATGTATTTCCCTTAGTCGCCTTGTCGACATCCACGGGAAAAGACGGAGTGATTCTATTCTAGTCTGCCGGAAAACACACGGCCAATACATGCAAGTATAAGTTATAAATAATAGAGAACACAGACTCGATTATACTCGTGTTATTTTCTTTAGGCTTTTAATGCCTTATTTGCCTTATTGCTGTCTCTCACATTGTTAAGACGGGAAGTCAAATTCCAAAAGCTTCATACTCTTACTAATTTCATTTGAATAAATTCGTTGTGAGTTCCAAGGCAGCCGTAATCTTGGCTCCGGGACTGCAATGGACTTCACTGTTCATTATCTTTTTTGGTCGTCGCCGCTGTTAATCCTGGCTACACAGAAGACACAGTGGTGGTAATGTGTGGTGGGGTCCCATCCCGTTATACTCGTATAATGTGACTAAATCGTTATAAATTTGTCTGTAGATACATTGGAAAGAACTGCCCCCTTACCACCATCTCTTATTGCGACTCAATAACTGAATAGATTGCTTATTCATACCAATGAATAAGCGACTCTATTTCAAATGGAATAGAGTCGCTTATTCATTGGTATGAATAAGCAATCTACTCAATTATTGAGTCGCAATAAGAGATGGTGGTAAGGGGGCTGAACATGTTTTTGGGATTTACTACGTGGATAAAGAATACATAGTAAAGTAAAACATACATACAATAGATATGTATATTCTCAATCTGTCAGGACAATTCTTAGACCCCAGGAAACGATTTTGATGAAATTTGGTATTTAGATAGTTTAAACCTTAAGGGCACTGGGTACATTCCCAACTTAACTCGAACGGAACCGCGGAAGCGAGTAAATAAATATAAAAGTTGGGAGTCTTATTTATTTTTACTTTGCAAACATGTCACAAGGGCCGATGTAAAATAATACACCTGCTTGTAGGGACCTACTCGTACGTGACCCGCGTGCCCGGGGGCCCTCGCCGTGTATGTTTCTCAGAATTACACGACAGCCCACTACCTGCCATGTAAATTATTTAAATGCCATATATATCTTATAGTTTTTACTCTGTCTTGGTACAGTTGATAACTTTGCTTATCATTATTAAGCACCTGGGAGAACGAAATTCCTGTGATTGGTACTAAAACCTCGATTACTAATCAGCGTACACATTGTCCCCCTATAATACTGAAGGCGAACCCCTTAAGGGTCACGAACCCCAGGTTGAAAAACGATGCTATATGATACTACGGCCTTCGAACTCACAACGAATTTAATTAGACGAAATTAGTAGGAGTAGTAAATTTTGGAATGATGGAGAAAATTATTTTTTAAGCAATAAGTATTAGAAATTGTGTGACGAGCTCGGTGGTCAAATGGTTAGCAATGGTCACTTTGACTCCGAGTTTTTTAGTTTTTCAGGGTTCGATTCCTGCACAAGACAAACATTTGTGTATAAACATGTCTGTTTGTCTTGGTCTGGGTGTTTTCTATGTATTATAAGTATGTATTTACAAAAAAATATATATTTAAGTACATTTATCAGTTGTCTAGTACCCATAACACAAGCTTTGCGCTTAATTTGGGACTAGATGGCGCTGCGTAAATTGTCCAGAACTATAGAAAAAAAATAGAAAAATAGTAAACCGACATAGGTATATTAGTACAGACAGGTATTAGAATAAATGTGATTGTTTTACATCGACGCCCGTTAAGACTGTATAAAATTGGCAGGTTATGCTTTAAATATAAAATTGATGGTAATTCTCGTAAGTCATTATTGATAACAGATCCGTAGCGTGGCGCGGACTCGGCTCGGATGATACTAATAAATATGCTAATGTCGGCGTCCCTCAAGGATTTTCTCGGATTTTCATCTTCCTATACCGATGACGCAGGCGAAAATAAAACTGCTCGCTACGATATCTTGAAATATGGCCCTACCTGTAAAGGTACTGTTAGTGAATACCTGATTTTGCATCGTAAGTAGCTCTTCAACTTTCAAGAAGCTGATAGGATACACTCGGATACTTTGAAATATCCATTGAGGTGATTTTATAAAGGAGATTTTTATTTATACTACGTCGGGTGGCAGACAAGCTTACGACTCGCCTGATGTGAAGCGGTTACCGTAGCCATGTTAATGCTCGCAACATAAAACATCGCCCGCGCGCCGCAACCGCCGCCATCGCAGCATCTTCTTCCCTGCTGGTGACCTCAATCACTCGCAGGAACACAACAACCCTCAAGGGAATTGTTATTTGGCTGCGGTATTCTGTGAGGTGGAGGTACATTCCCCAGTCGGGTAGCTTACAATTACGCTCCCTACCTGTCTTTTCGCCAGAGCTTTGTTTGTCAGTCAGCAGGGTGCACCGATTGCAGGTGAAATTGGCTTTGGTTTAGTGTGGCGTTGAATTATAAATTATGATATTTTCAGTAGAAAAGTTCCCTATGGAGCTATGAATATAATAGTTTTTGGTGAGTTAGCCGTACACACATTGGCATAATTTGGGAGTACCAATTTTCCTTTTCATCGCATTATAGATGCGATGAGCGTATTAGGATGTCAAAAAACTATAATTTCTACCTCGAAGTAATAAGCTGTTGTTTAATTACAAAATTGAACAAAAGTACTAAAACAAAACTGTTTGGCATTTGTGGGTGTTAGGTACCTAGTTATATATCTACATATACTGGTAAAGCTAAGAACACATCAATCTTAACATAACAATCTTAAGCTACGTTTTGCCACTTATGTTTATCAATAAAGATTATTATTATTATATATCTTGTTATTATCATTATTTTTATATATATATATATAATAAGCTTATTATTATTAATATAATGAGTTCGGTGGCGTAGCGGTCAATGACGCGGCTTCTACACCAATGCTCGTGGGTTCGATTCCCACATAAGACAAACATTTGTGTGCATGAACATGTCTGTTTGTCTTAGCTTGGGTGTTTTCTATGTGTCCATAAGTATGTATTTACAAAAAAAAATGTATTTACGTATGTTTATCAGTTGTCTAGTACCTATAACACAAGCTTTGCTTACTTTGGGGCTAGATGGCGCTGTGTAATTTGACAAAAAAAAATCTTGGACTCACGGGCTTGAAATGGCTCCAACACGTAGAGGCCCCTGAGAGAAGTTTAATTTAATGTTATACACCCGCCGTGATCCGCTCCAGGATATATAAATGGAATGATATACCCGTGTGTATATGTCTCGGCAGGCATCGGAACTATTGCATAGTGGGTTAAAGATTAAATGGGTAATGAGTATGATTCTGGTGGATTTAACACTGGGCTATTGCAGAAAAGGGACGGATGCCTGCCGTAACTGCTTCTATTGCTCGTTATTTGCGGCAGGCGGTGGCTGGCCACTCACTGACACCAAACACCAAATCGGCCGGGAGCAACACCAGTGTGAGTGACTCAGGAGTCGAGAGGTGTGCTGCGCTTTCTCCGAAAGTACTAGCGCCTTGTCGACATCCACGGGAAAAGACGGAGTGATTCTATTCTAGTCTGCCGGAAAACACACGGCCAATACATGCAAGTATAAGTTATAAATAATAGAGAACACAGACTCGATTATACTCGTGTTATTTTCTTTAGGCTTTTAATGCCTTATTTGCCTTATTGCTGTCTCTCACATTGTTAAGACGGGAAGTCAAATTCCAAAAGCTTCATACTCTTACTAATTTCATTTGAATAAATTCGTTGTGAGTTCCAAGGCAGCCGTAATCTTGGCTCCGGGACTGCAATGGACTTCACTGTTCATTATCTTTTTTGGTCGTCGCCGCTGTTAATCCTGGCTACACAGAAGACACAGTGGTGGTAATGTGTGGTGGGGTCCCATCCCGTTATACTCGTATAATGTGACTAAATCGTTATAAATTTGTCTGTAGATACATTGGAAAGAACTGCCCCCTTACCACCATCTCTTATTGCGACTCAATAACTGAATAGATTGCTTATTCATACCAATGAATAAGCGACTCTATTTCAAATGGAATAGAGTCGCTTATTCATTGGTATGAATAAGCAATCTACTCAATTATTGAGTCGCAATAAGAGATGGTGGTAAGGGAGCTGAACATGTTTTTGGGATTTACTACGTGGATAAAGAATACATAGTAAAGTAAAACATACATACAATAGATATGTATATTCTCAATCTGTCAGGACAATTCTTAGACCCCAGGAAACGATTTTGATGAAATTTGGTATTTAGATAGTTTAAACCTTAAGGGCACTGGGTACATTCCCAACTTAACTCGAACGGAACCGCGGAAGCGAGTAAATAAATATAAAAGTTGGGAGTCTTATTTATTTTTACTTTGCAAACATGTCACAAGGGCCGATGTAAAATAATACACCTGCTTGTAGGGACCTACTCGTACGTGACCCGCGTGCCCGGGGGCCCTCGCCGTGTATGTTTCTCAGAATTACACGACAGCCCACTACCTGCCATGTAAATTATTTAAATGCCATATATATCTTATAGTTTTTACTCTGTCTTGGTACAGTTGATAACTTTGCTTATCATTATTAAGCACCTGGGAGAACGAAATTCCTGTGATTGGTACTAAAACCTCGATTACTAATCAGCGTACACATTGTCCCCCTATAATACTGAAGGCGAACCCCTTAAGGGTCACGAACCCCAGGTTGAAAAACGATGCTATATGATACTACGGCCTTCGAACTCACAACGAATTTAATTAGACGAAATTAGTAGGAGTAGTAAATTTTGGAATGATGGAGAAAATTATTTTTTAAGCAATAAGTATTAGAAATTGTGTGACGAGCTCGGTGGTCAAATGGTTAGCAATGGTCACTTTGACTCCGAGTTTTTTAGTTTTTTAGGGTTCGATTCCTGCACAAGACAAACATTTGTGTATAAACATGTCTGTTTGTCTTGGTCTGGGTGTTTTCTATGTATTATAAGTATGTATTTACAAAAAAATATATATTTAAGTACATTTATCAGTTGTCTAGTACCCATAACACAAGCTTTGCGCTTAATTTGGGACTAGATGGCGCTGCGTAAATTGTCCAGAACTATAGAAAAAAAATAGAAAAATAGTAAACCGACATAGGTATATTAGTACAGACAGGTATTAGAATAAATGTGATTGTTTTACATCGACGCCCGTTAAGACTGTATAAAATTGGCAGGTTATGCTTTAAATATAAAATTGATGGTAATTCTCGTAAGTCATTATTGATAACAGATCCGTAGCGTGGCGCGGACTCGGCTCGGATGATACTAATAAATATGCTAATGTCGGCGTCCCTCAAGGATTTTCTCGGATTTTCATCTTCCTATACCGATGACGCAGGCGAAAATAAAACTGCTCGCTACGATATCTTGAAATATGGCCCTACCTGTAAAGGTACTGTTAGTGAATACCTGATTTTGCATCGTAAGTAGCTCTTCAACTTTCAAGAAGCTGATAGGATACACTCGGATACTTTGAAATATCCATTGAGGTGATTTTATAAAGGAGATTTTTATTTATACTACGTCGGGTGGCAGACAAGCTTACGACTCGCCTGATGTGAAGCGGTTACCGTAGCCATGTTAATGCTCGCAACATAAAACATCGCCCGCGCGCCGCAACCGCCGCCATCGCAGCATCTTCTTCCCTGCTGGTGACCTCAATCACTCGCAGGAACACAACAACCCTCAAGGGAATTGTTATTTGGCTGCGGTATTCTGTGAGGTGGAGGTACATTCCCCAGTCGGGTAGCTTACAATTACGCTCCCTACCTGTCTTTTCGCCAGAGCTTTGTTTGTCAGTCAGCAGGGTGCACCGATTGCAGGTGAAATTGGCTTTGGTTTAGTGTGGCGTTGAATTATAAATTATGATATTTTCAGTAGAAAAGTTCCCTATGGAGCTATGAATATAATAGTTTTTGGTGAGTTAGCCGTACACACATTGGCATAATTTGGGAGTACCAATTTTCCTTTTCATCGCATTATAGATGCGATGAGCGTATTAGGATGTCAAAAAACTATAATTTCTACCTCGAAGTAATAAGCTGTTGTTTAATTACAAAATTGAACAAAAGTACTAAAACAAAACTGTTTGGCATTTGTGGGTGTTAGGTACCTAGTTATATATCTACATATACTGGTAAAGCTAAGAACACATCAATCTTAACATAACAATCTTAAGCTACGTTTTGCCACTTATGTTTATCAATAAAGATTATTATTATTATATATCTTGTTATTATCATTATTTTTATATATATATATATAATAAGCTTATTATTATTAATATAATGAGTTCGGTGGCGTAGCGGTCAATGACGCGGCTTCTACACCAATGCTCGTGGGTTCGATTCCCACATAAGACAAACATTTGTGTGCATGAACATGTCTGTTTGTCTTAGCTTGGGTGTTTTCTATGTGTCCATAAGTATGTATTTACAAAAAAAAATGTATTTACGTATGTTTATCAGTTGTCTAGTACCTATAACACAAGCTTTGCTTACTTTGGGGCTAGATGGCGCTGTGTAATTTGACAAAAAAAAATCTTGGACTCACGGGCTTGAAATGGCTCCAACACGTAGAGGCCCCTGAGAGAAGTTTAATTTAATGTTATACACCCGCCGTGATCCGCTCCAGGATATATAAATGGAATGATATACCCGTGTGTATATGTCTCGGCAGGCATCGGAACTATTGCATAGTGGGTTAAAGATTAAATGGGTAATGAGTATGATTCTGGTGGATTTAACACTGGGCTATTGCAGAAAAGGGACGGATGCCTGCCGTAACTGCTTCTATTGCTCGTTATTTGCGGCAGGCGGTGGCTGGCCACTCACTGACACCAAACACCAAATCGGCCGGGAGCAACACCAGTGTGAGTGACTCAGGAGTCGAGAGGTGTGCTGCGCTTTCTCCGAAAGTACTAGCGCCTTGTCGACATCCACGGGAAAAGACGGAGTGATTCTATTCTAGTCTGCCGGAAAACACACGGCCAATACATGCAAGTATAAGTTATAAATAATAGAGAACACAGACTCGATTATACTCGTGTTATTTTCTTTAGGCTTTTAATGCCTTATTTGCCTTATTGCTGTCTCTCACATTGTTAAGACGGGAAGTCAAATTCCAAAAGCTTCATACTCTTACTAATTTCATTTGAATAAATTCGTTGTGAGTTCCAAGGCAGCCGTAATCTTGGCTCCGGGACTGCAATGGACTTCACTGTTCATTATCTTTTTTGGTCGTCGCCGCTGTTAATCCTGGCTACACAGAAGACACAGTGGTGGTAATGTGTGGTGGGGTCCCATCCCGTTATACTCGTATAATGTGACTAAATCGTTATAAATTTGTCTGTAGATACATTGGAAAGAACTGCCCCCTTACCACCATCTCTTATTGCGACTCAATAACTGAATAGATTGCTTATTCATACCAATGAATAAGCGACTCTATTTCAAATGGAATAGAGTCGCTTATTCATTGGTATGAATAAGCAATCTACTCAATTATTGAGTCGCAATAAGAGATGGTGGTAAGGGGGCTGAACATGTTTTTGGGATTTACTACGTGGATAAAGAATACATAGTAAAGTAAAACATACATACAATAGATATGTATATTCTCAATCTGTCAGGACAATTCTTAGACCCCAGGAAACGATTTTGATGAAATTTGGTATTTAGATAGTTTAAACCTTAAGGGCACTGGGTACATTCCCAACTTAACTCGAACGGAACCGCGGAAGCGAGTAAATAAATATAAAAGTTGGGAGTCTTATTTATTTTTACTTTGCAAACATGTCACAAGGGCCGATGTAAAATAATACACCTGCTTGTAGGGACCTACTCGTACGTGACCCGCGTGCCCGGGGGCCCTCGCCGTGTATGTTTCTCAGAATTACACGACAGCCCACTACCTGCCATGTAAATTATTTAAATGCCATATATATCTTATAGTTTTTACTCTGTCTTGGTACAGTTGATAACTTTGCTTATCATTATTAAGCACCTGGGAGAACGAAATTCCTGTGATTGGTACTAAAACCTCGATTACTAATCAGCGTACACATTGTCCCCCTATAATACTGAAGGCGAACCCCTTAAGGGTCACGAACCCCAGGTTGAAAAACGATGCTATATGATACTACGGCCTTCGAACTCACAACGAATTTAATTAGACGAAATTAGTAGGAGTAGTAAATTTTGGAATGATGGAGAAAATTATTTTTTAAGCAATAAGTATTAGAAATTGTGTGACGAGCTCGGTGGTCAAATGGTTAGCAATGGTCACTTTGACTCCGAGTTTTTTAGTTTTTTAGGGTTCGATTCCTGCACAAGACAAACATTTGTGTATAAACATGTCTGTTTGTCTTGGTCTGGGTGTTTTCTATGTATTATAAGTATGTATTTACAAAAAAATATATATTTAAGTACATTTATCAGTTGTCTAGTACCCATAACACAAGCTTTGCGCTTAATTTGGGACTAGATGGCGCTGCGTAAATTGTCCAGAACTATAGAAAAAAAATAGAAAAATAGTAAACCGACATAGGTATATTAGTACAGACAGGTATTAGAATAAATGTGATTGTTTTACATCGACGCCCGTTAAGACTGTATAAAATTGGCAGGTTATGCTTTAAATATAAAATTGATGGTAATTCTCGTAAGTCATTATTGATAACAGATCCGTAGCGTGGCGCGGACTCGGCTCGGATGATACTAATAAATATGCTAATGTCGGCGTCCCTCAAGGATTTTCTCGGATTTTCATCTTCCTATACCGATGACGCAGGCGAAAATAAAACTGCTCGCTACGATATCTTGAAATATGGCCCTACCTGTAAAGGTACTGTTAGTGAATACCTGATTTTGCATCGTAAGTAGCTCTTCAACTTTCAAGAAGCTGATAGGATACACTCGGATACTTTGAAATATCCATTGAGGTGATTTTATAAAGGAGATTTTTATTTATACTACGTCGGGTGGCAGACAAGCTTACGACTCGCCTGATGTGAAGCGGTTACCGTAGCCATGTTAATGCTCGCAACATAAAACATCGCCCGCGCGCCGCAACCGCCGCCATCGCAGCATCTTCTTCCCTGCTGGTGACCTCAATCACTCGCAGGAACACAACAACCCTCAAGGGAATTGTTATTTGGCTGCGGTATTCTGTGAGGTGGAGGTACATTCCCCAGTCGGGTAGCTTACAATTACGCTCCCTACCTGTCTTTTCGCCAGAGCTTTGTTTGTCAGTCAGCAGGGTGCACCGATTGCAGGTGAAATTGGCTTTGGTTTAGTGTGGCGTTGAATTATAAATTATGATATTTTCAGTAGAAAAGTTCCCTATGGAGCTATGAATATAATAGTTTTTGGTGAGTTAGCCGTACACACATTGGCATAATTTGGGAGTACCAATTTTCCTTTTCATCGCATTATAGATGCGATGAGCGTATTAGGATGTCAAAAAACTATAATTTCTACCTCGAAGTAATAAGCTGTTGTTTAATTACAAAATTGAACAAAAGTACTAAAACAAAACTGTTTGGCATTTGTGGGTGTTAGGTACCTAGTTATATATCTACATATACTGGTAAAGCTAAGAACACATCAATCTTAACATAACAATCTTAAGCTACGTTTTGCCACTTATGTTTATCAATAAAGATTATTATTATTATATATCTTGTTATTATCATTATTTTTATATATATATATATAATAAGCTTATTATTATTAATATAATGAGTTCGGTGGCGTAGCGGTCAATGACGCGGCTTCTACACCAATGCTCGTGGGTTCGATTCCCACATAAGACAAACATTTGTGTGCATGAACATGTCTGTTTGTCTTAGCTTGGGTGTTTTCTATGTGTCCATAAGTATGTATTTACAAAAAAAAATGTATTTACGTATGTTTATCAGTTGTCTAGTACCTATAACACAAGCTTTGCTTACTTTGGGGCTAGATGGCGCTGTGTAATTTGACAAAAAAAAATCTTGGACTCACGGGCTTGAAATGGCTCCAACACGTAGAGGCCCCTGAGAGAAGTTTAATTTAATGTTATACACCCGCCGTGATCCGCTCCAGGATATATAAATGGAATGATATACCCGTGTGTATATGTCTCGGCAGGCATCGGAACTATTGCATAGTGGGTTAAAGATTAAATGGGTAATGAGTATGATTCTGGTGGATTTAACACTGGGCTATTGCAGAAAAGGGACGGATGCCTGCCGTAACTGCTTCTATTGCTCGTTATTTGCGGCAGGCGGTGGCTGGCCACTCACTGACACCAAACACCAAATCGGCCGGGAGCAACACCAGTGTGAGTGACTCAGGAGTCGAGAGGTGTGCTGCGCTTTCTCCGAAAGTACTAGCGGTATTATGCCCTTTAACACTTCCACTCCATTCCTGGATCATATAGCTCTAACGATTCCTCTCTGGACGGCCAATGAAGGCAAGCCAGAGCTGAGAGTTCTGCGGGCCTTCTTGTGTTTACACTCCGACCGATGAAGACACGCCGGAGACGAAGGCCCTGACCAACTCTCTGGAGACTCGGGTCTTGTTATTTTTATTACTCTTATTATATAAAATTTTAATCTTTGTACCATTCTCATAGAGTCCGCATAAGATATTTTAATAGTCTTAATTGTACTTTCTGAACAATAGCACAGCATAGTAATACAACCAGTTCTTTAACTTCATACTAGTGCCCAAATCGGCGCACGCACACAGCCAAGCGTCATTTACACGACCGCTCAGGAAGTTTTGGTGCGACAATAGTTTGACTTATTACATCCAGCTTAGAGAGTACTTAGTTTAATGGAAACTGGCGCCAAATTTATAAAAGTAGATAATTAAGCCTATAAGAATCATAAATTAACTTCGACGATAACAAAAGCAATTTGCAGTAAAGAATGTGTTTGATAATAAAAGTGCAGCATCATAAAATTGTTACGCGCGAGCATCTTAAAGGATTTTGGATTCGAGGTTCGGTATAAGTGGTTTTACTCCATAGTCAATGTTGAAAATTTCTCGTTTACGACGTACGAAAAAAGGGATTTGGCTACCCTCGCAAAATAGAAGTACCTATTAAATTATATAGTCGTGCATATGCTAGTCATGTGTTGCCCTGATGACGGCTTAATGAGGCTTTGTGGAGCCGCCGGTACACGTGTACCAGGCTCAATGAAATTTGCATGATAGCCTGCCTGAACGATGATTATTTCCACTAGCTGATAACGTTGTAAAACTCAGTCCTATATCTACGTAGATACGTATGTGTTGATTTGAACTTAAAATTTAATGATTTTTTTTACCTGATAACGTCTTATAAATCGATGAACGCCGGCTGCACGCATGAAAAAGCATGACTCATTGTCACGTTCCGCCTGAGCCGAGCGTGCAAGCGAGAGCGCGGTACGAGCGATGGAGAGGATTGTGACGCATCTATCTCTCTTCCACTCCATCGGTCTATGTTTTCTTATGACTTTATCACGTAAAATTATCGTCCGTAAACCAACTTTACAGACAACCAATTTATATTTTCACACATGCGGAAATTATCAGTAGTATTAGACAATAGTATGATTATTAGTATACGTGCGCGACGTGCAATTCATAAATTGTTAGAAAAATCAGTTCATTTATAGCAGAGGTTCCCAAACTCTTTTGTTTCATAGACCACTTTCAAAATTTTGCTGGATCCGGTGGACCCACTGCATCTACATTACTACCAATTTTTTAATCTCGAACTAAAGTGAAGATTAGATCTATATATATAGGGAAACTTGCGTTGTAGCTGAGTTTCAACAACGAATTAACAGTTTTCGAGAAAAAAAAGGTTAGAATTGATAGGGTTAATTGAAACAAATTTTTATCGTAATTAAAATCGACTAAACAAATTTTCAATAAAATTTTAATTGATTGTGCTGTGAGTGGATGTTAAAAAAGCAAAGTTGACCAATCGAAAAAGTGACTCCATCCAACTTTACTTTTTTGAAATCTACAGTGACTTACAGCACAAAAACCAATCAATTCTCACAAATTTCATTTAGAAAATTTCCCATTTAGAGTGGTAAAAATAAATATAATATATTTTCTTGTGTTGTAGGTATTTATTCAAATATATAAATTATTACACTATTAATTATTACTGTTATTACAGTCGTAATATAATTAAAATTAAACGTAACTTCTATAATGGTAATTACAAAAAAAAAATGAGAAGGATGTACTTGATGGATTGATAGCAAATTATCAATATTTGGCTTGAGTTTTGTAAGGAATAACCGCAAATCTCCCCGTGCTGTGATATTCAATCTGCTCCTTTTTAGGGTTCCGTACCCAAATGGTAAAAAGGAACCCTATTACTAAGGCTCCACTGTCCGTCCGCCCGTCCGTCCGTCCGTCCGTCCGTCCTTCCGTCCGTCCAGGCTGTATCTCATGAACCGTGATAGTTAGACAGTTGAATTTTTCACAGATGATGTGTTTCTGTTGCCGCTATAACAACAAATACTAAAAAATAGAATAAAATAAATATTTAAGGGGGCTCCCATACAACAAACGTGATGTTTTTGCTCGTTTTTGCTCGCAATATATTACATTTAGTTATATATTCACTTTGAAAATAAATAATTAAATAAAAATAAAACAAATATTTAAGGGGGGCTCCCATACAACAAACGTGATTTTTTTTGCCGTTTTTATAGATAACTAGCGGCCCGGTACGTGCTTCGCTACGTATAAAGTGAAATACTAAAAAAAAAAAAATTGGAACATCAAATTCATTTATTCAAACAAAAAAATATTTTATTAATTGCTAGCTATTTTAAAACTTAATCCAAAACATTCGGATAAACAATATCTTTTGTTTTTCCATTTTGAGCATGACAAACGGGTGGGGGTGCCGACTCTGGAACAGGCAACATAAAGTCGAAGCACGTCCAAAATGAAATGACCGAATGAATTACATAACAACATGCTTGTACTGTCAACACTGAAAAAAGTTTCAATTTGACAGCACAATCCCCATCTGAAAAAAGTTTCAATTTGACAGCAAAATCCCCATTAACAAAATGATCCGCCATTTATTGAATTAATTTGTTACAAAAAATGTGATAAATGAAGAACCGCTCCACCGATTTTGTGCAAACTTCACATAAACCATCTACTAAATAGTCCGAACAACGCCTAAACATTTGGTTTGGATAGGTGAGCCCGTTCTTGCGTTATAAAATTACAACGAAAAGTGGCATTGATTTTTATATATATAGATAGATAGATTTGTTACAAAAAATGTGATAAATGAAGAATCTCTCTACCGATTTTGTGCAAACTTCACATAAACCTTCTACTAAATAGTCCGAATAAACCCTAAACATTTGGTTTGGATAGTTGAGCCCGTTCTTGAGTTATAAAATTACAACGAAAAGTGGCATTGATTTTTATATATATAGATGGTACGGAACCCTTCGTGCGCGACTCCGACTCGCAATTGGCCGGTTTTTTTTACGATTATGATATCACTTCAAATTCAATAATTCCAAACATAAATTTACGCGCTTTTATGTGCAAGTTCTGTATTTAATTAACATGTTAATATCGTTCGAATTAAATCAAAACAACAAAACATATTCAAATATCTGTGCTTCTACAATACATCATAAAAGCGCTAGAACTTATTTACGGCGCAAGAGCAATTTCGTGCTACGTAGTACATATTTCTATTCAGAAAAATTAATACTTTCCCAGCGAGAACACTTCAAACATGAAAATGGCATATTTAACGTTTAGAGGAATTTAATATGTCATAAAAATGTTATTTATACGGCCGTTTACGCGCGCCCCGCAGCGTAGATTTCATCGGCGGCGTTCGAGGACATTACCGTCTCAGCCCGCCACCACACTAACGGATTAATCTTGTTTATTCAATAACGTGAAATAAAGTATAATAGAGATCGCGTCTTTGAAAATCTTCTTTGTGTTTCAATGTATCCTATTTATTATGGCGGACGAAATTGGATTGAGCCGTGTTACTAGACCAAAAAATTAGATTTCTGACTAATTGATCTCTGATTTTTTAGTTTTGCTACGTAGTACTATTATACTTATACCGTGGTTTTAGGATATTTTGTCTCAATGTTATAGCACACCCCGGCCACTCCATACAAATGTTGCGTCATTTTCTACTATATAAACAATGACGTCTGTGCAGAGCGCGAATGAGCGTGTGTGTGTACTCGGCGCCATACAAACTGTTCCAGATTTGTCTCAGAGGGGAGGTGAGGTTGATACGGGAGAGCGGCGGGGAGTGGCCATACTGTACGTAGTACTATTACTTGTACTGTGGTTATAGGTATGCTTTTATGCGCTATTAAGCAACTGTGATCTCGTAAATGGTATCAACAATTTCCTTGCAATTTAATAATATAGTGTTTCAGAGAAGCGAAAGTCGATTTAGCTAATTTTCAATTTGCCGAAAATTCGTTTCTTAAATACACACAATAAATTATCCTTAAATCTTTTTTATCCTTAGGTAATATTTTTTTATCCTTTAATAAATTAAGTTGTCAAAAGTATCATTTAATCAATTATGTTATTTACGTTTTTCTTTATCAATTTCGAAAATCGAATGAGGATAACGTAAACATAAACTGAATATTTTAACTTTTTCCTTTTGTGCTGGTGGAGCCAAAATTCAGGATATGTGAGGAAAATGCCTCCTATCTGGGACCCTGAATGTGAATATAAGAGGCATATCTTGTACATAATTTTAAAAGAATTGTAACGTTGGTCAAAATACTTTAACATAACATATTTAAATATGTAGTACTACCCACTAATTACACAGTCAGTAAACATATTAATTATTTTAATGTGTTCATAAAGTAATAAAAATACCTTTTAAGATTATTAATTACGGTAATTATTTAAGTTGCAGTAATTATCTTATTGTGTTAATGAAATTACTAAAATATCTAAGTACATAAGGCAAAAATTTTATTACGAAAATATAGGCTTTGTTCATTTGCGCTTTTACTGGTGATTCCCTCTGGATTGTATTTGGCATGAACATGGGAATCGGTAATAAAACAGTGAAACACTGCGAGTCTGGAGCGCCTATACTCGTACCTATTAACTCGGCGCATATTCATTGAATTGTTTAACGAATCCTCGAAATATTTGTTGCGGGTTTTCACATGTGAATCTGAATTGACCAAAGTATTATACTCGTATGCTAATACACTGATCGATAGTAATTTCACTCGAAAAATCTCTAAATTTTAGGCAATTTATATTATAAACCAGCTTCGCCCGCATTTATGTCGGTAATCGAGCCAAAAGATAGCGTATGTTCTTCCTCGCGATAAAATTTATGTCCAGCTAAAAATTTCATTCAAATCGGTTCATCCGTTTAGTCATGTAGATATCAGACAGACAGACAGACACACTTTGTAATATTTTATGTAATAGTAAGTAAGTAGTATAGAATATATATACTCAATCTACTTGCTTACTATTACATATGCATTGGTCTATTAGTTATTAATTTTTGTATTGTTGATTCAACTTTACGAAATTATAAGAACAAAATTAGGTATTTTATGTTGTTATTGGTAAACTGCGTTTTATTATGTGTAACGTCGACTGTAAACCGTAACACTTGCAGTGTAAGAGGATCCTGCGTAGTGCTACGAATGCTACGTACGCCTATTTGCAACGCTGGACCATCTTAAACTGGAAGCGTAAACCTAGCGTCTTTACAGCTAAAGGAGCGTAGATCGGTCATGTCCACTATAAAATGGTCTCGCGTAGCTTCGAGATAGTTAGCGCTACGCTGGGTCCTTGCTGGAAACCGCACGTAGAGCCTTATCTTGGACTTGGTTAATTTGCTTTGAAAAGTATACTTTCGTTTTTTGTAAGAACATTAAGAAAAAATACCACCAATTTGAATGAAAAGGACAGCCTAACTATAAGACTGTTTCAAAATACGGCCTACCGCCTAAACTGAAGTCGATTACCATCGGGTTTTTCGATTGCGAAAAATCGGAGTTCTGTTTATGTTATTGATAAACATCTTTTCACTTTTCATCTTTGATGAAATATCCCGGTGGTCGAATGGCTAACCATGTCCACTCTGACTCCGGGGTTGCGGGTTCGATTCCCGCACAAGACAAATATTTATGTGCATGAAACTGTTTGTCTTGGTCTGGACGTTTTCTATATATTATATTTTTGTATTTACAAAAAAAGATGTATTTAAGTCTATACTAAATAAAGATGTATTTAAGTTTATACGGGTACTATATAACTGATACTATTATCAGTTATCTAGTACCCATAGTACAAGCTTTGCTTAGTTTGGGTCTAGGTGGCAGTGCGTAATTCGTCCAAGAATATTGATTTATTATTATATTTTCAACTTCGGTAGAGCGCTTCCGTCCAGACCTACTAAGCTTATTTCTATTATCACAGTATAAGTAATAGTACTACGCTATTATCACAAATTTAAGGTAATTTCGAAATCTAAAAATCCGACGGGAATCGGCTTCAGCTTAGGCGGTAAGGCCTAATTACCAGGTAATATCCATTAAATTAATAAATTAATTAAGTTACTAGACACCATTATTTATTGTACTTATTCAATTATATTTACTAAGTGCATCAATTATATCTACTAAGGGCATAGGCAAATTAGTAAATTGCAAAATTTAGACAAATATTGTTCAAAGTAATAAATATTTTAGTTGGTACCTGATTGGGTTAATGCTATCTAATAATAATTTAAAATAGATAAAAGATCTAACTGTCATAACCCTTTTAAGGTTTTGGGTGGGACATAGCCACCTAAACCTAAACCTAAAATTATTCCGTTTTACAAAGCCAAGTGCTTCTAAAAAAATGTCTTTACGAATGATGCATCGGGCCAGACAATATCCATTAAAAATTGATTAGATAAACAGATACAATTATTTATTGCACGGTTCAATTATATCTACTAAGTGCAAAGCCAAATTAGTTAATGTGCAAACATTAAACAACTATAGTACAAAGTAATAATTAAGCTAGTATGTACCTAATTAGGTTTTTGTTAATAGGTAGTTAACAAAAACTTCATTATTTTAATGAGTCTATGTTCCACCTCAATACATAAAAGGTTCAGCTCATTTTTTTCTTACTCATAGTAACTTGGTCATTGACATAGACGACATAGTACTTGTTACTTTCTCATTCCAAAGGATTTGGAACTTCATAATAAAATTTTACAAATTGCATTCGTTTGTTTTCATTATGAACAAGAGCGTCGCCACTGAAGCTGAAGTGCTAGCCACCGCATCTCTTATATGCGGAATCTGTGGCATGGTGTATAAGGACTACAAACGGTTGGTAGAACACATGTATTGGCGCCACGGTACCCAGGGGTACAGATGCACAAAATGTACAGTGAAACAGTGGCCCAATACCTCACATAAATGCGGTGTTCTACCGATCAAAGAACACGACAGCAATGTGGATAATGTAGATTCGGATGACTCGCAATATTATTCGGGTCGAGAGACCGAATTTTGTTACTGTGGGAAGAACGTGCCAGATGCGCCAATGATTGGATGCGATGGCCCACACTGCGTATACGAGTGGTTCCACTTTCGCTGTGTGGGCATTGAAACCGCTACCGAAGACGACTGGCTGTGTCCAACCTGCAGTAACACACAGGTACAGTACCTAGATTATATTTTTTTTGCAATTGGCCCTTGCGGGCATTTCAATAATGTGGTTGTTCAGCCATATAAAGTAATTTTTGTGAAAAATAAATCTGGATATGAATTCCCTAATCACCTGTAAGTATGAAATATACATTACAACCCATTGTTCATACCTATTAAATATACATAAAAATCACAAAAAATTGCTCGAGCCGTATCGGAGGTGTGCGACTATAATGTAGCTATAGGTGCTGTGCTAGGTACACACTGACACGAGTTTTTTTTATTATGTACCTAGACATATCATTAGATTCTCTTTAATAACTAGTTTAGTTACTGTGTAATAACTTGCCTAAAATAACCTTTTATTTTTTAGACTTTCGACGAGACCTGTACGGCGAGGCGTACGGAAGGGTTCAGGAGAAAACGCAAAGTAAGAGAAGTAGAGCGATGAACGACAATGTTCAATTAATTATAATTACATAACACGATCCTACCATGGGTTCAGAGACCGTGTTTTAGGACGTTGTAACGTTGTGGTGTGATGACGACGTTGCGTCTAGGGTTTGGGTCACGGGACGTTTCGGGTCTCGAAGTCCCGGGACTTTTCGTAATTTTAGTTGTCTCGAGTCCCGGGACTCGAGACTCGAGACGAGACAAGATTATCGAAATTCATTTTTATTCTCAAATAATTGAAGGAACATAGCGCCATCTGTAAGTTTATTGAATAACTACGTGGTCTGCTAAGTAACTACCGGTTAACTAATAGGCCTTTTCATCACAATTTTTTTTTATGTGCATGCGTTAGCATCAGCCATCTTTTTCGTACTGTTTTTTTGTAAACAATCATACTAAAGTACCCGCTACTCATATCAAACATTAAAATATTAATTAAAACCGATTTATTTTTTGGAAAAAGTGAAATAAAAGGAATGTTAGGATAATTGACTTTTTGACTCTGCAATACATTTGAACTTTCATTGGGTGTGTTTAATATATTTAGCCATTTCCCCTTGTCAACTGTTTGGTCCACTGGCACATTATTCTTAATTGCATTTTTGACTCTGTAAATATCATAAATCTTTTTATATTATCTCATATTAAACATTTCCTTTATGATAAAAACTACCAAACATATTCAATTCAGCATTTACATTTGTCTAATTAATAACCTCAAATATAGAGTATAGCCCCAAAATATTAATTACTTATTTTATAAATTATTTACTCCCATAAATAATACTCAAAATATATTTTCAATTCTTACAAATAAATTAACATTATTAATAAGAATAAAATTGTAAATATTAATTGCGTTTATAAGTTTTAAGCTAGTAAATAATTGTTGATGTCCAACTACTAAAACAGCTCACTTTTAACGGAATTCGTTTAAAAAATATTTAATTTTCTGTGTAATAAATGTTGATTTTTTACAAAGAATTGGCTTTTTTTAATAGGTACAACTTTAAAAAAAAAACAAAAAGTCTCGAAGTCCCGGGAATTCCCGGGACTTTGACTGTAGGCTGTCTCGTGTCCCGGGACTTTGAACTTGTCGGGAATTCCCAAACCCTAGTTGCGTCAATTTGGCTAGTGACCGTTCGAGAGGAATAAATCGAGAAAATATCAAAGAATAATAAAATTGTTTAGTTGGTAAAAGGAAATTATTTAACTATTGCCGCGCCGTTTTTTATGGAACATTTTCCGCAGCAGGACCTTATTACAATAATAGATATAACACTAGGTATCATTTTATTATATCGCAATAATAAAGTAATGTCAGGTAGTAAGAGGTTTCAAGAAAAAAAAAATGCGTCATTGATCAAACCAGTCTTGCTTTCGTCTTTACCAGTTTTGCTGAATGTGATTTGAATGCAGTTTGACTAAACGCAGCTAGTTCTTATCATTATTTTTTAATTTCTCCTCTAGTTTAAGGTACTTTAGTCTCATGTATTTTTAATACGCATAATGTTAATCATTTCCTCGGTAGTTGCATTATATCTCAGAAAGTGACCTTGTAGTTTAGTTTATTAGTATTTTTTGATTTCTATGAGAAAATGCACATAACGTTGACTTTGATTATGTCCAACCAACGTGTGACATTTTTGAAAGGTCATATAAATATTATTAAGGCTACATGTGGCTGTGTCTACCATGTACTACCGTACATGCAAATTTACTTAGATTGTTTCTACTATTTTTAATTTCTACAGTAGGTTATATTATATTTTGCCAATTGGCCCTTCCGGGCATTTTGTGTGTGGTTCGTACAGCTTAGAGTATATTATTCTGTGGTACAGCTTTGATATATATTATAATAATTAACTATTTTTTAAATATGCCTACCGACATTTGAATGTCAGTTAACTTTTCATGTAGTCACAAATTTAAATAAATGTATACAAATTATACATATCAAATAGTAAATGTAGATAATTATTCATGTTATTATTATGCTACATGACGTATCCCTATAAATAATTTTCTTTTTTATAATTATAACCAAAACTTAGTTTAAGGTTTTTTTTAATTCATTGTAATTTACGTTAATCGGTGTTGCTTAGTTTTTATCTCATATAGTGTTAAATTATTTTCAGAATAGTCACTTTATCTCGCTGTAATAAAATTGGTGATCCCGATCACCGATCAATTGAAAAATTTTGTTGATATGCCTGATGTTGTTGTCGCTGTAATAAAATTGGTGATCCCGATCACCGATCAATTGAAAAATTTTGTTGATATGCCTGATGTTGTTTACACGATAATTCAGCGTCCCCATCGGTTTTCTGTGATTCTTTAGTTTTCATTTTATCACACAAATTATAACTTTATTTTATAATTTAGGGGTTATTTTATAATTTGTTTGTAATAATTACTTTTTTTAGTCAATTAGAAAACACGAATTGTTTATTGTATGCCACTAGATACAGATAAATGAAATTATACCACAATCGACGACACAAATTGAATCATGTTCCACCTTAAGTTTTTTTGTTACGGTCAATTTCATACAAGTAAGTCAAAATTGCATACACATACATTACTTTAGAAATTTGTTACAATAGGTACTAACTGTTACTGATATCTCGGGTAAAGTCGATACTTGTTTATTAAAGGAAGCTACTCGTAAAAAGTTTCAATCACAGATCTAGAATACGGCTAAAATGTTAGTTTCAGTTTATTCTAAGTGTACCAGATTAATAGTACATCGCATTTGTCAGACTTCCTAGAGTATTTCAAATTATAATAGTTATTATTTGTTATTAGAAAAATATTGTTCTTAGTTCTCACTATGTGAAAAATCACATAATTCGAAATTCAAAGATTAGTGCTTTGTAGTGCAAGTATTTAATTTTTTGACGAGCTCGGTGTTCGAATGGTTAGCAATGGCCACTTTGACTCCGAGGTCGCGGGTTCGAGTCCCGCACAAGACAAATATTTGTGTACATGAACATGTCTGTTTCTCTTGGTCTGTGTGTTTTCTATGTATTATAAGTATGTATTTAAAAAAAAATGTATTTAAGTATAATATTAGTTATCTATAGTCCCCATAGTACAAGCTTTGCGCTTAATTAGGGACTAGATGGCGCTGTGTAAATTGTCCAGAAATATTTATTTATTTTATCTGAAACATATAATTACTGCAATGATAACATAGATAAAAAAAATATAGATGTTTTTCTTTAATTATATTACAAACGTCAAAAATGTACTATACACGATAGGTACAAAACCTACCTAGAGTGGGCCACGATGCAATTTAGTCGATTGTTTTAGAATAATTCTGTTTTATATTCGAGATACTTTTTTTGTTTGTTATGTTGCTAACCCGAAAACAGAACCATATTGTATTCTTGAGGCTTGTCCTATTACAATAGTTTAAAAAAAATGTTTTTTAAGTCGTAGTGAGACTTTTTTATAAGCAAGAAATATGGATGAATAAATTAGTTAATGTAATTTTAAATAGGCATGTTAAGTTGTATTGGAAACAGACTATTACGCATTTTAACTCAAGCATTATTATTTGATAATTGCGTTGCCATTTACCTTGTTTGTTAATTATGTTCCTTGCAACATGTTATTGTAATTTCTTGTCTCTTTTAGGGTTCCGTACCCAAAGAGTAAAACGTACCCTATTACTGAGACTCCGTTGTCCGTCCGTCCGTCCGTCCGTCTGTCACCAGGCTGTACCTCATGAACCGTCATAGTTAGACAGTTGAATTTTCACAGATTATGGAGCCCCCTTAAATATTTGCTTCATTCTGTTTTTTACTATTTGTTGTTATAGCGGCAACAGAAATACATAATCTGTGAAAATTCAACTGTCTAACTATGACGGTTCATGAGATACAACCTGGTGACAGACGGACGGACGGACGGACGGACAACGGAGTCTCAGTAATAGGGTACGTTACCCATACACCAAACGTGATTTTTTTAAATTCTTTTTGCTCGACATTGATAACGGCAACAAGTAGACGCTTGAAATAATCACAAAATATTTAATTATATACTTATTTTCAAAATAAACAATTCAATTAAAATAAAACAAATATTTAAGGGGGCTCCCATAAAACAAACGTGATTTTTTTTGCCGCTTTTATAGATAATGGTACGAAACTCATCGTGCGCGAGTCCGACTCGCATTTGGCCAGTTTTATTCAATGATGACGCCAGTGGACTTCATAAACGCTCCTAATGTGACTACAAAATTAACATAACCACTACTAAGTTAACAGAGTGATGCTTCAATTACCGTCAGATAAGAAGTCACTCGGGCACGAGTCTGGCACAAGAGAGTGCCTACCGCCTTCTTATCAGATGATCCACTCAATTATTCGTAGAATCTACTCTGTAGTGATGTTGACTGACTCCTACTATTACGTTAATGTAATTTGCTAAGGAAATAGTTACACTAGAGTGTAACTAGGTATTTCCTTTCATTTTATTGACGAATGATGATTTATAGGACTCATTATGCTCACTGCTCAGTGTTTTGTTTATATTATTATCATGGTCCATATTTTAACCTGTGTTTTAAAAATATATATTACTATTGTATTATGGGATATTTGTTTGTTTAATTTCACATTTTAACAATATCCTATTCGTATTCGGCAACCCATATTCACCCGGCTGCTGGGATACGGGTATTTAGTCATCGAAGGGGGTTTAGAGCATGTACACGACCACGCTACGTTGCCAGCCTATAGATACACGATACTCCTTGCTTTCTTTCCGTGCCATCCATCCATGGTTTCTTTCCGTGGCCAGTATAAGATAGTCTCGCGTAGCCACGAGATATGTAGCGCTACGCGGGATCCTTGCTAGAAACCGCACGTAAAGCCTTATCTTAGGCTTGGTCAACTTACTTTTGTTTACATTAAGAAAAAATACCAGCAGAGCATAATGTCATAATTTTGAATGAAATGAACAGCCTAACTTGAATGTTTTAAAATACCGACTAAGTTCGAGTCGCACTCCATTCGTCCAGGAAACATCTCCGTAGTAGTATCATATTAACATTATAAATGATAATGATTGTGAGGATGGATGCATGAATATTTGTACTTTCATGCCTAACAGCTGAACCTGAATGATTTTGGATAGAATTTGACATGAGGCCTTCAAGAAAGAGTCTATGTTTCGCTAAAAAGGCTGGCAATGCGGTTGCCCCTTGCTGTTATGATGTCTGTAGACGGGCAATTGATAAACTTGTATACCACCAAATGACCACTTAGGTTCGGTTGCGGGTTGAAGCAATTATTGAAAATACCCGTGAATCAATGGGACACACGTCGAAAAAGAGTCGCGGGCAAAAGCTGCCAATAATACTATACGGCATGAAGAGTTGTTTGATAAGATCCACTGCCTCCTTCTACAGTTGGACCGCTTGCCAACGGCAGCAAACTCATCTTCCATCCACAGGTTAAGATCGAACCATGAGGCCATCTGACCATGAGGCTCGTTATTGACCACCGGGCTCGTCAAGTATTAGGTACAGCGCTTCTCAAAGTGGGATACGTTACTCCTTATATTTCATTCTAATGATTGTCTACCACCCGACATAGTATAAAATAAAACTTTTTTTAAGGGGTTCACCACGCCAGTTTTTTCAAAATCTTACAGAGGTATGTGGCGCTATAAGTTTGAGGAGATTTTTTAATACAACACACGTCGGGTGAAAGCAAGCATACGACTCACCTGATGTGAAGCGGTCACAGTAACTATATAAATGCTTGCAACATGAAATATCACTTACGCGCAGCCACCCCCGCTGCCAGGGTCGCAAGTGCTACAACTCCTTCCTTCCTGGTGACCTCGCAGGAATACAAAAATCTTCAAGGGAATTGCAGTATTCTGAGAGGTAATCCCCCAGTTGGGCAGCTTACAAAGTCAGCAGCATATGTACCCACACCAGTCAGCAGTGTATGTACCCACACCACGTCTAAGTGAGGTTGACTTTGGTTCAAACATAATAATAAGCCCTGAGGGGCAATTCTCGTAATTAAAATGTAGACAAAATTAAGTTCCAATCCAGTCTCGATCTCACAAATGTAAAATTTGGTATTCTCGTATCACATTATGTAACTTCAAAGTTTAATTAAAGTGGGATTATTTCGAAATATGACCGCAAATTAAATAAACCAAGAATGTTACTTTGTCAAAAATAAGAATTGATAATTATTCATTAATGAAATTAAGTATATAGTTTTAGTAAATTCGCAATTCAATCTCGATTCGGTCAACTTTCAATCTGCGATCGTAGAAAAACTTACGAGAATTGGCCTTCTGTTCTAGTATGTTCAAATAACTGACGGTCAAAACAGTATAAACATAAAGACAATGAAGCGTGTGTAATTTTGACAAATGGTATTAGCTGTGTATGGTGTAACCGTATTAATATCCCTCTCGCTGGTCACCACGTCGGGTCCAATCACTCTCGACTTCTAACCCATTTATTTGAGTCGGTTCCGCTGGATAGTATTTCCGGTGTAGTGACTAAGCTCGATTTCTAAGATAATTATCTACGATGTCGATGTAATCTTGTAGTGGTTAATGATAGAAACTAATGTGAAATTCCTGTAATATATAATTGAAACAGTCAGATTCAATATTTGACTTGTTATCCGTCGATATTCTCGGTTATAAAATATCTGACGAAATTCCTAATTATGTCTACGTTTTGAGTTAAGCTGTGTATGTATGAGTTATCCTACATAACATAATAACTGTATGTTATTATATTATATACGATAAATCATAACATAATTATAAATATGAAAGATTTTGAGGATAGATCACAGCTAGGGATTGCAATCCGGAAAACCGGATCCGGTTAACCGGCGGATCCGGCATTATTAAACGGTTACCGGATCCGGTACTAATATACCGGATCCGTACTACGGATCCGGTGCTAGCAATTTTTGGCAAAATAATAGATCTCTGCATGAGTAGGTACTTTAAATGCATTGCGCGTGGTGTCACAATTAACACTATTTATTTTCTACGATCCTTTTTTCAAAATAAAAATGATTTTCGTATAATATACCTATAATGAATATTAAGACAATTATTACTTAAATTTCTACTTAAAATAATTATTTATCGTAAGCTGATTAAACTAAAGAGTTGTAATTATAAAACAAACTCATTATTGTGATAATTGTGCCATTCTTTAGACAGATTCAAAGTTACTTACTAAAATAATGGATCTATCTGTGAAAGTGAAATCTAGGAAGACTGAGCTATTCGTTAGTCGATACATCGTTAAAATTTTACCGGTTACCTATACTACTAGATTTTAATTGTTTGCTCGTTGTCTAATCTTACCACTAGATTAGAAATAAAATTGATTTTATATATTTTTTATAAACTACCTATATAAAGTATGTACATGACACTTGATTCACTTACTAACAGTTCATTTTGAATTGAAAAGCGAAAATCATTCTGATTTGATCAATCCGGCCGGATCCGGTCGGATCCGGCCGGATCGATGGGAATCGGGTCGGATCCGGCCGGACTGAAAATGATGCCGGATTGCAATCCCTAATCACAGCCCAGGACGTATGAATGTATGGACAAAAGTTGAAAAAAAAAAAAAACTCGTTAGCAACGAATATTTATTTAACCAAATTTCTGGCTGGCTACCAACAAAATGGTGTTATTAGTTGTTAAATGTGTACCTACACTATACATTTTGAGCCTAGGGAGATACCAAAGGAATTATGTCCAGGAATATTTATTTATATATATTATGTAGGTACATATGGATTATATATACATAGACGGCGTTGAATTTTATATTCCTGGAGCCTTTAGAGTTTTTGCATTGTTTACATTGACTAACATAACACTAACAACTAACGACATAAGACTATCAGTGACTTCACTTGGCGAGCTTGGCGGCGGCGATGGTGACGACTTGTGCAAACCTAGTAAGTCAAGTCTAGATCGCAATGACCTCCCCAACATCCATTGTGCAGCCGATTGTTGGGTTGTGGAGTGTCGTGAGTTCCTATAATCGAACAGGAAATATTTCAACTTAGATTGCAACTGTGTACTATCCAAACTTGAACTCATGATGCTTTTTATAGCCTTTTTATTTTTTTTTCCTGTTTGCCCATTACTTGAGGGTGAGTACGTTGGTGTTGTGATATGGGATATTCCATTATATTTTACAATAATCTTGAAATTATTTTGAAATAAATGCCGTGCTATTATCGGATAAAATAGTACACATAAGGCCGAATCGTGCGTTTACTTCATTCAATTTATAGAGTTCGAGTTCATGTCAAAGCACTCAACCCATTTTGAGTATACTTCGACTAGGACGAGATATATTATAGAACATATTGGACCTAGATGGTCTAAATGGAGTCATCGCCATACTACTGGGGTAGGGCCACGGTGCCAACGCGTTGTCCCGTTGCAACGGGACGCGTCCGGGGTTGGGTTGTAAGGAACAACAAGTCTTACAACTTCCAATGAAAGTTTCAATGGGTATCTTTATCGATATTCGGCCACCAAAACCGCCCTTTAGTTTCGTTTTTTGTTCTGACTATACCTAAGTGGAACCTAAGCACTTCCTTTAATACTAGCATAGCATAGTCATAGGGGCTATTGGAATAATTAATTTGTGTCCACGCATTAGTCAATGATTTTCTTTTGAGATATCGTGCTTACAATTAAAATACATTTTAATATTGTCCTTAACTTTTTTTGGTCACCCTACTTGAATATAATTGATAACCTCTTGTAATGAGGGTTCTTCGGCAGTGCAATTTCTTAACCTTTTCGAGACTCAACGATAGCTGATCAGGCGCGCTGTGATTGATGAAGCCCTATCAATAAATGAGTCATCACATTCTTGTTGACGGTAAGTCAGACATCTGCATCTGGTTTTTATTATCTGTGGGACTGCTCGACTTAAAAAATCAGCGCAGTTATTTGCATTACTTACGTACACATACTCGATTTTAATATTATTCGTCAAAAATAATGAGTATCTCTTTTGCTAAAACCGGTTTGCTGTGACATCGGGAATGCCCTTTTTGATCACGTTGAACATCTTTTACTTTTCAAACTATAGGTAAAATTTTAATACAATGGGATTTGATACTTTTTTTAAATTCTTTCCCTTTGTACCCAAGGTCTCTAGGAAGTACTACTTAGTTTTATTTTGTAAATAGCAGATATCATTTTGACGAGCTGGTGGTCGAATAGCTAGTAATATCTACATTGGCACCAAGGCTCGATCACCGAATAAGACAAATATTTGTGTGGATGATTTGTATGAATGTCTCTTTGTCTTGGTCTGAGCATTTTCTATGTATGCGTTTATAAAAAACAACAACTAGCGTTCGTTTGGGACTAGGTGACTATGTGATTGGTCTAAGAATATTATTTACTAGCTTGCATCCGCGATTTCGTACGCGTGTATCCCGGTATGCCGTGTGTTTTTTTAATGTGTTTTTTTTTATCAAATTTCAAGCCGAGTCCTATCATTTGAGCTGTGTATGAATAGCTCAGTCAGCAACGTTTGCCTTATACATACATATACTGATTAACCTGTAACTATACGATTTTTGTACAAGTCTGTAAAGATAAACTAACGATGATAATTCTATATATCACATAAGGCGACATGATGAAAGCATCTAGTCACGTTCCGGGACAATTGGTATCTAGATTCTTTCAACGCAGCGGGAGGTAAAACAATTTATCCGATGTGTTTTGTTATGTATGACATGAAAGTCCAGTGAGCTGAATAGACAATAAATCTGAGTCGGCGAGGCATACACTAAATTTTGTAAACTTAATCCGGGGAAGGCGCTGCGATGTCGATGAATTGTATACAACTTCAAGTTTGTGACAACTCTGGCGAAGAATGCCCGGGCGTCCGCCGGCCGTACCTATTGGCAAAGTGAGCAGTCGACTGTAAAATAACTCAAACACAACAAATGTACTTACTCAAGCCTTCAGGGACATCCCAAAAACTTCTTTCGTATTTATATAACAGAAATTGTTGCTAACTCTTCTTAACTAGCTACTCGGTGCATTGGCTTGAATAACAAAGTTTAGAAGAGGGAATTGTTTGATGCTCAATAGAGATTATTTTTTATGTGAGAGGGGGCCAAACGAGCATGTGGGTCACCTGGTGGAAAGCAATCACCACCGCGCATGGAGATCAGCGATACCAAGTTGTCGCCGATCCGTTGCCAGCCTTTTAAGGGAAATGAAAACTCTGTTCTTATAGACACCCATGTCGTAGTTGTTCGGAAATACCGCTGAGGGAAGTTGATTCCACAGTTTCACTGTTCGTGGTATAAAATGTCTTAGGAAACGTACTGTAGTAGTTCAAGATGATATGGATGGAATTTTTATTTATGGCGAGTTGTACGATAGTGGAATTCAGCGGCAGGCATCAAATCAAACAGCTCATCCGAGCACTCCCCGTGATATAATTTGTATAGAACGTAAAGAGACGCCACATTTCTGCGTGTAGAGAGAGAGAGTCCAATCGATTCGAGATCTGTAATCGTCGGTGACCCAATGGGGTCATCGACGATTAGAGCTGCTCTACGTTGTATGCGGTCAAATGGAGCAAGCAAGTACTGGGGCGCACAGGCCCAGAGATGCGACCAGTACTCCATGTGAGGTCCAACCTGGGCTTTGTATAGTCAAAGGCGGTGGCGGGGTGTAAAATACCGCCTGGCTTTATTAATGACACCAATCATCCTAGAGGCCAGTTTGGCTTTGCATTCAAAGTGACCGCGAAACTGAACATCACTTGAGATGTCGACACCCAAGATGGCAATGCTAGTTCTAACACTAAGGGCACACCTAAGATGGTAATGCTAGTTCTAACACTAAGAATGCTAGTTCTACCTTCCAAACTAGGAGCTACGACGAATGTGGACTTTTTAGCGGTAAACGCACAAACCTTCTTGGAGGGATTTCGCTGCACCAAATTGAATCTACCCCAATCCGAGACGTGTCCAAGGGACGTCTCAATCTCAGACACAAGTTTTGTTCGGTACTCATCGACCATGGCCAGTGTATCTTACGTCCACTGTACGTTCATCTGCATAGCAATGAACATTGTGTATAAGCAACAAGTTGTGTATAAGAAACAGCGTGGGGGACAATACACAGTCTTGTAGTACGCCAGCATTCAAGGGTAGTGGGTCCGAGCGTGCTCCATCAACTACAACTTTGATGCTACGCTCAGTTAAAAAACTGGCATCCATATGCAAAGCTACTCAGGTAGCCCAAAGGAAGGAAGGTTGGAAAGTAATGCTTTATGCCACACCCAATCGAAAGCGTTTGCTACGTCCAGACTAGCAGCCAGTGCCTTGCATTTTCTTTCCGCTGACTCCGCCCAACGGTGAATCAAGTATACCAGAAGACCACCAGCTGAGCGACCACGACGGAAGCCATATTGGCAATCATTTATAAGCTGGTGATCCTCTAAGTAGGCTACTAGCTGTTTGTTAATAATAGTTTCCATGATTTTGGAAAATATAAAAGTTATCGCAATGGGCCTATATTTGGACGGATCTGAGCAAGTGCCTTTTTTAGGGATCGGGTGGACTAAAGCCTCCTTCCATGAGCAGGGGACCATGCCAAGTGAGTAGGAGTACCGAAATAGGCGTGTTAAAATCGGAGCCAACTCTGGAGCACATGTTTTTAAAACAAAAGGTGGAATGCCATCCAGCCCACTCGACTTAAGGATGTCCAGGGAGAAGAGTGCTCTACGGACAACTCTTTGCGAGAACTTAATGTCTGGCATAGAGCTCTCACACCGTGGGATGATGGAAGATGAAAGTAACTAATCATTCGGATGAATAGTGAATTAACGTAAGTGAAATATCGAGCACGCCGAGTAGGTAAGCAAGGTGTCAGTGTACTTTAATATGGTCAGTCAAAAAATCTCCTCAAGTCTTGCCTGATGGAAAGCACAAGTGAAGACTAAATGTGAGGACCGCCGAACTTTTTGATGCGTGAACGCAAAAACTGTATCCTATGAGAATTGGATTTCAGAGGAAGAAATAACGATGGAGGGAGCAGATTAAAAAGCTCTTTACAACATTCCCCTTATTGGTAGTTTGAGTGTCCTCTACCTAGGGGCTCAAGCGTGTGGGTAACCTCCGAGTTCTCCATAATGCCAATAGCACGACGATGCAATCGATCAAGAGCATCGATGAAGTACTTGGCGGAACCATCCCAGATGATAACAATATTCCCGCACAGACGAATCTGTGCTTTATATAAAAGACAAATCTGCTCGGGCGCGAAGAACCGTCTCACCCAATTCAGAATTCCGAGTGTCTTAGAAGCTGTTGCAATGACGCCCCAATGTAGTCGTCCGACATAACGAGTACCTATGTACTGTGCTATCGCTTGCATAACAATTAACGTTTGACATATAATTGATGTGCAGAAGCAACAGCGTGAGCGATATGACGGAGCCCTGCGGGACTCCTGCTTTTATACGCTGAAACGGCGAGATCAGTCCATCATACAGGACACGTATTTTGCGTACTCGCAAAAATCACGCGATCCTATCGCACAGACCGTATGCCGAAAGCTTGGAAAGAAGGGACCTATGCCAAACTCGTTCACAGTGTTTTTCAAGCTTTTTGAATACGGAACCCCTTTACAAGTTAAAAAATTCTGGGAACTTCAACAATTCAGCTGGCTATGAAAGGTTTACAATTGTTAGTGCCATTTGCTACCGATTTTATTCTTAGGTGAACTAAATAGGTTTTTAATAGTGAACATAAAAAATAAGATGAGATAGGCATGAACTGGAAAAAGATTTGCTTCAATTTTAAAGCAAATATTTGGCTTGATGAATTATTGACCAATAATCAGGCCTGTTTACGTTTTTCTTTTTCACAGTTTGAAAATCATTGCTCGATCCTATGCTTTGACGGTATCGAGGCTGACAGTCAGCGATTCGCCATGCCTACCAATAGCTTCGCCTCACCCGTCGACCGTTTTGGCCTGATGCCATAATTAATGATTGATTGACAAATCATTAATTAAGGAGTGTTCTTCTAGGTAGTGGATAAGTTGAATCAGTGTCTTATACAACTTATATTGTCTCTATTCATTTTTGACTTGGCACCTTACTATCTTTATAGTTAAATGCAACATTAGTGCAGGTGCAGGGCAGCTCAGGCGAGAAGACAAGCAGGTAAGCTCGACTAGGGAAAAGCCTCTATGAAGTCACCTGATTGTACGGAGATGTTGCGTCAGTAGGTACTGACGCAACATCTCCGTACAATCAGGTGACTTCACAAAGGTAATAGGGCGGCCGGTTGCTTGTTTGATACCTGGGGTTATATAAAAAATAATAATTTACTTCTTTTTCATCGTATCCTTCTGTGCGTTATGTGTATAACTACAAGTGCAATGTAACAGCATTGCATTTATAAATAGAAAATGCTGAATAGTTGAGTGAAGCGAGCGGCGACCCTTGTATACGCCGAAAAGTCACTTTTGGAAATGAATAGGCTTCAAAACCACAGAACCGATTTTGATGAAACTTGTCATAATTAAAATTGATTGTGTTGAATGAAAAAAATTGGGATCGATCATGGAAAATGTATTTGATGATCATTCCTCAATAATGATCATCAATTACATTTTCCATTGAAATCTATGGAAAACATACACTCAGCGAATCTGTTCCACTCAACCTCCTCGATTTCGGCCCCGTGGGCTAGAATCCGGCCTATTATGACTAGCCTAAACATTGTACCTTATTTATATTAGAGACATATACTAATTATCCTGAATCGTGCACTTTTAGCTCGACCATTTATTTCATTTTGCATTTGTGTCTTTGGAAAAAGCATGGCTTAGGTATCAAAAAAATTTAACAATTAGCTTATTAGGACGTTTATACTCGGCGCACATAGTGACATTCCGTTGTCGAATAATCGATTGTTCGTGAGGTTAATAGTCCGTTTAGATTGTTACGCCACGACATAGACATATCAGCCGAGCTCAAAGTTCGCATCGCCAATCCGATCACGTCAGTGCCATCGAGGCTCATTCGATTCCCATTTATTACGCTATAACGGTTTGTATTTTTTATCGAAACAACACATTGTTACCAATTTTACCCGAATCTCGATATAAAAACTCAACCTTAAATATACTTCGAGGAAATATCAAAGTATTGTTAAAGAATACTGGTGGAAATATTTGATATTTATGCCTTTAAGCTGTTCAATATTTCTTTGGGATTTACGAGCTTAAGAAGTAGAAAGATTTTTGTGTGCACGTCACAATCATTCCCTTCAAGGGGTTAGTGTTCATTGGGTGGAAATAACAAAGACGATAAAACTGTTCGCTTGGAAAAAGGATATTGAATGAGGTCAGACGCAGATATATTCCGTATTCAAGGCAAATGTCGAGGCGTGTGGGGACAGCCGTTTGCGCACTGTTTTTACAGTTCCGTCAATGTGCCTTGTCGTTACTGAACTCATATTGCCTCTGTAATATTGTAAGATCTCACCGCGTCCCGCTTTTGTTTTTTGTGCTTAGATTCCAGATTTATGGCGAAAGCAGTTTTTTGGGACTTCCTTTCACGAACCTGATATGGGTTTATATTGGAATGGTTTTGGTAGTGGGTTACCGTGGTTTACATTTACATTTTGGATCGTAAGTGGTAAACTACGGTACGCGTACATTTGTGTTACAAGGTATCCGACCGTACATTTGTTTGGCACTTCGGGCATGATAAAAAATATAAATAAATATTGTCAGACAAATTACACAGCGCCATCTAGCCCCAAAGTAAGCGAAGCTTGTGTTATGGGTATTAGACAACTATTGGGTATTAGATAAACATACATAAATTCATTTTTTTTTGTAAATTACTCGGACGGAACTGGGAAATGTTCCCAGTTACCTCCATATTGGCTTTAACGAGTAATTCAGCCAAGCGTAGCTTTTACTTAGATTATTCTTATGGCATATATAAGTATGTATTTACAAAAAAAATGTACTTATGTATGTTTATCAGTTTAGCACATTTTTAACGTGAGCACACATAGACGAATCAGCATTCCCTTCTCAGTTTCATTAGGAATAAAATAATGATAATTTGTGAACTCGTAGTTTAGACGTATAACGTGATGGATGCATTTCGAGTTAATATGCGTTCGTTGTTCCATGATTCGAGATTAAACTTTGTCGTTGTAACGAGATTTATAGTATCGTGTATTCGGCGTTAGAATATTTTTAACTTAGAACTTTCGGGAACGTAGCATACGGTGTTTCAAGTTTTGAGGCCATGTTGAAAAAATTCGTAGCAAATCTGCAACGAAAGTTATTAAACAAATCAATATTTTCATAGAGATTTTAAATAAAAATTCTGATTTAATGTAAATAACAGTTCTGCGTTTACAATCAAATGATATGAGTTCGCTACGTGACCTCGAAAATTGAAAGACCATATTAAACGTCCCTGAAAGTTACGAATATCTTAACAACGAATACACGAAGCTTCGAATCTCGTTACAACGAAAATATTTATCTCTTTGTTTATTTCTAGAGGAGATCGATTGAGTTGTATCGTATTCTGATTGCCAATTTTCATTTGGTGTTGACATTCAAAATCTTTCACTTTTATATAAAAGAATAGGTACTTACCTAAATTAATAAAACTCGGTCGCGTGTTGAGTGTTGCGTACCATTGACGACAAAAGAATTATCTATTGTTTTATACTTATGCAAAATTAAAAAAAAATGAACTTCAACTTACATCGATATGTATAAATATAAAATAAATAAATATTAATATTTCTGGACAATTTACACAGCGTCATCTAGTCTCAAATTAAACGCAAAGCTTGTACTATGGGTACTAGATAACTGATATCTTACTTAAATACTTTTTTTTGTAAATACATACATATAAAACAGCCAGACCAAGACAAACAGACATGTTTATGCACACAAATATTTGTCTTGTGCGGGAATCGAACCCGCGACCTCGGACTCAAAGTGGCCATTGCTAACCATTAGACCACCGAGCTCGTCGATGTATGAAGATATAGATTAAATTACGTTGGTCTTAATTTTCTCCGATTAGCTACGCAGCTATTGTGTAGTTATTCTTTTTTTATGTTATTTTTTTTAACATGACTTGGATATAGGTTTATTTTTTAAAAGCGCTATTGAAAATATTCCCATATTCTGTCCTTTTGAGTTAAAAAAATATTTTCATGTAAAATATGAGTTTTTATGTTAATTAAGGAGCATCGTTTTTTTTGACTTCACATCTAATATACAAAGTGGTACATATTTTTATTTTTATTGACCAGCATATATATTTACATATTACGGTTAAATATAGAAAATATAATGTTAGCTATAGGTAGGTCTGCAATGGTTTCTGAAGAAAAAATCACGAATGACGTCAAACGGACCTACGCAATTGGGATTTCAAAAATTATTCCGTTTAGCAAAGCCAAGTATGTACTTCTAATAAAAAAAACCGGACAAGTGCGAGTCGGACTCGCCCACCGAGGGTTCCGTAGGTACGTAGTATCATTATTAAATTTGATATTTTTCATTATAAATAAGAAATAATGCGTCGAAAAAAGTAAAAAAAAAATATTTTGCAATGTGTACATCAAGCCCTTTCATATGATACCCCATTTGAACTAGTAGTTTCAATTTGAAATTTCGACACCCTATAAAAAATATAGACCCCCTATTTTTTAAGATCTATTTACAAATGTATAGTTTTGAGATTTATTCCTGTACTTGTAGTCTATAACGATGTTACTTGCCAAATTTCATAGTTCTAGGTCAACGGGAAGTACCCTATAGGTTTTGATTCCCTTGAGTGTGTCGAAATATGCGTTTTTTGCTGAATAAACGGCCGTAACTTTTTTCTACGTAAACTTAGCAGTTTGATTTTTTTAAAACTTCATGGGACCGTAGACCTGAGTATACAGTTCAAATTTCAGCTTGATACCTCCACGCATTCTCGACATAGAAATTCTTGACAGACAGACAGACGGACAACAAAGTGATCTTATAAGGGTTCCGTTTTTCCTTTTGAGGTTCGGAACCCTAAAAATTGTCTTTACTAATGATGCATCAGACCAGGCAATGACCATTAAAAATGAATTAAATAACGAGATACCATTATTTATTGCACGGTTTAATTATATCTACTAAGTGCATAGCCAAATTAGTTAATGTGCAAACATTAAATAACTATAGTACAAAGTAATTAATATTCTATTAGGTACCTGATTAGGTTAATGTTATCTAATAATTTTAAATAAACAAATGATTTACATCTAATAGCTAATTAACAAAAACATCATTATATTAATGAGTGTATGTTCCACCTAACCCCATATAAGGGCTCGGCTCAAATTTTTCTTTCACAGAGTAACTTTGTCTTTGACATAGTACATTTCTCAGTAAATATACCTACCTTTTAATTTTTCGTAAAAGGTGCCGTGAAGTTAGTCGCAATTATTCTAAACGGTTTTGGTATTCCAAAGTTATTTTTTATAAATTACCTTCATTTATTTTTATTCCGATATGAACAACTACGTCGCCATTAAAACTGAAGTGTCAGCCAACGCATCATACATATGCGGAATCTGTGGCATGTTCTATAAGAACTACAAACGGTTGGTAGAACACCTGTATTGGCGCCACGGTACCCAGGGGTACAGATGCACAAAGTGTGCAGTGAAACGGTGGGCCTACACTACACATAAATGCGGAGTTCTACCAATCAAAGAGCACGACAGTGATGTGGAGTCAGAGATGGATTCGGATGACTCCCAATATCATTCGGATCGGGAGACCGAATTTTGTTATTGTGGCAAGGACATGCCAGAAGCGCCAATGATAGGATGCGATGGCCCACACTGCGTATACGAGTGGTACCACTTTCGCTGTGTGGGCATTGAAACTGCTCCCGAAGGCGACTGGCTGTGTCCAACCTGCAGTAACACACAGGTAATTTTATTTCAATTGTTTCTACCATTTTTTAATGTATACCTAGGTTGTATTTTTTTGGCAATTGGCAATTGGAATAGCGGGCATTTCGATAATGTGGTTCGTATGAATAAAACATACAAAAATAAAAATATCTTTTTTGATAACATACCTAATATTTTTTTTAAATATAGTTACAGGTTAAATAAATGTGTATAGTAGATAGATATATGAACCTATGTGAAATACATACATATATAAAAAAAAACTTTCAAATTTTAATTAAAATCATCGACTATGACTTACAGCAGAAGTATTTTTATGATAAAACTATGGTTCTAATTATATTTAGAGAAAACCTTGCATACAAGTCTATAAATGATGGCTTATCATCAGGCAGGTCGTATGCTTATTTGGCACCTTATTTGTAGTAAAATATAATGAAAGAACTATTATTATGCTATTCATATTATGTTCGAAATCGTTTTTATGTTCAAGATTTTTTTTAATACTACGTCGGATGGTAGACAAGCATACGACCCGCCTGATGTGAAGCGGTTGCCGCAGCAATATTAATGCTCGCAACATAAAATATTGCTCGCGCGCCGCCATCCCCGCTGCTGTCAATAGCAATCCCTTCATTTCTGGTGACCTCACTCACTAGCAGGAATACAACAACCCACAAGGGAATTGTTATTTGACTGCGGTATTCTGTTAAGTGGAGATACTTCGGGCAGCTTACAAATACGCTGCATCCACTTCTCTTTCGCTAGTCGGCAGGGTGCACCACGTGCAGTTGAGGTTGGCTCTAAAGGTCCTGGTGAGCCTCTTATACCACAAAATTCATAAGATAGTTTTTAAAGGAATTATTATGCTCACGGTTGCTTCCCAACATATTATTACTCGTGTCACGGTGTTTGTGGTTGCACTCCTCCGCAACGTTCAGTTCATTATATTCTCTTTCATAATTGATTTAGTTACTACGTAATAGTGACAAGTTGCCTAAAATAACCTTTTATTTTTTAGACTTTCGTCGTCGACGATACCTGTACGGCGAGGAGTACGGAAGGTTACACAAGAAAACGAGCGAAAAAGGAGCGATGAACGATACGAGCGGCAGAAATATGGGATATCTGTTGTACAATTGGGACGGGGGCCCACCACACATTCCCACCACTGTGTCTCCTGTGTAGCCAGGATTAACAGCGGCGACCGCCAAAAAGGCAATGAACAATGAAGTCCATTGCAGTCCCGGGGGTAAAACTACGGCTGCCTTGGAACTCACAACGAATTTTATCAGAAGAAATTAGTAGGAGTAGGAAGCTTTGTCTCTGTTGTACATGTTGAAGAGTGTATCGGCATCAACCCATATTCATCCTGCTGTTGGAATACGGGTCTCCACTCAATCGAAGGGGTTTAAGCATACTCCACCAGGCTGCTCAATTGCGCGTTGGTGGAGGCCACTGATTTCAAGCCGGCATAAGACTGACTTGGCTTAACGACTGTCAAGTAATGACAACAGTCTGTATCGACGCCTTAACGTGCCCTCCGAAACACGGAGGAGGAGGAAATAAACCCATCCATAGACAGGCCGCAAACGAGGTTATTTAACTTGCGTGTTCGATTAGACCGACACGCACATCACAATAATGGTTGTGGAGAGGTTACAAGTACATGAAAAAAATATTTAGTTACTTTACCAGTTATGGTCCACGTGATTTGAATGCAGTTTGACCAAACGCAGCTAGTTCTTACAATTTTTTTTAAATTTTTTTTTTTAGTTTAAGATACTTTAGCTTAGTTTTCTATAGTTTTTTTATTTGGATAGTATTAATTATTTACATTATTTCACAGAATGTGACCTTGTACATAGATTAGTTTATGTTTTTTTTTCTCTCTTTTTGTATACATATATACAATAACATTCATTTTAAGATTAGTTTATTTTTAGTCATTTAATTGGTATTTCAAGATTAGTTTATTTTTAGTTACTTTAGTTTGTAGTTTGTATATAAATTTATTATATACTAACTAGCTGTGCCCGCGACTTCGTCCGCTTGTTTGTGGGTGAGAATGTGGATGTGAATATCGATGTGGATACGGATGTATGTATAAAAATTACAACAATGCTTCTCTTTACACGACATTAGATATATTACCGTCGATGATTAAAGCATATAAGTTTCTGAGATCGCTCACGCGCGATAAAGCCACATAAAGCTGACCGTGCGACAGCTAACAATTAAATCCACACTCGCAACTTTCTGCGTTTGTCCTTGAGCTTTTTAATGGTCATTGCATAGCATAGGCTTACTGGAAATTGAATCCGTTTGAAAGTAAATTGAAAATTATTGGGTATCAAAGGAATTCGAGATATGAAAACACTCTCTCCTGCTCCACATCCCGTTAAAGCCTCTGCCTCTATGACAAATGGCTGCAAATTAATAACTTCTAACCAACTTCTAACCCCAGAACTTGGCAATGGTACCAACCATTGCAAAGTTCTGGAAGACTTAGATTTCTAAGCAGCATTATAGGTACCCCGATTTTAAATTTAACTTGTGATTCTAAAAATCATTGTTTTGGGTTCCCATTTTATTATGTATTGATGATAATGTTTTCTTGTCTGATTTTAAAGTTACAAGACGTATTGTTTAGTTTATTAGGATTTTTGATATCCATGAGGAAAAATACACATAACATTGACTTTGAATATGTCCAACCAACGTGTGACATTTTTGAAGGGTAATATTATTAAGGCTGCATGTGGCTGTGTACATCATGTACTACCGAACAGGTAAGTTTACTTAGATTATTTCATTTTTATTTTATTTCTACAGTAGGTTATATTTTGGTATATTTAGGTAGGTTATATTCAGTTAATTTTAAGTGTTATTTTGGTATATTTAGGTTGTATTAATTTTGTTATCATGTTATATTAATTATATAATTTTTTTAAAGTTATTTATATGTAATTTTTGTTTATTTAGTGTTTTTTTTATAATATAGCATATAATAAATCTTTCTAATATTCAAATATAGACGTAATAAATATTAAATTTTAACTAAATTGTAATTGATGTATTATCTGAATATTTTGTTATAGTTTATATTTAGGTAGGTTATATTTAATTTTGTTATATGATAATGTTTAGGTAGTTTTTGTTATATGTTACGTTTAGGTAGTTAACCTATATAGGTTATATTTAGGTAAGTTATATTTTGCCAATTAGCTCTTGCGGGTATTTTATATATTGTTTGTACTTTTTTGATATATGTTATAATAATTTTACTTTTTTAAAATGTTTCTTTTAAATATGCCTACCGACATTTGAATGTCAATTAACTTTTCATGTAGTCACAAATTAAATAAATGTATACATGTCAAATAGTAGATGTAGATAGTTATTATATAATTATAGTTTAAGGATTCTTTTAATTCATTGTAAATTACTTTCGTCGATGTTGTTTAGTTTTTATCTTATATAGTGTTAAATTATTTCGTAGCAATTTGTAAATAAACATATGTTAGTAGTTCCGTTTATTGTTTCATTTGTGGAAATAAAAGGATCGAATGTACCTTGCAAAAACGCTTTTAACTTGCAAAAACAATAAGTTTGGTGTGTAAGTGGTTCATCAATATCTTTGAACCAAAGCCAACTTCACCTGCACGAGGTGCACCCTGCCGACTGACAAACGAAGCTCTGGCGAAAAGAGAGTTAGGGAGCGTAATTGTAAGCTACCCGACTGGGGAATGTACCTCCACCTCACAGAATACCGCAGCCAAATAACAATTCCCTTGAGGGTTGTTGTGTTCCTGCGAGTGAGTGAGGTCACCAGAAAGATAGGAGATGCAGCGTTGGCAGCGGGGATGTCGGCGCGTGAGCGATATTTTATGTTGTGAGCGTTAATATGGCTACGGTAATCGCTTCACATCAGGCGAGCCGTATGCTTGTCTCCCGCCCGACGTAGTATAAAAAAAAACCTGATTAGGATTCCTCCCTTTTGGATCTTAGTTTAATAATTATATAGTACTTACGTACGAGTATAAATGTTAGATAATGTTTTTCAGCTTTGTCTAGTTAGATATCTGCTTGTAACAAGAATGTAATGATTAGTATGAGAAAGAGGTACTCAAACTCTAAACATTTCACACATATCTTTAGCCGAGTCATATATACATTAGTATAATAAATTAGTCATTATTTATACTGACTGACTTGGGCAATGTACTAAAACTTGTTTTGGTTAAATATGAGTTGAGTTTTGGTTAGGTTAGGGTTTTCTTGTGTGCTGACATCGGAAATAGAATCCCTATTTTCCGATGTCAGCACACAAGAAAACCCTAACCGGTTTTCTTGTGAGCTGACATCGGAAATAGAATCCCTAATCAGAGGGTCGCCGTCAACCTACATTCTATTTCCGATGTCAGCACACAAGAAAACCCTAACCTAACCAAAACTCAACTCATATTTATATGATATGGTGCCAAGTAAGTTTAATTATTAATAATAGACATTTTATTACTATGACTGGCCATTATAAATAATTACTAATTTATTATATTGACCGTAACATAGGTACACACTTATAATACATACTAAGTACTTGGGGCGTAAGTGACTAAATTTGGGGTGTGAGTCGTTCATCAACTTTCTCAATCTTTGAACTAAAGCCAACCACACATGCACGTGGTGCATCTTGTTGACGGACAGATGATGCTCTGGCGGAAAGAGAAGTAGGACGCGTATTTTCTAAGATGCCCGACTGGAGAAGTATCTCCATCTCACAGAATAACGCATTGAGGTTACCAGAAAAGAAGGTGTTGCTACGTTGGCAGCAGGGGTGGCGGCGCGCGAGCGATATATCATTTTGCGAACGTTAATATGGTTACGGTAACCCCTTCACATCAGGTGGGCCGTATGTTTGTATGTATGTGAAAAAAATCACGTTTGTTGTATGGGAGCCCCCTTAAATATTTATTTTATTCTGTGCTTTAGTATTTGTTGTTACAGCAGCAACAAAAATACATCATTTGTGAAAATTTCAACTATATAACTATCACAGTTCATGAGATGCCTGGTGACAGACAAACAGACGGATGGACGGACAGCGGAGTCTTAGTAATAGGGTCTGTTTTACCCTTTGGGTACGGAACCCTATAAAAATATAGGCAACATAACTGAATTTTGCTGGAACGATTGAACAATCATTTATAAATTTACGGCTGATAGAATGTAAACGAATTCAGTAATAAATAGGTTGTGCTGCCACATCAATGTAGTTAATAAAATGACGAAGAAATTTCAGTAGCAAATTACGCAACCTCATTTTCCAGATGTCGATTGCAATTCGCACATATAATGCTGTACAAAATTAATGAAACAATTCCAGTAAAATTACAGCGTGCCCGAAGCGGACGCGGCGCAGTGCGGAGGGGTAATTAGGCATCATACATTCATACATTTAACCCTAGATGCATAAAAAAGATAGATACCTCATTCACAGCCATGTTAAATGTGAAGCCGCCACAAATCCATGCTTCCTAAGGCCCGTCGCTCACACGAAAGGCGGCGCATAAGAGCGGGTGCTGAAACGGCGCACCGCATCCATTTTCATAATAAATGTTTGGAAGTGCGCTTACCTAACAGAGTCACAGCGGGGTCAAGGTGGAGACCGGATCCTGGATCTCCGCCCTGGCATGATCCTACACTGTCCCCATTTTGTTAGTTCATTCCATACATAGGTGCGTGATTATAAGGGATAATTCATAATGAGACACAATTTTTAAATCATCGAGAAATTATATAACTGTAAAGGCCTAACTCGATCGCGCCGCGACGGCGCCGCATCGACATGACTTACCGGTGAGCGACACGCCTATAAACAGATAGATATTCGTATTTATTCGTATATGACTTAAAAAAAGCCAGGTTATATTTGTTGTTACTAATGAAGTTTTCAAACAAATGTATTGAAAACTATCGTCTGATAGACGGGCGTTCAGTTTTTTGTAAATTCACGTCACTCGTTATAAAATTTGTTTATGACCTTTGTTGATGCAAGGATCGTCAATGGACTATTTTATTTAAATAATTATTTTATTTTTCCTTTCAACATGCACTTTCACTATGCTCTTTCTTACCTATTTATTTGGTTAGTTTTATGATTATTTAAGACATTTTATTATAATACTAGTATAGTTTAACTACGATTTTTTGACTAGACTTAGAGTGACCCAAGAGCACGTGACCTTGGATTTTGGGACTTACACATAGTATTCCTATAAAACTTACACAAACTTATCAAATTTAAAAGCCGCTATGACTGCAGCAATCAATATAGAAACAAAATATTTCAATATTCTTAAAATACGACCTTTGAGCAGGCGTATTCCGTCGGCACGAATACAAAGATCGGATGCTTTTATCATAATGAATGCTGTATTTTGTACCCTAATGCGATGTTAACGAGCTGGGGCTAAATGTGCTTAGGTAAAGTACCTTTCATGCGTTAAAATACCTACACGTTTATATGATAATAGGGAGTGCTGTACCGCCGCGTGGATGAAAGAGCAAATTCTGCAGCGCTGTGTTGCAGCGATAAAATGTTAGTAACTCAGGTCGTATATTATAGTAAGCCGTGCCTACTCCATTCGTTTAGGGTATACTAATATAAAGTTAACGTACTGTTCTATGTTTCTACTGTAATGTGGATGGACGTGCTTGTTTCTGGTATTCGGAGACTACACATACCTACCTTTGTGAGACAGAGCGTGCTTTGGAGGGCACGTTAAGCCGTCGACACTGGCTGTTATCATAAAATTACAGTCGTTAAGCTAAGTCAGTGGCCTTTGGACGGCTTGAAAACATTGGCCTCCACCAACCCGCATTTGAGCAGCGTGGTAGAGTATGGTCTAAACCCATCCGATTGATGGGAGACTCGTGTTCCAACAGTGGGATGACTATGGGTTGATGTCGTTACAGACCTTTAGGTATCAATTTTGATAGCGACGGGTAAACTAAAAAGTTCGAAATGGCGGCCATTTTTTTGCATTCTGATAATAATAGTTAGTGACCACGTATCAACATATCAAGAATAAATGTAATAGATGTAACAAGTTTTTTTGGTTACTCCAATAAATGAAAAACAAATCATTTTAACAAGAAGGTATACTTTTATCGGTCTAATAGCAAAACGGCAGTCAAATTTTGAGAACTTCAGGGTTATTATGTCACTAACTAACACAACGGCTCAACGGCTGACTGACTTCTCTTAATTTAATGATAACAGTAGGGATGGGCTTAATGCCCTTTGCAACACGAGCTAAATAAATCTAAAAACTGAATGGAACTGAACTAGGTAATTTTGCCACAATCAATGCTTGCCCCTCTGATCGCCCTGGGCCCAGAATCTATTTACAATGACATCTTATTCACTATAAGGCCTTAGGGTGCTTTTGACGTGACAACGTCTTATAAATTGGTTAGCCGGGTGACACTTCAAGAAACTGCGTTACGCTGCGCTCACGTTATGCGCTCACAATGAGAGCGAGTGAGAGGCACGCGTCCCTTCCACTCGGGCATGGTTAGCCCGCCTAAGAGCGAGAGAGAGAGACATAAAAAGTGAAAGGCATGCGTCCCTTCCACTCGAAAACATTTTACCACTCAAAGTCGTTGTCACGTAAAACTTTCGCCCGTATACCGTCTTTACAGGCAACCATTTTTTTAGTCTTGTGCTTAATCGGACACTCATAGGTGCGCACTGTACTAGTACAGTCCGATTAATGTACTAGTACACCTTAATAGTACTATTAGTACTCAGAAATATAGCCGATAATATAATCATTTAACAATGTAAATTTGGTAATTACAAGCACTATACAGCGCTGTATAAGATTTTCTATGAATAAAACACACTGCGCTGAAAGCGATTTATACCAGTGCAGTGTGCTTACCTCCTATCTCGCTTACTCCGATAACATTATATGCAAGACGCTATTCTTTGTCTCTCGGACAGACCACAGACAAGTATTTCGGGCTTGGATAACTTAGTACACTGTACGAATCACAGAGTACTTTGTAATATACTGAAAGTACGAATAGTCCGATTAGGTCCGAATAAGAGTTCGCGTTTGGTAACGTTTCTTTTAGTACAGTGTCAAGTACCGTCACCTATTAGTACATAGTACATGTACTACTCAAGACTAGTGCTTTTATAAAGAGCCTGATTGACAGCTTAAAGGTAACCGGTAGGTGTGAATTCAAAGCAAACTGTACTTTATTCAATATATATACTTGTTTGAACATACCGAAAGCAGGGTTCCCTACCGCCGAAGCTGAAGCCGATTACCATCAGATGTTTTGATTTCAAAAATTGGTCTTAGGTTAAAGTTATTGACGAACATCTGCAGTTTAGTCGGTAGAGCTCTAGGGTTTCTATCAGCTGAGGTAAACATAGTTAGCAACAATCTAAACAGGAGTTTCATTTTCGAATTCTAAAAATCCGATGGTAATCGGCTCCAGTTTCGGCGGTAGGGCCCCAGGTACCGGTAACCTATTGACTATTCTATATTATCGACGAACCGTGTTGCAGGCAGCACGAACGACATTTCTTGAATTTATTGCATTCAGGTGGGTCATTTATTTATTTGCTACTCGACATAAAAAAAAAAAGTTAAAATTCATTGTTATAAAATATGCCATGTGCACGTTTCAGAAACAACGTCTCCTCAACTTGTTGAACAACTTCCTTTTCCTTTGCGAAAGAACTATTTTAGTAGCAAATGCTGAACTTATAACAACTACGACAAGCTGTCTAGGTTTAAAAGTTTCATGTTAAAATACAAAGTTAAGACACAATTTAATTAATCATTATCCTACACTTTGCTCAATTTCTTAACTTTGCGTTAACGTGCTTGATATAATTAAATATAAACAACTTATCGCTATTGTTATGTCTTCTTCGCTTAAACAATAAAGAATTTTGTTTTTAGGGTTCCGAACCTCAAAAGGAAAAACGGAACCCTTATAAGATCACTTTGTTGTCCGTCTGTCTGTCTGTCTGTCTGTCTGTCTGTCTGTCTGTCTGTCTGTCTGTCAAACATTTCTATGTCGAGAATGCGTGGAGGTATCAAGCTGAAATTTGAACTGTATACACAGGTCTACGGTCCCATGAAGTTAAAAAAAAATCAAACTGCTAAGTTTACGTAGAAAAAAGTTACGGCCGTTTATTCAGCAAAAAACGCATATTTCGACACACTCAAAGGAATCAAAACCTATAGGGTACTTCCCGTTAACCTAGAACTATGAAATTTGGCAAGTAACATCGTTATAGACTACAAGTACAGGAATAAATCTCAAAACTATACATTTGTAAATAGATCTAAAAAAATAGGGGGTCTATATTTTTTATAGGGTGTCGAAATTTCAAATTGAAACTACTAGTTCAAATGGGGTATCATATGAAAGGGCTTGATGTACACATTGCAAAATATATTTTATTTATTTTTTTCGACGCATTATTTCTTATTTATAATGAAAAATATCAAATTTAATAATGATACTACGTACCTACGGAACCCTCGGTGGGCGAGTCCGACTCGCACTTGTCCGGTTTTTTTTATTATGAGAGCGGGGAAAATGAGCATGTGGGTCACTTGATGGAAAGCAAGCACCACTACCCATGGAGATCAGTAACACCAAAAAAAGCGGCCAAGTGCGAGTCGGACTCACCCAGTAAGGGTTCCGTAGCAGCAAGTTATATAATATAACAGTTCTTGTAGTTCGTTGAAACTATGATCGATGTTTAAATAATAGTGTTTTTTTTTATTTAATTTATATAATTAAGTTATTGCTAAGTAGACGTTATAATTAGGTACCTAAATAATGGGATTTAGATCTAACTATATGCGAGCCCATATAGGCTTGTGATAGCTAAACAGTCGGGAACCTGCCCCCCGCGCGCTCCGCACCCGCTACCGTTCAAGCCACGCCCCGCGCGAATTATAATTATTATTTGCGCACCTATTACAGATTTATTATTATAAAATCATTATTTTCAATGTGTCTCTGGCGTGAACTATTTAGTTTAGAAATTAGAAACCTCAATATCATTTTTGAAGACCTATCCATAGATACCCCACACGTATGGATTTGATGAAAAATATTTTTTTGAGTTTCAGTTCTAAGTTTGGGGAACTCTCAAAATTTATTGTTTTTTTTCTATTTTTGTGTGAAAATCTTAATGCAGTTCACAGAATACATCTACTTACCAAGTATCAAAAGCATAGTTCTTATAGTTTCGGAAAAAGTGGCTGTGACATACGGACGGACAGACAGACAGACATGACGAATCCATAAAGGTTCCGTTTTTTGCCATTTGGCTATAGAACCCTAAAAAGGGATCGCCGATACGTTGCCAGCCTATACTCCTTCCTTTCTTTCTTTCTGGTGTCTTCACTCACTCGCAGGAACACAACAACCATAAAAGGAATTGTTATCTGGCTGCGGTATTCTGTGAGGTGGAGCTACTACGTGCTACTACCCCAGTTGGATAGCTTAAAAATATACTACACCCTACCTCTTTTTCACCAGAGCCTCGTTTGTCAGTCAGCAGGGTGCACCACGCGCAGGCGAGGTTGCCTTTGGTTCAAAGATGTTGATGAATCACTTACACCCCAAATCATAAAATTATTATAGATAGATTCTTCAATGCATAAACAGATTTGGAAGCAGTTTTGTTTATGCCACTTGAATTGAAAAAACATATCCTCCAGGCGGTTGTTTTTCACTTAGGAGTTCAATAAAGTTATACGTACATATATAAAAGTTCGATAAAGTCATACAGTACGTTAGGTATAAAGGCCTTAGGATGCTTATTGCAATTTGCTGATAAAATGTTCGCAAGGTAATGTTCAAAAATGTATATTCAGCAAAATTCATTGCAGCTTATAAAATCTTCCGGTCGTTCTGTCTGTCCGTTGCCATGAAACTCAAAATTTAGAAATTCTGACTTCGGATTCGTGTAGAGCATCAACAAGTAGTAATGTAAAGTGACCTTGGTTTTCCGAAAAAAAGTCGTTCTGTCTGTCCGTCCGTTGCCATGAAACGCAAAATTTCGAAATTCTGACTTCGGATTCGTGTAGAGCATCAAAAAGTAGTAATGTAAAGTGACCTTGGTTATCGGTTATCAATTCGGGATTAAAAAAAAAAAAAAAAAATTTCGTTATGGTGGCGCATGCTGCGCGTCCGATGTTTTTTAACATTACCTTTATATACTAGTCGTCGTTGTCGTCAACCCTTATTTATCCTACTGCTGGGATACGGGTCTCAATTGAAAGGATTTAGAGTATACTCCACCGCGCTGCTCAACTGCGGTTTGGCGGATGTCAGAGTTGTCAAACCGCCTAAAGGCCACTGACTTGGCTTGACGACTGTCATTTAACAACAACAGTCGGCTTAACTTGCCCTTCGAAGCACGGAGGAGCTCGAGGTAAATAAACCCATCCATGAAGAGGCTACGGTCGACATTACTTGACATGCGTGATCGATTGGACTGCCACGCGCAACCACACCATCAAGCTCCAATATGTAGGGATTATGAATTGTTGCGCCTAATGTCGATTTTGGGAAGTTACGATACGTGCAGGTGAGGTTGGCTTTGGCTCTAAAGATCGTGGTGAGTTACATAGATGCCAATTATATCAACTTTGATATTTTGACCAACGGGCTCGAAGCTATTTGGTTATTTGATAGTTTCATTTAATCGTTTAAAGCGCCCAAAAGCATGTACTTTAAAACCGATGGCCAATTCGAATTGAATTATTTTTACATCGCGGAATTGACCGAATTGAGACTTAATTATGAAATAAATGAAAATTTTATGATAGGCTTCATTCATTACTTACTATCAAATTTTATTGCGAGCAGAATACCATTATTAGTCAATAATACTGAAAGTAAAGCATCATATCATCATATTTCAATATAATCATATTATCATTTTCAATATAATTATTTTGGGGTGTAAGTGGTTTATCAACATCTTTTAACCAAAGCCAACTTCACCAGCACGTGGTGCACCCTGCTGACTGACAAACGAAGCTCTGGGTAAAAGAGAGGTAGGGAGCGTAATTGTAAGCTACCCGACTGGGGAATGTACCTCCACTTCACAGAATACCGCAGCCAAATAACGGTTCCCTTGAGGGTTGTTGTGTTCCTGCGAGTGAATGAGGTCACCAGAAAGAAAGGAAGGAGATGCTGCGTTGGCAGCGGGGATGGCGGCGCGCGAGCAATATTTAATGTTGCAAGCTTTAATATGGCTACGGTAACCGCTTCACATCAGGCGGGCCGTATGCTTGTCTGCCACCCGACGTAGTATAAAAAAAAAAAAGCTCTTCCATCCCTACCCGCTAAGCTTATTACTGTTAACTCAAGGTGAACAAGAAGAATAAGAGGTATTCGCAATCAAAAAATTCGACCTGAATCGGGCTCAGCTTTCTAATTAATAAAGACCATATTAAAAAGTTGGCCGTGTGGTTTCCGGCAGACTAGAATAGAATCACTCCGTCTCTTCCCGTGGATGTCATACAAGGCGACTAAGGGAAATACATTATCAAATATCGATCAGGCCTCCCCAACCCGTCTGGCCAGCGTGGGGAGTGTAGGCCAAATCCTCCTTCCGTCTATGACGGACGAGAGAGGGTCGTGCTCCTGTAGTGGAGACTAAAATGGACCTGATGATGATATGAATAATAACCAGATAATATTAATATGAACCAGAATAATGCCCACGCACAACGCTTTATAAACATATTGGCATCGATCCATAATCATCCAACTGTTGGGATACGTGTCTCCCTACAATTGAAGGAGGTTCCATCTTCCACCACGCTGCTCAACTGTGGGTTGGCGGAGGTTATAAACACATTCACAGCGATAAAGTAACAATATAATGTGCTAAACTGTCTTTTACTCAATGTTTGAGGAATGAACGTAACAGCTAAATAATGACTAAATGCATATATTCCATTATGCCACTCTTATCAAATCGGTGGATATTAATGTGACAAATATAGCTGACTAGATAAACTTGAAATCAAAGTTAGATATATTTTTGAACCCTTTGGATGTTATTTTTAGACACGACTGTACTAAGTTGTATTAAGGAAATCACACCCCTGCCACTGCACCATACAAATGGCACATCGTTTACTACTACATAAACAAGACATTTTTTACGGGACACCCGTCTCGTAAAAAATGTCTTGCCCACTATACATTCCCAACACTGTGTCTCCTGTGTAGCCAGAATTAACAGCGGCGACCACCAAATGTGATGCATGTGATGATGGTGATGATGGTGATGGAAAGCAATCACCACCGCCCATTACATAGTAATCAGCAACACCAAGAGGTCGCTGATCCGTTGCCAGCCTATTAAAGGAAAACTAGACTATGTTTTTGAAGGCTCCCATGTCGTATTTATTTGAGAAGGAAGTTGATTCCATAACTTCACAGTTCGTGGTAGAAAATGTCGTGAAAAGCGTACCGTAGTAGAAATTTTAGTGTTGGATTTCCCATTCATTGAGGAAGGCATTTATCATCACGCTATGACCAATAAGAACAGAGCATCAATGAAAAATGTTGCAAAGACGGGGAAAATTTCTCTCACTTAGTAGACGCAGACAAAGTTTCAGCTAGTTTCATATTATACAGAGTGATTAAGGTTAAACGACATTTAATATTAAGGTCGCACTAGCTTGTAAATATTTAAATTACAGGACAAGACGATGTTTTTGGGGGAAAACGCAATAATTTCCGCCACCTAAGTAAGATATGAATGGTAATTTCCCTTTGAGGCACGTTTTGTTACATTTTGCTCGACTTCCTCTGACCGCATAAATAACCGTAAATATTTGTAAGATTCACTTGGGAAAAATACTTTGTAACGGTCGTGTTGGTACTGACTCGCCTTGCCCAACGTACAAATCGTTTAAATGTTACTGTTAATGTAGGTTATTACAATTTATCACTTAATCAAGTTTTATGAAATATAATTTAAAGTGTTATGAAATATAAAGTAAAGTTTTATGAAATATAATTTTTGATCTTGTTTAAAATATTCTTCAATATTTCACAGATGATCTGCTTAACTCAAAAACCCTAATTTGCTGGTATTTTACATAGTTTACGGATGCACATTCGGGGTATTTTTTATTAAATTACAAATAACTGTAGTAACTCAATCACTTTATAACTTCTTGTCTTCAACTTGTTATTTGGATATTTCTACTATTATATCACTACATAGTATAAAACAAAGTCGCTTTCTCTGTCCCTATGTCCCTTTGTATGCTTAAATCTTTGAAACTACGCAACGGATTATGCTGCGGTTTTTTTTAATAGATAGAGTGATTCAACTGGAAAGTTTATATGTATAATATATGCATAACATAGTAGAAAAACACTGATAATTTAGAGGTTTCTAATGTGATGTCGTAAATAAACACATTTTTTTGCTCTTTCATTGCAAACGCTGGCTGAACCCAACGAGATTGATCAAAATAATGTAGTACAGTATTGTTCACCTTAAAATGGTCTACAAAAAAGTTCGCGATGGTATATGTCTATCTCTTAGTGGTAACACACAATAACCGTTATTTTATCCTTTGCTTTTTACAAGAAATAATGCCTTATTTACGAAGCGATTTTAAGCAATACAGAATTAATCCTTATCCAATTAAGTACCTTAAATACATTGCGCATTTAATATAGATCAATATGGCCCTTCACAGCATGTAATTTAAATGAATAGTTTAGAAGATATTACACATTTAAAATGCAGGGACATAACGGCTGTGGCGGTACCGGCCGCGGAGCCGGCCGCGGCGGCGTGTGCCTATAACTGGGGAAGGACTGGATAGGACAAAGCGCAAAGACCTTCTGTAGTACATTTAGTATCAGCATTGCACCCGTGCGAAGCCGGGGCGGGTCGCTAGTATAATAATATAGTTTTTAAGAAAATTAGGGAAATGAGTAACAAATTTTTTACAATTATAATATTAGTATAAATGTGAAAAATTTGTTACTCATTCACGTAAAAATCGCTGAACGAATTTGAAAGAAACTTTGATATACCACAAAGACAAAATATGACCTTTTTTGCGCGAACTAAGTCGTGGGCTAAGTAATTCATAAACCTTCAGAAATCGCCGATTAACGACGTGTGAACCAATTTGAGTAAACTGTATTAGATTAAAACAAATTCTGCAGTGATGACACATGTTTTTAAATGGGTTGTCAGAAAAATTTATTGATGAAAAACTAAAAAGTAGTTTTTAAGCAAGTATTGTTTAAATGAATTATTATTACTACAATTACCTAATGTTAAAATTTATTGATAATTTATTGCTACAGGCTAGATAACATTTTTTTTCTTTCTATTTAGTTATGTAGGGACGTCAATAATATAACCATAGGTGAAATAATTACGATTCGATAGCACAAAATTCTCTCGAGATATGTTAATTTGAAAATCACAATTTTTGACTTTCCCGAAAACGCTCCATACAAAAGGATACTAAATCGCAGTTTTGTATTTTGTATGCATCAAATCCGAAATTTGTACGACAGCTATGTTAAATATTACGTTTATGTAATTAGTATCATAATAAAATTTATAGTTTTATTACTTCTCCAATGGCAATATTATATTTTAATAATTTCATACTTTTAAAATGGACTTTCCCGCCAAACTTTGATCGACCCTAAAACAAGTCGGACGGAAGATATTAGAATGAAAGTTTGTAGATCTTTATAGTTTTGTGTATTTTACGATATTGTTAAATAATTTAAACAATTTTTGAACGTTGTCAACAAATTGCCTAATATATTTATTCAAAAACCTTTACAATCGAAATTTATTATATTATAAACGTTTCCTTTTGCTTAGAGGTTTTATTTATGGTTGTCAAAATTTTGTAAGAAAATCATCATCATCATCATCATCAGCCTGTATTTATCCACTGCTGGATATAGACCTTCCGACACGAAATAACGAAGTATGTAATGTCAATTTTCTTCTTGAATTTTCTGATATCGTGCACTGAAAATTCTTAACTAAGCGGTAAAACTCGTTAAGAGTACGTGGTTTTACAAGGCGTAAGCTATTCAGTTTACAGTTTTCAAGTTGTTTTACCACAGCCTTTGAATTACCTTTTAGTACGGGTTATCTTTGAGGTAGCTGACGCAAGGGTAATAGAATACAGTGTTCTTCAGAACCGAGTGTCGTGCGTTTTATTACTCTCTGAGAAGGCAAGCCTATATTATGTGACGGAGGGTCTAATGTATGCCTACATTACAAATTACAATGCGTATACAATTTATATCTACTTAGTTATTTAGTATTTTTGAACATGTTGACGAGCCCGGTGGTTAAATGGCTAGCAATGGCTACTTTGACTCCGAGGTCGCGGGTTTGATCCCCGCACAAGACAAACATTTGTGTGCATAGAAATGTCTGTTTGTCTTGGTCTGGGTGTTTTTTTATGTATTATGAGTATGCATTTAAAAAAAATGAACATATTTAAGTATCAGTTGTCTAGGTTACTAAAAAAGAAATATTGTAGTCTCTTTTCTTACAGAGAAAAAAATTACAATCTCTGTGTACGAGCTAGGTTTTTGTGTCAATAGTGCTAGTGCGCTCCATAAAGCCTCATAAGACCGGTAATTTTGAGACAATATTAGAGTTTATTACTTCTACAAAAACAATAAAAACATACGCCGGTGATTTTAAAATAAGTAGTTTTAATCGGATAGAATGAGTTGCGAGGAGACGAAACGACGTCGACGAGGTCAGACGAGACAAGACAAGATAACAAATAAATATACCCATATTATAATACATACAACGTTATAACCATTTGGGGTGTAAGGTGCCAACTTCACCTGCACGTGGTGCACCCTGCTGACTGACAAACGAAGCTCTGGCGAAAAGAGAGGTAGGGAGCGTAATTGTAAGCTACCCGACTGGGGAATGTACCTCCACCTCACAGAATACCGCAGCCAAATAACAATGCCCTTGAGGGTTGTTGTATTCCTGCGACTGAGTGAGGTCATACATAAGTGTGTTGGTCCATCATCATCATCATTATTAGCCTGTATCTACCCACTCCTGGATATAGGCCTTTCCCAATGCTTTCCACCATATGCGACCCTCCGCTTTCCGCATCCAACCGCTACCAGCCACTTTTTTGAGATCGTCCTTCTAGAGAGGGGACGCCCTACGCTTCGTCGCCCTATACGTGGCCGTGGAGGCCAGAACCTCCCCTATCTCCCGATCTGTTTCACATTCGACTCAGAGGGGAGGTGAGTGGGTCGCCTTATAAGAGAGTCAGGGAATAGCTATACTGTACGTAGTACTATTACTTATACTGTGGCACTGGCCTCTGCCAACCAGCAGTTGAGCAGAGTGGTGGAGTATGCACTAAACCCGTTCGATTGAGGGGAGACCCGTATTACAGAAGTAGGTTGAATAAGGATTGATGACGACTAACCATACATATCACACTAAAGGTGAATTGCATTCTGTTTCAAATAATCGATGCCTATCATATGCCCAATCATAAGGTTGGCTTTAAGTGCAAAAATCATCATCATCATCAGGTCTTTTTAGTCTCCACTACAGGAGCAAGACGCTCTCTCGTCCGTCCCAGACAGAAGGAAGATTTGGCCTACACTCCCCACGCTGGCCAGACGGGTTGGGGAGGCCTGATCGATGTTTTATAATGTACTCGTATTTCCCTTAGTCGCCTTGTACGACATCCACGGGAAGAGACGGAGTGATTCTATTCTAGTCTGCCGGAAACCACACGGTCAAAATGTAGATGAATAACTCCCATCCCCATGAATTTGACCAACAAGAAGATTTTTTTAAAAATATATTTTGTTAATTTATTTATATTGAATAGTTGACAAAAGACTCATTAAATTTACATCAACGCAATTTCATTTACGATAATCTCTCTACGGTTGATTGTCATTAGATTAGTTTGCTGATTAAATGGTGTATAGCTGCCTTAGGAGAGCGAACGCCAAGCTTATAACGCAACCAAATTAATATAATGCGAATAATATTGTTTTAACGTATCGTTGATAATCAACTAATAATTCTATTACACAGTATATACCTAATATATAATATAAAGGTCTGTATTAGTTAATCTATTATTATTCATTTCCCAAAAGGAAATTACTAATGTTTATCATTCGTTCTGTTACCTAAATAACGCGCATATACCTACGTATACTGCGGTTATATATTGTATTTCTCAAAGTGTACATATTATTTTATTGACATTGGCTATTTGTATAATTTTATTTTGTGATTTGACCTTCATCTTCTTTAGCATGTATCTACCCACTGCTAGATACCTACACATAGCCCTTTCCCAATGTTTTACACTGAATACGATCCTCCGCCTTCAGCATCCAGTCGCTTTCTAGAGGTCTTCGGACCATCTAGAAGGAGAGCGTCCAAGTATTCCCTCAGAGAGACCCCTCCCCCATCGCTCGCTGTGTGACCTTTAGATTTTGGAATAACCTGATGGTCAGTGTCCAAGTCTCTTTATGCCAAGGCCTTATTACGAGTATCTACCAAATGACTTTCGTAATAATAAATCAGTGACTTGGAATAAGCAGTTTTTAGGGTTCCGTACCCGAAGGGCAAAAAGGAACCCTATTACTAAGGCTCCGCTGTCCGTCCGTCCGTCCGTCCGTCTGTCACCAGGCTGTATCTCATGAACCGTAATAGTTAGACAGTTGAAATTTTCACAGATGATGTATTTCTATTGCCGCTATAACAACAAATACTAAAAACCGGAATAAAATAAATATTTAAGGTGGCTCCCATGATTTGTTTTTTGCCATTTTTAAAGATAATGGTATGGAAACCTACGTGCTCGAGTCCGACTCGCACTTGGCCGGTTTTTATTTTGCGTCACACATAGTAACTACAAAAGCCGCACGTAGCCGTTTTTGACTTCCCTCTTGGTAATGTGAGAAGATATCAGTATGGAAAATATATAACATAAAAAGCCTAGGGTAAATAGTCAAACAAAGCTCAAAATGATTTTAAATATTGGGTATCTACTTTTCGACAATTGCTTAAATAAAAAAATATATTTTGGGATAAATAAATAAATAAATTATGTATATTATTATTATATAAATAAATAAAATAATTTGTCTGACAAAATTTGCCTGACAAAAATAAATAAATATTGTCAGACAAATTACACAGCGCCATCTAGCCCCAAAGCAAGCGAAGCTTGTGTTATGGGTACTAGACAACTGATAAACATACGTACATACATTTTTTTTGTAAATACATACTTATGATACATAGAAAACACCCAGACCAAGACAAACAGATATGTTCATGCACACAAATGTTTGTCCTGTGTGGGAATCGTTGCCACCCACGAGCGTTGGTGTCGAAGCCGCGTCATTGACCGCTACGCCACCGAGCTCGTCAACATCAGGGATGTACTCGTAAGATGTTCATCAACATCTTTGAACCAAAGCCGACCTCACCTGCACGCGGTGCAGCCTGATGACTGACAAACGAGGCTCTGGCGAAAAGAGATGTAATAGCGTATTTTTAGGGTTCCGTACCTCAAAAGGAAAAACGGAACCCTTATAAGATCACCTGTCTGTCTGTCAAGACCCTCTATGTCGAGAATACGTGGCGGTATCAAGCTGAAATTTGAACTGTATACACAGGTCTACGGTCCCATTAAGTTGTAAAAAAAACAAACTGCTATATTTACGTAAAAAAAAGTTACGGCCGTTTATTCAGCAAAAAACGCATATTTCGACATTCTCGAGGGAATCAAAACCTATAGGGTATCCCGTTGACCTAGAACTATGAAATTTGGCATGTAATATCGTTATAGACTACAAGTACAGGAATAAATCTCAAAACTATAAATATGTAATTAAATATTAAAAAATAGGGTGTCTATATTTTTATAGGAGGTCGAAATTTCAAATTGAAGTTACTAGTTCAAATGGGGTATCATATGAAAGGGCTTTATGTGCACATTGCAAAATATATTTTATTTATTTTTTTCGAAGCATTATTTCTTATTTATGATGAGAAACATCAAATTTATAATGATCCTACGTACGGAATCCTCGGTGGGCGAGTCCGACTCGCACTTGGCCGGCGTTTTTTTAAGTTGCCCAGTCGGGCAGGACTGTGGCAGTACCTCCACCTCACAGAATACCGTAGCCAAATAACAATTCCCGTGAGGGTTGTTGTAGTGAGTGAAGTCACCAGAAAGAAAGGTAGGGGTATAGGCTGGCAAAGGATCTGCTACCCCTTGCTGGTGTTGCTGATCTCCATGGGCGGTGGTGATTGCTTTCCATCAGGTAACCCACATGCTCTGACCCCCTCCCATATAATTAAAAACAAAAAAAATAATAAGTCAATAGGTATAAATAATCCGATAATGTATAAACCTATTTGTCTTGCTTTTACAAAATGGCGGAACGAATCGATGTGTTCTTTTACATAATATACTTATTCAGAAAGTGTTAAGTTCTTAAAAGCGTGCACTTAAGTAAATCTGTGGCTTAGAACTAGTTATAGGTAAAATATTTTGGCTCGCTTGCGTGTATTGATAAGAAAATCAAATCTCCAAGCTAAATAAATGGTTGTGCGACACGCAAGTTCGTCTTGGGAATTCGTCCTTTAACCCACAAAGCGACATATTTCATCATTAGGCCAGGCGGCTGGGGACGATTTTATATGCATCGTGCGTAGTATAATTACGATTTGACTTTAATATTTGTAAATTGCTTTAGTTACAGTTTGAACACATAAGTAATTAAGAACTGTGTTTATGGAGACTGGTACGTTTAAACATATTAGATTTAATGTTTGACACATACATTTTTTGGTTAGAAATTGAGTCATTTTAAAGAGAGGTAGGGAGTGTAATTTGTAAGCTACCCGACTGGGTAGTCTATATATGTATGTATGTACCTCCACCTCATCGAATACCGCAGCCAAATAACAATTCCCTTGAGCGTTGTTGCGGTCCTGCGAGTGAGTGAGGTTACCAGAGAGGAAGGAGATGCTGCGTTGGTAGCGGGGGTGGCGGAGCGCGAGCAATATTTTATGTTGTGAGCGTTAATATGGCTACGGAAACCGCTTCACATCAGGCGGGCCGTATGCTTGTTTGCCACCCGACGTAGTATAAAAAAAAGATAAACCTTGGGTCCTAACGGCTAAGCTAAAGCCGATTTCCATCGGATATTTTAATCCTGAAAATCAAACTTCAGCTTAGATTTATTGTACTTGTGTTTTAGAAACTCAGCATTTCTACCAACTAAGCTGTAGGTGTTTGTCAATAACTAAAATGTAAAACCTATTTTTCGAATCAAAATCTTCTATGGTAATCGGCTTCAGCTTCGGCGGTAGGGCCCCTGGTTTTGAAATATTATTAACGGTTTTAAAGATGTCGGATAAATCAACATAGGAACTTGTACTAATGTTATAAAGCTGAAAAAAAAATTTGTTTGGTTGAATGCACTGTTTTCAGGAACTTTTGCTCCGAACTGAACAAATCTTTTTGTATTTGATAGCCTATTTATCGAGAAAGGCTTACATAACATAACGCTACGACCAATAGCAGCGGAACACCATTGAAAAATGTTGCAAAAACGGGGAAAATCCTTTTTCCTATATCTTATGACGCAGACGAATTTGCGCGGTTCAGCTAGTCAATTTCAAGACGACATTTTGGATTCAAAACGAAATAATTGTACAATGTTATAATAAAACACTTGTACTGTTCCACTTAATTATATTTAATTTTACCGACCGGTTTCGCCTAAGGCATTATCAAGGTAAACAGATGGTATATGAGTTTCTACAAAAAGTGGTACAGATGGTATATGAGTTTCTTCTGTAGAAACTCATATACCATATATATATATATATAGGTATATATGGTATGAGGTATATGAGTTTCTTCTGTAGAAAAGTTTCTGTGTTTTGTAAGGAGAAGATGCATTCGCAGACATGTCAGCTATGTAAGACAACGAATAAGCATACGAGGTCATCAGTACCTCTTACGAGTACATACTCGTTAAATGATTTACACGAAACGAATCGTTAAACGAAGCACACATGTGCTTCGTCGATTATAGCAAATCATTTAACTATGTCACACGATTACACGTTACACGATTGCCCCAATTGACAAACTTGTAACGAAACGATAAAAAGATACATAACATACTTAATTATTACATATATTTTTTCTAAGCTTCAGTACGTATGGTTATCTAAAAAACCTGGTTTAAAAAGCTGAAGTTATGAACCTACGTCGCCTTAAATACTCTAATGTCAGCACATTACCCAAAGCCTTCTTTGCTTGGTCTATGAAGCTGTAGTCACGAGTCACGCACGATACAAACTGGAAAATCTGACCCAAAGGATATGCGAGGAAAGCAACAAATTCGAATGAACGCATAGTTGAATGCAGAGTGTAATGAAATTAAAACATTTTGGAACAAGTTAGTAACTTATTTATGCCATGGCCGCATTGATACAACGGATGTTAACTTGCTAACTTTGACGTTAGGACGATCTCTTGATCGTGAAAGTTTGAGACCACGGGAGATTGTGATACTAATAGAATATATTCTACATGTACATACATAATAGGTATCGATATCTCTGCATATAATACTAAATAAGCATATATTTGTCACACAAAAATATTAAACTATCTCTCATCGAACACAACTTTCTTCTTCAATTCTGTTACAATTTTTTACAAGGTGGTCGAGAGGCTAGCAATGGCTACTTTGACTCAGAAGTAGCAGGTTCGATTCCCAAACAAGACAAGAATTATTTGTATGTATGAACTGAACATATGTTTTGTCTGGGTATTTTTCATGTATGTATTTGTAAAAAAAAATGTATTTAAGTATATTTATCAGTTACTAGTTCTCGCCCTCATGAATTTTGGTTATAAATATAGCGCCAAAACGTAGTCCATGCCAAAATCATTGGACATAATATCATTATTTAGAATTATCTTCATTGACATTAATTGTAAATAATTAAAAAAAATAACGTAATTATTTAATACATATTTTATCGGATTTTATTTTAACATAAAAATATTAATTTTAATTTACTGCATCAATTTATTAATATGGGTAATTGTGACGGCGTGGAATATTTAATTACAAACAATAGTTTGTTTAACATTCTTAATTTTGATAAGTATTGTCATTGATTGCACGGTATCAAAATGTTTTATAGAAACGCAAATACCATATGTTGACCTTGATAATGACTTAAAGCGAAATCGATCGGCATAAATAAATTTAATTACGTGGAACTGTACAAATGCTTTAAATATAACTAAATAATAATAAAGTTTATACAACAATATATAAAATTTTACCTTGAGTTTTCGATCCTTTGATAGAACATCAGACTGTTTTTAAAAACCATTATGATTTATTAAAAATACGTGTAAGACATGTCTAAGTGCCCACAAGGGCCGCGTGGTAGAATAAAGAATTTAATTTAATTTATTATTTTACTAGTGAGACGTGTCAGTTGTACAAGAAATCTAGTATGTAGGCGGATTCTGGTAAATTTTAATATGCTAATGTGAGCAGATAGGTTCACAGTCCCTGGGGTACGCGCCCTCATCTAACTTACTAGTAGATTTTAGACTCTCTCCGTATTTTTTTTTAAACACCAATAAATTGAGATACCAAATTTAATATTTTTCATGCAAACCGGCCTGTACTTTTACGATCCTAAACAATATTGTTTTATTGCTGTGTAGACAGAGGAAGATATAGACAAATTGATAGTTTCCATCGCATAATAATCATAATCACAACCACAATTACAACCACAGCCACAACCACACAATCACAATCATAATTACTTCTTAGAAATATAGGCACAATAATTAGGTGAGCGCAAACTAAAAAAGACAAACTTACGCTATCTTTATGTAAGGAAATGAGACCGATTGGCACGATTTTTGGATGTGCGTCACCTGCTGGTTATTTCTATGGTAGGTAAAATAATTAGCTAAACTGTTACTATCAGGCATGAATATGTCAGATTTTTTATAGGGCTGTCATATAACAATATGACAGCCCTATAAAAAATCTGACATATTCTCTAAACCTGTCAGGCGTAGCGATAGAGTTCGCTACGCCGCCGCTTGTCAGGCGTAGCGATAGAGTTCGCTACGCGCCGCCTGTCAGGCGTCTATGAAACTTAGTGTTGTCTATGTATACAATAGAGATGTTCAAACTAATCAGTTATCTGTTCTCTGCAAAGAGTTCTTTAAATTTATACCTATAAGGTGATACTCTGCACGCATATTTATAAATTAACAAGATTATTTTTCACTCACGCGATTGTCTAACAACTTAAGAGCCCAATTACATTTGCACGCTGACGAGCTCTCGCGCAGTACTAAACCCGCGAAGGCCGCCGGTGCATCGTTTTTTGTAGTAATTTTGAAATTAAATTTATCGTTTTTATTGAAATAAGATAATAAATTCATGCTACAAAGTTTATTCATCATGAAGTAACAATTATTCTCGTATAAATTTTGCTCAATAATATTATCGTTTATTCGAGAAATTAACAGTTTACTTAAAGTGATTTTCGAAGTTTTTTTGGTTAAAAGAATGTTTTTTTTCTATATTAAATCAATGATATTTCAAAATTCCGAGGCCGCTATGTACTATACGACTATATAACAAATAACATTCTATTTTTTTTATTTCATTTGTTTGGAACAGTACTACAATCCAGGACCTCAAAATAGTGATTGCGCGCATTTTATGAAAAACTTTCTCTGCAATTTTGTGTTTATTTAAAAAGTTATGCAAAATTTACAAAAAGGGAGGCCGCTACGTACTATGACAATAGCTATTCTGTACTATTCAATAAGTCAACATTGTTAATGTAGTTTTGTTTCCGAGATCAAGAACGCCAAAATTGGCCATTTTACGCAAAAATCACAGTCAAAATGTAATATGGCTCTTAATAACTACGTGTTTTATTCAAAGAATAGGTAAATATTTATGACTTGTGGATACACTTCTGTCTAGACGTTAGACGTCTAAGACACACTTCATATGTAACCGTCATTATCATAAACAAGCAATAGATCGAGATACATTGCACTTTATTAAGCTGGCTTCACAGACTCGTTTCAATTAATTGTCGTACTGTAGGGGAATATCTGTAGTACTAGTAACATATTTATACTATGGTTTAAATGGGTATACAACGAAAAAGTTATGTGTTAGAAAGATATTGCAAACTCGTTGACGACTAGAACCACTGCGACGCTCAGTTTTAAAATCTTTTTCTAAGAATCTGTTTTCTGCCCATATTTCTATATTATATCTATAATCATGAAACACATTTGCAACACTGCTTTTCATCGAGGCGAGCCGTATGCTTGTTTCTGTATTATATATATAAAAACAACAGAAATTTCCGAAAATACACATCTATAAGATCTCGGATGCAGATTACTTACGCGCTAGCTTAACGACCTGAAATGAATCTTGGCTTCCGCCAAAGGCCTCTGCGACGAGACAGATATTATGTCTATGTGATCGAGAGCTCAAAAATAAAATATACTATTGCTGTGGAATAGTTTCTTTTTGTTCACCACTTTTGTTCTGAAGCCGATTACCGTCGGATTTTTGGTTGCTAAAATCAAAGTTTAGCTTAGCTGATAGAAACCATAGAGCTCTACCGACTAAGCTGAAGATGTTTATTATTAACTTATGCCTTCTCCTTTTCAAAATAATCGGCTTCAGCTTCGGCGGTAGGCCCAATCTGCAAATAATAGTTTTACATATAAATAAAAAAAAAAAACCCCGTGTACATAACTGAAATAGTTAGACTATTAAAATAAAAATATATTTTTAAAAATATATTTTTTTGTATTATCACTGAAACTGAAAGTGACCTTTACAGCAGCTGTATTGAAAATAATTTATTTCTGTCACAACTGTCTAGCATGTCTTAAAAATAATTTCTTTTAGTATTCAGTTGTAGAGAAATCCCTAAAGGCTATTACTATGGACAGAAGGAATCATTGATTTGAGCAGTGCAGATTATTCCAGTCACAACCACCCGCTGGGCTTCTAGGCTCTGGAATACAAAGTTATTGCACGAAGTAAAATCTATTGTTATTTTTATATATTATAGTGGCCGTCTTTGAAGATAAGAAAATATAGTTAGAAATAATATTTACTAGTTAGTACATACGACAACACGCGTGTGGTTTAATAAAACTTCTATATTTCATTTTTTTTCCTTTTTTAATTATACTGCGAGTGATTGGGTACTTGGGTGGAAGACAAGCATTCGGCCCGCCTGATGTAAAGCGGTTTCCGTAGTCATATTAAAGCCCGCGACATGAAATATCGCTCGCGCGCCTCCACCCCCGTTGCCAATGCAGCAGTTCCTTCCTTTCGTTCAAAATACCTTATACTAATTACCCAGATAAAAACATTTTTCAGTGGAAATTCCAGTAAAATTTAAGCAGCCGCTCTGAAGATAACCCCGGAGAACAAAAAATATTATAATTTTATTTAGGTATATGTTTGCAACACTAATGCCAACATTCATATAATTATTTAAATAGTTGATTTCGGCCAACTTGACAGAATATTACACTTCACTACGACACTTCCTTCGGGTATTTCACAATTATAATAATGGCACCGACAGATACACGGTACAGTAAAAAGGTACTATCGACTCAACATGAACCATTTATGTAGAGAGCAAAGAGGTAGAAGCAAAATGGAAATGTTGCCATCAGATTATACATTGCATTATAAATATTTAATATATAAAAATTGACCTCCCCGCCTAGGCATCCCAACTAGGCGGGGGAGGTGAATTTTTCAATTTTTTAAATATTTATAATGCAATGTCTACGCAACATTTCCATTTTGCTTCTTCCTCTTTGCTCTCTACCTAAGGGGTTCATGTTGTGTCGATAGTACCTTTTTACTGTACCGTGTATCTGTCGGTGCCATTATTATAGTTGTGAAATACCCGAAGGAAGTGTCGTATTGAAGTGCTCTCTACGCAAACTACATGCACAAGATACAGGGGGTTTATTATGAAATGAAAATAGAAACTTTCGATAGTTCTGATTGTTAAAGTCGTTCCAGTATACTTTGTATAAACTAGAATATTATGTTGGTATTTTATAAATCATGTAAGTACTTTACAGAACACATTCATTTGTTACTACTTGTTCCATATCAGATTAATTACAACATAAATTGGTTAGCATGACTTCCTTGAAGACATGCCCGCCATTACGATTTCCTTTTTCAAGTTACTTTACAATACAAAAGTTATTAGCATGATTTCTGGGAAGCCATGTCGCCATGACGATTTCCTTTCTCAAATTAGTTTACAGAATAAAAGATGTTAGCATGACTTCAGTGAAATCATGTCGCCATTTTGATTTCCTTTCTCGAATTAGTTTAAAGTATAAAGGTTGTGAGCATGACTTCCGTGAAGTCATGCTCGCCATTACGATTTCCATTATCAAATTAACTTACAGTATAAGAGTTGTTAGCATGACTTCGGAGAAGTATATTAGGGAGCGAGACGATGTTAGACTTAATGTAGCATTAAGACATTATTCTCAGACAAGCAGCTGAAGTGGTAACATCAAATTGTCATCGTATTTGTTAGAATCTTATCGAAGCGTTTAAACAGTGTAACTGACATCGGTTATTTTATTCGTAATAAAAGTATTGTGCAATTAAACCGAGTTATCAATTGCTTCAACCTTGAGGACCTAATATGATTTTCCTAAAATACTTATTTTTTGCTGTACGTACGACTGAGAAATTATTGAGAGTATTCCATCCATAATATGTAATTTAGACAAGAAATTATGCCGTATTGATTCAAAAGTTAACATTCACCGACTGAATCGAATTATATTCGTATTTGAAAATATTCGAACTTCTTACCGAAACTTTGGATTTTCACTTCGAAGAAGGCCCCCAGTCTATTACACAGGGACCCTTACAATGCTCCTACAGTATATGTATAAATTTATGTTCATTTCAAAAACAGTATCTATGTGTAGCGAGATATACCAAAAGGCAAATTCTCATATTTATTTTACATCGTAGAATGAAAGTCGACCGAATCGAGATTGAATTATGAATAGACTGAAAATGGTATAGTTACTTTCATTCTTAGATTAATATTTTTTTGATCGAATTGTGTTATAGTCACACTTTGCAATTTTATAATGTGATACGTGAACACCAAATGTCAGTTTGAGATTTAAAAAAAATAAATATGTGTAAAAAATGAAAAAAAATCTTCTAACTTCGTAACGTCCACCATCTTTATTACAGAAAGTAAACGTTTACACGTCATTTGCTTTCGGGTGTAGAGTGACATTTGTGTCGTGTTGTGCGAAATGGCTTGGATATCCTCCAAATATGCCATCTAGATAAACCACAAGAACTTTTACTGTTATTATTGGGCGATGAAAGAACAGCCATACTATTGTTATATATATTAAAATAAGAATTAACTCCCGAACGTATGCTGGAGCATCACTCGAGAATGGGTCGACGGATTTGAATTCGCAATTGTAAGGAGAAGACTTGTGTAAATCATATAAATACCGGGTAAAAAAACAATGGACAAAGTTGGGCCGGGGCTTGTGAGTTTGTTTATTTGTCCTTCTTTTACATCGAAAAGAATCAAAAAAATTAAATCAGTTTTTACGGGGACATAGGCTCCTTTTTATCCAGGCAAAACATCTTATGAAAAAAAAGACCACGTCGGCAAATTCGCGGGTACAAGCTAGTAAAATATATATTGATTAATAATCGTACCGCCTTACGTAAAATCGTTTGTAATACAAGAGCTATTGCTGATGCAATGGCATCCCTCGAACTAAAGCAGCATATTCCCAAATGTGTTTACCACAGTATTACAACAGTACAACAGTATTATTTTACAACAGTATTATTTCGCTTCTTCGGTCTTTGTTGGGAGTTGGGATTGTCTTCGTTGAGCACCATATGCCCTACTGTTTAGCTAGAGCCCACCAAGCCACCACCAAGTGCAGCTGAGGTTGATTTGGCCGTCAAGCACCAGCTTCGTGAAGCACCATCAGGTGTTCATCAGGAACGACCATCAGGAAGCAACATCAAAATTTTATAATTATTATGAAGATAACATGGCCTGCACAACGACTACCTTTGTGCGTTTATATTCTACGTTATAACTTTAAAGGCGAGTAAAGTCAGCTACAAAACCTAGTATGTCTGTATGTCTACACGTGTCAAATATATACAATCCACATTTTCCCATGCGTTAACATGCCAGATTCGTGCAGCTGTAGGTTAAGTAGAGGATCTCTCTTGTGGTTTCTTTTTCAGAATTTCCGAATGCACTTTGCTCGTGTATTTTGTTTTTCCCTTTTTCGTATATCCTGGCTTCCTTTATGCTCGAGTAGTTGTGAGAATGGAATAATCGAGTTATATCAGGCGAAAGAATCGTTTGAGAGATTTGGCGCTAGATATTGTGATACAAGATTAAATTAACCCTATGTTTATGGTTTGTTTGAGGAATATTTTTAGAATATCATTATCATAACTTAACCTTAGAGACGTCCACTGCTAAACATTATCCCCTTTTAGGAATATGGAACTCCTCTATGGATACTCTGGGTCTTATTCTCATTATTGTTCGCTTTACGCGTTTGTACTCGTACATTCTGCTCTATGATTATTTATCTACACTACGCATATCCCGTAATTTGATCGGTACAAGTAAGGTTTCAACCGTTTAGTTCACAGAAAAATATATATATACTTCTATGTATACTCGCTAGATGCAGAAACAGTTGATAAAATCAAGCTATATAATATGTTATGTGTTTTCTTTTTTTTTTTTTTTTTATACTACGTCGGGTGGCAGACAAGCATACGGCCCGCCTGATGTGAAGCGGTTACCGTAGCCATATTAACGCTCGCAACATAAAATATCGTTCGCGCGCCGCCACCCCCGCTGCCACCGCAGCATCTCCTTCCTGGTGACCTCACTCACTCGCAGGAACACAACAGCCCTCAAGGGAACCGTTATTTGGCTGCGGTATTCTGTGAGGTGGAGGTACATTCACCAGTCGGGTAGCTTACAATTATGCTCCCTACCTCTCTTTTTGTGTATTTTTTGCAGTTCGTTATGAAATTATTCTTAAGTATTCTTAAAGAATAATTAAGAATACACACTCATAACAAAAATTTGAACATTTCCAATACATACAAGCAAGTACATTCTTTTAGCATACGTAGAGAAAAAAATACATTTTATTTTCTAGACCGTATTCCATTAGCACCGGAGCGCTAAAATGTGCAAATTTTATTTTAACATCAGGCATTAGGACAGAGATAGTTAAAAATTACGAGTGGGACACGACATTTACATTTCATTACAAGCGATAGACGTTAATAACAATTAAGTGCCCAGTTAGCGAACTACTAATTAGTTCGGTATGAGTCAGCTTCGAAGCAAACAGTAAACAAACATCAACTTTGATAATGGCTGCGGGGCTAAACAAAGAAAGTAATTTTCTCTTGCGTACATTACATCTATTTTCTTCCGAGTATATTTATTGAAATTGTAGCTACCTGGAGGATATATGTACAACTAGCTGTGTCACGCGGTTTCGGTTTTAAATGGTCGTTGCATGATGTTGGATAATAAATAAATAATTCAGGACATAACGCCATCTAGTCTCAAACTAAGCAAAGCTATAGATTTTTTTTATACCATGTCGGGTGGCAGACAAGCATACGGTCCGACTGATGTGAAGCGGTTACCGTAGCCATATTAACGCTGGCATCATAAATATCGCTCGCGCGCTGCGTGCCATTCGCAGCAACTCCTTCCTTACTGGTGACCTTACTCACTTGGTACTAAATAACTGTTTTTTTTTTTGTAAATACTACAATAACATTGGGGAAGGCCTATATCAAACAGTGGTAGTACAGACTGATGATGATGATGACTACATAACAAAAAATTAAAAAATCAGGCCATTGATATTCATAGTTTGTTAGCATAAATTTTCTAAGACGCTAAGTTAATGCATATAATTTATTTTGTTTGAGGTATAGGCCCACCCAGTGCTTAAAATGCGACGGTCCAGCCTACCACTGCGACGGTCCAGCCTACCACTAACAGCATCCAGACCAGAATAGTGTTGTCGCTGGAGCGCAGCATGCCCAGTATCGACGCGCACCGTTTGTGTACAGTGTGGAAGTTGTTGTCACGAGCATCCGTAAACATGCCGGATGCACTGCAGCAGCGCTTTAGCCGCAACACCGCCCTGAACGCATCATTATTGTATACGCGCAAAGTGTTGAATGATTTTGAGTATATCTGGTGCATAGTGCGCAGGTATATAGCGAATGACATACGATTAAAAAAATCCTAGAATAAGCCTATATAACCTTTCTCAGAAAACAAGCTATCAAATACAAAAATCTACAATACAATAATTTATATTAAGATTTTTACTGAAAGAAAACTACTAAAAAAAAATGGGGCGTGGCTCTGTCACGGACACGGTCGTTGTAGGTGAATAACGACTTCTAGTAGTATATGCACTAAAATTATCTCAAAATGGCAGCGCTTCCCCCTCTCCCGCAAGCGATGTTCATTGATCCATCGTTTATCCAGTGGTGTGATAGAATTTTTGATGTAGCCCATAGATTCGAAACTACAACGCTAAACTGTATACCCCGATTTTGTTATCATTACATTTTCAGCGAAATTCATTGAGCTTATGAAATCGTCCGGTCGTTCTGTCTGTCCGTTGCCATGAAACTCAAAATTTCGAAATTCTGACTTCGGATTCGTGTAGAGCATCAAAAAGTAGTAATGTAAAGTGATCTTGGTTATCCGATATCAATTCGGGATTTCGAAAAAAAAAAAAATCGCTGTGGTGGCGCATGCTGCGCGTCCGATTTTTTGGATTGCCTCTGTGTGGTAGCAAATTTAAAGATGTGAAAGTAACCTATATTACTTTGGAAATATCTAATTTAATCATGCAAGTTAAGCAACAGAGATCTATGGATGAGTTTATTTATCTCGATCTCCCCGTACTTCGGAGGGCACGTTAAGCAGTCGGTCTAAGCTGTTGTCATTCGATGACAGTCGTTAAGCTAAGTCCGTGACTTTTGAAAACATTGGTCTTCGCCAAGCCACAGTTGAGCAGCATGGAAAAGTGCGCTCTGAATCGCTTCGATAAAGGGAAGACCCGTATCCCATCAGTGATGTATGGGATGATGTCGACTAGATAAAATCCAATCATCACCATCATCATCATCAGGTCATTTTAGTCTCCACTACAGGAGCACGACCCTCTCTCGTACGTCCCTGACAGAAGGAGGATTTGGCCTACACTCCCCACGCTGGCCAGACGGGTTGGGGAGGCCTGAACGATGTTTTATAATTTATTTCTTTTAGTCGCCTTGTACGACATCCACGGGAAGAGACGGAGTGATTCTATTCTAGTCTTCCGGAAACCACAAGGCCTGATAAAATGCAAATCGATGCCAAAATATATGATTTGAGCCTAATATTATCTACCTACTTCCTACTCTGTCAATACACTGTACACAGCGTAATAAAAACGCGATACAGTCGCTTTTATTGCTTTTGTTAAGGCATACGAGTATATGAGTTGTGTAGCTATGCGTAGAAAGGCACTGGCAACCGTCCCGATTGAAGCGGACTTTGACGTATCGCGACTGAGAAAACTCCGATCCAATTTAGAGACCGAAGCCGATGAGTGTCCCCCGGGATGCAGCTTTCATGGAATGAATTTTAACAGGGGGAAAGGAAAATTCGATTGTGTCGTAAATACATTATCTACATACATATTAGAAGGAACGTATGAACGAGCAAATAGGAAGTATAAGTACGTGATGAAGGTGCTAACGTGATTTGTACATATTTTGGTCGCATTAATACATGAGCACCGGCAGCTATATTGTACGTGTTTGAATAGCTCATATTGTTGTAGCAATAAGTCTATGTACAAATTTTGGGTTAAATAAATAAATATTATTATGTATCTCTTTTTAATCACGAGTCAAGCCCGGTCATTTGATAGGCGTGCGCGGGGATATGGATCCAACGTGTAGAGGCCCCTTTGAGAAGTTTGATGTAATGTTGTACGCCCGCCGTTATATTAATATTATTATACTGATTTGTTTCGATATTTCTCCTTATTCTATACTTGAGTTTTTTATGGAAAAAATATGTTTTTAAATGGATGACTGTGTATAATGCCTTAGACATTTTGTTGTTAAAAATTACAATGTATGAAACCAAGAACCAAAACTTTTGTTCATCGTGTTTTTTTTTAACTATAGTTTCTACAGTTAGTGAGTAATAACTCACTTCAAGAATATTGTAATCTACATTGATAGTTGTTAATTAAATCTAAAGTAGATTTATTTACCTTGTAGGTTACCCTTTTTCACCTCTATTGTTAACTATGTTCTGGCGTTCTGGGGTCCTACCGCCGAAGCTGAAGCCGATCACCACCGGTTTTTTTTATTCCAAAAATTGGTCTTAAGTGAAAGTTATTAACAAACATCTTCAGCTTAGTCGGTAGAGGTCCAGGGTTTCTATCAGCTGAGCGAAACATAATTACCAACAATGCAAGCACTTGTTTCATTTTCGTATTCAAAAAATACGGTGGTAATCGGCTTCAGCTTCGGCGGTAGGGCCCCTGGTCAAGCAGCCCCCCTGGCGGCATCCGTTCACGAATTGACGCATGGGGTAGCCATCGCCGCACTCGTATATTTTTTTTGGGAACGATGCGACCTGCTACACAACGGTGCCATCAGTTAGTCAGCATGATCACCTGGTTTGTCAGGGCTACACAGTTTATGTTCTTTTCGGTAAGCTACTACTAGTTCATTTGCAACTGTAATTAACTCTACCAAATCATCTTACGTACGCATTGCACCTAAGAAGTCAAATTTTACAAATTTCCACAATAGAATTGTGGAAATTTGAAAAATTTGACTTCTATAATGACAATAAAATGCTTTTAGCTTTGAATATTTGTAAAGACTCGTAACTGTTCCAGTTCGCATTTGGACTTTAAATTAGTATCGTTGCTTTAAAACGACATTAAGTTTGTTTATCTGATATGAAAAAGAAAATATATAAAAAAAGACTTTTGGTAGACAAATTATAAATATGCAAAGCGTTTCCGCTCTGGTCGAGGAGAAAATCAACTGGGAGAGTAGAGGCTGCCCGCGCAGCGATGCGAGAGTGAATGATAAGTCGCGAAAAATACCGCTATATTCTATTTCCTACCCCGTTTTGTTTACAGCTGAAGTTCAATTCTTGTGTGTCGAACATAACCTTCATATTTCTATGATAACTGTTTATGGTTCATTGAACTGTCCGTTTAAGTCAGAATTAAAAAAGGAAATAATAGAAGTGAGTTTACATTGTAGGTATAAAATAGTAATAAGAATATACAATAGAGGTATACTGTCTAAAGGAGCTTACATAATAGAGCCTGATTACCTGCTTACCTTGCGACTTGTCAGCAGAGGGACAATTCTCGTAATTAAAATACAATCAAAATTCAGTTCCGATCTAGTCTCGATCACACAAAAGTCACATTTGGTATTCTCGTATCACAATACGAAATTTGAATGTAGAACAGTATTGTGATTATAATGAATTCTGACTGAAAGTTAAACAAAATGGTATTGTGCTTATAATAGGAATTAAAATCAAAATACTGAACAAATTACACACTGCCATTTAGTCCCAAACTAAGTAAAGCTTGTACTATGGGTACTCGATAACGATAATATACTTAAACTACCTGACCCGGCAAATATTGTTTTGCCATATACAATAATCATTTAGGGGTATGAAAAAAAGATGTTGGCCAATTCTCAGACCTTCCCGATATGCACACAAAATTTCATAAAAATCGATCCAGCCGTTTCGGAGGAGTTTGGCAACAAACACCGCGACTCGAGAATTTTATACATTAGATACAATATTTTTTTTGTACATACATACATCTAATACACAGAAAACATCCAGACCAAGACAAACATACATGTTCATGCACACAAATGTTTGTTTTGTACGGGCAAATGGGCATTGGTATCCATTCGACCACCGAGCTCGTCAATTGATATTAATTAGCGAATGAAGTGACGTGTACAATTTTCTAATTCAATCTCGGTTCAGTCAACTTTCATTCTGCGGATGATTCATAATTACGAGAATTGGTCATGAGGTAATCGGACGGCTCTTGTCATTAGATGACAGTCAATAAGTCAAATCGACCTTTGGTCGGCTTGAAAATACTGGACTGAGCCAATGCGTATTTGAGCAGCGTGGTTTTTTTTATTTTATTTTTTTTATACTACGTCGGGTGGCAGACAAGCATACGGCCCGCTTGATGTGAAGCGGTTACCGTAGCCATATTAAAGCTCGCAACATAAAATATCGCTCGCGCGCCGCCACCCCCGCTGCCACCGCAGCATCTCCTTCCTTTCTGGTGACCTCACTCACTCGCAGGAACACAACAGCCCTCAAGGGAACCGTTATTTGGCTGCGGTATTCTGTGAGGTGGAGGTACATTCACCAGTCGGGTAGCTTACAATTACGCTCCCTACCTCTCTTTTCGCCAGAGCTTCGTTTGTCAGTCAGCAAGGTGCACCGCGTGCAGGTGAAGTTGGCTTTGGTTCAAAGATGTTGATGAACCACTTACACCCCTTATGGTAACATATTTTAATGAAATTTGGCATACATATAGCCTGGATTAACATCTATGATATTTTTATCTCGGCAGTGTGTACATGTGGGCTATGTCGCGTGCAGAAGCTAGTCGGAAATAATCCGGTCAAAGTTCCCGGAACTCATCGCTCCACACTATGTAAGTTCGTCTAAACGTGTAAGTTTAATTAGAATTCCTACATGCCGGAGAGCCTGCGCGCCCCTATCTGACAAATGAGTCTATCTAACATCTTCCCGAACTAACCCTCTCTGTGGCTAATGAGAAAATAATGCCGGTCTCTAATAATGCAAAAATAATGTTTACGCATAATGCTTACTACAACGAAGTTTAGAACTCCAATCGTGTAGTAAATACCGCTTTATTACATGTTTTTCAGAATTAGGTATTTTTACATACAAAGCCAATCAAGCGTACGTCCCAACTAATGTAGAGCGGTTATCAGCCCCATAAAGATGTTCGCAATACAAAGAGCATTTTCATGCACTTTGGCACCCAAACTGCTAACTCATATTTGGTGACCTCACTTACTCGCAGGAACCCTACAATTCTCAAGTGCATTGTTATGATGGTGCGATTTTCTGTGAGGTGGAAGTAGCCCCCTTTAAAAAAAATCATCACTTTCAAAAGGAATCCTGCTCAGAAGGCTGGCAGCATTGCCACGTTGAATAACAATGCTTATAGGTACATTGTGCCAAATGAAAGCCAGCGCAGGGACCGCCGAAGCTGAAGTAGATTACGATCGGATTTTTTGATTGCGAAATTCAAACTTTAACTTAGATTTATGCTACTTGTGTTTAGGTTAGCTGGTAGAAATATGGAGCTCTACCGACTAAGCTGAAGGTGTTGGGCAATAACTTAAATGCAAGACCTACTTTACGAATCAAGATATTCGGTGGTAATCGGCTTCAGCTTCGGCGGTAGGGCCGATCGAGGAGAATATCTCTTGTACTCGGACCCCATGGGCAAAGTTTTAACTCCAAACGGCTCAAATATATATAACTATTTATATATAAACCTACAACTATTACTTGTTATGCAGATAAAACAAAAATCTAATAATTATACTTTTGTGAGATATTAGACAGAAACACTACTTTATCCTTTAATGATGAGTGCAATAAACTACCAGCAAAGAACATTATGTATCCTAAAAATGAAATGCAATTTTTGGCTTCATGCCATAGTGTCAACCGGAAAGAGTTTCAGTTTAAATTACTTTATAATATTTTAACTTTGTTTTATAATATGTATAACAATAGAAAAATGTTTTTGCGGTACCGCTTTTTTTATATGAGAGGGGAGCAAACGAGCATGTTGGTCACCTGATGGAAAGTAATCATCGCCGCCAAATACCAAGGCGTCGTCGATCCGTTGCCAGCCTATACTCCTTCCTTTCATGAAATTTATATCAATATGGCTGCTAACTACGTTTCAAGTCGGTCGGCTATTATTGTGCTATTACTTATTCAAGGCTATTACTGGGGAACTAGTAAAACTTACTTCGCCGATAGTTTTCCTTTTAGATTCGATATTTTTTATATATCAAAAACAATCGGTGATACAATGAGGAACTGAAGTAGTAGTAGTAGTAATGATGACTTGACTCTGACATAATATATCGCGCCCTCTTTTTTTGGATCAATTATACATTTCAGTGCATCATAAAATGCATCAAAAAAAATTTTTACGTTGTATTTATATTATATAATATTAATAGTAATATTCAAATGAAAGCAATGCACGTGCACCACAAAAATGATATTTTTTAACGTGAGACTTTATTTGCCTCCTAAACTTAAACAACGAGTAGTGATAAATATCTATATCTCTATAATTGGAGACAAGGATTTCCATATAGGTATATAGCAAAGTTTATTGAAATTTCAATTTTATGTTTCGATGATTAACATGGGGACCGTCGAAACGTCATATTTGGTATGCTCATATCCAAAAATGGAATTTAACGTTTAATTGCATTGTGATTGTATCGAATGATGAACGAAATTTAAACAAACAAAGAATACCATTCGGCTCAACTATGCTGCTGCATTAATGAAACTTCATTGAAACTTTCATTCTACGATGTCAAATAATTACGATAATTTGGCCTCAGGTGACTAAAAATACACTAATCAATTACACTCAAAAGTGCTGTAGAGAAAATGGAGAGCTTACAGTGATACAGAAAGTTCTCTTATAGATAAACTCGTACATTATTTTTCTTATTTATGTGAATTATTCTTACTGTTATGTTGTTCTATGTACAATAAAGATGTTACAAACAAACAAGCTTAAAATTACCTTCAAGTTATCTACGTGTCCACCAAATCACAGTATAAGTAATAGTACCACGTATAGTATGGCCACTCCCTGCCGCTCTCACAGGCGACCTCAATCTGGAACAGTTCGTGCCGCACGCACACACGTTCATTTACGTTTTGCACGGACGTCATTGTTTATGTAATAGTTAACGATGCAACATTTGTATGGAGTGGTCGGGATGTGACCAAATTTTTAGATACGAGAGTTATCGCAACAGGCTTGATTACATGCAAACATACAACAAAATATTAATTGCCCTAACTTGATTCGGGGACCGAGCGAGCAAAAGTGAAATTATTATTGTTATAATTTAATTTAATTACAATTGTTATAGTGATAAGATAATAATAACTTCACTATGAAACCTGCAACGTAACTTTGAATCAACTAAAACTTATTTAATTGAATGTAATAATAGTAACTAGTTAATAGAGAAGTGTTCTCGACATTTTTGGCTATTATTATTGTTTCGTTAGTTACGTTTGTTTTATACCTTACCTTTGTACTTTCACGCAACACCCGATGTGAAATCCATTTCTTTGAAAAAAAAAAATCGTATCGTAGCGTAGAATATAAATAAAAGTTAGAAGAGACCGTTTTTGGAGGTTTTCACTAAATTAATTTTTTTTTACTCCTCCAACCCGCAGTTGAGCAGCAGGGTGGAGTATGCTCTAAACTCCTTCGTTTGAGAAGAGATCTGTATCCCAGCAGTGGGATGAATAAGGGATGTCGACGACTTAATTAATTTTAGTGATCCAAAACCGGCCGCTTGCTTGTTGCTAAGAAAACTTATTAGTCTTTTTGCGCATACATTTTGACGATTTAGAAATAAAGCTTCAAGTATAATTAGGTATGAAATTACGGTGGAAATATAAAAAGTTATAAATACAAATGAAGTCTATTAGTAACTTACATCATTTCAAATTCAATTAACATTTAACTACTTTTAACTTAATAATAAAATTTATTTCTCAAAACTTCCACTAGGCTTCTAGGATAATTCTTGGGTAGTAAAGCTATAGTTTTGGCCCCAAAAAGCTCAAATATATAGATCTCGTATAAAGCCAAGCTCTAAAGACTACACGCTCTAAACCTACAAGCTCTACACTACACCTTAATCAAAATCTATGAAAATGTGGTCAGATCTCATGTAGAGCCAAGATTCTTGATCTATGCGCACTTACTTTACCAGGCCTAACTTCACATACTCTACATTTTAGTCAAACCGTGATGCGTGGCCGTTTTATTTCAGACACGATGAACGAATGCCTATGAAATCTTCGTAACGGTAGCAAAACGGCCAAGCATCACGTTTGATGATGAAAAACGACGAAATGTTTCGAGAAAAGGTAGGTAGTGCCCTTGCGCTCCGCTTGGCTCGTCTTGGCGGGGACACTCCCGTGCCCCCAGATTAGTGAACGTATTTGTATACTATCGAATAACAATGGAAATGACGGATGTATACCGTTCATTATAATCATATTTTTATTATCTATGAAAAGCTTAATAGTTACACTTGGACATATACGTATGCTAGCGGATCCGGCCGTGTGTGGGTACAGTACAGATAGATAGATTTGGATTTGATTGATATGAATTTATAAACACAATGGCGTCCTTAATGGGGTAATCCTCAATCAGCTAACTTGTTAAACAACTAAGTTTGAATTTTTAACATCTGTACGTACATATTTAAAAATATATAACTTCTAAAAAACGGTACACACAATTCAATAGATGAATACTCGTAAGGATTTCTTTGCAGAAGTTGCCAAATTTTGTTTTTAAAATAGGAAAGAAAATTCACTTCGTACTCAGCCCCATTAAAAACACAGTAATTTTCTTCAGATTTATAATTGAAAGAAAACTCAGAAGAGAGCTTCGTACTCTTAATTAACTGGTTTACTTTACTGAACTTTGCTATTGGAGGTATCTTTGAAGGCAACGATGCGACGCTGTTGGTAGTAGCATTAGAAAAAGTTCCGTGGTTTTGTTAGATGAACGGAATATACCTAGATACTCCGAAACCAGCCCAGAACGTCTCGTCTATACATACAAACTTAACCATATTAACGAAGTAATAACTACTTTTTAACCGACTCCAAAAAAGGAGGAGTTCTCAATTCGGCTGTATATATTTTTTTTCACCTCACTAGCTCGTAAAAGCTCTGTTTATCATTCGAAATCTGCGTGGAAAATCGCACTTTATCCGCTAGCGTGGAAAGTGTTTTTAAAATTCGAATATTTTTATTCAATAAAGGTTTCGTACAATAAATTACATATATATAGAACCTCATTGGTTTCGTAATAGTTTATATTCTCTGCAGCCAGTCCATTGATGATTATTTATTAAAACTGTTTTTCTTGCACCTAACATTTTCCTCGCTTTAGTGAGGTGAAAAGTTGTGTGTTGCGCTCGGCAGCAAAGTTATTTAGCGTCTCGTACCTTTGAAACCCTCGCTACGCTCAGGATTCTATATTTGAACCACTCGCTTCGCTCGTGGCTCAATCCTAGAATCCTTCGCTTGCTCAGGTTTCAATACAAGGTACTCGCGCCAAAAATTAACTTTGCAGCCTTGCATAACAAATAACTATTGTTTGTTACTTAATTACTCCATGATTTATAAACCGATTTGACATTTTTTTTTATTTGAAAGAGTATACTTCCAGATTGGTCCCATATTTTTTTCATCATCATCATCAGCCTGTATCTACATATATAAATGTAGAGTAATGTTTGGAGTCGTTTTTTTTTTGTTAAAATTACTTGCCTCAGTAGTTCCCATACCAATATGACATGGAAACCGTCAAGAATAGCGTCTAAATCAACTTTTTTAGGACTTCTATAGAGGACCAATTCCATCATACATGATTTTTGCGTAAATTCAACTGTTTAACTAACTAACTAACTAACTAACTAACTAACTGTTGCACGTAACGATAGCCCTCAAAAGACATATTGTTTTCCCATTTTTCATTGGTGCTCACCTATTGGTGGTAGCGTGATGTTATAGCCTTCCTTGAAATAAAAGCTATCTAATAATAAAATATATTTTTCAATTTGGATAAGTATTATTGAGATTAGTGCGTTCAACCAAGAACACTCTTCAGCTTTTTAATATTAGCATAGATAGTATATCTAAATATATAAAAGAAGAAACTGACTGACTGACTGACTGACTGATATATATATCAACGCACAGCCCAAACCGCTGGGTCTAGAGATTCCAAATTTGGCACGTAGGTTCCTTATGACGTCTAGGGGTGCACTAAGAAAGGATTTTTCAAAATTCATCCCCTAAGGGGGTCAAACGGGGGTCCAAAGTTTGTATGGGGAGACAAGATTAGTTGGACTATTTTATCCGAAACTTTACATGAGTACTTCTATAGAGAAATGACTAAACACGTGTTTCAGGATTTTTCAAAATTCAATCCCTAAAGGGGTAAAATGGGGAGAAAAAGTCTGAAAATCGTCATGGGTATGGTTTTTATGGTTTATCGGGTCGCTGATTACGAAAACAACAACTATTTTATGATCTAACATAGCTGACGTGACATAAAATCACCCCTGTGGAGATGCGATGGGGTTGAAATATATAAAAGAGGAAACTGAATGACTGACTGATATATATCAACGCACAGCCCAAACTGCTGGGTCTAGAGATTCCAAATTTGGCACGTAGGTTCCTTATGATGTCTAGGGGTGCACTAAGAAAGGACTTTTCAAAATTCATCACCGAAGGGGGTGAAACTGGGGTCCAAAGTTTGTATGGGGAAACAAGATTAGTTGGACTATTTTATCCGAAACTTTACAAGAGTACTTCTATAGATAAATGAGTAAACATATGTTTCAGGATTTTTCCAAATTCAACCCCTAAAGCGGTAAAACGGGGTGAAAAAGTCTGAAAATCGTCATGGGTATTGTTTTTATGGTAGATCGGGTCGCTGATTACGATAACAACAACTATTTTATAATCCAACATAGCCGACATGATATAAATCACCCCTGTGGGGGTGCGGTGGGGTTAAAATGTCATAATATCAATATGGGTGTTGTTTCTTTAGTTTTCTGGGACGTCAATTACAAAAATGGCATCGATTTGAAAATATCAACCCCTAAAAGGGTAAAATGGGGTCAAAAAGTCTGAAAATCGTCATGGGTATTGCTTTTATGGTTTATCGGGTCGCTGATTACGAAAACAACAACGATTTTAAAATTCAACATGGCTAACGTGACCATCATCCTCTGTCATGGTGCGATAGGGTTGAAAGATCTATATATCAATATGTTAGCGGTTTTCGGAACGCCAATCCATACTAATATTATAAATGCGACAGAATGTCAGTTCCTCTTCACGCTTAAATCGCTGGACCGATTTAGATTAATTTTGGTTGACCTTGAGTCCTGGGAAAGAACTCATAATAGTTTTTATCCCAGAAATTACCTGTAATTGTTATTTATTCTACCTGTAGGGCGGTTCTATGTTCGACGGCATGTATTTTTTAAATATTTCAATGATTTCTCCGTTAATTGAACAGCAATTTTAATCATTCTTATTTGTTTGAAGGGCACACTATTCAAGTGGTCCCATATTAATCAAATCAGGATCTGATGATGGACTCCCTGGGAATTCGTGAGTAAGGGTTGAAATTTATAGGCATGGGCATGGATACAGTAATTGACGAGTTTTCTGATGACATTAGGTTACATAATTTGCATTTGGAAGGCATTGTGTGACACTGCTGATCTGATGAGGAACAGTTAGGCAATAGTGTTGAGTGCTTCTTAATTAAATAAATTAATGTATTTTCGTCTAGAAGGCACCATGTCACTACTACTTACCCATTATTATAATAAATAGTTTAAAAAAATATTCACTAAAAAGAAATAAACTTAAAAAAAAAAACTTTAGTATAATATATAGGTCATGTGTGGTAGTATAAAAATAAAACAATTGGTTGCCTGTAAAGTCGGTATACGGGCGAAAGTTTTACGTGACAACGACTTTGAGTCTCTCTCGCTCTTAGAAGGGACACGCGTCCACGACACGCTTACAATGAGAGCGAGTGAAAGGCACGCGCCTTTCACTCGCTCTCATTGTAAGCGCATAACGTGACCCAGTTTCTTGAAGTGTCACCCGGCTAACCAATTTATAAGACGTTGTCACGTCAAAAAATGAAACAAACTACAAAATCCTGACAAGAAAAAGCCAAAAATAACTACGGGAACAATATTTTCTGTCATCTAAGTTTAGATGTGTCACTAATCTGCAGTACCCTAATAATAATATCTATGCCCAAGAAATATATTAGTCATCATTTTAATTAAAACTGTCTCTAAATATAAATCATCAGCTTAACAAACTATTAGTATAATTTAATTCGTTTGATCATCAAAATAATAGATCTGTCACCAAATAAATAGATCAGCTCCTTAATTTAATGAAAAACTAATAGGGGCGAAGTCAAATTGGCGTCATATTCACTGACGAGTCTTACCAATACTTGGTCAATGTAATAAATCATGTTTTAGTTAGATTTGAGTTGATTTTTGGTTAGGTTAGGGTTTTCTTGCGTCCTGTCATCGGAAATAGGAGCTCCGCGAAGCGGAGCTCCGTCAACCTACATGATGAATGATGTGGTGCCAAGTAAGCTTATTTATTAATAATTGACAATATAATACATACAAAAACATTTATTTGGTACTAGACCCTACATCTCCATGATTTTAGGTGATTTATTGTGGAATCGATTTTATATTGTTTGGTGACTACATTTTGGTGACAAATCTATTATTTTGCGGGCAAACACTATTAGTTAAGAAACACCAAACTAATTAAATTGGCGATAGCTTAAATGATACCCAATAACTACTACCTACCTTCTGAGATTTTTGACGTCGGTGTCATTTTTTTAAAGTTTGATTTATCCTTTTTAAGCTAATGGATTAAGAGTTGTGTTATCCTAATAGGATTTTAAATTTGTATTTGGCGTCAATCAGTGCTTATGCGATCGCGGGGCGCGGCGGGAGCGAGGTGTAGTAGTTATCGTTAAAGTTCTTGTATCCGTATTTAGTACAATTAAAAGTACTACATGAAGGTGGTTGGGTGTATTCAACATCATGAAACTTTGTACACATATTCTTTAAGGTATTAGGAAGGACATAGGATACTAAAAAAATTAAACGCGGGCGAAGCCGCGGGTTAAAGCTAGTTATACATAAGTATAGATATACGTCTCGTATATGATATCTTCTATGATGTTGATTGAAATCGAGTGAAATCAAGGACAGTTTTATTCATAATTAAATACTTGTGATTACTGATTAGGTACTTAATAACATATTTATTTGGATTACTCCTTCGCAAATAATGCATTAATAGGTTATTTGACAATGTTCAAAAATTGTATAAATTATTTAACAATATCGTAACATACACAAACCTATTACGATTTTTGAAAAATCCTTTCTTAGTGCACCCCTAGACGTCATAAGGAACCTACATGCCAAATTTGGAATCTCTAGACCCAGCGCTTTGCGTTGATATATAAGTCAGTCAGTCAGTTTCTTATTTTATAGATTTAGTTTATAAGTACAAGGCTATAAAAATGTTTTCTTGTAATTGATGAAAGCCTCAGCCCAGATATAGAGAATAAGAAAACCGTAACACTTTGTGGAATATGTGACGTTATCAAACATTAGTGCAGCATATAACATAACAATATTTTAAGAAAATAAAATTGTGAATAAAGAACCAGGTTTTATTTTTATAATATTCAATTCTCATAAAACAGGTTTATCTTTCTAAAAACATCCCCAGGCTAGGAAATAATAAAAAGCCAACTGTATTATACCTAAAGTTAATGCAACACAAACGAAGCAGCGGGCCTTAAAATTCTCTGCATCTTGACTGTCTGAAAAATATAAAGGCTTCTTTTCTTATGCAGTGCACCGCAGTAAGACGGGTGTACATTTTTACTGCAGTTGCAATTCTTGTGTCACACGCAGACGAGCTACTTTATACTATTGCCCTAACTTTGAGAAAAAAGTTATTAATACAAGATTTGAATTTTCTTTTTCAAATGAAATGAAATTTTATCTACTAGCATTTCAGTATTGACCATTGGCGAAGAAGAAAAATTGCAATTTTTTTTTAAATCAGATAATACATCAATTACAATTTAATTTGTAAATACATGTCGTAATTAAGGTACCAAGTATTTGATTTAGACATTGTTTTATGTTTACATATGCTATATTAACAATAAATATATACAATGTCAAATAGTACAAGTATACATAATTACATGTCAAATTGATACTATTAGAACACATTCCATAAATATCTCTTTTCTGTAAAAAAAATAAGTCTCAGTAGCTTTACACCACAGCAATATACCATATGACATAATGCTGTGGAAATAACTAAAGTAGACCAGCCGTGCGATAGCTACATCTGTCAATCGTCATTGTCAGGAACAAAAACGGACCCAAAATTGATCCCTGGGATATGCTCATTTTTACATCAGAGCCATTCGATTTTGTATTGTTTATATTAACTATCTGCTTTATATTGTTAAGGCATGATTCAAACATTTTCAGTGCTTTCTCTCTAATACCATAGTGATCAAGTTTGAGGAAAAGTGTTTGATGAGCAATACAATCAAACGCCTCGGAAAAGTCGCAGAGTACCTCGATTTCATCCTCCTCCCACGCATAAACAATGTGTTTAATATGAGCGACTCCTGTATCCGTAATGGACATTCAGAGGGTGAACTTGTGAAGTATAATATTTTTTTCCAAAATGTGACTGCATTTGTTTAGGCACGACTTTCAAACACTTTACTCAAGAGAGGTAGTATTGAAATAGGCCTGTAGTTTCCAGGTTCACTCTTATCTCCTGGTTGCAAAAGAGGTATTAGTTTATTGCATTTGATCAGGTCTGAAAAAGTTCCATTATCTATACAAATAATAACCAAGTATGCAGCAATAGTAAGTATGATGGAGAGCATTACTGACATTAGCCAGTGATCCTTAGATTTTTTATATTGAGTTGTTTGAAGGTCTTAATAATATCGCCTGGGGAGATGTTTAAATTTAAATGCTTCCACACAATGCCTAAGTACATTTTCTACTAATAGGTTTTTTGCAGCTGGTGTTGATGAATTGAAAGAATAGTAATGTTGATTGGGACGTCCTCAGTTGACATTTGATTGTTATATCTCAAAGAATATAAATTTTCTTTAATATTTATTGTCCCCGTCTTTTTGTTAACAATATTCTAAGCGGGTTTGTACTTATTAGAAAACTGTTAAATTTACCTATGAATATAATTTGAATTCACAGTCCCGTTTATTTTTTTTTAATAGTTCTTAACATATACCTACCTCAAAATGGCTCTCAAATCTATAAGATTTTTGCGCATAAAGATCATATAATTCTGAAACGGTGAATAATGAAAACGATGAAATGAAACTCCAGGGAATAAATCGATGTAGGCAAGAAAATCATTAAAAATCACATGTTGGCATTATATACCTTGTCGTTACTCGTCGTTAACCCTTATTTATCTCCTGCTGGGACATGGGTCTCCCCTCAATTGTAGGAGTTTAGAGCATACTCCACCACGCCGCTCAACTGCGGGTTGGCGGAGGCCATTGTTTTCAAGTCACCTAAAGACCATTGACTACCGACTGTCATGTAGAATGACAAAAGCCGGGACCGGGATTTTCTAATACCACGAAGAAAAAAAACACGCACCTCTGATTATCGCGCAACAAATACAAATTCTTTTATTTTCTAACTCCATGCAAATCCACAGTTACTAATTACTTTATTACAAATACTATTATTATCTAATACGAGTACAATAAAAAAAAACAGTCACCTCTGATAATCGCGCAACAAATACAAATGCTACTATTTTCTAATACCATGCAATACGTAACATATGTTTGTGTAATCGATGCGCCGTTTTGTACGGTGCTCCTACAAAAAGAAACACACAGATACAAGTTGCAGAAACGGGGATTATCCCGATATTGCACAAGAGCTCGGAAATAAAACGTTTCTGCGATCCGCTGTGCACCGCATACCGCGAAGGTGGATAACATGTCTTACAGAACTGCACCGGTTTCCGCCTCCGGTCGATCGATTGTTATAAAACGACTAAGACCCACTACCTCTTACATAATAATAAATCTATTATTTCCTCCATATGAACCAATGCTCTCTCTGGTGGAAACGATTTCTATATTATCGAGTACGTCTGTTGTTCATAGTATATTATTAGGGTTGTGGCGCTCATATAAACGAATAACATTCGGAGGATTATTTATTAACTCTAACCTCATCAACCACGAAGGCGCGTGGTAAATGTTGCACAATTTCAGCCCCGTCGACAGAATAATAACAATGTTTTATTTTATACAAGCTAAAGTCGGAAAAACGGATTTCTTGAATTAGTTTTGTCTCGGAAAGAGGCACTCGGGAAAGCCACGTAGAACACATAATTTCACTCAACCATATTTGTCTATGGATGCCGTCTTTTGTAGCAACATATTTTATTCGAATGCCTTTCGAATGCATACTGTGGCAGAAAATTTGTAATTACAAATGGGCGATTTGTAAATTAAAACAACATTAAGCTACTGGTTAAGTATAGTCAGTAAAAGAGATATCCGAGCCATCATGTATCAAGCAATGAAACAGGTTTTCTCAAAAATGTCTCATAGATTGTTTATTATATTGTATTGTAATAAAGTTTCATAATAATAGAAAACTATTTTTTTATTATTAATTGAATTGTTTATGATTAATTGAATAATTATGAGCATTATTGTTGTTAACATAATTGTAATTCATTAATTTATTTTTCTTTTATAATAACTAAGTCAACAGTATGTAATAAACAGAGTCAAAAGAAATATATGTAAGAATAATTTACTAATGGGACATTTATTTTATCATATATATATTTGCATGCATCCATATAAGCAGGTTGAATTCACTTACTATATTTGCAATAACTTTAAGAACATTTGTATTGTATTCTCCTGAATAAAGAATTTGATTTTGAACTGTATAAATTATTTCCTATGATATATCTTACCTTTATGTTTATGCTCGTCCCTCTTTATTTCTAGAATTTTAAGTTTCAATTATACTTAGCAAGTTTCAAGTTTTAACATCGGTACTTTGCGCCCGTATGCTTGATTGTTGGCTGAGTGGGAAAAAAAGTATAAAGACAACAAAGTTATATCCTTTCTGCAGCTAAATGTAGATAACGATCACAGAAAAAAATCATCCAAGAGACGGGAAGTAACTTTTTCATCATTAAAACTTTCATGCAAAGTTATAGGAAACGGTGCTTATAAGATCAAAGAAGTCTATAGATATAAACAACAGGAATTTATTTTAAATTTAAAACGATTGCTTTGTTATCCATGTCGAGCAAAAATCTGAATTTCATTTTGGGAATTGTAGAACAAACTGATATTTTCGAGTTCAACCATTCGGTTGCATTCTGTGTCAGAGTCAGACGCCGGCCGTCACTTTGCATACGAGGGGAGCGAAAGAGGGATAAATCCCGGATAACTTTATCTCGCAATCCCTTCTTGCGTCGCTGATTTTTAAATTCAAGTGTACGCCACGTGTATTATGTAAATCGATCTGAATATAACTGGCAAATTCTGCTTGGCGTAAAACTCATGTCGGAATCTCTGTTGCTTTCGCTTATGATTTTTTAATAACAGATTTATGTGTAAAGGTTTATCCTTATTTGTTATTGTTTATGTTTATTTATTAATTTACTTAATATAATAAATTTAGTTTGCTCTTCACTAAACAATCAGCATTACTCGACGAGAAACACAATTGCTATTTCTTTTTTTCAGTTGTTTTTATTTTTAACTAATCGCTTTGTATAAAAATATATATTGTGTTTATTGATAATTATTTAACTGATGATGATTATACATATAGTTAGCGACTGAAGATGATATGAAATATCCTAAACCTAACGTAATCTAGTATTCCAATCGCCGATATTTTTTTAATCATTCAATTTATATTAGTCTCTGATGCGTTTGCGGTGTGATGCGTTCTCGTGACATCTCTAAAAGTAATGGCTATAAATTGCGTTGCAAGCGTTACTACGATTTATCAAGTAAACCATACAAACTATTCAGATTCGTCTCACAAGGGAGGTGACTCGATACAAGAGAGCGACAGAGACGGACAAAGTCCTTAGTGCGAATTTATTTTTCGCGTTTCATCATGTCTACGTAAACAAACCGACCAAATAGAGAAGGACTCTCATGTAGTCTTATAAATAAGACGCGTGTTACGTATCAAAATTATGTGGCTTACTTGCTCATATTTTGAACCGAGCAAACCGGTTAATTTGGATATGTCACACGAGTCTGGTAAATTCACAATTTGAAACTTTTTCTCGATTGGGTTGTAAACGTACGCAACGCACTCTATACTATACGCAGTACAGCCCCCGTACCGTAATTATAGAATCGCAATAAGATATGGCGGTAAGGGAGCCCCCGTACCACCATCTCTTATTGCGATTCAATAATTGCGTTGCAAGCGTTATATCAACAGTTTTTTACATATTGATATATACATGGAATAGAGTCGCTTATTCATTGGTATGAATAAGCAATCTATTCAATTATTGAATCGCAATAAGAGATAGTGGTACGGGGGCCCCCTTACCACCATCTCTTATTGCGATTCTATAATTGAATAGATTGCTTATTCATACCAATGAATAAGTGACTCTATTCCATTTGAAATAGAGTCGCTTATTCATTGGTATGAATAAGATTTCTATTCAGTTATTGAATCGCAATAAGAGATGGTGGTAAGGGGGCAGTATTACTTATACTACGTAAATACTAGTATTCTGTGCTTGTACCGTAAGATTGGACCATGATGTCGTATGAATAAATATTAATTTGAAGTTACTGTTTGTTATAAAATTTATTGAAAATTACCCTAATGGACTCTTGTTCGCGATTTATTTTCTCTCTTCATTTCTTATTGCGATTCAATAATTGAATAGATTGCTTATTCATACCAATGAATAAGCGACTCTATTCCTTGTATATTTCAATATGTAAAAAAATGTTGATATATATATAGCATTCTATTCAGTTATTGAATCGCAATAAGAGATGGTGGTAAGGGGGCAGATTCTATTGTATAACCTTATGATTGTACGTGTGTGTAACTGCTGTATTACGAATAAACTGTCTATCTATCTATCTCACAGTAATATACTATGATTGTTTCATATTTTAAGTCAGTGCAGTAAGAGATGAAATACGAGTATATGTATGTAGTTTTACTGCCGACTTTGCTTAATCGTATCAATCCACGTATTTGTTGTTCTTTTTAACCGACTTCAAAAAAGGATTTACCCATTCGAATTTACTCTTTTTTTATGTGTCACCTCGGAATTTTTTTCTATGTGGACCGAATTTGATGATTTTTATTTTAAAGTTGGTGCTTATCATGTTGTCCCATTAAATGTAATCAAGGTCTGATTAGTAGCTTTTGAGTTATCTTTAATAATGAGTATTTAATATATTTAGATATAATTAATTTATTACAATCTAATTATAAATTAAATTACAAAACTAAAATTATTCATAAATATCTTAAAATTAAATTTAATTGACTATTTACTAGTATTTAATTGACTTTGACTACATTGATGATGTTCTCATTTTATTTGTAGATGTAAAAAATATCAGCCAGCAATACGTATTTGTGCTAAGTCGGTAAAATTTTCGTTGTAGTCGGATTTTTTTTATTTTAAAGATTTATTTAGTTTTACATCCATATATTTATTTTTTGACATTATGAATACAACTTTACTTACAAAATATTACGTAAATATGAAAAGGAAAATAAAAAGTAAAGTATTTATTTGATTATTATTATAGTAATAAATAATTATAATTAATTAATTATTCCTGGACAAATTACGCACTGCCAACTAGTGCCAATCTAAGCAAAGCTATGGGTACTAGATAACTCATACTACTTAAATACATTTTTCTTTTGTAAATACATACATGTAATACATAGAAAACACCCAGAACAAGATAAACAAACATGTGCATGCACACATATTATATTTGTCTTGTGCGGGGATCGGACCCGCGACCTCGGAGTCAAAATGGCCAATGCTAGCCATTCGGTCACCGAGCTCGTCATATATTTATAATACAAAATATAGAATCATTTATTATTTATAATACAAATATAGAATCACTATTTAATCTTCACGCTTGAATAAATTCGTTTCCCATATAGATATACGAATTTATTCCATTATATAGATATATAATGGAATAAATTCGTTTCCCATATATATTATAATAGTGTTCCCGTAAGTTATTTACGCCTTCCGTTGTGTGAAACCTTTTTTGACAAGATAATATTATACGCAGCTAACTTCCTTGACGCCTTTGTAGATGGAAATATCAAACTTATAATCTTCCGTAAGATGTTTTAAAGAGAAGCTGTACTCCTCAAGCAAACTAAGTGCGAGACTCGAAGCACTGATCATATTATTAAGTAAAAGTGATAAAAACCGCGTGGGAATTACTGCCACATACTTGCACATGGAGATCTTATGACTTATTAATTTAAATTATTTATAATTGACACTAAACTACAGTAAATACAACTTAAAATAAAATAAAATAAATATATCTAAATTAAAACTAAATATATAAAAGAAGAAACTGACTGACTGATATACATCAAGGCACAGCCCAAACCGCTGGGTCTAGATATTCTAAATTTGGCACGTAGATTACTTATGACGTCTAGGGGTGCACTAAGAAACTTTTTTAAAAAATAAAACGCGCAACGACACAATCTAGCTCCTCATACTAATAAAATGTATACTTAGAGGGTTTATAATAATGAGCTTATAAATAATGACCATCTATTCTATTTTGTTCTTCCATTCCTTATACTATATTAAATTAATTATGTCTAAATATATTAAATACTCATTATTAAAGATAACTCAAAAGCTACTAATCAGACCTTGATTACATTTAATGGGACAACATGATAAGCACCAACTTTAAAATAAAAATCATCAAATTCGGTCCACATAGAAAAAAGTTCCGAGGTGACACATAAAAAAAAAGTAAATTCGAATGGGTAAATCCTTTTTTGAAGTCGGTTAAAAAGAACAACAAATACGTGGATTGATACGATTAAGCAAAGTCGGCAGTAAAAATACATACATATACTCGTATTTCATCTCTTACTGCACTGACTTAAAATATGAAACAATCATAGTATATTACTGTGAGATAGATAGATAGACAGTTTATTCGTAATACAGCAGTTACACACACGTACAATCATAAGGTTATACAATAGAATGTCCCCTTACCACCATCTCTTATTGCGATTCAATAACTGAATAGAATGCTATATATATCAACAGTTTTTTACATATTGATATATACATGGAATAGAGTCGCTTATTCATTGATATGAATAAGCAATCTATTCAATTATTGAATCGCAATAAGAAATGGTGGTAAAATTCCCACTGAGCTTTTGTATATACTCTATTTCTGAAATAGAGTCGCTTATTCATTGATATGAATAAGCATTCTATTCAGTTATTGAATCGCAATAAGAGATGGTGGTAAGGGGGCTGATGACAGAATGCACATTGTTGATTGTAGGTGTGTGTTGCAGTAATACAAAAGCTCAGTGGGAATGTTGCAACACACTGATTTTCAGCTATTACCCAAAGAAGGTGAGCGACGCGAGAGCGTATCAGTCCAGGTATAAATAATTATTTAAAAAAAATGGGGCGTGGCTGTGTCATGGACACGGGGTGTACTTCCCCGTCCCCCGCACGCGATGTTCCATAGTCCTTACTTAGCGTAATAAATTATTTGATCCTTCATCTGTCCATTGGTGTGATTGAATTTTGGATGGCGATGATAGGTATATAGCTGCAACACCAAACTCTATCCCCCGATTTTGTTATAATTTTTTAGGGTTCCGTACTTCAAATGGAAAAACGAAACCCTTATAAGATCACTTTGTTGCCCGTCTGTCTGTCAAGACCCTCTATGTCGAGAATGCGTGGAGGTATCAAGCTGAAATTTGAACTGTATACTCAGTCTACGGTCCCATGAAGTTGTAAAAAAAAACAAACTGCTAAGTTTACGTAAAAAAAAAGATACGGCCGTTTATTCAGCAAAAAACGCATATTTCGACACATTCTCAAGGGAATCAAAACTCATAGGGTACTTCCCGTTGACCTAGAACTATGAAATTTTGCACGTAACATATTTAAATTGTCATTGTCAAATTACACTACAAAGTATATAAACTAAATTATAGACTACAAGTACAAGAATAAATCTCAAAACTATACATTTGTAATTAAATCTTAAAAAATAGGGGGTCTATCTATATCTTTTTATAGGGGTCGAAATTTCAAATTGAAGCTACTAGTTCAAATAGGGTATCATATGAAAGGGCACATTGCAAAATATATTTTATTTATCTTTTCCGCCGCATTCTTTCTTATTTATAATTGACGAGCCTGGTGGTCGAATGGTTAGCAATGGCTACTTTGACTCTGAGGTCGCGGGTTCGATCCCCGCACAAGACAAATATTTGTGTGCATGAACATGTCTGTTTGTCTTGGTCTGGGTATTTTCTATGTATTATATGTATGTATTTACAAAAAAAAAATGTATTTAATTATTATATCAGTTATCTAGTACCCATAGTACAAGCTTTGCTTAGTTTGGGACTAGATGGCCGTGTGTAACTTGTCCTGGAATATTTATTTTATTTATTTAAAATGAAAAATATCAAATTTATAATGATCCTACGTACGGAACCCTCGGTGGGCGAGTCTTACTGGCACTTGTCCGGTTTTTTTAAATGGCTTCCCTGTAGAAGCAATTAAAAAAAAAAGATTTTTTTAAAGACATATTCATGTCAACAATTATGAAATGTGCAAAGTGTACAAATATGACAAAATAATGAGTAGATGAGGAGGCTAATACAAATTTTAATAAATAAAAGCGGAATAGTAGAATAGCGACTGTTGTTTACTGTACAACTGAAATTAAGTGTAGTTGAAACAAGTAGCCACTTCAACGTCTGACTTAACGTGTACTGGTTGTAGAGCCACTAAGTGCCGACTATAAATCCCCGCGAACGTTACTACAGGTGCTCTTTCATTAGCTTTTTATAGTCTACTGTTTATCGCTCCACGGACGTTTTTTTAACTCTTTGTATTTTGATACGCATATATTAAGGCAACGTTGCCAAATTGACGACGAGCTCAGTGGTCAAATCGTTAGCAATGGCCACTTTGACTGGTTTGATTCCCGCACAAGACAAATATTTGTGTGCATGAATATGTCTCTTTGTCTTAGTCTGGGTGTTTTTATGTAATATATGTATGTATTTACAAAAAAAAATATTCAAGTATTATATTAGTTATCTAGTACCCATTGCTTAGTTTGGGACTAGATGGATGGTGTGTAATTTGTCCAAGAATATTGATTTATTTAAATACTCTGAGGAGCTCGATTGCGTCGTTACGCGTGTCAGTCTAATCGAACACGCAAGTTAAGTAATGTCAGCTGTAGCCTGTCCATGGATGGGTTTATTTATCTCGAACTCCTCCGTGCCTCGGAGGACACGTTAAGCCATCGGTCCCGGCTGTTGTCATTAGATGACAGTCGTTAAGCCCAAGTCAGTGCCTATTAGGCGTTTTGAAAACACTGGCCTCCACCAACCAGCAGTAGAGCAGCGTGGTGGAGTGTGCTCTAAAACCCCATTTATTGATAGGAGATCCATATCCCAGCAGTGGGATGAATAAGGGTTGACGACGACTATGACATAATATATAGAGAATAGAGAATAAAATTTGACGAAATTGGTAACATTTGCGAAGTCTCAGTACCTGGCGAGCGACTAGTGATCGATATAGTCAGCTATATCGATCACTAGTCGCTCGCCACGTACTGAGACTTCGCAAATGTTACCAATTTCGTCCTAAAAACTATTAAACTGATGACAATGCTACATGAACATGTAAAGTTTTTGTACATGAGCTACTTATCTATCAATTTTCGTCAAAATCGGTGGTTTACGAGTCACGTCATCATCAATCTATAATAATCTTAATTTTGGGATACAGCCCCCTTATCACCAACTCTTATTGCGATTCAATAACTGAATAGAATGCTTATTCATACCAATGAATAAGCGATTCTATTAAAGTTGAAATAAAGTCGCTCATTCATTGGTATGAATAAGCATTCTATTCAGTTATTGAATCGCAATAAGAGTTGGTGGTAAGGGGGCAGGTCTCATCTCAATTGAAGGGGGCTTAGAGCATATTCCACCACGCTGCTCAACTGCGGATTGTCGGAAGTCAGTGTTTTCAAGCTCTCCTAAGGCCACTGACACTTGGCGTATCGACTGTCATCTCATGACAACAGTCGGGACCGACGGCTTAACGTGCTCTCCGAAATATAGCGAAGCTCGAGATAAGTAAACCATCCATAGACAGGCTACGGTCGACGTTGCTTAACTTGCGTGTTCGATTAGACTGAGACATGCAATGATTCCATCGAGCTCCTCATGAGTAAAAATGCTATATTTATTTTCGCATTAACACCAATATATCTAAAGTTGCCAAATCGATTTCGTTGCGCAACGAAATTAAAAATTGTGTTTTTTAAACCTACGAAATTTAATCAAAAACGGAGCAGCGGTTCGGGAGTTATCGTGACACAACTTATATATAATCGAACATACAAACAAACGTATTTAATGTTATGTTACGTTTACAACATATAAAAATTGTTTTTTCCAACTCAATTTAGATACCACATAAATCAAAGTCTCGCATAGCGTTAAGTTTGTTCAAGATAATCTCAGAAAGTACTATAGGGATTGTCCTACGGTTTTCACCAACAGAGAGAGAGAGAGAAATATGAAGGGCACACTATCACAAACTTAAGCTACTGGTATGACGACATTAATAAATTAAGTTGGAAATAACTCAAAAATCTATAGTTGTATAAAAAAGAATTTATCCTGCTATATACGAGTATAATGATATACACCCAAAGCCGGGGCGAATCGCTAACAAGCATATTTGACTGCAATAATAAAGCTTTTATCTACTGTCATACTCAAATTTTGAGATTAAAGAACTACTTATTATAAACACAGAATCTTAATGTCAGTCTTTTACGCACAAGCCAAGTAATATTTAAAAAGTTACTTTTCAATATAGCTCTTTATGGACTACTGTATCGAAAAATAACTTTTTTTCCATTTCAATACAGCTTCAGTCCTGGGTTCAGCTATATTAAGGAGGTTGCAATGCAAATGCATAGCAGCTTTGCAAACATTACAAATGGATTTATAAGTAAGAAATAAACCTGTTAAATTAACTTCATAGTTTTATTTAAAATATTATTATCATCTATTTCATGAGATTAGATAAAGTAGTGTATGAAACTGCACATAATTAGGTCTTAAAATACTCGTGTGATGCTATTATTACATACGCCTTCGGCTCATGTGATAAACTCACACTCATTTCGTAAGAATCCTTATTTTGCAACAGTTTCATAAACTACTATTATAAACACTGACAGCAGTACGGATGCGTGTATGAAGTATATTGCGGCTTTGACAACACGAGTAACTAAAAATACACTAAAAAGCAAGCAAAGCGCTTTAAAAGCGTGCTGCTCTTTCAGAACTTTTCCGAATAATCTTGTATCACTCTTTATGCGAGTGTTCAGTCTCCATGACAAATCATAAATTCTTAAAAAAGCAAACAACACTGAAAATTCTCTGGGAATGCAATATTTGATGTCGGACAGGATAATATGTAACGTTCGTGGTAATATAGTGACGGGGAGAATTACAGATGCATTTTTTTTAGCTACGTCGGGTGGCAGACAAGCATACGGCTCGCCTGATGTAAAGCCGTTACCGTAGCCATATTAACGCTGACAACATAAAATATCGCTCGCGCACTGCTACCTCCGCTGCAAATCCTGCAGCATCTCCTATCTGGTGACCTCATTCACTCGCAGGAACACAACAACCCTCAAGGGAATTGTTCTTTGTAAAGGTACATTCCCCAGTCGGGTAGCTTACAATTACGCTCCCTACCTCTCTATTCGCCAGAGCTTCGTTTGTCAGTCATCAGGGTGCACCGCATGTAGGTGAAGTTGGCTTTGGTTCAAAGATGTTGGTGAACCATTTACACCCCAAATCAATCGGTCAAGCAAGATTGTTCGTGCATTAGTTATTCGGTATTGCATCATTGTCATTGGCATGGCCGTGTGGGTTCCGGCAGACTAGAATAGAATAACTCCGTCTCTTCCCGTGGATACAAGTATCGTACAAGGTGACTAAGGAAAATAAATACATTAGAAAACATCGATCAGGTCTCCCCAACCCGTCTGGCCAGCGCGGGGAGTGTAGGCCAAATCCTCATTCTGTCTCTGACGGACGAGAGAGGGTCGTGCTCCTGTAGTGGAGACTAAAATGACCTGATGATGATGATTGCGTCATTTGGAATATAGTAGGGGACCCTTAGCCGACAGTTAGGTAATTCTGCAATTTATATTAGTATAAATGTTTTGGGAGACAGCTTACACAGCATATACAACTTGTATAGTAAGTAGAATCAAAATGGTGTTTGGATATGTGAGCTCGGTGGTCGAATGGCTTACAATGGTCACTTTGACTCCCGAGGTCGCGTGTTCGATCCCAGCATGAGACAAACATTTGTGTGCATGATCATGTTTGTTTGTCTTGGTCTGCATGTTTTCTATGTATTGTATGTATTTACAAAAAAAGTAATTTATTAATCATTACTCTAGTACCCATAGTACAAGCTTTGCTTAGTTTAGCGACTAGATGGCGCTGTGTAATATGTACAAGAATATTTATTTATTTATGTAATAAACTGTAGTGCATAGTAGTTGAATTTCCTTTGACTAGATATTTTCTTAGACTTTTCATACTTCCTTGCTCATATTTTTTTTGGCACATTGCCATAGCGGATATCACATTCCAGAGATTCTTAGTCCAATTCCTTCTGATTAAATTCGTTGTAAGTTCTAAGGCTGGGAGTGCAAGGAACTTCACTGTTTTTTTTTTTTTGCAATTATGATTAATTTGTTTAAGAACTCCTGTTGTTTAATGCGAGTGAACTACAGATACGTTTTTGTTAGAAACTTATTGACTAAGAAGCATTGACTAGAAACTCGAGTTAGCCATAATAAGGCTGCTCTCGTGCATAGTTAATCTGTTTTAGATGTATTAGGGTCACCGCATCGTGATTTTTTTTTTTAGTTTTATATTTCATATTAGCATCGCTTTTTGTTAGATTTTTTTTTATATTTTGTGAAATTCACATCACACTACGAAAATGGAAATTTTCTTGTTTAAAGTCTGTTTGGATTCCGGTCCTGGGGCCCTAACACCGAAGCTGAAGCTTATTATCATCAGATTTTTTTAATGCTAAAATCAAACTTTGGATTATATTGGTGGTAATTGTATTTAGCTTAGCTGGTAGAGACCTACCGACTAAATTGATGATGTTTGTCATTAATTTTAACCTAATTCCTATTTTTGGAATCAAAATATTCGATCGGAATCGGCTTCAGCTTATGTGGTAGCGGCCCCTGGCTAAAGAAATCATATTAATCTACACCAGAATATTTAGTTGGTTTTAGTACTTTGAATAATCTGGAATGTGACCAGCTCCCTTACCACCAACTCTAGTTGCGATTCAATAACTGAATAGATTGCTTATTCATGCCAATGAATAACCGACTCTATTTCAAATTGAATAGAGTCGCTTATTCATTGGTATGAATAAGCATTCTATTAGGTTATTGAATCGCAATAAGAGTTGGTGGTAAGGGGTCAGAACTCATTTGGATAGTCTAGAGTAAGTTAGTGAGCGAGGAACCATCTCTTAATATGGTCCTTTTCGATTAACTATTGGTAAACAATTACGATTTTTTTTTTAAATATCCGAAAGCGCATTATTTATTGTACCACTAAATCGAATATATGAGAGATGTGAAGTGAATATCATAACATATAAATCAGCGATGCAGCATGACAAGGACCTAGTTGTAACAAGAACCTAGCTGATTGCTATTCTACTACCAACGAAGTGCCTACACAGCCTTTTCTTTTCACGGGGCTTTTCAAAAACAGACATATTTTATTGTCATTTGGTGTCCTGTAAAGTATTTTATGTATAGTTCTATATTAAATGTATAATTCTCTTTCAACAGAACCTTGATTGTTAATTCGGCAGGGTGCACCACGTGTAAGCCATCCTCGTCTGCTATTGAAATGCTATTAGAATAGGTAATAATGTAATGTTAATTATGTGGGTTGAAGCAATTAAATGACGCGTCAAGCGATCAAGCTCATGTCAGTTCAGTACATTTAATATAATAGGTATTCGATGTTGTTGAATTCTACATGTTATTGATCGTAACAGGCGAAATTTGTCTAAAGTAGAACTACAATCCTTTCAAATAACAATCTGAGGGCGTACCGCCGTAGCTGAAGCCGATTCTCATCGGGTTTTTTTTATTGCAAAAGTCGCACTTCTCTTTAAGATTGCGATAAATATCTTCATTTTAATCGGTAGAGCGTCTCCGTCCCTATCGGCTAAGGTTATTTATTAGTACTAGCAGGCTAGCAGGCTTCAGCTTCGGCGGTAGGCCCTCTGGACAGGTATCTCCGGAGCTGTCCAGATTGTTATTGATTGGACTATCTAGTAAACTACGATTTTTGCATATTAAAAAAAAAATTGGATTTTAAGGCTACGTCCTTCGTTCGCGATTCAAAGCGAACGTATGCGAAGCGAAGAAAAGTTTCATTGGTTTTTCAAAGCACTTTTACGTCCTTTAATCTACATTTAAAATATTTTTGATTCGTTATATTGAGCGTTATTGTTATGTGTAAAAGCGTTAATAGACGATATGTTTAAATAACAACATTTCAAGTACGTACTAAGTGACCTAAAATATTTTATAATACCCTCGACGAATGTCATGGATATACCAGAAACAACACCACCTTGGATATACCAGAACAAAAGAGAGACAGAGGCCGCCCGTCCGCGACCTGGTGGTCGAATATCCAGAGAGACCTCAAGAAAGCCCAATTGCCCAAAGAGACAACCCAAGATCGATTGACTTGGCGCAGGAAAGTAATGAGGCCCGACCCCAAATAAATGGGAACAGAAGAGGAAGAAGAAGAAGACCCTCGATGAATGTCACAGAGCAAAATTTACAGACATAACTCCGTTCACAAGTAATGTTTCTTTATCTCAATCGCGGCGCTAGTGCGCTGCGTATGTTCTCACACATTTGAACATTAAATTCTAGCCAACGCACCAGCGTATCACGTCAGGTTTTAGACTGTGTATAGATATTGTATATAGTATCATATCATCCTTGAATCAGCTGGTCTACTGATAGTTTAAACATCTATAACGTTTAGTTGGTTTAAATCTTATAACTTATTTTAAAAAATCGAGTTGTTATTTTAAAGTGTGTGCTTAATGTACATTGAAATTTTTAAATTTTGAATGTGCATTAGTATATACATTAAAAATTTAAAAGAATTCTTCTGTCTTTTTCTCAATTTGTTTTCCATACGGCAATGTGTAAGGCATACGAGCCGTATACGGAACAAATCTCGATTTATAAAGAGGTTACTTTGCGTTTTTTTTTTCTGTTACAAAAGTTAATCAATCCTGTAGCGACAACTGTCAAAATGTAGCTTATTACATGAAGTATCAGATACTCAAAAAATACATTCATATGTTTTTTAATTGGTGAGAAACGACCAAATTCCTGCCTTAAAAATTGTCAACTTAATCAGTTCACTAGATTCGGCGAAAATTGTCTGTGATACTGATAGACAGACAAACGAGTGATCCTGCAAAAGATTAGTTTTTAAATTAGATGTACTATACAATGAAATGGTGTAATTATCTAGCAAGTAATAGACATTTTACTCTTAGTAACATTAGTTTCTCTGCAGAAAGCCCATTACGACGAAATAAATCAGATCGCATGTTTTTATGTCTGATACTTTAAAAGGCTTTCGTTTCTAAAATGCTCCATTTTCTCCATCAACTTCGATGCGGAGAAACCACTTTACGTGTGCGGTCGCAAATGTGTTTTGTAGGAAATTACGCCTTATATCTGACGTGGAAAATGAGATTGGAAGTTCCGTGTATTTTGGCGACGGCAGTTGGAAAGTGTGTCGCGTGTTGTTACCGTTTGACATATGTACAATATTTGTCAGTGTTCCCAAACCGACTGGCGGTTTTCGAAAGCAAACTTCAATAGCTCCGCAACGTGAAATGAATATTAATTCGTTTGTTGCTTGCTTTGTTTGAAGCTCAATCAAAATTAGTTGAACTAGCAAAGTGCTATTGATAACAGTTATTTATTTTTTACCTTTATTTGAGAGTTCAATATTTTTTTTTTACTGAACTGATTTGCAATTGAAACTAGGCAACCTTTGGGACGAGCAGAAGGCCAATTCTCGTAATTTTTCTACGAACGCAAATTGAAAGTTGACCGAATCGAGATTGAATTGTGAATTGACTAAAATTATATACTTGATTTCGTTTATTAATTATTATCAATTCTTGTTGTTGGCAAAGTAACATTCTTAGTTTGTTTAATTTTCACTCATATTTCTTTTCGCTTATATTGTGTTACTTACTATCTTCTTTGTATGTTTTACTAGCAGTCTTACTACTAGTGGTGGTAGTCAATCAATATTTACTTATTTTATATTAGTGAATTATCTATCAAAAAAATGTATGTAAAATTTGCCCGTGTCACTACTGGCGGCTGGAAGTGGAAAGCAGAGGGTATTTGGTGGCAAGTATTGTGAAGACCTATATTCAGCAGTGGATAAATATATGATGCTGCTGATCACAGAAAAAAACACCAATTTTTTCTGTTATATTTTGCTGGCCGTGTGGTTTCCGGCAGACTGGAATAGAGTCATTCTATCTCTTTCCGTGGATGTCGTACAAGGCGACTAAGGGAAATACATTATAAAACATCGATCAGGCCTCCCCAACCCGTCTGGGCAGCGTGGGGAGTGTAGGCCAAATCCTCCTGTCTGTGACGGACGAGAGAGGGTCGTGCTCCTGTAGTGGAGACTAAAAATGACCTGATGATGATGATGATATTTTGCTAATGATAAAATATTATTAATCAAAAATGTACATTACATGCTGGGATTATTTGTTTTTATGAGTCAGAAAAAAAACATAGTATGTGTGACGTCAGAATAGTTCTAACCCAGCGTAGCTGAAGCGTAGCCCCATCGCTGGTTTTCATTTGGAGCCATCACAGCGACTGTACTAGCGCCCCTATGGGGTTCAACTAGTGTGCATGAATGTTAGCGATTTTCTCATGGTCTCTTGGGCCCCTATCGCCGAAGTTGATGCCGATTACCGCATTATGGGACTTTATGATTGCGAAAATCAAGCTTCAGCTAAGATTTATGGTACTTATGTTTTGTTTAGCTGCCAGAAACCCTGGAGCTCTGCCGACTAAGCTGAAGATGTTTGTCAATAACTAAAACGTAGGACCTATTTTTCGAATCTAAATATTCGATGGTAATCGGCTTCAGCTTCGGCGGTAGGGCTCCTGGTACGCACGATATTTTCGCTATTTGACTACATATTTTATGGGGAAAATTAATTGAATAATATATTATATACTAAGCTGCAGGAAACTACAGTTGTAGACTAAATTACATGAGGTAGTCAATGACATTTTTATTAAAGTCGGTTATTTTTTTTTAAGTTATTTTAAACTAAAGAAAATAATATTAGTATTTTTTATTTATGTAGTGTACAACACACCTCACATTATATATTGACATCATATATGCTCACAAAACAGAAACCTCGCAGGGTTTACTCATAAATATTTTGAGAAAAATAGTAATAAATTGTGCCTCTTAATACTTTTTTACTTTTAAGTTTTGCCTATAGAAATAACGGTGAGCCACTTACACCGTCGAGATATTTCACTTACTTGCGCCCGCGACTTTGTACGTCCGAATTTCGGTATGTATCCCGTGCGAATTTTGAAAAATTCTTTCTTAGCGGATGCCTACGTCATAATATCTACATGTGGGCCTAATTTTGCCAACCGTCTAGTACAATCCATCTAGTAGATTGAGTCGTGAGTTGATAAGTCAGTCAGTAACGATTTCCTTTTTTAAATATTGATTGAATATCCCACAGCCCTCGTGTAGTTTCCCAATCGCGATATACTACATAATTAATTATTAGTGAACTGAACAGTGAATTTATTCCCTACACCTCTGGAAAATTCTAATTAATCTAGTCTAATTACAGCAACAAATTACTGCGCTGAGCTAAATAGCTTCTTTTAAAATTCATTGGTAGTACTGTAATTAAGGATTGCATCATTGTAATTAAAAGTAGGAAACAGTGCAAAAACTACATAGATTGCGTGGGAACATCAAAAGGACGACGAGAAGGACACCCAGCTACGTGTCGATGCTATCTCCAATGCTTTCCACAATATTCGTTCATCCCACCTATTGATGATATAGGCGTTCCCCAATACTTTCCACCATTTGCGTTCCTCCGCTTTTCGCATCTAAGCGCTACCAGCCACTTTTTTGAAGTCGTCGGTCCTCCAAGAGAGAGCCATACTCGGTCTGTGTAGAACTTTTCTCCCCCATCTGCCATTGCTGACACGGCTAATGTGACCAGTCAATGGCATTTCAGCTTGCTAATTCTGATAGCTATGTCGATCACTGTGGTTCTCCACCGAATTTCTTCGTTCCGGATACGATCCCTTCGAGAAACTCCTAGCATAGCATAGCAACTACATGTACTATTATTTATTCTGTGACCCAACATTGATTAAGGTCCAATATACTGGATGTAGCATCATTTTCACGTTGACATCCACGCAAATCAAGCCAATTTGCTATGTAATGAGCATGTTGGGCCAGTAGCTGTGGTTTTCCTAATCGGTCGCCTTTAGTATTGAAACCACTGTAAAGAGACAATCATGATAACTCATTGCCAATAATTATGTGCCATGGAAGTTAGGTTAGAGTACACCCCGACCACTTCATACAAATGTTTTCTATCTTAAATCTGCTTTTAGTTTGCTTCTTTAGAACTGCATCCGTCAGTTTCTGCTTATCCCAAAGCTTGACTGGTAGATAATGACTTTAGCGTTAAGTCACATTTTATACACCATGGTCAAGGTATTCCATATTTTATGCAAATTAGAGAATAAAGATTTATATATTTATTTACCCCTTAATATTTTGTGATCAATAAAGTTTTTATAAATGAATGTTGCAGTGACGTCTTTGCAGAGCATGAATAAGGGTGCGTGCTTGCGGTGCAAATAAACTGTTCCAAATTCATCTCAGAGAGGAGGCGAGGGAGTATTCTTATTATATGTCATCTTATTAGTCATATTGTAGTTATAAGCTAGCTTAGGGTTGTAAATCAGAATATGAGTTAGTAGGGATAAAATATCTATTTTATTTAAACTCTTCCTATAACAGGACTACGGATATCCTTTCAATTAGATGGGGGGAAATTAATATTATCATCATCATCCTGTTCATCATCTTCAGCCTGTATCTATCCACTGCTGCATTCACCTTTTTGCTCTTTAAGCTCTTCAGCTTTATATTTAAAATAAATATGCAACTAGGTAATCCTCCGCGATGGCCTATTCGCGGAGGATTACCTAGTTGCATATTTATTTTAAATATCAGGAAAAATTTACTTCAAGTTATATCTTAAAAGTATTATGCCCGCATTTTACGTACCCTACTCACTAAACAGAATAAAAACTTTCGCAACTTTCGCTAACTTTCGATCCACACTTGTACTTTAATGAAACTATTTGTTTACGAGGGTAGGAATTATATTAGTGTATTTATAGTTGCGATTGGTCTGAGCGGAAATTTAATCGCAAAGTTTGGCGAGGCATTATAACGGCTGTCGTTCGCGGTCAACGAACATTAGGTTACTCGCACACCGCTTCCGGTGAAATGAAACGCATTAAATACATTTAAATCATAATATTTATCATCTTATACATTTAAATTTAAATCATAATATTTATTAATAGCAGATAAGCTGTTTTAGTACCTATTTAAACGAAGCTCATAATTGCGAGCTATGATTAAATAAGTCTAAGACATACGACTAAAGATCTTAATCTAAGTAGCTAGTGTGGCTAATGGTCTTGTAAAGAAAGAACTGACCTCTCTTTTGTCGGTTCTTACCATAGTCCTTAGGTATACTTATACAGTATACAATAAAGATCCTTTCCGCGTCTGTTTGTATTGCCGCTTAATCCGTCTAAGCCACACGACGGATTTCAATGGTTTTCACTATTATTTAGACTTTAGAGCATCGCTATTGGCGGCTACTTATTATTATATAGTGAAGTGTGTCTTTTTATATACAACATCGGGAGGAAACCATACGGCTCAGGAGTTATTCTACTATCATTCCACTGCTGGGATACGGGTCTCCCCTCATTCGAAGAGGTTTAGAGCATACTCCACCAGGCTGCTCAACTGCGTATGATGAAAATGATCTCCAGTCAACGTCGCGTAAAAGGATCTCGCGTAATACATTGGATGCGTACACTTGGTGGCGCAGAATCATATTGGAACTGCCCCCTTACCACCAACTCTTATTGCGATTCAATAACTGAATAGAATGCTTATTCATACCAATGAATAAGCGACTCTATTTCAACTTGAATAGAGTCGCTTATTCATTGGTATCAATAAGCAGTCTATATACTGTACGTAGAAGTGCAACGCTCTACGCGCGGTTAACTGTACATAAAATATGTTACAAAAAACAGTTGACTGATAAATTTTACTTCTAATTCGTGTTTGCGTTAGTCCCTATTCATCAGGATTTAGGATTATGATGTCTCAAAGACTGCTCTTAAAAAAGCAAAACAATAATGTTCGTTAGCTAGCATTTGCAAATCTTTTTCCAACTTCACCTGGCTGGAATGGAATTGCCCTCCTGTGCTCCAGCCATGCTGCTTAAACGAGAAAAATACATATTTAATGAAGAATTTTTCCAGAAATTCTCGCATTTCAAGAGTCTCGTTGGAATACATTTTAAGTGTGGACGTGACATCCATATTAACTTCAATTTGACCTGTTTATGAATTTTAAATAAGTATCTAATACAAAATTATTAAATATTCAGTTCTCGTACTTCGAAAGTGTATTAATTTGCATGGCATGTTAGCTTGACACTAGATTTTTATACACATAGAAGTTTATCTATCTTCGCTGAATAGCAATGCTAATCCTCTGAGCAAGGTAATGGCCAGCCCTCTATCTTCTACACGTATATGTCGTGGCCATATCATAGATTTGCTCACTTCATGAAATGCTCGAGAATTTCATGAAATGGTCGCATTTCATGATGTAGGCAACTTAATTTGACCAGATCATACATTTCACGATTTTATCATCTACATTTGGCCGGATCGTATAAATAGGATATCCATAAAATATTGAATAAAAATCCAGAATATGTTAAGAACTTGTTTACTGTCATTTAAGTTCAACTGATACAACTTGTTTTTCTTTTTATTTGTTTCATTTTTAAGTAGTTTTAAGATTAGATTATTTTTATTTACTATAAGTATTTTAGTGTTATTTTGTTGTTATATATATAGTTTCTTGTATGTATCTTTGTCATATGAATAAATACATTAATTACTGATACAAAGATAATGAAACAAATATTTGTAAAAAAAATTAAACAATTTTTTTTAGCAAACTAATTTACCTAACAGTAACTTTTTTACGATATAATCAAAATAATCTTGACCATTTCATGAAGTAACCATTTAGTTAGTTGGCCATATCGAGAAACGATTTCCTATCATTGATCTGCTCAAACCACATCATGATGTGGCCACGGCATACATATATATTATATATATAATATATATATATCACTACATAGTATAAAACAAAGTCGCTTTCTCTGTCCCTATGTCCCTTTGTATGCTTAAATCTTTGAAACTACGCAACGGATTATGATGCGGTTTTTTTTAATAGATAGAGTGATTCAACTGGAAAGTTTATATGTATAATATATGCATAACATAGTAGAAAAACACTGATAATTTAGAGGTTTCTAATGTGATGTCGTAAATAAACACATTTTTTTGCTCTTTCATTGCAAACGCTGGCTGAACCCAACGAGATAGATCAAAATAATGTAGTACAGTATTGTTCACCTTAAAATGGTCTACAAAAAAGTTCGCGATGGTATATGTCTATCTCTTAGTGGTAACACACAATAACCGTTATTTTATCCTTTGCTTTTTACAAGAAATAATGCCTTATTTACGAAGCGACTTTAAGCAATACAGAATTAATCCTTATCCAATTAAGTACCTTAAATACATTGCGCATTTAATATAGATCAATATGGCCCTTCACAGCATGTAATTTAAATGAATAGTTTAGAAGATATTACACATTTAAAATGCAGGGACATAACGGCTGTGGCGGTACCGGCCGCGGAGCCGGCGGCGTGTGCCTATAACTGGGGAAGGACTGGATAGGACAAAGCGCAAAGACCTTCTGTAGTACATTTAGTATCAGCATTGCACCCGTGCGAAGCCGGGGCGGGTCGCTAGTATATATATACATAAATCTCGTGTCACGGTGTTTGTGGGCGCACTCCTCCAAAACGGCTCAATAGATTTTTTTATATGTATTTGGTAGGTGTGAGATTAGGCGTAAAGTAAATTACATGACGCTATATATGACATGACGAGCCCGGTGATCGAATGGCAAGCAGTGGCAACTTTGACTCTGAGGTTGTGGGTTTCATCCCCGCACAGGACAAATATTTGTGTGCATGTACCTATCTGTTTGTCTTGTCTGATTATTTTCTATGTATGTATTTACAAAAAAAAAAAAAGCAATTATATCAGTTATCAAGTACCCATAGTGCAAGCTTTGCAGAGTTTGGGGGTTGATAGCACTGTATAATTTGACCGTGATGTTTGCCGGGTCAGCTAGTAGCTATATATAAAATGGGTAGTTAATTAATATATCATCATCATCGGATAGTCCTTTTTCCGTTATTTGGAGTTGGCGAATTTTTTATTTTTTATATTAGTTCAGCATATTGGCTCCGCTTCGACTGATGGTAACCGAAAAGAGGAGCCCCAATCGCATCGGCAACGGACATGAGACCTTGATGTCTTGTCAGTTGACGCTGCCATGCTGGCCTACAAGATGCTTCTTCACGCTTCGCTTGAAGGATCCCATATTGTATGAATGAGGAAATACATATGCCGGCAACGCGTTCTTCCATTCAACCTTATCAGCCGTCATATCTACAGTTACCTCTGTCTTACCCATATCACCTTTCATACAATCCAACCACCTCTTTTTTGATCTTCGTCTCTTATTATGTCCATTCACACTCGTTCGTTTGTTCTCTTTGTCACATGTCTTTCGTATCTCCGCATTACAAGCCATGAAAAGTGATTTCTTCTCATCATTAGCAAATTAGGTATTGTATGAATATGACAGCACAATATCTAAACATCACTTGTAGAGGACCGAGCGATGACTCGGCGGCACATAGTAAACAACACGTGCACCGAAGCCGAACGAAGACGCACGACAGTCCCTCCAGTACGGTATAAAAGACGTAGCGCACAAAGCAGACGGGGTATTTTCTCTTCGGCTTTGGCCCGATGCACATGTTGTCATAGCGATTTGCAGCTGCTAATTATTGTGCTAGAGTATTGCCTAATGAATTAAGGAATAATTAATTAGTCGTGGTTAATTACTGAGTAATTAAATCTACGTAAAAATATTGTTATTCCTTTTCATTATGTCCGACCATCCTACAAATATATAACAGAAATATAATTACTGTTTTAGTTTATACTAATTTTTGTAAATAACTTGAATCGCAATTCCAATTTGACATTAACATGATTGAGCTTATTTCAATTTGGAATAGTGTTTTATACTGGTCTAAAATTATTGAGCAAATTCTCTAAATTAAACCAATGCAGTTAATTAATGTTCCAATTGCGAATTGCAATAAGCAAATATCTATTAACTAAGCGAGAATTACCAGGCGTATATACTGCTATTGTATTTAACTGCAATGACTATGTTTGATGAGATACATTTTTAGAGAATGTTATTTTATAAAGTTTTTGGTCACTTATATTTTTTGGGTTTAGATAAAGTTCATATCAGCAGAGATAGGTAAATGCAGTTCAGCTCTCAATAAATATATTTCGTGCACATCTTGTAGCGACAAACTTTGTTATAACAATCACTATAGTAACATTGCTTATTTTAAAACAATATGATAAGCCTATATACATTTCTTTTTAATTACGGATACACCAACCTCCATCAGTCACGAATATCCAGTCAGATTTTTTTTATAGGTAGATTTTTTTCAAAATTGCGGCCTACCGCAAGGTTAGTCTGGGGATTACTTTAGGAGTCTTCAATCTTTCTTATTTGATTCGATTCTTTTATTTTTTTACACCAATGATTACATATACGAATATGTAATCATATACGAATATGTACCAATGATTACATATTCGTATATGTAATCATTGGTGTCAAATAATAAAAATTGGTACACGGCAGTCTCTGAGGAATTAGTGAGGAGTGACGGCGTCATGTCAGTCCCTGCTGTTGTCGTTAGATGACAGACATTAAGCGTCAGTGGCCTTTAGTCGGCTTGAAAACACTGACCTCCTTTACAACAAACGGGCTGTCTGTTTGTTTGGAATCTGACTTGATATATAAAACAAACTTCTTACACTATAGACTCTTCGAGTATTATCATCACACCCCGGTCACTGTGCAGAGCGCGAATGAGCATGTGTGAGTGCGGCGCCATACAAACTGTTCCAGATTTGTCTCAGAGGGGAGGTGAGGTCGACACGAGAGAGCGGTAGGGAGTGGCCTACTGCACGTAGTACTATTACTTCTACTGTGGTATTACTGTAACCTATAAAGGCTACGGTTATCACTTGATATCAGACGGGCTGTATGCTTATGTATGATCCGACTTGATATAAAAACATCATATTTACACCCTTTTTATGATGCTCTCGGTGTATCGCAACGTAACTATTAGGGTGGATAATTAATTACCAACGGTTTCGGCAACTCACGCGCAATGGACTGACGCGGCAATTGTCCGAACCTTTCGCCTCTCTATTACAGACTATTACCAGTTTAATGTTCTACGAGTTCGTGGTTTTGCCCTAAGTCTAATTGATAAAAGCACCGGTCAAATGTTTTGTTTAGATTGTCTTACGAGTATTGCAATTTTTATGAGAAGTTACTTTTTTTTTTTTTTAATAAATAAATAAATATTTCTGGACAATTAACATAGCGCGATCTAGTCCCAAATTAAGCGCAAAGCTTGTGATATGGGTACTAGACAACTGATAAATGTACTTAGGTAATTTTTTTTTTTGTAAATACGTATTTATAATACACAGAAAACAACCAGCCCCCTTACCACCATCTCTTATTGCGATTCAATAATTGAATAGATTGCTTATTCCTACCAATGAATAAGCGACTCTATTCCGTTTGAAATAGAGTCGCTTATTCATTGGTATGAATAAGCATTCTGTTCAGTTATTGAATCGCAATAAGAGATGGCGGTAAGGGGGCAGACATTGTGTGCATGAACATATCTGCTTGTCTTGACAAGCAGATATGTTCATGCACACAAATGTTTGCATTGTGCAGGAATCGAACTCGCGACCTCGGAGTCAAAGTAGCCATTGCTAACCATTCGACCACCGGGCTCGTCAACAATCATTTGTATAGTTCATCCTAGTCGTATATTCATGTCAACTGGGTGTTTAGCTGAAACACACACACCTCGTTGACCTCGTATTCGTCAACCCTTATTTATTTATTTATTTCAACATTGCATTACATATGGGCCTTAATTAAATTAATTAAATCAGATACATATCGACGGTAGAAAGCAATCTTGTGGTATCTCGAAAAATGCAACTTTGCACCAAAGCTAAAAAACGATTTCAAAAATTCATAATATGTAAACTAGTAGACATAAATATACCATATTTTCAGTGATATCATTTTAAAATAAAACCTTCCATTTGAAATTCTTAGGATCATTCTAAGATTAGTGTAATTGGATTTAATACTAGATACAGCATTTGATTTTCAAAATATAAACATTGAATATGCTGTATATCAAAAGACAAATGTTTGGACCATCAGCAACTTGTACAAAATGACTGGTATCAAACTTGCTGTATCTAAATATAACTTTTATATGATGACAGCTAGTTTGTTTTAAATGAATATATTTCTTTTTCATGTTCATACTATTTGTTGTAAGTAGTATTACATAATTGGCGGAACACAAATAAAATGCTGTAAATTAGACAATGTATTTATTTAATGTAAACAAAAATGTAAAAACAGAATTTCAGCCCTTTAAACAAAAATAAAATGCAAACGATAAAATAAAAAAAACTTAATTGGTATTTGGTTATTCTTTAAACAATTTTATGTAGGTAATCAAACAAAATAAAAATGAGGGCAATTCTCACAAACGATCAAAAATTAGAAGAAACAGATGATCTGAATTACTGTTCATCTTCATCATCTGTTTCTGTTCTGTATCTTCAGAATCTATAGTAACTGAAATGTTGTATGTTCCATGAAATGTACTTGCTGATTGGCTATTTATCATATTATTGTCCTCAATAGGATTTTCAATTGGTGTAATGTTGTCTATAGTTTCTAAATTACTCTGTGTGGTAATGATATCTGATTGTGTAAAAATGTTTATATCAGAATTATTTGTATTTAGTTCCGTGTTACAGGGTGATGAAATATTTTGAACCATTTTATTTATTTCGGATATATACGACTCGGGCTTTCGAAAGGTGGGAGTGAGATTTTTGGCACTACAATAATCCTCATTTATTTCAACATCTTTTGGCTGTTCAGGACTTCGTGGTACTAGAATCTTTTCAGAGTAAATTGTAGATGTTGCAGTATTATGGTCAATTGTCTGTACCTTTACTCCATCTTTGTAGACGATTTCGCTTATGAGATTTATTTTAAGTTTCTTTTTTGGTTGATCTGTAGCTATTTTAGGTTTCAGGTCTTCGTGCCACTGTCTTCGTTGGGCCATCTAAAAGCATAATTATTATGGAAAAGAATGTAATAACACAGTAACTACCAAATATTATAGTATGTTTTAACTAAGGCAGAAAGACTATTAATGAGCTTAAAAGAAAACCTAGAAACGAAAAAGGTAATAAAAGATACCAACAACAAGAGATCTTTAGAAATGGCTTTAAATAATGAAAACCGAAAAAGTAAAGCCTTAATCACTATCACACAGATAGTGGACCTAATCCGTGCCCAGCAGTGGGAGGATAGAACGTTTCGAACACATTGGATGTAACACAAAAGTTTATAGTAATTACAGTAAAAATGCATGTGAAGGATTTTGAAAATCAGATAGTGAAAAAGTCATGGGTAGTAACAGAAGTATTAACAGAACATCTACACAGATTCCTACTGCTACGAATTCGCTCAAATAACAAGCTATACAGCCTGAGTTGAAAATTATAAAAAATAATTATATTTACGAAATCGATAACTCGATCGAGAAATCGATTTATAATGCCTTTCAGACCGAATCTTGGCCACAGCGGCACCAGTGCAGGAGATATTATAATGCACAAGTGTGTGTGTAAATAGAACTGCACTCTCTGTTTCCTAACTCTTATGATCCGATAGGATAGATAATGCGACACAACCGGAGAGAGATCAGGCGCTGGACCAACAGATTTACGTGCTTTCCACAGGGGTGTCTAATACCGCCGACTTTCTGACTCTGGGCTGCTAGTAAGATTTCTTTACAGAAAAACCCAATAACTTTTGGTTGGCCCGACCGGGATTCGAACCCGAAACCTCATGCACAGTAGTCACATTCACTAACGCTGCGCTATGAAGACAGTTAATTTATTATTTGAATAGATGCAGCGGCAGTAATTTTTTTTGGGTACAAAACAAATACAAATTCACAGTGTACCTAAAACTAACTTATAGGTATTTAAAAATGCTTTTCATTATTAGGTATGTTTGTAAGTTATAACAATGAATTTTTAAAGGCTGGCAACGGATCGGTGACACCTTTTGTGTCGCTCCATGGGCGGTGGTGATTGCTTTCCACCAGGTGACCCACATGCTCGTTTGCCCCCCTCTCACATAAAAAAAAAACAAACGACAACATAACACAAAAGGCGAAACTCAGTGATTAAATATTTAAGTAGTAATAATTACCTTGTAATAACGTCAATAATATCAGGTCTCCAATGTGTCTGGAATAGAGAAAAAACTCTTAGGTAGGTAGGCTTTTATGTAGGTATATTATTATTTTACTAATTAAAAAAAAACTTAATTGTAAACAGTAGGTACTCACCAGTATTTTGAAATATTATCACTATAAACACGAAAAGAATGCGTCGTCTTTACACTACGTAATTGCATTCACTCTTAGGCGGTCGAGCGCCGACTGACAAACAAGCCGTACACGCTGCATCTGCGAGCGATCGCGAGGGAGAGGGGAACGAATGCCGTGTATATTCCATTAGCTAGATTATTAGATCCTTTAAAATGGGATAAGTATAATTTTTTTATAGAAATATGCACTTTAAAATGGTGTAATTGTAGAAATTATGTAAATTGCTGAATGCGAACTTGGTAATATCTCAAGTCGTCGTATAAATCCCAAGAGGCAATTTTGCTGTAACTAAATAAATTTATATAATGATGCGCTGTGAAGGGCGTAACTCATTGCAAGTAATGCATCTCAGCCGAGGTATATGTCGTAATCTGTGAAGTATACACAGCAATTTTGTTGTATGTACTATACATAATAAAATAGCGAAATTTGGTTTAGTTACAACATATTTTCGTATTGATTTCGAAATATTTATGTAAAAATCAACGTCGTATCTAAAAAAAAAATAGTCGTAGAAAAATGAAACCGAGACCATTTGATGCGGTATTTTTTTCTGAATCGAATGATGTATAAAAGTCATATTCGCATTTTTTCGAGATACGACAAGATTGCTTTCCTGCGTCGATATGCACCTTGTCAGGAGTCAAGAGAGAGGTTAACACTACGAATTAAGGTATTTTGCGACTGTGTAGAAGGGTTTCCCTAATAAATGTTTTTTTTATGAGAATTATAGAAAATACTATCATTTGTTTCGTCTTTCATATATTTGGGCAGTTTGTTATACACCCCGCATAGACATGGGGTAAGGCTCAGAACGATGTATTTTTATCTTAGATGTTATTTGCATCAAAATGTTAGGCCTCTTATTTATCCCACCCTAACCCCTAATCATCCCACTGTCAAAGTCAAAGTCAAAGTCAAAGTCAAAATTCTTTATTCTGTGGGCCCTCGCGGGCACTTAGACACGTCTTTTACAATTAGGTATATTTTTTTTTATCTACCAGCATTTCGGAATGACCATTGACGAGAAGAAATGCCGAAAGAAACTCTGTCAATATAGGTCTTTTTTAAATAGCCATACAATATTATCATTATACATAATACAATAAAAAATGCTATTCAACCAAAATAAGAGAAAAAACAAAAAAATTAAAGTAAAATAAAATAGTAAAAAAAATAAAAATATAAAAAAAATCATAGTATAGAGTGTATATACATATTGTATAAAGTCTAAATATGTATATCCACAATACTACTTGTAAAGATAAGACGCCTGTGCTTCACATCCTGTGCCGAGAATTTGCCATACATTTTTATCATTAAGATAATCGTCGGTCCTGTAGTAAGCCTTTTTACATAAGGTGGTCTTAATAAGCTGTTTGAATTTAGTGTCGGGTAAAATCAGGACCGACTCCGGCAACTTATTGTAGTAGCGGATGCAATTTACGACAAACGAATTATTGACCTTCCGTCTATGTTTTGGAATAACCAATTTGTTTTTGTTCCGCAAGTTGACATTAGTTATATCACATACTTTTGTAAAATTAGAAATATTTTTACGGACGTACATAATATTTACATAAATATATTGAGAAGCGACAGTGAGGATGTTTATCTCCTTAAATAACTCAAAGTCAAAGTCAAAGTCAAAGTCAAAGTCATATGACATAATGCTATGGAAATAACTAAAATAAACGAGCCTAGCAGTTGTCTCGTCCGCTATCTGTCTTATTCTCCTAACCGCATAAGCTGCGGAACTGAGTCTGCGAGCTAGTTTCATTATATGAGGGCCCCATTGCAACTTTGAATCTGTTGGGATATGTATCTCCTCTCATTCGAAAAGGCTTAGAGCATACTCCACCACGCTGCTCAACTGCGAGTTGGCGGAGGCTAGTGTTTTTCAAGGGCAATGCTCATCCTTAAACTAGCAGATTGCAATGACCAGTACTTCTAAAAACCCTAGAAGATCCGAGCAATGCTGGTATATAATTGGGTAAAGACCCAATCAATTGGATTAGGGATGAGCATTGCCCTTTTCTCTATTAAACTTTGATAAGCTGTAACTCGAAAACGGTTAATAATAATAGCAAAGTTTCTTTAGGAAAAATGTTGTGTACAGTATGCACAATTTGTCAGTTTGATCTGGTATATATGAAACCACTATGAAACGATACGGTTTACGAGTTTGTTAAATAAGGTAAACTAAGTAACAGTTGGCCGTGTGGTTTCCGGCAGACTAGAATAGAATCACTCCGTCTCTTCCCGTGGATGTCGTACAAGGCGACTAAGGGAAATACATTATAAAACATCGATCAGGCCTCCCCAACCCGTTCGGCCAGCGTGGGGAGTGTAGGCCAAATCCTCCTTCTATCTGGGACGGACGAGAGAGGGTCATGCTCCTGTAGTGGAGACTAAAATGACCTGGTGATGATGATGATGATGATGATGAAGTAACAGTGAGTGTATTTTCTCCTACAAGCGAGACTGAAGGTTAACGAAAACTATATTCAAGTTAGGCAAAGGAAATTAAGGAAATTGGAAATCTTGTTTACCAATAGGCTTTTCCACAGTCAATTTCTTGGTATTGTTACCGCCGATGTATACGTGTGGTGTCCAATCTCGAACGATTGAGTTTGAATGCAGTGCGGAGTATGTGAATAATACATTTCTCCGACCCCGACCCGCACAGTGGGATGTAATAACTGTAAAGCCTTTGTCTGTCTGTCTGTAGCTCGGTATATATTTGTTTGATTTTACATGGTGGCATCGTAACTTGTACCCAATCTTCATCAAGGTTTATTGAGCTTAGTAAAATTGAAACAGAATGCGGCCCTACCGATATTGTATCCTCTACCAGTTAACCGTTGGGAGTGAAGAGAAATACTATTGCGGTTTTTACGAACACGATATATTGATACTTTATACTTAACATTAGGTAAATAATCTACTTACAATTATATATACTACATACATAATTACAATATGTATAAGCACATTATAATAAACTCAGTCAGTTATAATATAACAGACATATTTTTAATGGAGTTCCTTTAAAAAAACTAAAAAAAAAGTGGCCACATTTAGCAACAGCTTTCAAATGTACCTAACTCAACATAAAACAAAAAAAATACACTACTACTCGAATATCCCTACTATCCCTATTCGTACTAATATCATACATATGTGAATGTGAGTTTGTTCGCTTTCACGCCGAAACTACTCAACCGATCATCATGAAACTTTGTTCACAACACATATTCTCAAAGGTATTATGAAGGACATAGGTAACTTTTTATTAAAAAAAAGTACACCTGTGCGAAGCCACGGGTGGAATCTTGTAAGAAAATAAAAGAAAGCGAGAAAGCCATGCACCTTTTGTACAATTTTGTGTATTCCGACACATAAATATTGTCAAATTCGTAAGCAGAACAGGTAGAGAAAAAAAAATACACAGATATATCGCAACACGTATTTTTATGCCTGGAAACATTATTACTCGTATGTCTATTTTCTGAATACATGTCACTTAGTGCTAGTCTTGAAGCCCTTTGGAGCACGTAGTATATTTTTTTATTCTGTCGTAGTAGTCTTGAAGCATAATGCGACAACAAAAGTGCTCCATCACTGGAACGGGATCTTAGTATAGAAGCTGTTTATAAGTAACAGTTTTCTCTAAATAATAATTGCTACTCGACACTACACGGCTGTGCATTGAAGAGAAATGCCCTTGAGTGAGACATATGGTGCAGAGACTTACTGACTATCGGACTGATCCACAGACTAAAGGTCGCGCAGCGAGCGATGGAGAGGGCTATGCTCGGGGTTTCTCTGCGGGATCGAATCCGGAACGAAGTCGTCGACATAGCCTTCAGAGTTTGCAAGCTGAAGTAGCAATGGGCCGGTCACATTTGCCGAGTAAGTGATGGCAGATGGGGGAGGAAGGTATTAGAGTGGAGGCCGCGCATAGGACGACGAAGTGTTGGGCGCCCTCCTTCTAGATGGTCCGATGACCTTACGAAAGTGGCTGGGAGCGTCTGGATCCGGAAGGCGGAGGATCGTATCTGGTGGAAAGCATTGGGTAAGGCTTATATCCAGCAGATACAGGCTGATGATGATGACTACACGACCATATATCTCGTCGTGGTGATTACTCCATGGAGTGTCTCAAAGTCCAGGGTAAATTTAAAGGCATTCTGATGCCTTTAAATTTTAGCCTGGATTACGAGACACTTTTACCACGTGGTAAGTCACCCATGAGATGGATGGACCAGATCAGGGCCGCAACTGAGCGTTCGGTTTGCGAGTGCACCCTGTATTATCTGTGAGGAATCGTTATCATCGGGAAAGTTGCCTGTATTATCTGTGATAGCGCTGTATTATCAAAATGATCACTCATCATGATTCATAATGATGACCACAACCACTCTGGCAAGAGTATACCGACTAGGAAGAAACTCGACACTAGCATATTTACTACTTACTTTTACTAAGAGTGATACTTTGGGATTGGACCATTTTATTAAATTTTTCCTTCTGTTCCAATGTCTATGCCTAATTTTATACAAATTCATTCAGTTGTTAACGCGTGTAAATATTCAAGCATTCAACCATTCATCTTCAGAGACTTTGGTATTTATAATGCATTACTAACATTCGTCTGCAAATTTGCACGCGCGTATCCCAGTATCTCATGAGAATTGTAAAAATCCTTTCTTAGCGGATGCCTATGTCATATTATTTACCTGCCCCCTTACCACCATCTCTTATTGCGATTCAATAACTGAATAGAATGCTTATTCATACCAATGAATAAGCGACTCTATTTCAAATGGAAAACCCCAACTCACAACTCCCCAACCCGTCTGGCCGGCGTGGGGAGTGTAGGCCAAATCCTCCTGTCTGTGACGGACGAGAGAGGGTCGTGCTCCTGTGGTGGAGACTGGAAGTGACCTGATGATGATGATGAATAAGAGATGGTGGTAAGGGGGCTGTATGCCAAGCTTGGTATAAGACGAGCTCGGCGGTCAAATGGTTAGCAATGGCCACTTTCACACCTGGGTCGCGGGTTCGATCCCCGCACAAGACAAATATTTGTGTGCATGAACATGTCTGTTTGTCTAGGTCTGGGTGTTTTCTATGTATTATATGTATGTATTTACAAAAAAAAAATGTGTTTAAGTATTGTATCAGTTATCTAGTACCCATAGTAGACATGGGCGTTATCGGCAATTTTTAGTAACCGATATCTAACCGATATTCGGTTTTAATACCGATATTGATAACCGTTGCCGAATACCGGTATCAACGCTAAGGCTATATACCTAACTGGCAACTGCTATCACTCCAATACCAAATCACTGAAATCACTCACGTATCGTTTGCTAGCTAACTGTAGTTCAGCTACAATAAAAACCAAAATATCTTGAACATCTATCATAAAAGTTCCAAACTAAACAGGAACTTATTTCCATACGCGGAGAGTCTATCTAAAAGCCATTCATAGGTCAATCTAAGATGAACCATTCGTTCATTTTAATTTGATGTATTAACGATTCAACTTATTCTTTATAGTAATGGACAGTTGTGTTTAGTTTGATAAGAAGGTTTACTTCATTGGACTCAACAACGAACGGTCGGCGATGAGTGCGTGCGTGAGCTACACCGATTAGGAATATTCGCTTCATCTCTTTCTTTGGCTTTGGGAATAGCTAAGTGGGAGTGAGAAGGCATAATTATTTTAGCTATCGCAGTTGCGCTAGCGCGCGCGACCCGCTGCCGCGTTTGGCTCTTGTGGTGCGCTCTCGTTAGATATTTGATACCGGACCACCGTTACTAACTATTACAATATCGATAGTTATGGTTAGAGATATGGTAACCGTTTTTAGTTACGTTTTGGTATAGCGGACACATGTCTAACCCATAGTACAAGCTTTGCTTAGTTTGGGACTAGATGGCCGTATGTAATTTGTCCAGGAATATTTATTAATTATTAATTGTTTATTTAAATTTCAGCCCAATTCGTCTAGCTAGTGGCAAACCCTGGCCACTCCATACAAATGTCGCGTCGTTCACTACTACATAAACAATATCGTCTGTGCAGAGTCTGAGCGTGTGAGCGTGCGGTGGCATACAAACTGTTACATATTCGTCTCAGAGGGGAAGTGAGGTCGACACGAAAGAGCGGCAGGGAGTGGCCATACTGTATATAGTACTTAAACTGTGCTAGTGGTTTTGAGCTCAGTGAACTTGTTACATTTATTTTTAGGGTTCCGTACCCAAAGTGTAAAAAGGAACCCTATTACTAAGGCTCCGCTGTCCGTCCGTCCGTCCATCTGTCACCAGGCTGTATCTCATGAACCGTGATAGTTAGACAGTTGAAATTTTCATAGATGATGTATTTCTGTTGCCGCTATAACAACAAATACTAAAATACAGAATAAAATAATTATTTAAGGAGGCTCCCATACAACGAACGTAATTTTTTTTGCTCGTTTTTGCTCGCAATTGATAACGGTAATAGGTAGACGCTTGAAATACTCCCATAATATTTACTTATATATTCACTTTAAAAATAAATAATTAAAATAAAATAAAACAAATATTTAAGGGGGGCTCCCATACAACAAACGTGATTTTTTTTTTGCCGTTTTTATAGATAATGGTACGGAACCCTTCGTGCGCGAGTCCGACTCGCAATTGGCCGGTTTTTATATATAAATCAGCTTGTTTTGTACGCGCAAATCACGCCATTCCGTGGAAATTTTCTATGGTCCTTTCTAAAGCGGATGCTTAAGTTATAATATGATGAGATGGCATAACATAATTTATTACATACATAAGGTATGTAATAAATTATGGTATGCCAAATTTCAACCTGATCAGTTTAGATGATTGAGCTGTCCATTGATAGGTCTGTCAGAAACGCTTGTCTTTTATTGATACACAGAAGATTCTCGTCGTAGTACGGGTCTCCCCTCAAACGAAGGGGTTTGGAGCATTCTCCACCACGCTTCTTAACTATGGGTTGCCGGACGTCAGTGTTTTCAAACCGCCTAAAGGCCACTTGGCTTAATGACTGTCATTTAACGAAAACAGCCGGTATCGACGGCTTAACGTACCCTCCAAAGCTCGAAGGAGCTCGAGATAAATAAACCCATCCATGGACAGGCTGCAGTCGACGTTGCTTGACTTGTATGATCGATTAGACTGTCACGCGCGACGACGCCATCGAGCTCTACAAAGAAGATTAGTAAGATATATTGCATAGTTGTTTCACACTCCCTTCTTGAAAGTAAATTGGATGCCGTATAACTGCTATCCTGTATTTCAGAACCAATCGTTGGAGTTGCGGCTTGATTGACCAATCAATCAGTATAGTCGCTGTAGCCTTTGATCCTTCTAATAGCAAATTCGTTATTGAATTATGTTCATGTACCTATAGACATATAGCATGACGAACTGACATAATAATTAGTAAAAGGATAATGGAGGGATATCATTTGATAACATACGTGTTATCAAATGATATCCCTCTAAATTGTAACGATATCACTATCATAATGGAGTTTAACGTTAATGGATGATATGAAAATGATTTAGTTTATATACAACATACCTAGATACATACTACTCAGTTCAAAGCACAGAAAGAATGAGTATAGGCGGGCAACGGATCGGCGACCCCTTAGTGTTGTTGATCTCCATGGGCGGTGGTGATTGCTTTCCATCAGGTGACGCACATACTCGTCTGCCACCCTCTTATATAAAAAATATGCCTGGTATTTCTCTACGTTCAAAATGAGTATTATATTTATATAAGAAGACTTTTTGAAGAACCTTTTTTTAAAAGGTTTTTCAAAAAGTCATATGCGTGTTTGTAACCTTAGTGGTAAAAAAAAAAACAAATGTGAAAGTATCTGTACCAGTATGCTTATCTGCCACCCGACGTAGTATCAAAAACAAAACTTAGATCTCACGTTCGTAATATAGTGGCAACTCAAATCAAATAGTAAATTCAAAATATTAGGACCAATTTCAATTTTACAATAACTTTCGAGTATTTTACAGTAGAAATAACGATCCTTTTATTATTCTGAACAAAGTGAAACCTGTCCGGGAAATAATAACAGATCATTTTAATCTGGCGGGAGCTGTCGGCTTCAAGGCAGAGCCAGCATTAAGACGTGATCAATTATCCACGTGCGTCCTTCATCCCTATCTGCCACCGAAGGAAAATAGACGATGGAATTTCAATAAAATCCCTCGTAAACTAGAAAAATACTCTATCAATATTTACTGTAAGTAAAAGCTTTAGCTGTCAGGCTTTCGAATCTTATACATTTCTTTAAATGACTAATTCTTGTATGTGTTACTGGAAATGAGTTAAATTTAGTAATTTTATACAAATTCCTGGAAATATACATATTATACAGGAAATATACGTCGGGTGGTGAACAAGCATATAGTTCACCTGATGTGAAGCGGTTACCATAGCTATATAAGCGCTCGCAACATTAAATGTCGTTCACGTGCCGCCTCTCCGATGCCAACGTAGTTACTCCTTCTTCCAGGTACATGATATACACATACTTTTAATAAATAGTATTAATATATTATATATGATTATATACAAGGATGTAAAAGAATAATGATATGAATCATAATATCAAAGAGACGGGAAATGAAAACAGTATTCACGAGATGGAAACTTAAAAGAAACAAATTAGCCGGAGAGTAACTTGGAATACTTAGCAGAAGTAATATTGAAAATAATATCCTATAGAAGTGAAAGAATGTGCAATAGTATGGTGTAACCTAATAGGGAGTCACTTGAGCTAAGTACGAAATTTGGATGTATGGTCATATTTACGAAGTCCTAAATATAAACCGAATACAAAGATTTTGAAGACGTTCAATTTTGTTTAATTGGTGTCCAGTAACGTCAAGACAGCCAGAGTCACAAAGTCAAGAATAGGAAGGAGCTGGGATTGTACAAGCGAAATTTTGGTGTCAATTGGGAGAAATTTGCGCAAAAGTCGATCTGAAAAAAAAACCCGGCTACTGCGAACCTTTTCTTACTGACTTGAGATATCTGTGTTGATCAAGAAAAAAAGTCCTGTCGAAATGAAAAATTCATGATTTTACACTCTCGTTGTATTGGATATAGACTTCGTTAAATATTATTGGTGAACAAAAATAACCTTTTACGCTTAATCTCCAAAATCGATTAGTTTTATAAACCTAAATCTTAATCTCCAAAATCGATTAGTTTTATAAACCTAATCGATTTTGTCAATAATAATGACTTGTTACTTAGCAAGGTTGACAATAAGGCCATGAGACTTACTCTCTTGAGATATTCGCGCTGTCACCCGCGGCTTCGCCTGCGTCGTCCAGGAGAGCTGCCATTGAACCATAGCGCGATTTAGAAATGAGACAGCGTCATCTAGCGATCTAGTGAAAGAAGGACAAATGACTTAATTTTTCCCCGTGGAAATAAGATGTTTTTCCGGGATAAACGCCTTAAACTTTCTCCAAAAAATCATGTCAAACCGTTTGTTACTTTCGATGTGAAAGAAGGACAAACAATTTATAATATTAGTATGGATATTGCGTTATTAAGATTAGGACATGAATCGCGTGAGTAAAGTTGCACATCACTTGCATAAAGGTTGCAGGGAAGGTCTGTTTTAATAGAATTAATGAATAGAGAAACAAGTAGAGGAGATTACACACCGCCCGAGGGACGCCGGCAGTAGTCGTACACCTTGAGTCAACCCCCTTATGATGAATAATCCCACAGCAGGGATACGAGTATTCCCTCAATCGTAGGGGTATGGAGCATATATAACGAAATTCTTATCTCTAACAGAGATATTGATATCTTCCACTCAACACTGTCTCAATTCCGGAGGCAACTGAGAATTCAGCTACAACCGGGCGAGAGAGGATAGTAAAGTTCAGTAGCGTGCTGTATGTGTATGCGTAATGATAGAACCAGGGATATCAACTGCTCTGAAGAGCTATTTATAGTTTTATCTTATTAAGTAACAGTAAAGTTCAGTAGCGTGCTGTTGCGTAATGATAGAACCAGGGATATCAACTGCTCTGAAGAGCAGTTTATAGTTTTATCTTATTAAGTATCAGTAAAGTTCAGTAGCGTGCTGTTGCGTAATGATAGAACCAGGGATATCAACTGCTCTGAAGAGTAGTTTATAGTTTTATCTTATTAAGTATCAGTAAAGGTCAGTAGCGTGCTGTTGCGTAATGATAGATCCAGGGATATCAACTGCTCTGAAGAGTCGGCTAGCGCTTGTGTCTCCGATTAGTCTTTTAGGTCGGAGTGAATACCCAAGAAATACTGCAGGTCTCTCAGCTCTACCCTTTGTTCAGAGAGTCGTTAGAACCGTATTCTCCAGGATAGAACTATTAAAAGGAATAAAGCCGCGGGTCCTTTTAGAGAAAGCATAGATCACTTCTCGACACTCCTTACTGTTTACATCGGTGTTGCCCTCGGCTAACTTTTTTTGACCACTAACGCTGTTAACTGACGTCGCTTTCATCTCATCACTTTATACTTTTAATATCATTCCGTGCATCATCTCTGACAGAAGTGATAATTATAGCTGATGGGTCTTCTTTCGTCTGTAATAGTCCAGCATCTAGTTCACTTAGGGGTGTAAGTGGTTTATCAACATCTTTTAACCAAAACCAACTTTACCTGCGGACTTTACGGCGGTACCTGCTGACTGACAAACGAAGCTCTGGCAAAAAGAGATTATGAGATTCGAATGACCGATACGTGGAGATGGCTCTCCACGTATCGGTCATTCGAAATACGCGAACGAACCACGGGCAACAAAGTAAATCTTCAACAAATAACCATCCTCAGATATTTTCTATAAAATTTTAAATAAAGATTCATAAAGCATTCTTATCTGAATTTAAATTTACATACGCTATATATAGATCTCGGCGGCGGCCGCTTTCCGTGTTTTCATTGTTGTGAAAGGCTATTAAGGATAAAAGAAAAGTCGAACTTTACTGCTATTTTATAGCACATTGACAGTTGAAGTTTTTATAGCAGTTTTTAGTAGAATGCTATAAAGTCTCATGTAATTTTGATACTCGCTAAGAACACCTTATAAGCAGCTTAATATAATACTGTTTTAACGATCATTGAAAGATTGAGAACCATAAAAATATGCGCCGGTACGATCGAATCGCCCCTGTTCCACAAATATTACACTCGTAAAAGGTTATTTTTGATCAACAATTTAGAGTTTATACTACTAAGAATAATACCTTTTTTTTTAGAAAATCTTACGCATATGTTTTGACGTGAAATACGTCTTTAAAATTACTTCCATAGGGAGGCAATTAAAAAAAACGAACGATAACAAAATTGGGGGATACAGTTTGGTGTTGCAGCTACAATTATATCACCTCCATCCAAAATTCAATCACACTACTGTATCGACGAAGGATCAAAGAATTTATTACGCTAAATAAGGACAATGGAGCTTCGCATGCGGGGGGGAGGGGGAAGCGCAGCCATTTTGAGATAATTTTAGTGCATATAACGTATTCACGTACAACACACGGCCGTGTCCATGACACAGCCACGCCCCATTTTTTTTTGTTTATACTACTGGATTTTGGGGAGTAAGGGGAGAACGACGCAAACCATCTAGTCGGCCCAACTGTCAACCTCACCTGCCCGCGTCGGTGGTTCGTATGAATAGCCGACGACGGTAGTTCTAGTTTTCTAGTAGCTGCCGTGGTGCTCCCTGCTAGAAAACGGACGAGGCTCTGGCGACCGAGAAATGGCGGTATAACCATACACCTGTCCGGGCGACCAGACGGAAGAGGCTGCAGCGGCCTTGAGGTCTAAATAACTTCAAAAACGTCTGGTGCAGAAAGCAAGGGGAAACTACTGCACTAAATTCCCATTGACAGTCATCATGAAAGTTTCACAAGAGAAGAATAAGAGATCGCCATGTGACCCGCCTAGCAACCGGCGCCGTACTGCGTCCGGGGCAGACGGTGGGAAATGTGTTACCGGCCATGTGGCTGTGATAGACCAGGCAGCGCACGGAAACTCTGCTACTGGGAAAACTTTTAAACTGCGAGAAGACAGGAGGATAGGAACGTGGAATGTGCGCGGCTTACTCATGGCTGGGAAGCTTAACATCTTGGAGAAAGAGTTACTTAGATGTGGTGTCGAAATCTGTGGTCTTAGTGAGGTCCATTGGAAAGGTCATGGCCATTTCTTCACTCAAGAGAATGTCATCTATTTCTCTGGAAATGATGATGAAAGCATAAACGGAGTCGCACTCTTGATACCGAAACGATTAAGACACTGCGTTATAGGTTATGAACCCGTGAGTGACCGAATATGGAGCATAAAATTAAAGGCGACGCCCATAAACCTAAACATCATACAGGTTTATGCACCGACGAGCTCTTCCAGTAATGATATGTTGGAAAAATTTTATTCGGATCTGGAAAAAACCATCTCAAAAATTCCAAACAGAGAAATGCTCATGATAATTGGGGATCTAAATGCCAAAATCGGTGCAAATGCTCAAACTCTTAGCCATGTTGTGGGTCCTTATGGATTGGGCATGCGTAATGAGAGGGGGGAACGCCTGATACAATTTGCTGCCGAAAATAACTTGATGATCGCAAACAGTTTCTTCCGACACCATCCACGAAGATTATACACCTGGACATCACCTGACGGGAATTATAAAAATCAAATTGATTACATCATCACAAGAGCGAGGTGGAAGACTTCTATTAAAAATGCTCATACACTTCCCGGGGCCGACTGCGGATCAGATCACCAGTTGTTGATCTCAAGGATACAGGTTAAACTTAAAGCAGCTAGAAAAATAAATAAACAACGAAGGATTGAGGTGAAGGATAAAACTAAGTTTATAACGATGCTTGAGAGGAATTGGGATCAATGGATTGATGCGGAGTCGTCTGGGCACAGTTCAGATCAGCTGTGGAACTGTTCCAAAATCCTTTTGGAAAACGCAGTTAAGGAGTGTAATACGCCTTCGACATCTCTTAAACGGCAACACTGGATGAGCGATGATACTCTGAGGCTAGTTGAGGAGAGACGAAAACTCAAAGCAATGGGTGCTAACATCAAAAAGCTGAATGATCTCTCTGCTAAAATTCAAGCTGGCTGCAGGCGAGATCTAAATAATAATCTGCGAAACATCTGTGCAGAAATTGAAGTTCATGCAGACAAATATGAAACCAAAGACCTCCATCAGAAGATCCGGTCACTAACACGGACTCTTTCGTCGCGGACCTGGGCTATAGAAAATCATAATGGTGAGCTCATTACGGAAATAGACAAGATATCCGAAACATGGAAAGTGTACTTACTGTAAGGCATTGTTTCAAGATCCAAACTCACATGAATTTCCATCAACAGAACCCGGGAATGATCTAGAACCAGACATTCTTAAAGAAGAGGTACGTGCCGCTATCAAACACCTGAAAAATGGCAAAGCTACTGGTATAGATGTCATCCCGATAGAAGTAATTAAGGCTGCGGGAGATCACGGTGTGCAGATGTTTCATACTATATGCAATAAAATCTGGCAAACCGGTACATGGCCAAAAGAATGGGTTCATACAGTCTTCATTCCCCTACATAAAAAAGGTTCCACAAAAGTGTGCAGTAATTATAGACTCATTGCTTTAATATCTCACGCAAGTAAAATACTGCTTCACATTCTGAATGAGCGCCTTAAGACCTTCCTTTCGAAAGAAATTGCCCCTGAACAGGCAGGTTTTGTAAAAGGAAAAGGCACCCGCGAGCAAATTTTTAATGTGCGCCAGATCATCGAGAAGGCGCGAGAGTTCAACAAGCCTACGTACATTTGCTTTGTTGATTTCTCGAAAGCGTTCGACTCAGTAAAGTGGCCAGTCTTATGGAATTTTTTGCTGGAAGTGGGCACCCCGAAACACCTTGTCCACTTGCTCAGGCGTCTATACGAGAGCGGATCAGCATCGGTCAGAACAGACGAAATGCTGTCGAATAATTTCCATCCTGATGCAGGCGTACGCCAAGGTTGCATAATTTCACCTCTATTATTCAACATCTATACAGAGATGATAATGAGAATTGCCTTGGAGGATTGGACGGACGGGGTGGTGATTGGCGGTAGAAGGATCTCCAACTTAAGATATGCGGATGACACGACCTTATTCGCAACTAGTGCTCGTCATATGGAAGATCTGCTGCATAAGATGGAAACTACAAGCCATGAATTTGGATTGAAAATAAATCGCGCAAAAACGAAAATGATGATTGTCGATCGCGCCAATAACAATCTTCCAGGGATCACACACATTGGGAATTGCGAAGTTGTCCAATCATACATTTACCTTGGGGCGTTAATATCCAACAAAGGCGGGTGCATAAACGAAATCAAGCGGCGCATGGCGATCACTAGATCTGCTATGGATAAAATGAGAAAGATCTGGGGTATTAGGAACATTACCAAGGCCACGAAAACCAGACTCGTTTATTGCCTAATATTCCCCATTTTCCTCTATGCCTCGGAGACATGGACTCTTCGTGAAACTGAGAGAAGGAAAGTTGATGCGTTGGAGATGTGGTGTTGGAGACGGATGCTAGGAGTATCATGGACAGAGTTCCGTACTAATGATTCTATATTAAAAGAAGCATCAGACAGCGCCTATCTACCACAGTTCAGTCACGCATTCTAACCTTCTTCGGCCATATATCTCGTCGTGGTGATGACTCCGTGGAACGTCTCGTAGTCCAGGGTAAAGTTGAAGGCACTAGACCACGTGGTAGGTCACCCATGAGATGGACGGACCAGATTAAGGCCGCAACTGAGTGTTCGGTCTGCGAGTGCACCAGGAAAGCTGCAGTCCGTGATGAATGGCGCTGTATTGTCAAAATGATCACTCATCGTGATTCACAATGATGACCACGACCACTCTGGCAAGAGTGTACCGACTAAGAAGAAGAACTGGATTTTATAGTTTATAACATGTTTGTAATATCTGAGGTGGAAGTGGTTCATCATCATCTATGAATCACAGCCAACGTCACCTACACGTGGTGCACTTAGCTGACTGAGAAACGAGGTTCTGGGAAAAAAAACCGGACAAGTGCGAGTCGGACTCGCCCACCGAAGGTTCCGTACGTAGTATCATTATTAAATTTGATATTTTTCATAATAAATAAGAAATAATGCGTAGAAAAAAATAAATAAAATATATTTTGCAATGTGTACATCAAGCCCTTTCATATGATACCCCATTTGAACTAGTAGTTTCAATTTGAAATTTCGACGCCCTATAAAAAATATAGACCCCCTATTTTTTAAGATCTATTTACAAATGTATAGTTTTGAGATTTATTCCTGTACTTGTAGTCTATAACGATGTTACTTGCCAAATTTCATAGTTCTAGGTCAACGGGAAGTACCCTATAGGTTTTGATACCCTTGAGAATGTGTCGAAATATGCGTTTTTTGCTGAATAAACGGCCGTAACTTTTTTCTACGTAAACTTAGCAGTTTGATTATTTTACAACTTCATGGGACCGTAGACCTGAGTATACAGTTCAAATTTCAGCTTGATACCTCCACGCATTCTCGACATAGAAATTCTTGACAGACAGACAGACAGACAGACGGACAACAAAGTGATCTTATAAGGGTTCCGTTTTTCCTTTTCAGGTACGGAACCCTAAAAACCGTAGGGCGTAAGTGTGAGTTTGGGAAAGGACCTCCACCTCACAGAATACGGCAGCCAAATAACATTATTTTTTTTTCAATTATTTTTAATACTGTCATTGGGCGCTTGTGGGTACTTAGACACGTTTTACAAATTTTTATTAAAATTATTCTTATATTTTGTCATTATTTTTATCTACTAGCATTTCAGTATTGATCATTGGTGAAGAAGAAATGCTTGAAAGAAACTTGTCAATATGGGTATTTTTTTCGAACATTTTCGTATTCGAATTCCTTTAGGATTATTGTGTTCTTGCGGGTGAGTGATATGCCAGGAAGGAAATTGCTTTGAAGGTAACGCAGGTGGTGACATGTGCGTGTGACGCGAAAAAGTAATACATACATAAAACATACTAGTGTTTACAGGGTCGGCAAGGCACGTGTGATGCCGTTGGTGCCACGTTTCCATACGCTGCGTTACCTGCTTTTCATCGAGCGGGCCGTATGCATGTTTACCACCTTAGTGGTATAAAAAATACAATACATAAAAGAAGGCTCTGACTACCTTCACATTACAAAATACCACAGCTGATAGACAAAAATCTGTCCTTTTGAGAATCTGTCCTTATGCGAAAAAAGGAAAAACCAAAGCAAAATCACAAAGCTATACTGCAAAGGTGGTGTATAAATTAGCAAAGTAATTATATGCCAGACGCTTAAGTTTAGTATTAGTAGCAAGGTATGGAGGGTGAAAACGTGCGAGCGATGCTCATCGTAGTAAACGTAATCGCTTTACATCAGGCTGGACTTTCCTTTTTACATTAGCTGGTATATAAAAATTAATATGTAGGTATTAGAAATTTTATTATGCCTTAGTTTCATGGCAATTCTCACCAGGTGTCTCTACACAGAGTGCGAAGAAATCAATTTACAGAGATTTCATTTATACAAACCTTCTCCTGACAATAACGAACACAAAAAAAACATGATACTGTTGATTGTTAGTACTTGGCGGAACATTGTTATCGTAATGTTATACTAAAGCACTTATACTGTTTCACGTAATTACATTTATTTTTATTTTAACCAAACGGTTTCGCCGCTAAGGCATTATCAAGAAAAAAGCCATTTGTTTACCTTGATAATGCAATAGCGGCGAAACCGGTCGGTAAAAATAAAAATAAATATAATTACGTGGAACAGTACAAGTGCTTTATTATAACATTATGACAAAAAAATCCAACTTTGTGCAAGCGTTCGATAGTTATATGCGTATATACATTTCGGTGATACATTGTTATTTATATACTTAGACGAATTGTTAGAACATATTACGGCTAAAGAGTTTTTTTTAACTTTTAAGAACTTTATTTAGGTTCTGAATATTTTAATATAATTTCACAGGTATAATTTTCCGTCATCTTATAGTACCGTTTACATACTAGACGAAAAAAATATTAAGATGAGATTCTTTATTACATAAACATTATGCAAATCCTGGCTTTCCTCCGTCTACGCTGTGTGGTCAACTGGAACTGATTTACTGAGAAAAGCTTCCTCCCAAATGCCTTATAGAGGTTTTCCTAGAGTACCTCTATCAAGATGAAGTAAACAATGTAATGTTACTCGTGAAATATATTAATATATTGTGGATTTAGGCTAATTCAACAAAACAATATTTTAGAATTATGTTTGAGGTCCCTTTTGGATTCTGATTGAGTTATAAATTTGTAAACCAGTCCTCCCTAGCTTAGTAGCTAGGGAGGACTGGAAAAAGGATATTTAAACTTTGAAAAACATCGAATATAGAAACAAAAAAAACCGGACAAGTGCGAGTTGGACTCGCCCACCGAGGGTTCCGTAGGTACGTAGTATCATTATTAAATTTGATATTTTTCATTATAAATAAGAAATAATGCGTCGAAAAAAATAAATAAAATATGTTTTGCAATGTGTACATCAAGCCCTTTCATATGATACCCCATTTAAACTAGTAGTTTCAATTTGAAATTTCGACACCCTATAAAAATATAGACCCCCTATTTTTTAATATCTATTTACAAATGTATAGTTTTGAGATTTATTCCTGTGCTTGTAGTCTATAACGATGTTACTTGCCAAATTTCATAGTTCTAGGTCAGCGGGAAGTACCCTATAGGTTTTGATTCCCTTGAGTGTGTCGAAATATGCGTTTTTTGCTGACTAAACGGCCGTAACTTTTTTCTACGTAAACTTAGCAGTTTGATTTTTTTACAACTTCATGGGACCGTAGACCTGAGTATACAGTTCAAATTTCAGTTTGATACCTCCACGCATTCTCGACATAGAAATTCTTGACAGACAGACAGACAGACGGACAACAAAGTGATCTTATAAGGGTTCCGTTTTTCCTTTTGAGGTACGGAACCCTAAAAATAATATGTCCTTAGGCCTTTCCATATCAGCTGTGAGTTTATCGTGTAAGTTAGAACCAATGAATTTATATTTCTATAGATATGGCATACCTATACTGAATTTCGTTAGAAAACTGTAAACGTAACTAGCTATAATTAGTGGTAGTTGAGGAGCTCGATGGCGTCGTTGCAAGTTAAGCAACGTCTACTGTAGTCTGTGTATAGATGGGTTTCGTTATCTCGAGCTCCTCCGTGCTTTGGAGGGCATGTTAAGCCGTCGGGCCCGGTCGATGTCTTTAGACGACAGTCGTTAAGCCAAGTCGTGGCCTTTGGGCGACTTAAAAACACTGGCCTCCGGCAATCCGCAATGAGCAGCGTGGTGGACAGTGGGATATCCAACAGTGGGATGATACCAATTAGTGGTAGTGGTGGCGATAGTCTATTTCCCCACCTACGAAAGGTTGGGACATAGACTTTCGTTATCTATTTCAATAAATTGTCACGAACGTTAGATTCATCGGCTTGCTTGTGCAAAATAGTAGTTTTGGGGTGTAAGAGGTTCATTGACATCTTTGAACCAAAGCGAGCCTCGCCTGCACATAGTGTACTCTGCTGACTGACAAACGAGGATCTGGCGAAAAGCGAGGTAGGGCATTGCGTGTTTTATGGGCTGCCCGACCGGGGAAGACCTCACAGAATACTGCACCAAATAACAATTCGCTCGAGGGTTGTTGTATTCCTGCGAGCAAGGGAGGTCACCAGAAAGAAACAAAATAAGAAATATAGGCTGGCAACGGATCGGCGACCCCTTGGTGATACTGATCTCCATGGGCGGTGGTGATTGCTTTCCATCAGGTGACATGCTCGTTTGCACCCTTTCATTTAAAAAAAAGTAATCGCAGCTAAAAGGTGAGACAATTGGCTCACTTCTCGGGTGTTCATATTTGAGTTTAGTTTAGCAAATCTATAGGTTAGAACAAAGTATATTTTTACTCTCAATGGTCGTTAGCTGAAAACGCGTTCTAACATCAATGACTTGACAGATTCGTGAACAATCAATTATCGAGATTTCCTTCAGTATCCTTATTGCCGCTAATCGTTTAATGTATCAGCACCTTTGTTACGTAAACGCCCGAAGCTATTATGTCTAGATTAAAGCAAACGTTAAGTGATATTGCAAATTAAACCGGAGATTTGCAAGAGTTTAAGCGGAATGAAATAGCACTGCTTTGTGGTGAACTGTTAATAATGGTTTTGGATTTAGCTCTTCCTTATCATCGTCAACTCTTATTCAGCTCACACTGTAGGGATATGTGTCTCTCCTCATTCGACTGGATTTAGAGCGTACTCCACTACGCTCCTCAACTGCGGTTTAGAGGAGGTCAGTGTTTTAAAGCCGCCTAAAGGCCACTGACTTGACTTAACTACTGTCATCTGACTCACTGACACATGCAACGATGCCATCGATTGCTCTTATTATGTTTTATGGTGACCTCACTCACTCGCAGGAACACAACAACCCTCAAGGGAATTGTTATTTGGCTGCGGTATTCTATTTATGACGTGGAGGTACTTCCCCAGTCGAGCTGCTTAAAAAATATGCTATGCCCTACCTCTCTTTTCGCCAGAGCCTCGTTTGTTTGTCAGCAGGGTTCACCACGTGCAGGTGAAGTTGGCTTTGGCTCAAAGATGTTGATGAACCCCTTACACCCCATTGTGTTGTTACTCGAGCTCCTCCGTGCTTCGGAGGGCACGTATTTATAACGGCTTATATGAATATTATAAGTCTATTTCACGTCAAAACCGAATGGAGAGAGATGAGGAGAATATGACACTGGCAGCCATTATGATTATGATAGTCAACTATCTAAGAGGAGACTAGTTAGTAGTCCGATATTTAGAGCCCGCGAAAGTCAATAACTTTTTATTTACTTAAGTAAACTTAAGCTACTACTCAGCCGAACGGCTGAGTAGAAGATAAACGGTAACCATGTAATGAATATCTTTTTAAGAAACGTTTCAGTTACGCTCACCTGCCATACTCCATTATCAAAAGTAGGCATATGAATGAAGATAAGCAGAAAATATATATAGCAGCTTTCTCAAGAAATGGTTTATATCATATTTGTGTACATAACTGAGTAATAATGGGTAATAATGATTGCGACCTTGACTTTTGCAAACGAAACGTGCGACGTAACAGGGGAGCAAGAAATTAAGTTTGTTACATATGCCAAACAACAAATGCGAAGATATTTTAATGGAGCTACGATGGAGTCATGTATTTATTTAAAATACTTTGTTTGTGTTTGAATACTTGTAAAATTATACGTTAAGTTAATGATGTAACCCTTCAGACGCAGAATATGTTCACAAAGACGCATAATTGATTCTAATTTGGTTCAATAGATGTTTTGTGAATGGATCTTGACAATGATCTTTTTTTTTTATACTATGTAGGGTGGCAGACAAGGATATGGCCCGCCTGATATGAAGCGGTTACCGTAGCCATATGGCTAATTTAAACATACATAAAGTTAATTTAACGAGCGTTAATATTAACGCTCGCAACATACAACATCGCTCGCGCGCTGCCAACGCAGCATCTCCTTTCTGGTGACCTCACTCACTCGCAGGAACACAACAACCCTCAACTTACAGCCCAAATCTTCGCAATAACTAATAATTATAAATGTGTATCCATGTGCGTCTTTCATAGTCAACCCACTTAACCGATTTTTTTAATTTATTACGAAAATGGCTCCAACACTGGGGAAGGTATATGTTCTTCTTCTGCTTGGTCATACATTCGTGGTTATGGAGAGCCCTTTTCGACTATCACTGCTGCCTTTGCGATGGTTCTCCATTTTACCTTCCACTCTACCCTGGATTACTAAACGTTCCATGACATTGCTTTTTCCGGTGACAGGGCCAAAAAATTTTAGGTTTTGTAATAAACGAGTGATGAGATTCGTAGTTCTTTCAAAATGAAAGCTTCGATGTACTGTCCAGCTTATTCTCAAGAGACGTCCCCAGATTTATGTTACAAGGTAATTAATAAGTAATCTGCAGTATCGTCTACTCTTCCGAACTTAGCGGGCGGAAGTTACAAATACTGAATTAATTATTGAGACGAGACATGAACGCGTTACCATAGAAATTACTGCAATTTGCAATTTTATACCATTATGATGGGAAACAAGCATACAAATTGCCCAGCAAGCCATCATGGCATATGTGCGCTTGCAATATTACTCCAGAGGTATCCATTACTCACGAATTGCCGACCGTTTGATTCCCTTCACGCCGTACGTCATGCAGTAGTATAACAAAATTATCAGATAGTTGACTTACTTTAACTACCACAAAATAACACCTGAATTAACTAACAAATAAATTATTTTTTATAATACGTCGGGTGGCAGACAAGCATACGGCCGCCTGTAGTGAAGCAGTTACTGTAGCCATATTAACGCTCGCAACATAAAATAACGCTCGCGCGCCGCCACCCCCGCTGCCAACGCAGCATCTCCTTCTTTTCTGGTGAGTGAGTGAGGTAACTCACTTGCAGGAACACAACAACCCTGAAGGGAATTGTTATATGGCTGTGGTATTCTGTGAGGTGGAGGCACATTTCCCAGTCGGTTAGCTTACAATATCGCTCCCTACCTCTCTTTTAGCCGGAGCTTCGTTTGTCAGTCAGCAGGGTGTACCGCGTGCAGGTGAAGTTGGCTTTGGTTCAAAGATGTTGATGAACCACTTACACCCCAAATTATATATTATATTATAATAGATTTAACATTGGTTAAGGATTTATTTGAGAAAGCACACCGTACATAATGATAATATCACGTCAAAGGCGAGACATTTCATGAATAATGTTACTTTATTACCTTCAGCTCATGAAAATGTACCCAACAACATTTATTAGACTTTCCACAGGTTCCAAGTAAAAGTGTCATGTACGGCCTACATATTTCACCTCGTTTATTTCAAAATTTATCATACGTAAACGTACTTGGGCTAAAAATGAGGCCAATTTTCTGAAATACCGGCGGGGCGACGACGTGCTCGATGTTTGTCAAGTGCCTATGTTAATTAATGCACGAATGAATTTTATATAGCGAAAAATTCAATTTCATACACAAACAAATCCCATGATCTGTAAAGCTAATAATCACATTTTATGATTTATTATTTGTAGTAGATTTAATTTTATTAACTCTACTTTTTTGGTGCTACATGTTATATAATATCATGAAGGTACAGATACGGATTTAAACGGTCTTGTGCGGGGATCGAACCCACGACCGGATTAAAAGTGGCCGTTTCTAACCATTCGACCACCGAGCTCGTCAATATATAGATATTATACATATATTTATATATATAAAAGCGAAATACCACTCACTGATTAATCACGAAAATTCAGAAATTATAACACCTACAAACTTGAAATTTTAAAGGGGAAAACGAGGGTTGGAAGTTTGTATGAAAGTCCTATGTTTTTGAAGTAAGAGACTTGAAATTTAAAATGTATGCTCTATAGATGGTGTGGAGGTGTACTAATAATGTATCTTTAAAAATCACCCCCTTTTTGGGGTTACGTTCCAACGGGCGTTGGAAGTTTTATGAAAGTCCTACGTTATTGAAGTAAGGGACTTGAAATTTAAAATGTGTGCTCTATAGATATTGTCGAGGTGTACTAATAATGTATCTTTAGAAATCAACCCCTTTTTGGGGTTAAAACGGGGGATGTGAAAGTCCAATGTTGTTGAAGTTAAACTAATTATGGCAGAAGGATTTTAAATCATATTTAAGTATTAGAATTATTGAAAACAACTACATATTTACTATTATAAGGAGGGTTGTTTTATTATAACAACAAAAAGTGTTTTAGGTTTTACAGAGAGGTTTTGAAAAATAATATCCGTCGACTTCATTTATTTTAAAAATTCGTCTAGATGTTGATTGTTTTTAACTTTCTTTTATTTTTTCCTTTCATTTTCTATTTAGCTTTTTAGAATATATTTAAAAAATATGTGCAAATAACTAACTACGCCGCAGTTTCTGGCGGCCTCTAGTTAATTTATAAAGTATCTACGGAACACTCTGATTACTAGTGAATAAGTTTAATTTCTTTTTTGAACTTTTTGTTTGACACTCCAGTTTACTGTCCCAATACGAAGATTTACGATTTTTGATTAAATTCATCAATCAATCTTATACTATATACCAGAATTTCATCTCCTTTTTTTCGAGACGGACAGGTCCACCGATCATTCCCATCACTGCGTCTTTTGTGTAGGCACATTAACAGCGGCGACCACCAAAAAGGTAAAGAACAAAGAAGACCCCTTTCGTCCCGGAAGTAAAACTACGGCTGCCTTGGAACTCACAACGAATTTAATCAGAAGAAATTAGTAGTAGTAGGAAGCTTTTGAAATTTGATCAATTTATAGTTTTATCTTATTAAACCTGATCGATTTTGTCAATAATAATGACTTGTTACTTAGCAAGGTTGACAATAAGGCCATGAGACTTACTCTCTTAAGTTTGAAATTTGATTTCCTCTCTTTGCAATTTGAGAGACAGCAATATCGTAAATTGGCGAAAAGAGAGGTAGGGAGCGTAATTGTAAGCTACCCGACTTGGGAATGTACCTCCACCGCACAGTATACCGCAGCCAAATAACAATTCCCTTGAGAGTTGTTGTGTTCCTGCGAGTGTGTGAGGTCACCAGAAAGGAAAAAGATGTCGCGGCTCGCGAGCAATATTTTATATTGCGAGCGTTAATATGGCTGCGGTAACAGCTTCACATCAGGCAGCCCGTATGATTGTCTGCCATCCGACGTAGTATAAAAAATAAAAGTAAATTAAAAGCTTCAAGAGATAGCTAATCAAGTGAAGATCAACTGCCGTGCACCATTGATTTTAAATATATAACGTTATTGGGGACTTACTGGGTACAGTTACTTTGATGGCAGCTACAATGGGGAGAGCGAGAGATACTTTATGATGAGTCTATAGACTATAGAAACCGCTTCAGATCACGCACCGTATGTTAGTCTATTATCAGACGAAAAAAGACACAAGTATGTTAAATCGTATTTTCACCTCACTAGCTCGTAAAAGCTCTGTTTATCATTCGAAATCTGCGTGGAAAATCGCACTTTATCCGCTAGCGTGGAAAGTGTTTTTAAAATTCGAATATTTTTATTCAATAAAGGTTTCGTACAATAAATTACATATATATAGAACCTCATTGGTTTCGTAATAGTTTATATTCTCTGCAGCCAGTCCATTGATGATTATTTATTAAAACTGTTTTTCTTGCACCTAACATTTTCCTCGCTTTAGTGAGGTGAAAAGTTGTGTGTTGCGCTCGGCAGCAAAGTTATTTAGCGTCTCGTACCTTTGAAACCCTCGCTACGCTCAGGATTCTATATTTGAACCACTCGCTTCGCTCGTGGCTCAATCCTAGAATCCTTCGCTTGCTCAGGTTTCAATACAAGGTACTCGCGCCAAAAATTAACTTTGCAGCCTTGCATAACAAATAACTATTTCATTGCCTTATTAAAAATTCTTAACTTATACCAAACTCCGGCCACTCCATACAAAAATGGCGCTTTTGCTTGTAGTAACCAAATGACGTCTGTACACGTGCCTATGTTTGAGTGACGTTCTCTAGGGCTGACATTATTCAATTAATAGTCGGACATGTAAGGGGGTGTAAGTGGTTCATCAACATCTTTGAACCAAAGTCAATCTCATCTGCACGGGGTACACCCTGCTGACTGACTCCCTCTGGCTCTGGTTCTGGCGACAGGCTCTAACGAAAAGAGAGGTAGGACATAGCGTATTTTTTAAGACTGACGAAGTACCACCACCTCACAGAATACCGCAGTCAACAATTTCCTTTTAGGGTTGTTGTATTCCTGCGAGTGAGTGAGGTCACCAGAGAGGATGGAGTTGCTGCCATGGCAGCGGGGATGGCAGCGCGCGAGCGATAATATGTTTACGGTAACCGCTTCACATCAGGTGGGCGTAGTGAAGAAAAAAAAAAACATAGTGAATATACTACACTGACTTCAGCCAATATTTACTAAACGCCTAGTATAATTGCCATTGCTAACTTACCCAAAATTTTATATTTTCTAATCACCACTAAATCGAATGTTCGCTTTCCGAACACCGGTTCATTGTAATGGTCAAACCATTTCATTGTCACTAATTGTAGCTTTTTACTATTCATATAAATGCATGCGTAATGATTTGATTCATTTTCATATTCACATGGAACAAACGTAATTTAAAACTAATACCACACGTGACATCACGTACAATAAACATTGAAATGTAAATAAGAAAATTGTAAACATTAACAATAAACCACCATAACTCAAGTGACAGCAATGTCATTTCCGCGTCTTCGCACTCACTTGCTCTTTGAGACATATAAATCTGCTATAATGCTATCATTTTCTCATCTCGTATTAATTGTATCTTCTATCCTACTTTGACAGACATGAATTAGTTATGATGAAACTATGGCTGCCACATGCTTTTTAGGTAATTTATAAAAAAATAGCACTTTATTTCATCCAAAGGGATCGAATAAATTTCTTTTTTTGACTTTCCATGTGTTGAGACATCCATCCACTGCACAAGTAACTCCCATCTTTTACATACTCCCATATTTTAAACTGAATGGAGAATAAATACAAGCGACGTCAATTTGTAGGACGTTGCATCCATTACGAACGGTTCCAGATCGGTCTCAGATGGGAGGTGAGGTCGACTAGTGAGAGCGGCAGAGAGTGTCCATACTGTACGTTAGTACTATTACTTATACTGTTACCAAACCCGGGCCACTCCATACAAATGTCGCGTCGTTTACTACTACATAAACAATGACGACTGTGCAGAGCGTAAATGAGCATGTTTGCGTGCGGTGCCATACAAACTGATCCTGATTTGTCTCAGAGGGGAGGTGAGGTCGACACGAGAGAACGGCAGGGAGTGGCCATAGGGTACGTAGTACTTATACTAGCAACTTGTCAATATACGGATGATAGAACACTGAAGTGAAATGTTTTTTTTTAGTAGGAAACAAAAACAATAATGGTTTGAAATTTTCGCAACGACTAATTACGCCATAATTAATTTGTATTATTAAAGTTTCTAAAGAGACTCTGGGAGTCTGTGAAGCTCGTCCCGCTTTTGGTTCAAGTTGTTTCAATTCAATTATCAATTACCGTACGCTATTTGTAGAACAGCCTGTTTTAGCGGGCAGCGAAATATTATGGTCAGGGATTTCTAGTAGCCTCAGGGATTTCAGGGCCCTGCTGACCTGCAGATTGTTTATAAAGATAATAAGAATAGAGATCCCAGGTTAATAGTACTGTTAAATGTACCCAATTTCATAAAATGACATAAGAACTGAGGTAGTATAGACGCAGAAAGGAGCTTAATGGAGTCGTTGCGCGTATAAATCTGACACGTTCCTACGTGTCAGGTTGATAAAGCAACGTCGACCGTAGCCTGTTCAAGATGGATTTATTTATCTCGAGCTCCTCTGTGCTTCGGAGGGCATTAACTGCCATCCGTGCGCCGGCGGTCCCAGCTGTTGTCATTACATGACAGTCGTTGAGTCATCTCAGTTGCTATTAGGCGGCTTAGGGGTGTAAGTTTCTCACTACGATCTTTAGAGCTAAAGCCAACCTTAAATGCACACGGTGCACACTGCCGACTTGCGAAAGAGGCTCTGGCGAAAGAGAGATAGGGTACAGCGTATTTATAACCCAACTGGTGAAGTACCTCCACCTCACAGAATACCGCAGCCAAATAACAATGAAGGAGTTGCTGCGATGACAGAATGACAGATGGTGGCGCGTGAGTTATAATATGTTTTGTATTCCAAGATCCTTGTATTGTAATGGTTACAGCTTTACATCAGACGCTGTATACTTGTTTGAAACCGAGCATAGTATAAAAAAATATGGTAACTATAAATGATGTGAGATGTGATGTGATTAGTGATGAATAGGTAATTCGTACCACCACGTAAATTGTAGTCAAAATACAGTTTCGATCAAGTCTCGATTTCACAAATGTTACATTCGGTATTCTCATAGCATGATAAAATATGAAACTTTAAATGAAATATGGCCAAAACCTAAACAAAGTAAGAATGTTAACGTTATTTGCTCACAATAACAATTGACATTAATTTTGTAAAAGTATTCAAGTGTACTATTTTCAACCAATTCATAATTCAATCTCGTTCCGGTCAAGTTTCATTCTGTGCTGTGAAATAATAAAGAGAACTGACCTTCAGGAAGCAACGGCTAAGGCATTGTTTAATATTTGGTGAACAGTTCGTAATTCAGTACAGAATAAATGCTTCGTCACAATTGAATAAACAGATATATCAGTGATCTTATAAGGGTTCAGTTCTTCCCTTCTGGTGGGTAAACCCTTAAAAGTTTGATTGTCAAAAAAGATTCGTATGCGAATAATTCTCACGTAGCGGAAATGTGGCGACGTTTATACAAGCCGCAGTCCTAGGGGTCGCGTGTAACGAGTTTTAGGGAAGACGACTCAATTTAATAATAAGAGGTACTACTCGAGCTTTTGAACATACGGTACTGGTCATATGTAAAATATGTTTACAAAAAGAATGTGCGCTATCTTATGGAGAATTTGTCAGTGTAGTCATTTAGTAAATAAATAAATATTCCTAAAAACACCCAGACCAAGACAAATACACATGTTCATGCACAGAAATATTTGTCTTGTGTGGGGATCGAACCTGCAACCTCGGAGTCAAAGTGGCTATTGCTAACCATTCGACCATCGGCTCGTGAAATCATTAATTGACATGTATAATGTGTATGTATTTTTTATATAATACAATATGTTAATATAAACTATTCTGTTCATAGATGCGAATAAAGTGCCAGGTGCCAGTCGATCGAGTGTTCACAATTATGGCAACTCCCGGCACATAGGTGTAATAAAATTTATTTTGCACAATTCTTATTTCTTTCGCGACTCCATCACTGCACCACTGTGCATTAGCTTGCAAACTTAACTTATGACAGCCGTTTACAGAACCTTCTACTGTACGTGGTTATGCGCGTACTTGGCAGATTTTTATAAAAAGCAAAAGCGTTTGATCGACTATATATAAAAAAATAAAACAGGCTAGGTATATTTAATTTGTTTATATAGTCGATCGAAAGATTTTGTTTACTCGTAAGGCGTTATTTACTTATTCCAGCGTTTTTCTTTACAACAGTATTTCTAAGAAATGAAATAAATTTTTATATAGACGGATAAATCTACGTACTATTAAGCTTTTACGAAAGCTTTATTTTCTTTACGAAATTGAAATTCACGTGCGATAGCTTCGGTATGTAATATCGTTATATATTGGAATTCTAAAGCTGTATTTATATTTGAGATGTTTCTGAAGTCGTGGCTGAGTGGTGCAAACTTACAGGTGTTGAATTGAGAGGGAATTTTCAGCATTCTCCCTCGAGAGCCTTTCAATGCCGGTGACAAGTGTGTACCTACACTGGCTATTACTTTTCACATGTCCCTGATATTCAAGGTATAGTAGTGTTAAAAAGAAATGAAACTGTGAATGCTAACCTAAACAAATTAATACTGTTAGTTATCGTTTAAATTATTTTTTCTCACAGATAGACATACACTTTCACATTTATATATTAGTAAGCTGTACGTATAAGTATTAGTATAGATGGGTATGGACATGGATTATGATGGATGTATATGGATATTTGGAATACTTTCAAAATTAAATTCAATATATACTTTCGAATGGTAATGGTAAATTTCTCCTATATAAAAATTCACAATAATCCCACTTTCTCCTTATAATATCAGTCCGCTCTGATTTTGTTTGGATGGAACTATAGCTGATTTGGCTATTATTGTATATAGAACGACAGTTACTACTAGAGTAAAAATATCACGAAATAGTGTCTCTACCTTCTAATAGTATTCATAGTAAATTTCACTAGCAGTATTTGTATGAAAATATTTAATCATAGAATTAGAGAATTACTGGATGAGCAAAATTTTTCAAATAACTGAATAAAGAAGTGAATCAGGATGCTTTAATTTTTGGTAATGGTGCATTGCACGTAGATTAGTCCTACTGATACCATAACAAAAAATGCGTCACTTTCATGGTTATGTGGATTTTTTTGAAGTTTTTTGACCAAAACGCGTATGAGGATAGATTTTGCGGCGCTCATACATGACAACTAACAATTTTGCAAAGAAAAAAGAAATGTTGATACTAAAAAAATGTTAATACAAATTGTAGGAAATTTTCTCTACTTTAATTTTATTATGTAACTATTTTCAAAACAAAATGAGTGTGAAATTAAAAAAAAAAAACTGTACTTTGGCGCTTTTTTTCCGACATGACGGGGCGAGCGGCATAGATAGGTGGTGGCATATGGATTTCGAAAAGAGCGTATCGAAAGTCTATAAAATTAACAATATTTCAAAGCTACCGGAAAACTTTTTAATCAACCTCTTTTTTATGCACCAAATGAGTGAACTAATTGACAACTGGGTGTAGGAAGCATGAGTTTGTTACATGGTTCTTTTGCGAATAAATCATTTTGCACCTTTATATTGTATACTCGTAATGATGTCAATCGAAGCAAAATGATGTGAAATTAAAGACTCATTGTCGGGGCCGTGAAGACGAAACGGTAATGATGAGGGCGTTTTAACCCGTGGCGCCATTTTACATTTCACAGAGACCGAAGTTCATATTTGTATAGTTCTTTGTTTTTATTATAAGCTTTTATTTAGTTTCACTGCTGTGTCTGTAATCAAATCTGGCAAGTTAAATTTGATCCACTTCGCAGTGTCTGATTGAACTGTAATTTGGCACACTCGTTTATTTCGTGAAACAATGCACGATTATCGAATGCCACGATTTTAAATCCAAGATGGCTGCCGTCACAAAATGGCAATTTGAGATATCTGCATTAATCTCTATTATATGGGTATTAAATGAAAGAGCTTGATGAACGAAACACAGTAAAAAAAAATAAGTTCTTTTTTCTTAATAACAACGAATTTTCTTAAGAAAAAAGAACTTTTTTTGTAGTTTCTAAGAGGATATGCCGGCGTACGTAGCTGTGTTTTTTTTTTCCACTAGCACCCTTCGTCTGAATGTTTTGAGATGCATATAGTCCAGTTAATATCTATTTCTACTTACCATTTTATATGCTTCTAAGTTTTTACCTGTGCAAATTACTAAATAAAACTTAATTTAATTCTATCTGTGGCAAGTCATATCAAAATGCAGATATGCAGATATCCGTTGGTTACGAAACAGTGGAAGTACTTATAGTGCTACAACGGAATAATTCTGTATATTATTAACATAACAGAACTGTACTAGTTCTAATGTAAATTCTGTTAAAACATTGTAAGTGAAAAAAACTAATAAGTGTGTTAAAACAATACTGTAAAGCCAAATAATGATTGTAACTCTTAAAATAAGTGATTCAATTTACGGTATTCATTCTAGGAATGCTAACTCTTTAATTCCGTTCATCAGCCATTTCACCCCACACTGGAAATGCGTGTGCCGAATTTAATTGAAGAGAATGTCCTGTGCGCTCTCAAAGGGATACGTGGTTAAAAATATAATATCAGCTAGCACATCTAGTTCGCCGGTTTTCAGCTGTAATTCGCAACCGAAAATCCCAGCGCGAGTGGAACGTTTCTATGGACTATTTACTACATCCCCGCTCGTAGGGGTAGCCTCGCTTTGATTAAACCCTTTCGGCGCCCCAACTCTACACGCTCGTTTTACTTTTATCTACTTTACTACTCCACTCGTAAAAAGACCCTGCGAAATATTTCTTTCGCGGACAAAAATTACAACTTATTTGAGGTAATAAAACGTTTCTACACATGGGCATGGGGCGCAGGTGATTTCACAAAGTTCTAGACAGATTGAGTAGTGCCCCATTGCAGTTTTGAGTTTCCAATAAATTCGGAATCAACTATATCTTTATGCGTCTTACTAATAAATAGTAAATGGTTGTTACAAATACTCTTAGGTAGGCTGTTCCTTTTAGTGTGTAGACGACGTGAAATAATCTATGTAAATATAAAATTAATGTTCCTAAGCGCAAAACTGGAGAACGGCTCGATCAATTCCACCAATTTGTGTTTTAATGTTTTCGTTAAGATATAAGGTTCTTATGGAGAAAAAGGAAGTAAAAATTGCAAGGAAAAAAAACACCATTTTATATCCGTGTGCAGCCGGGGCAAAGGGTGTTAAAGCATCGAAGCGCCATCGCGCGCCAAATATTGAAACTAACCGCGCGGTGTGAATGCAGCAACTGGCGGCGGCGCGACGGCGTGAACTTCGCACCAAAAAACGCTCGGTAACGGCCGGGCTCCATTTTCTTTTGTCTTGTATAATTCGTCATCGTATCAAAACGAAATTTGTAAATTAATACGAAAAATAAACGTTTATGAAGAATATACAGGATTTCGATTTCTAAACATATTTTTGGACCTTCGAACCACATAAATACGAAGAAAGAAGAAATCAGCGACCACTTTATACGAAAACTATTGAATAACGGTCATTTGCAACTACACGAAATAACCGAAAAGAAGAAAGGATCAGGTTCGCAGCTATCAGCGGTAGACCATCCTTGTATCGTTCCTTTTTACTCCCTTTCCTATCGACATTTGTGTTAATATTGTGTATAATTACAGTTCAGTGCGGTAAATACGGGAACAAGTTGTCCATTGTTCGGCAACTTCGCGATACCTACCTACACGACTGTAAGTACTCTTGCCTTTTATATACCACAAGATGCCTGATGAGGAGAATAAGTTAGCCCCTGAAGCGAGCCAAGGGAATAGGAATAGAGATAGATCAAAATCTCCATATTCCAAAACTGAAATGAGTCGCCTGGCTGATCTTAAAAAGCAGCGGGGTGTATTGAAGTGCAGGTTAACTTTATTTGATAAATTTCTTAGTCAATTAGATATATCTAGCTTAGATTCTAGTATTAAAGCTGAGTTAAATATGCGTATTCAGTCTATGTCTAATATTTATCAAAATTTCGATGATATTCAGTGTGAAATTGAGAATATAATTGATGATCAAGATCTTGTGAGTCATATTGAATATAGAGAACAGTTTGAAAATGAGTATTATTCTCTTTTAGCTACTGCAAAAAGCGTTTTAAACGTAGATGAACAAATTTCTCAACTACCTACGTTAATTACACCTGAGTTAGTCAAACTACCAAAGGTCAAATTACCAGAGTTTGATGGTTCTCATCATGATCAATGGCTCGAATTTAGAAACTCTTACGTTGCGATGATACACAAACGTCAGGACTTAGACTCGATACAGAAATTTCATTATTTAAAATCGGCTCTCAGCGGCTCCGCCTTAGAAGTCATTGCATCATTAGAATTTACGGCTACTAACTATCTTCATGCATGGGAGTTACTCGAAAATAGATTCCACAATCATCGCCTACTTGTTCAAAATCATGTCAGGTCTTTATTTTGTGCTCCATCAATTGACAAAGTATGTTCCGCGCAGATTAGGAAACTTATAGATACCGTATTACGTAACTTAAGGGCCTTAAAGTCTTTGAACGAGCCTACGGATTCGTGGGATACTTTAATAATTTATTTAGTGGTTTCTAAGCTCGACCCCTCCTCAGAGGAGAAGTGGGAAGAGTATAAAGGTGCTTTCATGTCTGATCCACAAAATAATTCGAAAAGATTGAAGCTGGATGACTTACTGACCGTTCTTAAAAATAGGGCTGACATGTTAGATATGAAGAATTCTAGTAACAATAAAGGCAATTTTTATTCTAAGCCCAATAATCGTTCAAAACAATATAACACTAATTTTAAGAAAGAATCTAATTCGAACACTCAAAAAACACACACATTCGTTTCCACTAATTACAAAAATACCTTATCTAAAAATAATAATAAACATACACGTTCATGTTTATTATGCAGTGATATGCACCCTCTTTATGCGTGCTCTAAATTTATTAATATGTCAGTACAAGAGCGATGGAAGTTGGTCACAAGTAATAAACTTTGTTCAAATTGCATGCGTTCAAACACTCATACAATAAATGATTGTGTTTTTAGTTCTTGCAAATTGTGCCACCAGAAACACAATACACTTTTACACACCGACACTTACAATCAAAGTTGCAATAACACATCGGGTCATACACCGGCGCAATCGTCGGCTGCTCTGCATAGTATGAGTAATGCATCTATTTCGCACATTCGTGAACTCGAGCGCAATGCGTTTTCGTCAAATACGCCAATGTCACAACAGGTTTTGTTGTCTACGGCGCTTATCGAAGTGCTCGATTCACACAATACATATCACACAGTACGTGCACTTCTTGACAACGGAAGTCAGAATTGCTTTCTTACTGAAAAATTATGTAAACGCCTCAATATACGTACTATACAGTCCACTATTCGAATTTTAGGTGTAGGTCAAGTCGTTTCACAATCTACACAGCAATGCAAAGTACATATACGTTCAAAAGTGAACGATTTTAATACGGATTTACAATGTTTGGTTTTACCAAAGATTACTTCGAATTTACCTTCTACAGAGGTTTCTATCGATTCTATACGTATACCTAGCCATATTCAACTTGCAGATCCTACGTTCAATATTCCTTCAGAAATGGACTTATTACTAGGTGCGGATATTTTCTGGGACTTATTAAACGACGAAAAAATTAGGCTCAGGTCTGGTCCATATCTACATAACTCGAAGGTAGGTTGGATTCTATCCGGACCTATCCATAATAAACGTATACATGCGAATGAACAAGTTAACTGTAACTTTGTTCAACTTGATTCTCAATTAAGAAAGTTTTGGGAAATTGAAGAATTGTCTAACCCAACTCATACGATGTCCAGTGAGGAACGAATCTGTGAATCATTATTCTCTGAAACTACTGAACGCGATAAACACGGTAGATTTTCGGTTCGGATTCCTCTAAAGGATTCACCTACTGTTTTGGGAGATTCATATACTATGGCTCGGAATCGTTTCTTATCATTAGAACGTAAATTGTCACATTCACCACAATTTAAAAAACTATATTGTGACTTTATGCGAGAATACGAAGACTTAGGTCACATGACACCTATATTAGACGACATACGAAATACAAAACAACCTTACTATATTTTACCACATCACGGTGTTTATCGGGAGGGTAGCACTACGACAAAATTGCGAGTGGTATTCGACGCAAGTGCAGCTACCACCTCCAATAAGTCATTAAATGATATTCAGCATGTGGGTCCCTCTCTCCAGAATGACATTTTCTCAATTTTACTTCGATTCCGACAATATAAGTACGTAGCGTGCGCGGATATTGAGAAAATGTATAGACAGATTTTAATACAACCGGATCAACGAAACTTACAACTTATTTTGTGGAGACCTAATACTGACACACCGATACAATTATACCGCCTAAATACCATATCATATGGGACCTCATCGGCGCCATACCTTAGTATGCGCTGCTTACGACAGTTAGCGCAAGAATGCGACGATGACGTCATTTCACGGGTTATCAACGGGGATTTTTATGTAGACGATTTAATCACAGGTCATGATAACTTAGACACTTTGTTGGACATTTGTACTGAAACGTCACAGGTTTTGCATAGCGGTTGTTTTCCTTTGCGCAAGTGGACTTTTAATCATAATGTCAACAAAGACATAGCAAAAGATCTAAGCATAGGTGAACACTGTCAATCTAAAACTCTGGGGATAGGCTGGTCTAACAAAAGCGATGAATTACATTTCACCACAAAATTAGAAACTAGTGAAAGTGCTATCACTAAACGATTAATGATGTCAGTTATTTCGCAGATTTACGATCCTTTAGGTCTTTTGGCCCCAGCAGTGCTCACGGCTAAGATTTTATTACAAAAACTGTGGTTAATAAAGATAGATTGGGATGAGGAGGTACCCACAGAGGTCGTATCATTATGGCATAATTTTATTCGTAATTTGCAGTGTTTACATGAGATTCGTATCCCTCGCTGTGTTATTGTGAACGATGCTCGGTACAAGGAACTGCATATATTCACTGATAGTTCTCAATTTGCTTACGGTGCTTGTGCATATGTTCGGTCATACGATACGCTTGACGCGCCTGCGCGTCTTTGTCGATTATTATGTGCCAAAAGTAAATTGGCTCCTATTAAAACTATTAGTATACCTAGACTTGAATTGTGTGGTGCTTTGATTGGAGCTAAATTATATCATAAAATAAAAAATACGTTACATCTGGAATTTGACAAGGTTTATTTTTGGACAGATTCAACAATTGTCCAGGGTTGGTTACGTATGTCACCGCATTTACTCAAGACATTCGTACAAAATAGAGTAGCACAGATTAACGAGTTAACTGGTGATACTATTTGGCGGCACGTAAGAGGCAAGGAGAACCCTGCCGATTTGCTATCAAGAGGTGTCAATCTCGATTCCCTCACATACGATAAACATAGTTTGTGGTGGGGCGGTCCTGCATTTTTGCGTGAACCAAATGTTAAATGGCATTGTGAACGTAATGAATCGATTCAGATTTGCACTGATTTACCCGAAATAAAAACAGTCAGTTTATTAATTACGGAATCGAATGATTTTATCAACTTCGATAGATTTTCAACATTTAATCGGTTAAAAAGATCCTGTGCGTATCTGTTGCGATTCATTCATAACGCACGCAATCCTAGCGATCGTAGAACCGGTCCCTTATCTGTGGATGAGCTTCACTCATCAGAATTGTTATTATGTCGTATTTCACAACAAGAATCATTTTCTAATGAATATCATAATCTTAAATCGAATTTACCTGTTAAAATTAAAGGCGTTAATCATATAAATAAAATATCAGGATTAAATATTTTTATGGATAATAATGTTATTAGAGTAGGTGGCAGACTAAGGAATGCTACTGAATTTAATTATGATAAAAAACATCCAGTGTTGTTATCGAGTAAACATCGACTTGCATTACTTTTATGTACACATGAACACATTCGGCTTCTTCATGCGGGACCTCAGCTTCTCGTGTCTACCATGCGTGACATGTGGTGGGTACTGGGAGCTCGGAATTTAGCCAAGCGAGTGGTTCATAGATGTGTCACCTGTGCACGTATGAAGGGGCAAACGTTGAATCCAATCATGGGCGATTTACCGTCTGAACGTCTAGAAACCGGTTTTGCTTTTAGATGTTGCGGTGTCGATTACTCGGGCCCAATGTTTGTGTTGAATCGCAGCGGCAGAGGATCTAAATTAGTTAAATGTTATATTTGCCTATTCGTATGTTTTACCACAAGAGCTGTACATTTAGAGTTGGTCGGTAGTTTGACTACACAGGATTATCTGTTAGCATTAAAACGTTTCATTTCGCGGCGTGGAAAACCTTTTCAGATATTCTCTGATAATGGTAAAAATTTTGTAGGAGCTGAAAGGGAAATGTCGCTCATTTTTCAAAACTCGCAAGATATTTTAAACTTTTGTAGCAATGATGGTATTCGCTTCAGTTTCATTCCCCCATACGCTCCAAATTTTGGTGGTTTGTGGGAGGCAGGAGTAAAGTCGTGTAAGTATCATTTGAGACGCGTATTACAAAATGCAAAATTGACGTACGAGGAGTTTTACACGGTATTAACACAAATTGAGGCCGTCTTGAACTCCCGTCCCTTGGCTCCTCTTTCCACAGATCCCAACGATTTTTTACCTCTCACCCCAGCACATTTCATAATTGGTCGACCGTTGACTGCACCAGCCAGCGAGAACTTGACTGGAGCATCACCTATGCGTTTGGGACGCTATGATCGTGTAGAACAGTTGCGGCAACATTTTTGGGAACGCTGGTCAAAGGAGTATGTATCAGAATTGCAACGAAGAACGAAATGGCAATCTAACAGCGATGACCTAGTTGAAAACAGCCTAGTCTTAATTAAAGAGGACAATTTGCCTCCCTTGAAATGGAAAATGGGCAGAATTTTATGCCTATACCCAGGAAAAGATGGAGTCTCCAGAGTTGCAGAAATTCGAACAGCAGCAGGACATATTCGACGGGCGTGTTCGAAGATATGCCCACTGCCTGTGCAAACGGACGAGATGTCTGCACCAAAATCATCATAAAAACGCACAAAAGAGCTGAGAATACGCATCTTTCATCTTTGCTCTATTGCAACCAGTGGAAGACGAACGATAATATTACAAGGGGTATACATCTACGGTACGAGTCCAGCGGCTATCAACCTCTCGCTCAAGCCATGTTTTGGAAGACGGTCCTTCCAAGGTGGCCGGCATGTTAAAGCATCGAAGCGCCATCGCGCGCCAAATATTGAAACTAACCGCGCGGTGTGAATGCAGCAACTGGCGGCGGCGCGACGGCGTGAACTTCGCACCAAAAAACGCTCGGTAACGGCCGGGCTCCATTTTCTTTTGTCTTGTATAATTCGTCATCGTATCAAAACGAAATTTGTAAATTAATACGAAAAATAAACGTTTATGAAGAATATACAGGATTTCGATTTCTAAACAAAGGGGTTATTTTGATATTTAAAAAGATCACCTCCCACGCTTAGATTGAACCCACTTCCTCTCGATAAGCAGTGAAGGCTATTCCAACTGAACTAGCAGGAAGATATGTGATGGTGATGAAATGTAATTTTCTTTCGTAATGCTACATACATAACAGATTGTGACCAATTGGCATAAACCAAGTATTAAATGATTCTTGACAATTCCCACGTGATATTGTGGTAAGCTGTTTACATGAAGTACCCGATTATCTACTCACAGGTAGCCGGTACGTGTAAATGAAAAGCAAACTGTACTTTATTTCAGATAATTACTTATTTTATCATACCGAGAACTCGGACAGGTAATCAGCTGCTTTATGCAGCCATAGACACCAAAAAAATTCACGGGCTGTAGGAAAGAGTTATTTAGATTCTTCTGAATATAATTAGTTAATTAGATAGTTAATTGATTCGGGTGTTATTTTGCGGAAGTAAAATTTACAGGCAATTTGACACACTACTGCCGGCCGGCACCCAACCACTATCGTTAGCGGTTGCATGCAATTGCCGTGGCTGCTTAGGTCGTTTCTGCTCCAGCTGCTGTGGTTGTCTCGGCGAATCTCCAACATCTGAAACAAACAAACTAAGTAGTGTAGATCAAATTGTCTGTTTCCTAGAATTTTCATTCATTTACTAACTAGGAAGCGATGACAAAATTAAAACTCTATTGACATTCTTTTCCGTCGCGATTGAAAACCCCATTTTGTGAGTGAGGCGTAAACAATCACCATCAATATATTTTCATGTTCCACTATTTGTTGTTATCTATGCGATCTTTCGACGGTATTCCATTTCATTCGGCACATTGACGAAAACGATTTCCTCTGTTTATTTATAACTGCCTCCCGATTTTCTTCTAAATCGAGTGAACCCCAACATTATTTCGACGAGAGGAAGTTTTGTATTTCTAACAATGTATTGGATTACGTCCTTAATATCGATACGGAATAAATATCAAATCGTATATTGTTTCGACACACTTAATTTCACGGTGAAACGAGTGATTGAAGTGAACTTTGATATTCAGTGGTTTCGTCTATCGAACCTTCGTCTATCTTAATTGGCTGACCCTTTTGACTTTCGTCATATATCGAATTGAGGAATGTTTACAAAGCGATTGTATATATAGACTATACAGATAAATAAAATTGGAGTGTCTGTTTGTAATATTAAAATAACCGCTATTTACTAAATGCATATGGATGTATACACGGTACATATACCGAACAAACATCCCTACTAATATTATAAACTAGCTGTCCCGGCGAACTTCGTACCGCCTAACAGTCAATGAATGTCGTGATGTACATATATGTAAGAACAAAATTTATGATTTCTTGAAATTAATACAATGAATAATAGAAAATAATAGAGAAGCACAATGGCGTGAGGCACGTGTCAGTCTAATTGTACACGCAAGTTAAGCAACGTCAACCGTAGCCTGTTCATGGATGAGTTTATGTTATCTCGAGCTCGTCCGTGCTTCGGAAGGCACGTTAAGCCGTCGGTCCTGGTGATTATCATTAGATGGCAGTCCTTAAGTCAAGTTAGTGGCCCAACCCGTAGTTGAGCAGCGTGTTGGAGTATGCTCTAAACATCTTCGGTTGAGGGAAGACCCGTATCCCAGCAGTGGGTAAATAATAAGTTCAGTACTTTAAAAAGTCACAAAAAAAGTACCGATTGACAACAATAAATATTTCAATCTACAAACAAATCACAGACAACATTCGCGACGTAAAAGTGAGACCAATCGATTTGACATTTACATAACAATCAATAAATATTCCAATCCTTTTTAACTGGCACTATTTGTATGGGAAAACGTTTTTTCTTTTATTTAATTCTTTCGTCAATTTTTCAATGTTTTTAATACTTTCCCGACCAAGACACGACATTATTTTATATATTATATAGATTTATGGAGCTTGATTTAAATTTCTGAACGCACGCATAAATATTTTAGAACCAATAAATATTTAAATCCACAAAACTGTTTTCAAAACAAATCACAGCCAACTTTCAAGACGTAAAAATGAGACCAATAGAGTTAACATTTGTTTTTAATCTATGACATTTGTTCTATAATGAGCTTAATATACATTTCTGAACGCACGCATACATTTGGCGTACGCACCAAAGAGAATGTAACCACTACGTTTTAAGTGACGGATGTGCCATACAAATAGCGTAATTCTAATATGTATGAAATGGAAGCGAAAACAATCAGAATTTGTACCAAATTCGCTTCCGATTCATAGAGTCGTTTTTTTACCTTGAGTTGCGCCAGGCTGGTACGCACGTACGACAACGTCACATTTGACAGCTACGACAACCACGAACATTTTGTATGGGAAAATGTTTTTTCTTTTATTTTATTTTTTCGAGAATTTTCCAATGTTTTAAAGAGTTACTCTGCTATTCGGGACGGAAACAAATCCAACAAATCAAAAACCATGGCAATCGGTCCAGCCGTTCTCGAGTTATAAGTGTTGTAACAAACACGACTTTCTTTTATATATATAGATATGAAAGTCCGTTTGTTTGTTACGCTTTCACGCGAAAACTCAACCGATCATCATGAAACTTTGTACACATATTCTTGGTGGTTTCAGAAGTAACATAGGATACTTTTATTAAAAAAAAAAATACGAAAAAGAATTTTACGCGAGCGAAGCCGCGCGGGCAAAAGCTAGTATTTTATAATTTTTATCCGTCTGTTTGTTTGTTTCCGTTAATCGCTGAAACGGCTAGACTGATTTTGGCGTGACTTTTACTGGCAAATAGCTAAGGTAAATTTTTTATTAATATTAAATAATTAATAAAAAATAAATATTCCGCGCGGACGATGTCGCGGGCACAGCTAGCAGACATATATAAATGTCTACATTATATAAATAAATTTAAGTCTGTAGCCTTATCACACATTTTTATCAATTGTTTCAGGTATTGAGCCAACGCAGTCTTTGGAGTAATGAGCGTATTAAGGACGGTTTAAATGAGTTTCGGTGAATTGTAATCAAATTTAATTAATTTGTAGTATATACTTAGATTTTCTTTACTATGTTCAATATATTTCCCTATACATACATACTTCTATATACTTGTGTAAATAATTATATTTGTCGACTTAATTCACAAAAACTAAATATTTTTTTATGTTGAAAGGGCAGGGACCCAAATGAAACTAGATTGCGTATTTAGATATATGAAAAGGGTATGTAATGTTATTTAAGGAAATCAAATACAACTCAACATACAAAAGACAAAGTTAGAATAAAAAGATATAACATTTATTGAGGTTGGCCAATACCTTAGTTCTCTCTTTCATTTCTCATCGTATTGGGTTCTATTCCAATTCTTTTGCTGTCACGGGCATTCGACTCTGGATATTTTTAATGCAATATATGTAAGCAAAACATGAGATTGGGTTGGAAGTTTTGGAACATTTATGACAATGCAGTTTTATTACAAGGATTTTAAGAGTAATATTATGAATCTGTCAAAATTGTCATACTAATTCATTGATAACCAGTCCTGTGTATTTTATTAACTTTTTTATTTATTTATTTATTTATCATCTTAAAATTAATTACAAGTTTAATGAAACACCATTGATAAAAACCACAAAGGTTTGTCAACAATGCTAATTCCTACTAGGAAATTAAACTAGAATCTTGGATTTATCTGTATGTTATTTTTCTAGCAGTTGATTGATCATCTTAATAAACCTGTGACTATGACCCTACTTTAGAGTTAGTACTACAAAATTTTATTAATATTAATTTATCTCAGTGTGTAAATGTTGTTGTAGTAGCGAACAGTATATTCAGCGAAATTTATTGAGCTTATAAAATCGTCCGGTCGTTCTGTCTGTCCGTCCGTTGCCATGAAACTCAAAATTTCGAAATTCTGACTTCGGATTCGTGTAGAGCATCAAAAAGTAGTAATGTGAAGTGACCTTGGTTTTCTAATATCAATTCGGGAAAGTGGCCAAAATGGTTTTTCGATACTTATATGCGAAATGGGCTAAAATGGCCTCCTAAAATGAAAATGCCGCGCGCGAAAACGCGCATGCTGCGCGTCTGATGTTTTATTATTACTTGCCTAGTGATTGTGTAACTGTATAAATTGAAATATATATGATGTATTGTGTGTTGTAATGTGCAAATAAAATTATATCTATCTATCTATGAGAATAAAGGTCAAACTGAATATTTTTTTTTTGTTTTAATAAATAAAATCAAGAAGATTTCTTTTATTTTTGCAAAAATACCTACTTACAGACGGCGACGGTGAGATTATAGAAATTGAATCAAGTCTATTTTCGTGGCAACTTTATGAAGGCTCCCTTGACGCACGTAACTTTTTAGCTCCCAAGAGTAAACCAACCGTTGTGAATGGCCAAGACTTTTTCGGGATTCCCTTTTCTTGCCACAAAGAAAGTCAGATTCATTTAACGAACGGTCTTTTAAGAGGGAAAGTTCTTTGAAGCTTATTAAAGAATCGTTTTGAAGGATTACGGCCCTCAGGCAAAGCAAACGTTGCATAATATATGAATATTTTTGTGTTCACTAGAATGAGGCGAGGCATATTACATTACTCATACAAAGTATTCCTTTTATTCTTCATTGTGTGTTAAGGAAAAATAAATTGTTTAGCGAAAAATCTGAGAACCGGTGAACGGAAAAAACCAAGATGTTACATTCAGTTCATCTTGTTGTTAAGTTACTTAATATTGTAGTGGCATAATAATTTCTAGTGATTTGGAAATATTGTATTTATATAATCTATCTATCCATCTAAGCCATCGCATAAATTTTACTCACTAGATAGCTAAAAAGTTAAAAACCGGTCAAGCGCGAGTCGGACTCGCGCAAGAAGAGTTCCGTACCATTATTTGACGAGCTCGGTGGTCGAATGGTTAGAAATGGCCACTTTGACTCCGAGGTCGCGGGTTCGATTCCCGCACAAGACAAACATTGGTGTGCATGAACATGTCTGTTTGTCTTGGTCTGGGTGTTTTCTATGTGTTATAAGTATGTATTTACAAAAAGAAAATGAATTTAAGTACACTTATCAGTTGTCTAGTACCCATAACACAAGCTTTGCGCTTAATTTGGGTCTAGATGACGCTGTGTAAATTGCCCAGAAATATGTATTTATTTTATTTATTTAATATTATCTATAAAAATGGCAAAAATATCACATTTGTTGTATGGGAGCCTAGTGGCTCCCTATCACTCAAGTATTTGTTTTATTTAAATTTAATTATTTATTTTTAAAGTCAATATATTATAACTAAATATTCTGTGAATATGTCAAGCGTCTACCTGTTGTTGTTATCAATATGGAGCAAAAACGAGCCAAAAAATCACGTTTGTTGTATGGGAGCCCACTTAAATATTAATTTTATTCTGTTTTTTAGTATTTGTTGTTATATACAGAAATACACCATCTATGAAAATTTCAACTGTCTAGCTATCACGGTTTATGAGATACAGCCTGGTGACAGACGGACGGACGGACGGACGGACAGCGAAGTCTCAGTGATAGGGTCTATTTTACCCTTTGGATACAGAACCTTAAAAATAAAAATTGTGTCGCCTCTACTACACTACATTACTGTGTGTCCCGGGATAAAGTGTAATCCTGAAAGGGGGTGAAAATAGATAAAAAAAAAATAAGACAAAAAAATATTTCAAAAAATAAAAATGTATGTTTTCTATTTTTTTTTTTTCATGAATTAAGGTTTCTATTTTTCAGTAAGGACTCTATGTATATTGTAAAACTCATAGACGATATTTTTCTTATATTTTATTTGTATTTTTTGAATTATATAATTTATTTGTATTGTATTTTTTTAATAGTCAGGAAATATTTCATTGTGCAAGAAATATTTTAAATAAAGTGCTTTTTATTCATTACTAGCGGCCGCCCGCGACTCTGTACGCGTGGAGGTAGTTATTTGCATATAAATTTTAATTATATTCGAAAAAGCTAAATACCTAAAAAAAAAAGAAAGATAAAATCAATCAACATCTAGACGAATTTTTAGAATCAATGAAGTCGACGGATATTATTTTTTCAAAACCTCTCTGTTAAACCTAAAATACTTTTTATTGTTATAATAAAACATCCCTCTTTATAGTAGTAAGTGTGTAGTTGTTTGCAATAATTCTTAAACTTAAATATCATTTAAAATTCTTCTGTCATAATTACTTTAACTTCAATAACATTGGACTTTCATACAAACTTCCAACACCCGTTTTAACCCCAAAAGTTACATTCCGCTACTACTCCGCACCATCTTTATAGCATACATTTTAAATTTCAAGTCTTTTGCTTCAAGCCTTTCATACAAACTTCCAACCCCTGTTTTACCCCCTTAGGGGTGGAGTTTAGTAAAATCCGTTCTTAGCGGATGTCTACACCCTATAAGGATCCTATCTTCCAAATTTCAAGTTTGTAGGTGTTCTAGTTTCTGAGATTTCGTGATTATTCAGTGAGTGGTATTTCGCTTTTATATATATAGGTAGAAGATTATAAATACTACTACAAATATTATGTTGCAATTTTTAATCTAATGCTGTATTGTACTGTTTTTAATCTAATGCTGTATTGTACATGCAAAATTATGCCTAGAATAGAATACATTAGAATACACTTTAGTGCACCAATATGATAAAATTACACTTAAGAAGCTTGTAAAAATGAAAAGTTCAAAAGGCGATCTCATCGCTAAAAGCAATCTCTTCCTTGCCTTTAGAAGACCTTTAGAAGAGAAACAATGATAAAATTATGTAGGTGGTGCATCATTAATTGTTACAAGCTTCTTGAGTGTAATTTTACAAGCTTCTTGAGTGTAATTATATCTTATTGGTGCACTAAAGAGTATTCTAATGTATTCTATTCTAATTTATAATCTAACACATAGTAAAAATAAAATCCACGTAGAAAATAAATTAAACCGAGAGAGAGAGGTAATGACTTTTTAAATGAATTTTAAACAGGTGAAGATTGCGCATTTCGAATATCCAGATGCAGGGCATTCCAAAGACGTACAGCGTGCACAGAAAGCGACTTAGTGTAAAAATGCGAAGAGTGTGATAGCTTTATCAGACGAAGGGAAAGAATATTGCGTAAACCACGCTCGCCGTGACCCCGTACCTTACTGAGATAAATGAAGCGTGATTATTATTTCACATAGAATTGCAATCAATTGCTTAAAACTTAAATTTACGAATACATGACATATGAAATTTAATTATATTGGTATTCTTTGAATTGAATACCAATGAAACTTATGAATTTTTTATTCATAAAATCAACTACTCTTCCATCATCATCATCATTATATTCCAAAAATATGTGTTGAATTGTATACTGCATGCAGCACTACTGAAAGCTTTCGTATGTGTATTTCGGGAACGAGAGTAGGCCGAGAGCAAACGCGGAGAGCAAAGGTTGACTGACGAACCAATAACGCACAGGCAGGCAGCGCGCGACCCGCCAGCCCTCCCTACCTCAAACTCCACCAAATAGACCGGTGTCGGTTACAGTAACGGTGTCGCAGTTTTTTCTCATCTCTAAAAATGCCCAACGCGCCTAAAGACGTTTTCACTTCAAAAATTACGTAATGTGAACACAAATAAAAGCTTTGCACAAAATATTTGTTAAAAGTATTTTATAAAATGTAGGTGCCTACTATAACGTAGCGTTTTGTATGTACCGTTACTTCCATACTTTGTGTATTTTTTGGTATTGTTCAACAAGTAAAAGCATGCGAATGCATTCTGGTACTATTGTTCCGCATAAAAGTATAAGAATCTGAACACACGCGTGTAATGCGAATGCCACTCGGAATGCAACAAAATCCATGTAGGCCATAAAGGGTCTAATTTTTAAGGCCTTTGCGCGAGGATAGTAATATCTAAATGTCATAATGTAATCAAAGGCTGGATTTGATCCCGCGAACCTTCCTTGATGTTAAAGTTGTTATTCCTAGACACACAGCCACCGATCTCGATATCGGTACAACTAAATAATACTAAATAATGAATAAATTTCATTAAGGTAATAATAAGCTATAATTATTCTTTCATTTTATTCAATAACTGCACGCTCAATAAAGTTTTATTTGTTAGTTACTGCAAAATGAAAGAAACATAATTCAATTGTTTTAAATCGAAGTCATAGTGCAGAGCCAAAGCAATAACTTCTTATATTATCATGAGAGAAATCTATTGGTGGAATTTTATAATTTATTAAATGGAGGAGTGTGTAGGCAAAGTGAAAATCCGATTTAAATCGCTTTTACCTGGCCGCAATCGCCGCCGACTAGATTCGATTCTCTGGCACCCTGAGCGGGAATTGGATTTGCAGGTCTGCAGAGCTATGCATTACGTACAAATGTAGATACTTAACGAATTACCTTTTTCAAGTGAATAAGATGTCTATCATGAATTAGAATCTGAAAGAGATAAACTTGAATACAGAATTTAGATTTTCTGTCGTTTAAAGGCTTTATACAAATACATATTTACTAATGGATTTTAGAACTCAAATCAAATAATGGTACTGTCTCGTTAATTTTGGCGTCTTTATGTTTGGTAATTAATTTTGCTGATTTAATTTGACAACTACCGAGTTGTCAAATTAAATCAGCAACTACTCGTGTACAAATCAATGCACACACTGCATGAATGTCGCATGTTATTCAAGTATCTTTCAATAAAAAAATACTAATAATGGTCACTGTAACATCCAGGATTCGATTCATATATTTTTGTCTTGATCAAGGTATTTTCAGTCTAATACGTATGTAGAGTCAAGCTTCACAAGTGTAGTACCCTATCTTACCTTTAACATTGAATATAATGCGCATTTATTAGAATATTTAAAATGTCGTTAATTTATTTTATAGTGCCAGTCATTCTGTGTAAAAGTGAAAAGCAATATTGGAAAATTTATTTCATACTCTACTCGTGTTTTATACACAATAAAACGTAAGATACGTACACTGGCGAACTTAATGCTATATAAACATTTTCTGAATATTCAATTTAAAAATGAAATGTAATCATATTAAATTTTCTGTTTTCTATTATCCTTTTTGCATTACGCAAATAGGTACGATTTCACTATGTTATTGAACATGTTTTTTTTGTTCGCTACGTTGCGTCAATCACGCGGCATATGCGGGCGACACAGTCAAAATTATTACTCCGAGATCAGAGGAAATATTAAATGGCGTATTTTAATATCCATCATGTTTCACTGATAGGCACCCACTGTGTTGTAACAAGTTAATATATCAGACCAATTGCAGTTGGAAAAATATGCCTTTTGTGATATCTCAGCGTTGTTATCAACAGAAGAGATGCTGAAAACTCACAGAAAAGAATAATAAATAAATAAATATTCCTGGACAAAATGCACACTGCCATCTACTTTGGGACTAGTAGGCACCAATCTAAGCTAAGATTGTACTAACTGTAGATGTAGATAACTGATATTATATTTTTTTTTATACCACGATGGGTGGCAAACATGCATACGGCCCGCTTGATGTAAATTGGCTACCGTCGCCTATAGACGCTTGCGACAATGAGTGACGCTCGCGCGTTGCCACCCCCGCTGCCAAGGCAGCAACTCCTTCTTCTGGTGACCTCACTCACGCGCAGGAACACAACAACACTCCAGGGAGTTGTTATTTGGCTGCGGTATTCTGTGAGGTGGTGGTCCTTCCCCAGTCCGGCTAACGTTGTGCCCTATCTCTCTTTCGCCAGAGCCTCGTTTGCTTATTGGCAGGGTGCACCACGTGCAGGTGAGGTTGGATTTGGCTCTTAGGGTGTTGGTGAGCTACTTACACCCCAAAATTACATTAAATACATTTTTTTTTGTAAATCCGTACATTTAATAAGTACTCGTACATAGAAAACACCCAGACCAAGACAAACACAGAATTATTATGTACTTATAATTGTGTAACGACTTTTAAAGTAGAATATTTTTTTTTACACTACGTCCTAAACATTATTATTTAAATAAAATGATAAATTCTTGGACGAATAACACGGTGCCTTCTAGTCCCAAATTAAGCAAAGCTTGTGCTATGGCTACTAGAGACATCTCTAGTATCGTATGTGTGTACTTAAATACTTTTTTTTTATAAATACATACGTATAATACGTAGAAAATACCCATACCAAGACGAATGTGTTGGTACGGATGTTCATGTTTACAAATGTTTGTCTTCTGCGGGTTCCTCGAAGTCTAAGTAGCCACTGCCAATCGACTACCGGGTTTGTGTAACAAAAAATATAATAACAATAAATGTAGTTATTTGATAGATAGATAGATACTACGTTTATTACAAACTACAGTCACACACATACAAAACTTAACAGAAACAGAATGTAGAATAAAAGGTGCATGTGTGTGCAGGGTCGGACTGGGCCGGAAGGGCCCGGGTGGCTGACAAGCCCGGGGCCCGAGACTAGATGATGGTAGATGGTATATTATCCTAGGGTTGCAGCAAGCCCCGCAAGCCAGGCCCGTGGGGGGCCCGCGCAGGCTGGGGCCCGGCTGGCAAATGCCACCTCGACTATATGGCCAGTCCGACGCTGTGTGTGTGTGCTGCAGCAAGCAAATGGCAACTAGTCAGGGTGACTTTTTATTTGTGTTAAATTGTATTTTATTTTTGTCATCAATAAATCAATTTAAATTGCGATACTAATTCCACCCAATAATCTTAAAAAGCTCCGCTATACGTTTTTCCATTATTGTAAATATGAGCTAGGAGTACAGCGTACATAATAATGTACGAACGAATGCATTAATATAAAAAGCAATCACATTTATTCGAGTGGAGATTTATCGATAATTTTATTGGTCTTGACAGGACAATTTTAATGATGGCCTCGTCGCTACTGAAAATGCGTTTGGAACAGCAAATGTATAAAGCTTTTAACCAAATGAAACCCATATATTACCGAATAACGCACTCGTAACTCCATAATATAAGCGGCTCAGAAATTGCCTGGCACAATGTAACGGTGATAAGCATCGCACCCACCCATAACTTCGCTTTATGCAGTTCTGTATAAGTTGAACTAATTCATTTTGTGTGAAATAGTCTTGTTAGCACTCAATTATCTTAATGCCCTAGCGACACTAAAGTGAGACCAGTAAATGTTATTGTGCGTTGCCAACACTGTTACCAACAAAATGATCTCATTTAGGGATGTTAGAAGTGTAAAAAGTATCGATATTCTCATATCGGTATTTTTTAATTATAAAGATATCGATATATCGCTAAAATTTACCTAAAAATATTTGTATTATATGAAATTCTAATGTGTTTGTTTTACGAGTTTAGTTCAACACTATCATAAATAAATAAAAAAAATATATTATACTATGAGTATTAGTATTTATTTAAATAATAAACTATGAATATTATTTATTTTCTGACGATCAATGACGACGACGATCGATAAGAGGCATGGGTGCAATTGCTGTTGGAAAAAAATATCGTTTTTGATACTTTTTCTATACTAAATATTCTATATAGATACGAGTACATCAATTGTCGTCAACCTTATTCATCCCACTGCTGGGATACGGATCTCCTCTCAATCGAAGGGGTTTAGAGAATACTCCACAACTGCGGGTTGGCAGAGGCCAGTATTTTCAAGCCACCTAAAGATCACTAACTTGACTTAACGACTGTCTTATCTACTGAAAACAACCGGGATCGACAGCTTAATGTGATCTTCAAAGCATGGAGGAGCTCAACATAAATAAACCCACCCATAGACAGGTTACGCTAGACGTTGCTTAACTTGTGTGTTCAATTAGTTACAGTGACACGCGCAACAACGCCATCCGTTACATCAATATATGCATTAATTAATATTGCCAAAGCAACATGCCTGAATATATATAACAAAAAATATCGACATATCGACATTTTTTCGACAAGCCTAATCTCATTTGATAGAGGATCGTAAATTCGTGACTTACGGCAACAACAATAGAATGCCGTATAATAAAATTTCGTTTAGCTAAAAGGTTAAAAGTTAGAGTTCATTTTGTATGTGCTAAGTGAAAGGTTGTTTTTTGGTCTTTTAAAAATCCAAAAATAAATTCCCGCTTGGTCACTTTTGTAAGGGTGTTTTGGTGACCGGTCCCGACTCTCGGTAATGAAATTAATATTGGAATTAAGGTGTAGTTTATAATAGCAAGGTTTATTTTGCAGCTTCATTCATCGTGAAGTTTTTAAACCATTCGGAGACCGAACTAAAACACGATTGGTGGATTTTGCTTATATGCAACTCTGATTACAGGATTGTTTATACGAATACGAGATAAAGTCGTTGACATTTTAATGTATCATGTCGAGAGTATCGTGACGAGTCAAAAGCATATTACTCACCGCTGTCTATTCCCAAACTAAGCAAAGCTTGTACTATGGGTACTAAATAACTTATATAATACTTAAATACATTTTTTTTTGTAACTACATACATATAATACATAGAAAACACCCAGACCATGACAGACATGTTTATGCACACAAATATCTTGTGCGGGGATCGAAAAAAGCGCGTCTAAAAGACAAACTATTGTGTTGTGTTGTGGCTTGTGGCACAGTACCGTCAGGCCTATTTCACTCCGTACTTTAGATAAGAAAATACGCGATTCCCGGTCGACCGGGCAAAGCACAGCAAAGGCAAATGTCGGTTGCCAGCTGCCAGATGGAACATGTAAATAACATCAGCTATGCAGATGATATGGTATTACTGAGCCCCTAAATTAGAGCCATGAGGAAACTGATTCACATTTGTGAGTCTTATGCGGAGGCCCATGGGCTCAGATACAATGCGAAGAAGAGTGTAGTAGTACTAGATTTTAAAGCAGGAAAGAAAATATATACTGATCTGCCAGATATCACCCTAGCTGGAGTTTCACTTTGTAGGATCGCCAACTTTAAGTATCTGGGCCACTGGGTCTCTGAGGACCTTATGACAACTTAGATATAGAGAGAGAACGCAGGGCGTTCGTTGTCTGTTCGGTGCAACATGTTGGCCCGCAGATTTGCACGTTGTACGAGGGAAGTGAAGATCACGTTATTTAAGGCCAATCCTTCTACACGTGTAGTCTGTGGGTGGACTATACGCGTCGGGCATACAATGCCCTAAGAGTTCAATATAATAATGCCTTGAGGGCGCTCTTGGGTTTGCCACGGCGCTGCAGTGCTTGATTTTCATCGAAACGAGTTTCCCTTAAAGGGCTGGCAATGCATCGGGGTGCCCTTCATGTTGCTGTTCGCCATGGGCAGTGGCGATTGATTTCCGTCAGATGACCTACATGTTCGTTTGCCCTCTTCTCATATATAAAAATATCGTTTTTTTAAAATAAAATAATGACATTAAAAGTACGCAAATACAGTTAAATTTATTTATCACACAACGGGAAACACTTAATGGGAAATTTCTCGGATGTGATGTATTCTTTTCGTATCAATCATGGGAAACAAACAAGCGGGAGAATGGCCAGGAGTACGCGATGCCGAGAAAATGGAACAGAATATAAAACAATGGCATAGTAAACATACCCCCGCCTCTTTAGAAGCGAGCTTATGTGTACGTATACACTGCTTATTTGATGTAGCTACAGTATTTCGTTCCCGAGTCATTCTTGAAAGATTTTATCCGTAGCTCCAGCCTTAGATTTATAAAAAGGGTAGATATCCCATAGCATATATTACATGTCAATCCGCAATAAATTGTGCTCCTAAAGTAAATACATGCGGTCAAATACATATACAACACATATATTTATATAATAATATATACTTATAAGAGCACAAATAACATTTCATATATAAATTATCCTTACGTATAATACATATCATGAAATGGTCAACCACATCATGATGTGATCAATTCTACGATAATTATGGCCACGACATACACAAACATGAAAAAAAAGTTTCCAAAGTGCAAATCATCAAAATCGTTAGAACCGACCGATAGTTAATTAACTAATGTACCTATCTATATACAGGAGTAGTGAATTTACTTAGATCAGACTCACTAGTCCATTAGAAGTCGATCGCAGGGGTTGCAGGTACGCTTCATTAGGACCCATTGGAGCTTAAAGTGCATTTTTATTGCTTACAAAACCGTATTGTGAGACTTCATGCATACTTTACTTTGCCACATGTAGCAAAACCTTGTTGTCTTGTGTGTAATTATTGGTTGGAGAAAAAAATAATGGTTAAAGTTTAATATACCTTTTTGCACAAAAAAAAAAAAAGAAACACACAGTGAAAAACTAGTAGTAGCACAAAGGTGGTCTTATCGTCGAGCGATCTCTTCCGACAACCTTAGAAAAAAGAACGAATAATCTGAAATTAAGGTAGGTGGTGCCACGCAGTTATTATTATTACTATGAGTAATACATAGTAATAATTACAAATACTTACATACATGCAAAATTATACAAATATATATGTATATATATATATATATATAATATATATATATATATATATATATATTTGTATAATATATATATATATATATATATATATATATATATATATATATATATATATATATATATGCATATTTATTTGTATATATATATAAGTTACAGTCAATGTATTAAATTGGTCATTATTTATAATGGCCGGCCAATTTAATAAATTGTCAATTATTAAGAGCCCTATTACATTTGCACGCTGACGAGTACTAAACTCGCGAAGGCCGCCGATGCATCGTTTTTTTTTGTAGTAATTTTGAAGTTATATTTATCATTTTTATTGAAATAAGATAATAATTCATGCTATAAAGTTTATTCATCATGAAGTAACAATTATTCTCGTATAAATTTTGCTCAATAATATTATCGTTTATTCGAGAAATTAACAGTTTAATTATAGCGATTTTCGAAGTTTTTTTGGTTAAAATAATGTTTTTTTTTTCTATATTAAATCAATGATATTTCAAAATTCAGAGACCGCTATGAACTATACGACTATATAAGAAATAACATTCTATTTTTTTTTTATTTCATTTGTTTGGAACAGTAGTACAATCCAGGAGCTCAAAAAAGTGAATATGCGCATTTTATGAAAATCTTTCTCTGCAATTTTGGGTTTAATTAAAAAGTTAAGCAAAATTTACTAAAAGCGAGGCCACTATGAACTAAGCCAATAGCTATTCTGTACTATTCAATAAGTCAACATTGTTAATGTATTTTTGTTTCCGAGATCAAGAACGCCAAAATTGGCCATTTTACGCAAAAATCACAGTCGATATGTAATATGGCTCTTAATAATTAAGCTTCAAGTAAGCTTAATTATTAAGACCCAAGAGAGCACCACACCATTCATCATCTAGTTTGAGGGACGGGTTATTTTCGATAACAGGACACAAGAAAACCCTAACCTAACCAAATATCAACTCAAATCTAACCAAAACATGTTTTATTATATTGACCATAACATATACATAATATATAAATATACATAAATAGATATACACACAAATTGTATATATAAACATCTCATTTATAGACTGTTGCAGTTTTGGTTTTTCAACGAAAACGTATTATGGTCTTAACGTAAGTTGGAACTTTCTGGTCGAATGTACTGTAATAAGTACTTAAACTTTTCAAATAACCTCGCGCTTAATCTGTTGGAAAAAGAAATCGCAGTTCATTACTCACTCGAAAGGTTTATGTACAGAAACCATATACAATAAGCGAACATTTGGTTCCGATACGTACCGAATAATACAGGTTCTTTGGTTCCATCCAATACGTAGTATATTTATATTTTTTTATATGAGAGGGGGTCAAGCGAGCATGTGGGTCACCTGATGGAAAGCAATCACCACCGCCCATGGAGATCAGCAACACCAAGGGGTTGCCGATCCGTTGCCAGCCTTCACTCCTTCCTTTCTTTCAGGTGACCTCATTCACTTGCAGGAACACACCCTCAAGGAAATTGTTATTTGGCTGCGGTATTCTGTTAGATGGAGGTACTTCCCCAGTCGGGCAACTTAAAAAAATGCGCTAAGCCCTAGGATAAGCTCTCTTTTCGCCAGAGCCTCGTTTGTCAGTCAGCAGGGTGCACCACGTGCAGGCACGCGTTGGCTTTGGTTCAATGATGTTGATGAACCACTTATGCCCCAAATATAATGCTTGCTCACTCTCTAGTAGAAAAGATAGAAAACACTAATAAACAATGATGGCCTCAAGTTCTCCTCTGAGGTGTAGGTAAGTTTGAACCTCTTTTAAGCAATTTTAAAAAGACATTGCCTATTGGTAAGGGCTGAGTAATGAACAAAATGTGCATAAATGTATAACGAGATGTATTATTAGACCTTAAAATGGAGTCTCGTCGTTAGGTTTGTTGGATTCCGCCAAAATATCGTGATCACATCCATCAAGCTGTCTTATTGTATCGACAGGGGATCGCTTGCCAGAATAAAGTAAAGACGGATTTTTATTATGCGAAATGGTCTTAAATCTTCGTAAAGAATTACCGAAAGTTTCATTTTAGTATCCAATTCGGCGATGTTAAATAGATTCAGACCATTTCTTTAGATTAAAAAGTTAATGTATTTGGAAAGTTCCGACGGGAGGAAGATACAGTAAGTAAAGTTGTGTTGGAAAATTTTCGTAATGTTTCTGATGAATCTAGTTGCCCTAGTGCCCGAATTTACAGATAAGTGAATTAAAATATGAATAACATGAAATTATTAACCCGACTACGATTATGAGCAGCAGTCTAATCGCTCACACAAGTCAAGCAACGTCAACCGTAGCCTATCTTTGGATGGGTTTATTTATCTCGAACTCCTCCGTGCTTCGGAAGGCACGTTAAGCCGTCGGTCCCGGCTGTTGTTGTTATGATATGATATGATAGATGATAGTCGTAAAGCCAAGTCAGTGGCCTTTAGGTGAGTTGAAAACACTGGCCTCTATCAACCCGCAGTTGAGCAGCGTGGTCGAGTTTGCTTTAAATCCCTTCGATTGAGGGGAACCCGTATCCAAGCAGTGGGATAAATAAGGGTTGACGACGAACCCGACTACAAAATTCTAACATTTTTTTTTGTCATTGACACAATACTAAATATGTAAATATTTCAGGACAATTTACTCAGCTCCATCTAGTCTCAAATTAAGCGCAAAGTTTGTAGTATGGGTACTAGATAACTGATAAAAAACTTTTTTGTAAATACATATTATCATCATCATCATCAGGTCATTTAAGTCTCCACTACAGGAGCGCGTTCCTCTCGTCCGTCATAGACAGGAGGATTTGCCCTACACTCCCCACGCTGGCCAGACGGGTTGGGGAAACCTGATCGATGTTTTATAATGTATTTCCCTTAGCCCGCCTTGTACGACATCCACGGGAAGAGACGGAGTGATTCTATTCTAGTCTGCCTGAGACCACACGGCCAAATATATATACGTATATTTAATATTTAGAAAACACCCAGACCAAGAGAAACATGTTCATGTACACAAATGTTGAACCCGCGATCTCGGAGTCAAAGTAGGTATTGCTAGCCATTCGATTACCGGACTCGTCAGTTATTTCAATAATTATACCCTATGTTACTCTCGCAGCTGAGACGGATCTAATAATATCACACTTGATGAATCCGTCAAGCCGTTATAGGATGTAGAACGTGCCAAAGAAATCCACATACACACATACACACCTTCGAAAAACATAGCCCTCCTATCTTTGTCGGTCGGCTAAAAAACAAAATCATCCACTAGAAACAATCTCAACATTACTGCATTATCTAATTCATCGATGATTCTGATTACCAACCCTCTATATAATTAGTATAACCTGTTCATTGAGATCGTTCAAATGAGACTAAACAACATCTACTATAAGTTGGCAAGGAAAATCATAATTATCATCTGCAGCACCAGATGAGGTTTAGTGTGAGTGTATGTGTAGTGTTGTGTCTCTTTGCGTGTGTTCGTATGTAATGCGCAAAATAAATTGTGATTTATGTAAAGATCAGGAAACTACAGTTAGTAAATTTTCGGTGTTATCATAACATAAGCACTTTAACCAAAGTGACAGCTCTTTTACAATTGTACTTTGTCATAGTGTAAATTTGAGGGTATTATTCTTACGATAGTACATAAGAATGCTTTATAACATTGAACAGAAGCCGTCAAAAAGTCAAAATAAAAGACACATACGCTGATTTCAATGTAAATTGTAATACTTCTGAACTTTTGTTTTCTCAAAATCTATTCGTTAGACACATTCCCTGATCTTTGCCTGTATCCTTCAGTAAATATGGTTAATAAGAGATGCTTCTTGTACAAACATATTTTAACAAAAGCTCATAGTAATTTTACGATATTACTTGGAAACTCGACTGAGTTGTAGGTTTGTTCGATAAGAAAGTTTAGTTCGTTAAGTAGGCACATTAGGGGGAAACAGGAAAACATTAGGGTTGTCGTCAGGAGTGGCGCGACGCCAGATGCTATTAAAATATGCTATCCAATTGGACGCACTGACTTCATTCTCCGACGCTACGTTAAGAGGACGACTGTGATAAAGTAAACGAGAGCGTGGAATTTTCACTGTCAAATAGCGAGTCTGAAGTTGATGATATTTCTCTTTCTATAACGAAACTCTGAGTACATTGTAACATCGTACACGTCCATATTATTGGTGTTCTGTTTGAACAAAATCTTGACAGGGACAACGACATTATTAATAATAATTAAACTACTATCCCCATCAATATTGTATACCTATATAATATTAATAATATAAGTATAGTTAAAATATTAAATTCACATTGGATTATTCATTTGAAACGGTATATTAGTAAATAAAATCATTGGAGTTTCAGAAGTTTTAGGGCCATAACGGAGAAGGAATAAGAGTATAAGCCAGTACGGAGAAGGGGTACAGAGAACTAAATTGTCGGCGGAACGCAGATTTCTAGTTCTAGAAGTTATGTACATGAGTACAATGGAATAGAGTTGCTTATTCATTGGTATGAATAAGCAATCTATTCAATTATTGAATCAGAATAAGAGATGGTGGTAGGAAGCTGATACCAGTCTATACATAAAGCTGCTTGTCATCGGCTTAAAAATACGAGCAACAAGAAAGAATACGAGAAAGTGTATTTATATTGAAAACAAAATGAAGTTTTGAAGAAAAATAACTTGGCCCTAGTGGTAGGGTGGAAAGACGTACTGACTTGATAGTGTTAAGAAGATTCGAACATCGAGTGTTACTTTTTAACATACATGTGTTCACCCATGATCAACATCCGGACGGAACCCGATCTCTTGCCAACACGATCATTTCGTATTAGTACGAAACCAGGAAGTACTTATGTTAAATCGTTAGAGTTCATCCCAGGTGTGCAGCTAGGATGGACTCTATGGACTAGTTTGAAACACCTCATTACTAACTATTTTTACATTCATTATTTTGAAGTTCCCAAACCATCTTTTCAAGCTTCGTTACTACTCTTATTACAATTCTTACAACTTCATACAACTACGTTATATTGTTGAATCCTATTTTGTTCATTCTTAAATGATAAAAAGATAATATTATATTCTAACGTATAGTTGGTACCACTCTTAACTGCAAGCGGCCGAAATCTTAAGGCAATGGTGTAATTTGCACAGAATAATATTGAATCTTGAACACCCATTTGCACTTCTTTCGTTAGCTCTGTTTATACAGTTTCTTTTTGTTCGATTGTTATCTTATAATAGTGTTGAATGAAAGATTTCTTCGGAATTCATTTAGGAGACAGAGTAGTTTAAGTCAGTCTTACTAAAGGGAATAAGAAAAAAATACACTTTATTCTTACAAGAGATATTAACAATAACGAAAATAAAGAAATAAAACCGGACAAGTGCGAGGCGGACTCGCGCACCGAGGGTTCCGTACGTAGGATCATTATAAATAGTTCAGAAATCTAATCCCCTATTTTTTCAGATTTAATTACAAACGTTATAGTTTTGAGATTTATTCTTGTACTTTTAGTCTATAACGATGTTACTTGCCAAATTTGATAGTTCTAGGTCAACGGGAAGTAAACACAGTACCCTATGAGTATTGATTCCCTTGAGAATGTGTCGAAATATGCGTTTTTTGCTGAATAAACGGCCGTATCTTTTTTTACGTAAACTTAGCAGTTTGATTTTTTTACAACTTCATGTGACCATAGACCTGAGTATACAGTTCAATTTTCAGCTTGATACCTCCACGCATTCTCGACATAGAGTATAAAGTTATATAATCTGTAAGTCTTGTCAGACAGACAGACAGAGGGACAGACAGACACACAGACAGACGGACAACAAAGTGATGTTATAAGGGTTCCGTTTTTTCTTTTGAGGTACGGAACCCTAAAAATGAGCCGTCGCGGGACGCCCAACAGATACCAAACATCGAAACTATTTTGTATAGAAAGTATGCATAAACGGTGATATTGCCTCTGTTCTCTCGCGTATAGCGGTGTCTCGCTCTAAATAAATATTACCTACCTTATCCTGGTAAAACTAAAATTTGGTAAAAAGGGCCAAAGTTGAAATAAACATTACATAACCAAAAAACACTCGAGCTCGGTAGTCGAATGGCTAGCAATGTCCAGGGTTCGATCGCCGCACAAGACATACATTTGTGTAGATGAACATGTTTGTTTGTCTTGGTCTATGTGTTTTCTATGTTTTATATGTATGTATTTAAAAAAAATATATTTAAGTATATTTATCAGTTACCTAGTACCCACAGCACAAGCTTGCTTAGTGTAAAACTAGATGGCGCAGTGTAATTTATAAATTACATCATGTGCTACATAGCGTGACAGTGACAAGTTTTTTTTTTCTTGCGAGTGAGTGAGGTCACCAGAAAGGAAGGAGGAGGAAAGGAAATTTGAATATTAACTAAATGTGAATAGTTTCATTCTATTCTGATGCGAAACGTAGTTTATACAACGAAACATAGTTTATACAACGAACGAGGCTCGATTATTTTTGGAAAGGCTATGGCTACCTTTCTATCAAAAACAAAGTTGAACTTTGCTCGCTCGGCTGTTGATAGTCACATCACAAGCATAACCTAATTTAACCCAACAATGTCAAAATGGCAACCATATCGAAATTCTATATTACGTCTGTACTTGGGTAGCAGTTTTTTTTCATTCAAAATTACTTGTTGTTTAATCTACAAGTTATGAGATCGTTTACCGAAGCAGTCCACCTGCTTCGGTAAACCATCAATTTCATCATTTAACTGAGCTCGTTGAGGGATTTTGCATGTCTCTGTTTTTTCTCTTCTGCGACTTATACTTGTCAGAAAAAAAAACAGAGGTCAGAAAAGAATAAATAAACATTATATAAAGAATGGATAGAATTTATAATAATTGAAAATAAATCTAATATAATATCGACCAGTTAAAGAGTAAAGTTGTAAATATAACTATCGAGTTATAATCACATCTTTACTGGTTATATCATTTTTACACCACGTAGTGTGAAAAGACAAGCATACGGCTCGCCTGATACGAAGCGGTTACCGTAGCCATGTTAACGCTCGCAACATGAAAGATTGTTCGCGCGCCACCACCCCCTATTGTTTAGTTAAAATTTGCCACTACGGCGGTAGAATAGGTTTTTTAAATAAAACTATTTAAAAGCCTATTCTACCACCAGGCTACGGCCTGGAATACACGGGTATGACGTATTAAAAATAGCAGCTACTTTTTATAATTGAATAGAAGCACGTAAAAGTCCAACCAAGGTTAATTTCGAAGTTAATTATAAAACAGGGAAATTTCTCCACACAATTTCGTTTGAGTCGACAACAACAAGCAAATTACACGGTAAGTTTAGATAGAATATCAGTTATATTACTTGGGTGGAACAACTCGCGGTATACAACAATAGGTATTTGTCATGAAATTGTCTTTTTTGTGTTACGAAATATTTGATTTATGAAATAAAAATTTCTTTAGGCACGCAGTGCTATTTATTTTGCACTCTAGTGACCGACACTGGGGAGCTCGATGGCGTGTCAGTTTACTCGATCACACAAGTTAAGCAACGTCGAGTGTAGCCTGTCTGTGGATAGGTTTATTTATCTCGAGCTCCTTCGTGCTTCGGAGGGAACGTTAAGCCGTTAGTCCCGGCTATTGTCATTACCTGGTGTCACGGCGGGGGAATTGGTTGTTGTTGGGGGAATTACATTACATGACATATATATATATATATATATATATATATACCACAATTAGATAACAGTCGTTAAGCCAAGTCAGTCGCCTTTGGGCGGCTTGAAAACACTGACCTCCGCCAACCCGCAGTTGAGCAGCGTGGTGGAGTATGCTCTAAATCCCTTCAATTAAAGGAGACCCGTAACCAAACAGTGGGATAGTTATGGGTTGTCGGATGGACTGATGCCGAGTGACGCTGAGCCGTCACGCTCGGGTATCTAACGCGTCACGTTCGACTCTGTAACGCTCGGTCGGATATATTCGGAAGGGAGGGATCGTAATGGAGCGAAAGACGAACTCTTCACTTCTGTCGTGTGGTCAAGCACGCACCGTTAATACCTATTTCCGGGAATACCGCGTTGCCTGCCGCGTACCCATACGTATAGATTTTATTATGCAACACCGCCAACGCCATATGCCAAACAAGCGTACAGAACCGTAGAATTCGATAACATAGAAGACGATGGACTACTAGACCAAGGTTTCCCGAAAAGTAGTCCGCGGAACTCTGGGGTTCCGTGGACAGGGTTGAGTTCCGTGGACAGGGTTCCGCGATCCGTCCAAAAATTAACAAAATATTCGTCGAAAAAAAAATAGTTATATAATACTTATAGCTGTTAGGGTTCTGCTAGGAAAAGTATAGTCAATTACGGTTCCGTGGCAAAAAAAAAAAATAAATACTGATACTGTACTAGACAACCTTTGCTCAAAACAAAATGTTTTCAGCGAATGTTCAAAACGATAAACGCAGCTTAAGCAAGTACTGTTTCACATAGAAATCAAATTGTTAATAAAGTTAGTATAACATGCTCCATAGGTTAAACAATGTGTTGAAAATAACTCAGTTTTAGTGCAGTATTTCACATTATTGCATTATTTATGTTGTTAGTTATTACAAAACCAGCCCAGTTTTACGTACTGTTTGTATTGAATTAAGCCACGCGCTCCGCCTAACTAGAGAATTGGGAGTGCAAATTAGCCGCGCCCGACAACATCTGAATAACAATCAAGGCAATTAGCTCACACTGGAAATAGTGAGGTAAAGTCTGCACACCTTGGATATCTACGAGGTCAACCAAGGGATAGGGGAGCAAAGTTACATTTGATTTTGGGGTTTTGTACCGCAAAATAAAGGGTAACCAATTTAATTGAAGCCAGTGCTGTAGGTATAAACTAGGTTTGTGGATATAAGTGGCTCTCCACTAGCGTTCCCGAGGTCTATACGTTTTTAGCCCTAAATTTCAACCTATCGGTTCTCTTTTAGGGCTGCGCTAATAAAGCAGGGCTTTAAAAGGCTTTTCATTATAAAACACCGGCCAAATGCGAGTCGGACTCGCGAACTAATGGGTTCCGTACCATTATCTATAAAAATGGCAAAAAAATCACGATTGTTATATGGGAGTCCCCCTTAAATATTTGTTTTATTTTTATTTAATTATCTAATTTTAAAGTGAATATATAACTAAATATTATGTGAGTATTTCAAGCGTCTACCCATTGCCGTTATCAATTGAGAGCAAAAACGAGCAAAAAAAATCACGTTTGATGTATGGGAGCCCCCTTAAATATTAATTTTATTCTGTTTTTTAGTATTTGTTGTTGACAGCGGAGCCTTAGTAATAGGGTTCCTTTTTACCCTTTGAGTACGGAACCCTAAAAAGCATATGAATCTAAAAAGCCTTTAGGTCATTTTTGTGACTCAGTCTTACTTATCCCATCCATTAGCATTATATTTATGGACACCCATTTATTATACAAATTATATATACCTATTATATTAAACAAATGGAAATGCAACTAATATTTTACTTTGCCATCGCCAAAACAATTTAGCCATGAAAATGTAAACGGAATCGGACGATGAATACACAGAAAGACTGTGTCTGTGGGAACGCTACTATATCCACTATCTTCAGAGCGAAAGCCAACCTCACCTGCATGTTTTGCACTGCTGAGTAGCTAATGAGGCTATAGTGATAAAGAGGTAAGCTACATGCCCGACTGGGAAAGTATCTTCACCGAAAAAGATCGTAAGTGAACAATACACTGGGGGATTGCTGTGATGCTCCTGGGCATTGAGTAGACAGATGGTGAGTAGTTGTCAATATGCATAGATTGCCATGAAGTCGGCTACTCTTTTAACATAAAAGATTTGATTTCTCATTTATGTTTAAAGGTATAAATTTTTAATTTAATTTATTATAAGCGGCCAAAGAGTTGCTACGATTGCAGAGACAGTGCCTTTCAAATTTCTTGGTAGAAAGATAGATTACAAAGGACACACACCATTATTAGGGGTGGATGTCGAAAATTTCATCAACGACCTCAATAATACCTTATTACTCTATGGTCTACCGACCAACAGCCTATCAGTAATATTAAAAAACATGGATATACGACAACTATCTCACATCACGTCTCACTTGGCCTTTCCTAGTATATGATATCGGTAAAACCCTCTTGGCAAAGTGAGATGCTAATGTCATAAAGATATTAAAGTAATGGTTCGGACTGGCACATCCGGCTGATCCCTCGACTCTATTTAGGGATCACAATAGTTTTGCTATTAAAGAAATTAAGCTGAAATTAAAGAAACCTTCTGAACTCTATAAATACGTGAGAGTTACAAAAACGCATGTTTTGCAAAAGTCACAAGACGAATTAGTTAAATTTCTCCCAAAGACAAAAGTGCCACAGACCTTGAATCTAGACTTTACTTCCACAAACAATTTATGGTAGGTACACAGGCAAATAGAGCTGGGTTGGGCGCGAGAAAGAAAAGGGAAGACCGAGACATAGTAAAAACCTTTCTACAACAAGACTGACTGGTCTCCTGCCTTATTAAAATTCTATCTTAATGCCTTTCAAATGAACCTCCCTGACCAGAGTAACTTAGTTAGGTGGGGAAAAGCCTCTGAAAAATGTTGCTATACTTGATGGATTGATTGTCTGAAAAATGGTGGAGAGGCGATATGTACAGCAAGGCACTTATTGGTGAGATGCAAGGTGCTCCTTAATAGGGGTCATTACTCACATCGCCATGACAGAGTACTTCAAATCATACGTGAAGCCATAAGCCTTTCAATAGCTAGACCCCAAAAAGGATTGACGACAAACAAAAGACAAATTAACTTTATAAAAGAAGGCTCAACTTCAAACTCCAAGAACAAACCTTACTCAATCCTGGGTACTGCTCCTGACTGGACTATTTTAATGGACACGTATGAAGAGCACTATAAAATCCCAGAGGATTTGGGTGTTTCGACATCAAGACCGGATATTTTCCTTTTTTCCAGAGCTACAAAACGCATAGTCCTTGTAGAGCTTACCGTACCGTGGGAAACTAACATACCCAAAGACCACGCGATAAACAAAACAAATATTATGACCTCCTAAACGAATTAACAAAAAGCGGCTATGTAGTTAATCTACACGCTGTAGGTAGCTGTAGGAGCGGTATACCAGCAAAATCTCTCTATAACCTGCTGAAAGACCTTGGCTTGTCCAGAAGTGCAGTAAGTTCTACAATAGACCGAGTATCTAAAGCTGCATTAGCAGGTTCATACCAGATTTGGCTGGACAGGGAGAAAAACACAAGTAGTGAAGGTGAGTGTTGATGTACGTCGGAGAGGGGCCCCTTAAACGTGTGATCTGCTTGGGGTCTCTCTCTCTGCCACACGATAGACCCGGCATCCGCACGGTGAATCTATGGAAGCTAAGAAGTTCGGCTCTCTTAATATCTCCAGATCCCACCCAGACCCGATCCTAATCAACGTGCCCGGTGGTCGAATGGCTAGCAATGGTCACTTTGCCTCTGAGGATGAACATTTTGTTTGATGTTTGTCTTAGTCTAAGTTTTCTATCTATTTATTGTATGTAGGTATGTATTTACAAAAAATATATATTTAAGCATAATATCAGTTATATAGTACCCATAGTACAAGCTTTGTTTAGGGATTAGGTGGCAGTATGTTTGTTTGTAAGTTCTTTGGTTGAAAATCACTCTTAATGAATGAAGCGAAGCAAACACCCTACGACTGACTTTCTTGACATGTTGGGTCCACGAGAGTGTTTGATCGATAAAAACTCCCAGGTTAGTAACGGTAGAAGAAAAGTGGATAATGTTACCGTCGAACTCAACATTAGGATGGACCATATTCTGGAGTATTGAAATGAAATGAAAATACTACCCACGATTTTTGCTTGAGATTAAGCTGCATTGATATTTAGCCCGAAGTTATGTGCCCACTCAGCAATAATACGAAGATCATTATTAATAACGCTTACGGCGTGAGAGAAATCGTGAATTGGGATAGCCGTATATAATCTGTAAGTCATCAGCGTAGAAATAAGGACACCAGCGTAGGCAGTGTGTAATTTGTCCAGGAATCTCTTATTTTTATTTTAATAGGTAGGGGAAAAAGTCTTTTCGCATTTTAGTATGTATGAACTTGTAATAAAATCTCTTTGGTTATACCATTTGTATCTAGCAGGTTTTGATATCTTTAAAAAGTTTAAATTTTAAAAAAGATAATTCCAAATTCAAATTAGGTAAATGTGTGATTTTCATTTGTTTTTTTTACTGTCAAGATGAGTGAATCTAATGAAGAAATTCGATTCATTTTAAAATTTCACTACAAAAAAAGTAAAAATGCAACGTAAGCTGCGAAAAAAATTTGTGACGTTTATGGATCTAGTGCAGTGTCTGTGAGAGTAGCACAAATTTGGTTTAAGCGTTTTCAATCAGGAAATTTTGATGTGAAAGATGCACGTCGCTCTGGTCGCCCTGTTACGGATAAAATGGATGCCATTTTTGAAAAAGTGGTGCAAGATCAGCATATCAGTAGTTACGACGTAGCTGAAGAATTAGGAATTGACCACAAAACAGTTTTGGCGCATTTGAAAAAAGCTGGGTACACTAAAAAGCTCGATATTTGGGTGCCTCACGATCTCACTGAAAGAAACTTAATGAACCGTGTACTCATTTGCGATTCTTTACTACGACGTAATGAAAGCGAACCGTTTTTGAAAAAGCTTATAACTGGTGATGAAAAGTGGATCACGTACGACAAGAACGTGCGAAAAAGGTCGTGGTCAAAGGCCGGTCAGGCTTCACAGACTCTGGCAAAACCCGGGTTAACCCGCAATAAGGTGATGCTGTGTGTATGGTGGGATTGGAAGGGCATTATTCATTATGAGCTGTTACCGCCAGACAGGACTATCGATTCTGAACTCTACTGTGAACAACTGATGAGATTAAAGCAAAAAGTTGAGAGAAAGCGGCCGGAATTAATTAACAGAAGGAGTGTGATTTTTCATCATGATAACGCTAGACCTCACACATCTTTAGCCACTCAGCAAAAATTAAGAGAGTTTGACTGGAAGGTGTTAATGCATCCGCCGTATAGTCCTGACCTTGCACCTTCTGATTTCCACCTGTTTCGGTCTCTTCAGAATTCTTTAGGCAATGTCAGGTTAACATCACGAGAAGACTGCCAAAACCACTTGTCGTGGTTTTTTGAACAGAAGTCCCAAAATTTCTATAGTAATGGGATCATGTCTCTACCTACAAGATGGCAAAAAGTTATCGAACAAAATGGCACCTACATACTTTAGTTAAATGTAAATAAACTTTAGTAAAAAATGTTTTGAATTTTCATATATAATACGAAAAGACTTTTTCCCCAACCTAATATTAATGAAATTGACATGGGGTCACCTATCATGGAAAAGCAATTTCGGGAATCGGTTCATTAATACCCGCACTATCGCTTAACGTTCATCTTATATAGTTGATCTGATAAACTCTTTCTTTTTTGACGTCGTTAAAAAAATTAAAAGGAACATTTTGTTGTTTTGAATGAATGAATTGAAATGAATTTTTAACAGGATTGTCCTTTTTTACAGGAACTCACGGAGGTAAGTCTTATATTTTAACATTTGTTAGGTAAATCAAAAATTTATGCTTTGCAATGCATCTAGATGCATGACAATTTGATAAGTTCTCACAGCACAAATAAAGGAAAAATCTGAAAATTTACATTTTTAATATAAATGTACTTCACCTTTGTATAAAGCTAAAGTGCATTTAATTTATTAATATTCTCAATGCGTTTAATGATACTATTATCAAATTCATTTAAAGATGAGGCTAAAACAGGTATAGTATAAAAATAAAAGGAATTTCTTCGTTTGCAGTTACTAAAATTTGTATTAAAAGGTAGGATGGTGTGTAACAAGGTAGCTGGATTAGTTCGCAACGGTGTCTGACTGTGCCACGCTGAAAAATCCGATTAGGCAACTTTTTTGTTAAGGTCAGGTGAGAGGGCGATCGAGCCAGTTTCATTAGCCGAACAACTTTCCGGCTGAGTTTCGTGTTATTTTGTAATAGTTTGCAAATATGTTATAGAAAACTTCCCAAGTTGCTAGAGGATATCGCATACCTATTTTGTAGGGAAACGCTGCCAATTTGTTCATATTGTGTAGATTAGGTAACATTCTTTCGGGTGTTGCAGAAATTGCAGGATCAGGATAAAACATAAACACCTGTATAATATTTTTAGTACACAATTATATGTGCTTCAGCTATCAAAGTATCATTCCTAATTAACCCGTAATAAAGTCTTTAAACGATAATTAGATCTGGTCAAAGTGGACTATTGCGTACAAGAAAGTTTAAGAAGTTCTGTAACTATTTGACCTTTTGACCCATCCTAATGAGCCAAGTATGTGAAAATACGAGACAGAACTGGACCACATCTTGTGCGAAGTTAAATTTGTCTGTCTTTCCGTCTGTGGCGGATATCATTGGACGACGTCAGTGGTCGTCTCGCAAACCGAGAAGTAATTAAACTTGCTACTCAACTATTATCTGTAGACTCCCCGAAGTCACGAACTCCACCGTGTCTCGGGATGTGAAACTTTTCTTGCTGAAATTAATCCTTACTTTAACCCAACAATCTTTGTAAAGTCCTTTTGAGAAGTTTCTTCGAGTACGTACCTAGACGTGTGGTGAAATGTCATTAGGTAAAATATATTCCTGTCCTAAGTTTATTATGATAGAACGACGGGATTATTATTATTTAGACCTAACTATAGATTGAAGCAGTCACTTAAATGAGCGGTATTAAAGTGGATTGAAATTTTAATTATTATAATGCGAGCGCTACGATTCTGAGTGATGTTCTATTGTTCCTTATGGGTGTAAATTATATATAACAAATTGTAATTTAGTAATTATGTTAATAGCGTTACATCAGGTTCCCGAAGTGGAAACACTCTCTTAATTAGGAGATAAATTTTATATGTGAATGTGTAGATACACATATGCGGGCGCATTGAACGTAATCGTGGCTCGATTGCACGTTAATCATATAATGGTATCAAATTTTGCAGAAATTACCTATTAAATGCTGGCATACGAATTTTAATTAAACTAATAACGAAACCCAGATTGATGGCAAAAATCATACTTTGGAATAGATTACTGGCTATATTTAGCGTAGTTGATAGAAAGAACTTAAAGAAAGAGAAAGAAATGCGTCCCAGGTTTATATATAACCTATGACACTCACAAATGACGTGTTTTTCTATTGGTAAAAGAATTTTCAAAATCGGTTCAGTAGATCCAGAGATTAACCCCCTACAACCTCATAAACTAATAACCTTTACCTCTTTATATAATAATTATGTATAGATCACATCATCATCAGGTCATTTTAGTCTCCACTACAGGAGCACGTCTCTCGTCCGTCCCAAACCGAAGGACGATTTGGCCTACACTCCCCACGCTGGCCAGACGGGTTGGGGAGGCCTGATCGATATTTGATAATGTATTTCCCTTAGTCGCCTTGTACGACATCCACGGATTTTGAAAATTCTATAATAGAAAGTCACGTTATTTGTGAGTGTCATAGGCTATATATTAACTGTAAAAGATTTTTTCGTAAAAAAAAAATTACCGCCCAGCGAAGTGGGCACGCTCACGTCACCTTATAATATACCTATTTATTTACAGAAAAATTTGTGATTGTGTGGAGATTTCCAAGGTATTTAGCATATGTATTTAGCATATGAAAATATTGAAACGTAATGGACTGTAAGCGATGGAGCAAATTTGAATAGGAAAATGTGCCGACGGATTTTTCTCAAGGACACAGGCGTCACTCAAACGAGAATTAGCTGTGAGAATCAAATTCTTTATGAAATTTCTGCTCAATAATATTTTACATGTTATTGGGAGACGTTTTGGGGTGTAAGTGGTTCATCAACATCTTTTAACCAAAGCCAAATTCACCTGCACCCGGTGCATCCTGTTGACTGACAAACGAAGCTCTGGCGAAAAGAGAGGTAGGGAGCGTAATTGTAAGCTACCCGACTGGGGAATGTACCTCCACCTCACAGAATACCGCAGCCAAATAACCATTCCCTTGAGGGTTGTTGTGTTCCTGGGAGTGAGTGAGGTCACCAGAAAGGAAGGAGATGCTGCGTTGGCAGGGGGGTGGCGGCGCCCGAGCGATATTTAATATTGCGAGCGTATATGGCTACGGTAACCGCTTCACATCAGGCGGGCCGTATGGTTGTCTGCCACTCGACGTAGTACCTATATATAAAAAAACCGGACAAGTGCGAGTCGGTCTCGCCCACCGAGGGTTCCGTAGGTACGTAGTATCATTATTAAATTTGATATTTTTCATTATAAATAAGAAATAATGCGTCGAAAAAAATAAATAAAATATATTTTGCAATGTGTACATCAAGCCCTTTCATATGATACCCCATTTGAACTAGTAGTTTCAATTTGAAATTTCGACACCCTATAAAAAATATAGACCCCCTATTTTTTAAGATCTATTTACAAATGTATAGTTTTGGGATTTATTCCTGTACTTATAGTCTATAACGATGTTACTTGCCAAATTTCATAGTTCTAGGTCAACGGGAAGTACCCTATAGGTTTTGATTCCCTTGAGTGTGTCGAAATATGCGTTTTTTGCTGAATAAACGGCCGTAACTTTTTTCTACGTAAACTTAGCAGTTTGATTTTTTTTTAACCTCATGGGACCGTAGACCTGAGCATACAGTTCAAATTTCAGCTTGATACCTCCACGCATTCTCGACATAGAAATTCTTGACAGACAGACAGACAGACAGACAGACGGACAACAAAGTGATCTTATAAGGGTTCCGTTTTTCCTTTTGAGGTTCGGAACCCTAAAAAGAAAAAAAATGCCAATATTTTTTTTAATGAACATATACCTACCATGTACTTGTAAATAATGAAAGATATTATTATGTGACTATATTTTTATGGTTATGTTAATAATAACAATTTTTATTTGAGTCAGACATTGGTTCATTTCTTTTAGTAAATTACTTGCTTATTATTAGTTACCGTTATTTATTTCGTTATTCTCAGGTGCATCACACACTGTGGCTACATGACTTGCATATATTGCACTCTATAATAAAAGTGAATTGCTATTATAGTTCTACTTTCTGCCACCAGAACGGCAGCCTATTTACGGAGACGTTTGGACGAGAAGGCCTTTTTTACCGTGATGCGATAGATTTAATAACTTTAAATATTCATTTACTTTCTTCCATCGCCGCTTAAGCCGTTCCCGCTCCCGCTACAGTGCTAACACACACTAAACAGATGCGATATATTTAGAGCTAGAGACTGCCATATGCGTGTGAGAGGTGATGTAGCCTCTCTTATCTCACCTAGAGCAGTGTCTCATTCTAAATATATCCTATCTAGATGTCTACAGTACCTACTTAGAGTAAGGTGACCATTAATTACTTTTGTTTAACTCATTATATCATTATTATTTTTGTTTCTCTCATTTTATCTGGAATTATATCATCAAGTATTAGGCTACACTGATTTATGAAAATGATAACAGGAATTAACGCAAGCATGCATAAGTTTATTTACATACGTTTATTATCGCTTGACGTTTCGACCAGGTTGCACCGGCTTTGGTCACAGACTGGCTCACTAAACAGGAAATAATAATGGTATGTAAATACTCTTATGCATGATCGCGTTAATTCCGTTATTATATTCATAAATCACGCAACGCGAAAGTTTAAAAGGTTACAGTGAGGTTATAGTGTTTTTTACATAAATGCCACTTTTGACACCTGCTATTTTCACCTTGTACATTTTTGTGTGAGGTAAACACCGTGTGGAGAGAGGAAATAACTGTCATTCAACTGGTTTTAGCTATTGTGTTAACCGAGGTCCCGATGTGAGGTAACACAAAGCGGATTTTTACGGAAATAAAAGTGGATTTGATGTTTATATTGTTTACTCCTAACATGTAGAGATTTTTATAGTTAAATGTATTTGTCGTCCTAGTTTTATTGTTTTTTTACACGTCGGGTGGTAAACAGGCATAGGGCTCACCTGATATAAAGCGGTTACTCCTACCTTTCTTTCTTTCTGGTGACCTCACTCACTCACAGAAACATAACAACCCTCAAGCGATTTGCAATTTGGCTGCGGTATTCCGTGAGGTGGAGGTACTTCCCTTACACCTCCACCTCACAGAATACCGCAGCACCTACGGCAGCTTAAAAATACGCTATGCCCTACCTCTATTTTCACCAGAGCTTCGTTTGTCAGTCAGCAGGGTGCACCACGTGCAGGTGAGGTTGTCTTTGCTTCAAAGATGTTGATGAACCACTTACAACACGAATTGCATACGTAAATTTGTTTTAAACTACATTTATGGAGAAGATCCACAAGATATTCTCCACAAGAGAAGATTCCTGATTTTATAGTAACTATATAAAATCAGGAATCTACTCCACACATTATATGGAACTTGTGGCACCTTAAAGGATTCTGTAATATCTTATTTTCAATAAAACTCATCATTTGTGGAGAATATCCACAAATGATAGTTATATAAATACACTATAAAATTAGGAATCTTCTCCATAAATGTATCCTGTAGGATTTTACAGAATCCTTAAAGGGGCCACAAGTTCCATATAACGTGTATATAGCAAGTGTAGCAGTGAACGCACAGGAGTGTTATCATACCGCTGCGGCGTATGTTCCTAGTTTGCCCGCAACCAAGAGCCGCATGTTTCCGTTAAAACCGGCGTCGTACCGTGTTCATTGTTCGCTCGATAGTTCTGTCTGAACAAAATTCTACACATAGTTTCAATGCACCGATGATATGCAGCAAAGCTTACGTAAATCATACTACAGTTATTTATGCAAATATTAGTGGTAATAGTGGAATGATAGTAGTTTGTTGACCGTAATTTTATTGTTGTTTAAATTAACTGAATTTTGTTTATATTTCATCCATACTAATACACAATAGTGGTGCTTAGTGGTCGAATTTCGACCATAATTAATTTAAATTATAAGTATGAACATTATTAAGATTCTATTAACAATAATCACTCCAGTGACACTATATACAAATAATATTAGAGACAAACAATATTAATCTATTTCCAATTTGACCACAGACTTTAACAATAAAGAAAATAGTATATATATGTGTGTGTGTGTCAAATACAATGATGAATGTTTAGAGGAGAAGTTTATATACCCACGACCGTTTTTGTTTAATAGGCCCCTGATTTGCTACGATGACTGCTTACCATCAGGCAGGTCGAAAGCTTGTTTGTCATCTTAGTCGTATATAAAAATGTTCGTTTCCTCTATGTATATGCTGCTGCTGGAACAATCGATCTGTGTTGCCTGGAACTTGGGCCATAGAGCACTAGGACTTTCTTTCGTAGTACGAAACGATAGTCATATATCACATGCTACTCATATTTTTTTTATATGAGATGGGGAAAACGGTGTGGGTCACCTGATGGAAAGCAATCACCACCGCCCATGGAGATCAGCAACACCAAGGGGTCGCCGATCCGTTGCCAGCCTTATACTCTTTCCTTTCTTTTTGGTGATCTCACTCACTCGCAGGAAAACAACAACCCTCAAGGAAATTGTTATTTGGCTGCGGTATTCTGTGAGGTAGAGGTACTTCCCCAGTCGGGCAGCTTTAAATAATACGCTATGCCGTACTTCTCTTTTCGCCAGAGCCTCGTTTATCAGTCAACAGGATGCATCAAGTGCCGGAGAGGTTGGGTTTAGTTCAAAGATGTTGATGAACCGCTTACAGTCCAAAATGATGCATCAAATTCATTCGATGAAAATGATTCGGTCTTTGCGATCCTCTGTTTCCTACATCCACTTTTACGGTTTTACGTAATTAGGTAAGGTTTATAACCAAGAACAGGTGGTGATTATGTTCTTCATGTGATTCCATAGAAGTAACAAAAACATATTTTGTGATGAGAGTCCAGTACTCTTTGAGATTAGTGCAGTAATTGTGTTGGACAAAGAGTCCCTGCCAGCAACCATTCTCTCCGTACATTGTATGACAAATTACAAGTACTCTGCAGTGTTATCTAAAATTGAAATCTGTATTATTGCCAAATAGCCCCCATGGGATAAGACTCGGCATTGTAAATGCAGTGGGTTTATTGAACGGTTTTTCAAATCCGTTTGAATTTGTCTATAAAATAGGATTATTTGGATAATTTATTACGTAATTAAATTAACAAATAAAACATGTCAGGGAATGTCTGGTAATGTTCGAGCTGCTAGGTTAGTAACTGAAGCATAAAATGAAAATACATCCAATGCGAATCTACTAAAATTATGTATTGGGCAATCTTAGTGTGCAGATGTTTTGACGGTTTACCTTCCCTTGATTTAATACATATTTTTTTCTCACTTTCTTCTCTCAAATATTGTCTATATTTTCAAATATTGTCTATATTTGAAAATATAGACAATATTTGAGAGAAGACAGTGAGAAAAAAATATGTATAACCAACAAGCTTTTTAACACACTTTTATTAGGTCGACCTGTATGTAACTAACTATGTAATGGAATCTAAGGTAACTAATTTATCCATCTTCCAAGGATCGTATCGTAATGACAATTGGCAGCTGTATGTAGGTCTGATGACAATACAATAATATGGTACTGTCGAACTGATCTGATGATGGAGCCGAAAGATATGAACTGGAACTTCATGATGGAATCATATCATAGCTGTTTTTGGATTTCTTAGAAAAGTCTTGTAATGAACTTTGACCACGATTAGGTTTCAAAGTCTGATGATGAAGCGGGAAGATAGGCACTGGCATTGCATGATGGAATATCGTATCATAGTCGTGTTTGCACTTGTGAGAAAGGCCACGTAATGGACTTTGAACACGATCAGGTACATTTATAAAAGCGTGTTTTTCTAGTGTTTTTAGGGTTCCGTACCTCAAAAGGAAAAACGGAACTAAATAGATCTTAAAAAATAGGGGGTCTATATTTTTTATAGGGTGTCGAAATTTCAAATTGAAACTACTAGTTCAAATGGGATATCATATGAAAGGGCTTGATGTACACATTGCAAAATATATTTTATTTATTTTTTTCGACGCATTATTTCTTATTTATAATGAAAAATATCAAATTTAATAATGATACCTAAATTTAATAATGATAGGAACCCTCGGTGGGCGAGTCCGACTCGCACTTGTCCGGTTTTTTTTAAACTATTAATTTATTTATATGAGAGACGGCAAACGAGCTTGTGGGTCATCAGATGGTAAGCAATCAACTCCGTCCATAGAAATCAGCAAGTTCAAGGGGTCGCCGATCCCCAAATTTCCCGTGGCAACCCCACACTTGCAGGGAAATATAGACTGTGTTCATGAAGGTTCCTTCCCATGTCGTATAACTTGGTCTATTTTTAATATGACGCGGGGTGCCAAAGAAGCGGTCGCCCTGCCATAAGGGTTATTAAAGTAATCATATAGACGTACGCAATATAATGTAGACTTTATGAAGCCATATGAAACTTTTATCTTGGAAAAATTTTGATTAATAACCATCATCGTTTAGTCGTATGGTCGTCGTTATAGTAGCTAGTCTTTAATAATTTACAAGATATAAGGGTTCTTGTTTGACTTCGTAATCAATAGCTTTACAATATTTTTTGAGAAATTTCAAATAATAAAAAAAATATAAACCACTTTCATTAACTTTTTATAATGTTAAATTTTCTTTAATAAACAGAGGCATGGGCGAGGTTGTCGTTAAAACTCTAAACAAAGTTTATCGTCGTAACCCGATCGAGGAATTGGAAACAAAACATTTTGAATTGTTCACACAATTGTAAACTGTAATCAGGGACACGTGCGTGAGCAATACAAAGTTGAATAATACTGTTCCCATTAGGTTGAACCGATAAATGTACCGGGTTCCGATACACAGAGTGTGCTGTGCCCATTAGTACATTATATAATATTTGCCGTCTTCCGACAATTTTAGCGCCCCATGCTGATTATAGTAATAAAAGTAATAAATATGAAACACCCACGAGTGAGAGTGAAAGAGTCACTGTATTATAAATAATTATTTTGTATTTTTAGTTTAGAGTAGGTACAGTATAGATTTTATTACTAGTTGTCCCACTTGGCTGTTTTCAGGTGGAAATCGAGAAAAGAGCTTATGCCTTTGCCAATGTTCAAGTTATCTCAGCACTAAATTACATCGAAATTAGTTCAGTTATTTTAAAGATCAGATAGTAAGTAGGATAAAAAACCGGCCAAGTGCGAGTCGGACTCGCGCATTAGGGTTCCGTACCATCATCTATAAAAACGGAAAAAAAATCACGTTTGTTGTATGGGAGTCCCTTAAATATTTGTTTTATTTTAATTTAGTTATTTATTTTTAAAGCGAATATATAACTAAATATTATGTGAGTATTTCAAGCGTCTACCTAACTATCTAACGGTGATACCGTTATGAATTGCGAGCAAAATAATCACGTTTGTTGTATGGGAGCCCCCTTAAATATTTATTTTATTCAAGTTTTTAGTATTTGTTGTTATAGCGGTAATAGAAATACATCATCGGTGAAAATTTCAACTGTCTAACTATCACGGTTCATGAGATACAGCCTGGTGACAGACGGACGGACGGACGGACGGACGGACGGAAGGACGGACGGACAGCGGAGCCTTAGTAATAGCGTTCCATTTTACCCTTCGGGTACGGAACCCTAAAAATGATTATGGTTTATTTAGTAGTATATGAGCCTAGTAGAACATATCAAAGTTATATCATTAAAAATGCATTATGTAATGTAAAGATACTAACTTTACATTACACAATGCATTTTGATTTTAATGATATAACTTTGATATGTGCTGGAAACACTGTGCGATATTAGTGTATTAAACTTACGTGTTGACTAAAATAAAAACCAGATTAATGTTGAGTCAGGCAATTTATATGTGTTCGTATAAAGTGGACGAGACAATTAAAGCACTCTGAACCAAGCTAGTTGCTGAATTTAATGAGAAAGTTTCACATTACGCGGATGCATTACTCCAAAGTTAAATTAGTTTAATTCACTTTCCAAATCAAGAACAATCGATATTTTTATCATCCACCAAATTAATTAAGAAACAAATGTAAATTAGAAGTAGGAGAGGGCGGCCCGTCCCCCGCTTCCCATGTCATACGGTAATAATGTAATCTCGGATCAATGTAATGGAAACAGGACTTTACCTTTATCACATTTAAGTTTGGATTACCTATTCGAGTACCTATCAGTTAGATTTAAAGCAAAGTTTTCTGATATTGAGTTTTCAACTTTTAACATAAACATGTTTAAGGTCGTTTCGCAAAGATACCGCTTTGGATTGGACCGTTGTTTCATTAACAACATTTATGTTTCAACCGTGTTCTCTTTTACGGTGCCAGCCAGTTTTCTTTTATTTTTATATGAAAGTTGGCAAACTGGCTACTCAGCGGTGGTAAGTGTCTTGGTTATTTACCTCAGATAGTCTCAAAAACTGGGATACCGGATCTGTCAAAATACCCTCATTTATTACCTGATCGCGTTGAAGCCCAAAATAAGAGTTATGTGCTTGACTTGCATGTATGTCGTATGCCCGACTCCTTGTTGATTGTAACTAAAGAACGGTTGAATCGATAGTGATGAATGGTTAATTTGGCTTTTAAGTAAAGTAAAGTGACGACCGCGGTCACAGCCGCGGTGGTCGAATGTCTAACCATGTCGTCGCGGGTTCGATCCCCGCATAAGACAAATATTGGTGTGCATGAACATGTCTGTTTATCTTGATTTGGGTGTTTTCTATGTATTGTATTAACAAAATAATAATAAGTGTAATGTCAGTTATCTAGTCCCCATAGAAGCTTTGCATAAATTTGAGACTAGATAGCAGTGTGTAACTTGTCCAGGAATATTTGATTATTTAATTATGTACCCAGTAACACGGTATTTTTTAGCCTTATTATGTTAATATTGATAACCGTTGCTACCTGACGTAGTTAAGGAAAAACAACACTACATCAATGTCAATAACTATTTATCACTAGCCATCTTACTATTAGCACTGAATAAGTAAGAGTCCTATTAGTACTATTAGTACTTATTATTATAGCAACACAGCGTTTTAATAATGAAGCAATAGACGGACGATGTCACAATAAATATTTCAGAGAGAAGTATTTCAACTTTATACAAAAGTCCAAAAGCGACGTATTCACGCGAATACACGAGCGCCGTTGCTATTGTAAGTGCAGACAATTGCTTGTAGGCTTGTAGACCATATCACTTCCAGAACAAGAGAGTCCTGAATATCCAAGAGATGTACGTAGCAATCGTAGTACTACACGGTAACCCCTCATATTGGATGTGTTACTGTCCACAAGTCATAAGTGGCCTAAATAAGTGGTCTACCACCCTTTGACTGCCACTAGTTTATTCGTTTCAATTTCTAAGGTAATATTGTTGATTTTAAAAATAATAGGCAGGAGGTCTACTTTAGCAACTTTTTCCTGTATTTTTAAAATTGATAGATGTTTACTTTCCTGTTTGATTATTCCCTATCGTGCGAGCTTCGTGCAATACAGTAAGACAGTTGCCTCACCGCCACGCAGGCGAGAAAACCATTAGCTATCGACTATTTTCTCGTTAAGAAGTTAGAGTTGACGTTCTGAGGTTGAGTTACTGTTAAATTGTATACTGTGACGTGGTTGCATCGCATTGAGAGGTTGTATACGAAAATGAACTATTGTCGAAGCGTAATTGCAAATCAGAAGTAATGAATGAAGATTTATCATTGACTACGGCTCCCAATGGAAGTCTCATTATCCTGTGATTGATTTTCATAATTTGATTTAGCGTTCGGCGGGAATTACTGGAACAACAGAAATATTTATCATATCATTAACACAAATTGAGTAATCAATATAGCGGCATAAATTTGTTTGTTTGTTTTAAATAGCTGACGAATGTGTGACTATTTTAAAGGATGAGCGATATGAAAATTAAGGTTTTGATATACAGCCAAAGTGGTAAAAAAACCTAACACCATACATACCGTACAGTTACCATAGCCGGTTTAGGCTGTAAAAGTTGTTCTCTTCTATCTTAGAGCCAAAGCCAACCTCGCTTGCATATGGTACACTCTGTCGATTAGCGAAAGAGGCTCTGTCGAGAGAGAGGTAAGACGTGGGGAAGAAACTCGTAACAATACTCAAGCTAGAAGATTGTTGTGTTCCTGTGATTGAGCGAGGTTACTAGACGTAGGAAGATGGTGCGTTAGCGGCGCAGGGATACCAGAGATGCGGGGAGGCAATATACTCATTATATTGCAATCTTTTGTTTCTAAGGTAACCGCTTTAGCTCAGGTGGACCGTATGCTTGTTCGGCACTCGCCGTTGTATAAATAAATATAGATAGGCGATAAGACCGTCTGTTTAACTTTATATCTTGTGTTGTTATACTTATAGACTTTTGCAATACCAGGGGATATCAAAAGTGCGTTACCGAATCAGTAATTTTTTTTAACCTTTTTGAACACGCTCATCTGGAAAAACCTCGTTAGGTTAATTCCTCGAATTCATAGTGAAAAAAATATCTGATACCAGATACGTGTATGCGACTGTTATCAGGTTGGGGTGAATTCCTTGCGACGAGCGGTAACGCATTGACGAACGAAAAAGGACGAATTGATGATGGAACACCATACTAAAGATACCTATTATTTGATACGAAAACGCGCTGCTCCTGGTTTAAAAAGAGCAAGGCTGGCTTGGCCGTCTTCAGATGTTAGTGGACATTTATAGATGTCACTGAGGTTGGAGTGGAGCCCTCTAATGTTACATAGTTCAACAGAGAGGATAAGAGGAGGTGCATTTTTGCTCCGTTTGCTCCTTGCAGAAATATAGTGCGGCGTAGTGCCCGACCCAGAACACGTCGGGCAGCCTGAGCAGTTGAACTTAGATTGGGATTCTCGTTCACTGAAGGTGACGGTACCCTCTTAGGGTAATCTCATTCCTAGTACCGCTGTCATCTTATATGGATGGAGGAGGGGAATTGGGCTCCGGGGCTCAACACTTACCGCAAGAAATCCAGTAGCTTACTAATACTTCACGCCAGTTTTCTGTGTGAGAGTGGTCCTACCTTGGACGAGCGGGCCCGATTACTAAATAATGTCATTCAATGGCCACAATGCGCTCGTTACCATGCCATGTCCACTAAATGACACCAGTTTGGCTCTACTACTTTAAAATAGCCACTCGATTAGCACCACCCAGGGATCACGTGCAGGGAAACTAGAGTAAAGCCTGCGGACGTGACGTGAGTAGCATAAATCCCCGATACTCGCTGTGTACATACATATAGGGGTTTATTTTTATTGAATCTCTTTTTGAGGCCTACGCGAAACACTTGATTGTAAAATAACAAACAGAATATTTACTCGTGTATAATTTTATCAAAAAGTTTCATCGTGTGAAATTACGAAACAACGTGTACATATCCGCAAGTGATTTTTTTTTATAATATGTCGGGTGGTAGAGAAGCATAACTACGCGAAACACTTGATTGTAAAATAACAAACAGAATATTTACTCGTGTATAATTTTATCAAAAAGTTTCATCGTGTGAAATTACGAAACAACGTGTACATATCCGCAAGTGATTTTTTTTTATAATATGTCGGGTGGTAGAGAAGCATACCGCCCGCCTGATATAAAGCTAACTGCTTCATATCCATATAAACACTCGCAAAGAGCAAAATGAAATATTGCAAATATCGCTCGCTCGTTGACATCTGCGCTGCCAACGCAGCTTCTTTATTTATGGTGACCTCACTCACTCGCAGGAACACGACAGCCCTCGAAGGAACTGTTATTTGGCTGCGGATTCTGTGAGGTGGAGGTTTTTTCCCAGTCGGACAACTTACAAAATATGCTATGCCCTACTTTTCGCCAGATCCTCATTTGTTAGCCAGCAGGGTGCACCACAAGCAGGTGAAGTTAGCTTTGAGCACGTTGGGTAAAAAATGTTGACGAATGACTTACGCTCCATATGATAGCTATCTAGGAGAAAATTTTGCAACGAAAAATGTTTGCGTAAATTGATTGCCAGTAGTTTACGTATTTTATTTTACCAGAATACACTCGTAATTACAAAGTAGACACGAGGGTTCGTGGCTCCGTAGGCATGGATTTATGTGTAAATAGATATTTTAAACAAGCTTTTTTTAAATATTCCTGGACAAACTACACACTGCCATCTAGTCCCAAACTAAGTAAAGCTTGTATTATGGATACTAGGTATTTTTTTTTACACATACATATTTTTATATACATACGTATAATACACAGAAAATACCATTTACATATTTAATAATACATAGAAAGACGAAGACAAACAGACATGTTCATGCACACAAATACTTGTCTTATGCGGTTAATTATTAATTGCTAAAAAATGAATTAAAAAGTTTACTTATTCATCAAATTCATTTTTGGTACCCATATCATAAAGCATAACCCCTATGCTAAGGCGGAAATTATAATTAGTCATTTTGTGACGGCTGGAAAATTACATCAAAAAATTACAATATTTAGGTTATCGTGCCCTATCGCGTGAACCAAATTTCAGCTCAATGGTAGTTGGGAAGTGGGTAAAATTTAACTTTTTAGATTTAATTACAGTCATCCCAGTCAGACTAAATAATAGCTATAAAAAATAGGTAAATAATTATAATACTTAGAATATTAAAATAAGCCAATTTATACTTCTGCAATATATACTTATGCTGTGCTTGTCATGAATAAAATTTAATTTGCTGAATTATAAAATTAAAAGCATTTAATTAAATACAGGATATTATTTTTAATTTTGCCAATAAATATAGTAGTGTTGTGAAGAAAGTAACGATAATAAAAATGTTTCCCTAAAATATTAGGGAAACAGTAGCAATATCAAAAAAGTACTATTTTCTTATACCGTGTCAATATACAATATACCTATCAACGTACTTTTATCTAGTTTATCAAACAAAATAACACAAAGAGCAGAACGTTCGAATGTAGATAATGCGCTCACTTTCTTCCACCCAATCAGTGCTGCCTTTGATTCCAACAGAAACTTTGTGTGTTACTTTGCCATTAAACTAGACGTGGAAAATTAACAAGGCGCTTCGACGTCGCAACCTGCATGAGAATGGCGTCTTTTTCATCAATTATTTTCCGTTTCTTTCCACGAATTTAGCTTTCCTCCTATACTGTCACGCATGCTAATGAACGCGATACATCTTTGGTCAATTAAATGCCTTCCCGAAAAATCATTGATTTGTTACATTATTTTTTTGTTTACGTTACTTTAATCGATTTTTTTTTTTTTTTTTTGTAAAGTATTATAACTTTAAAATATTACAATCTAGCTTATGGGCTAATAAGTAATTTAATTTTAACATAAACTTCTAAATATTATAGTCTAAGAATAATGTCCATTGACTTTTCTTAGTGTCTATTAAGGTGAAACACTTTCTTGTTGTGTTATATTTAATGCACTATCACTAGCATTGTCTCACTTATTACTACACTAACTCAAAAGGTTTTGTTCTTTTGAGTCTTCTCACTAGGTCTGTGTTATCGAGAAGTTTGACTACCTCTGGATTCACATGGTGATGAAGTCTAAATTCATGAGCATATCTTTGTATCACTTTGTCCACAAACTCCACTTTAAGGTCCCGATGGAGATAGTCATTTTTGAAATACCACGGTGCATTTACAATGCCCCTGAGTACTTTATTTTGAAAGCGCTGAATAACTTGTTTGTTACTCTGTTTCGTACAGCCCCATAACTGTACTCCATAAGTCCAAACTGGCATAAGGACTTGTTTATACATCAGTAATTTATTGTGAATCGACAAGCTAGAGTTCCTCCCGAGCAGCCAATACATGTTTTTGTATCGTATCTCTAACTCCTCTCGTTTCTTCTTGACGTGAGCTTTCCAATGTAATTTCACGTCTAGGGTCATACCTAGATATTTGGCCGTATTGACATACGGGATCTGCTGATTATTTATAAACACTGGATGGTAGTGCGGATTTTTGTTTGTGAAGTCAATATGAACCGATTTTGACTCATTTAGTTTAATTCGCCATTTTTGTGTCCAGTTGTGAACTTTTGTGATGGCAATTTGGATTTTCTCAACTGCTTCTTTGTGTGTGTTTCCAACAGACATTATGGCAGTGTCGTCGGCAAAAGTCGCAATTGTATTATTTTCTAATTTGGGAATATCACAAGTGTATAATAGATACAGGACCGGACCTAAGACACTTCCTTGAGGTACCCCAGCTTTAATTTCCTTTAGATCAGAGTATGCGTCTTCTTGTCTGATTCTAAACATTCGGTGAGAGATATATGACTCTAGTATTGCAGCATACTGCTTTGGCAACATTTTGTTGATCTTATACATTAAACCTTTATGCCAAACTTTATCAAAAGCTTGTGCGACGTCCAGAAATACTGTGGAGCACACTTTCTTTTCTTCCAATGCTTTTTCTATAATATTTGTGATTCTATGCACTTGGTCTATGGTAGAGTGTTTCTCTCTAAATTCAAACTGATGTTGCGGTATCAAACCTTTTTCATCTAGTATGAGTTTCAGTCGTTTGAGCAAAAGCTTTTCAAATAATTTAGACATAACTGGCAATAATGAAATTGGCCTGTATGATGTCGTTTCATGAGGCGGTTTACCCGGTTTTGCTATCATAATTACTTCAGCTACTTTCCAGATATCCGGAACTAATTTTAACCTGAACGCAGCATTAATGAGGTTCGTTAATTTAACCAGAGCCTTATGAGGAAGATTAAGTAGGACTTCTCCCGTTATGAGGTCGTAACCTGGTGCTTTCCTAGAATAAATATTGGTCTTTATTTCATTCGCTACTTCTTTTGGTGTTACAAACTTTATGTCTGCCTCTTCTTTCGAAGTATCGTGGCAACTCAGGTCATCAGATCCTTCATTGGGTTGAAAAATTTTTTCCAAGTGCTCAGCGAACCTTTTTGCTTTTTGTTCATTACTTATGGCCCACTTTCCATTTTCTTCCCTTATTGGGGGTATTTGCATAATTGGACTTTTTACAGTTTTAGTAGCTTTCCAGAGAGAATAGTTAGTCTTGCTATCACTGGTTAATTTTTCTAAGCGAGTTTTAAGAGATTCGTCTTTGAAAGTCTGTATCACTTTTCTAAGCATTTTAGTGAGGCTATTCAATGTTTGTTTATCGCGAGGCGATCGTGTTTGATGCCAAATTTTTCTTTGCTTCCTTTTTTGAGCTACCAAATTCATAATTTCTTCCGGATATCTGTTTCCTTTGGGTTTTCTATGGATGTCTGGAGTGTTTTGCCATGCCGACAGTTGGATATCGACAGTAAATTTTTCTACTTCGAAATTTAGCTGCTCTTCATTGCGGAGCGGTACAAAAGATTAATTTTATTTTCTAAATCTATTTGAAAACTCTCCCAATCAGTCCTTCTATTTACTAATGTTGGATTGTTTTCTTTATATATAACTGTATCACTTAAATTTAAAATAATAGGCGAATGATCTGAGCTCATATCATAACCATCTTCCACACTCATATAATTAGTAGATATATTTTTACAGATAAAAAAATCAATCAGGTCTGGAATTTTTTGTGGATCAGTGGGCCAATAAGTTGGCTTTCCAGTCGATAATACGTCACATTGATTTTCTTTTATAGCTTTCAGTAATTCTCGTCCTTTGGTTGTGGTTAGTCTGGAACCCCAGTATACATTTTTGGCATTTAGGTCACCTCCAAGGATAAACCTGGTTCCAAGCTTTTGTAAGAAGTTAATATATTGATCTTTTTTCAGCGAGTATCTGGGCGGGCAATATATTGCTGAAAAAGTAATCGGGTATTTTTTAGTTTGAATACATACCGCTACAGCTTGTATTTCTCGTTCTTCACACTTGTGGCATTCGTAGTGGTAGAGATTTTCTTTCACGATTATGGAACTACCTCCTCTTGCGCAGTTATCAGGATGTAGTGCGTGGTATATTTTGTATCCTTTTAATTGAATGAATGACTGTTTAGTGAAATGTGATTCAGAAATTAAACACACATCAATTTTTTCTGTATCTAGGACTAACTGCAATTCATTTTGATGTTGGAGTAGCCCATTGGAGTTCCAAGCCATGATTTTGAGAAAATAATTCATGATTTGCTTTTAGTTATAGTCTTTTTAGTACTATTTTCCATCTTTTTAAGGCGCTCATCAAATGATGTCATTAATATGAGTACTTTATTTAATTTTTCTTCGATGTCAGTATTCGGCTGAGCATCATTTACTTTTTTGGCGGTGATTTGAGCGTAAGTCGTTTTTACAGTCTTACTTTTGTCTTGTTGCCATGGTTGTGGTACTGACTGCGTTGCTACACATGTTTTGTTTATATTTGTCATAGAGGATTGCTGTTGAATATGTGGCTTTTTCTTCAAATTCTTGTTTTTGAAGCTTTGTAGCTCTTTGGCAACCACACACCCCCTGTAGTATGCTGGGTGTTGTTCGCCACAGTGTATGCATTTTGGTTTATCTTGTGGTGACTTTTGGCAATCTTTGGTTAGGTGCTTGCCAGTACACTTAACACATCGTGGTTCTTTAGAACAGTATTTTTGTGTATGACCGTAGGCCTGACAACGTTTACATTGAGGGACCAGCTTCGGTGTCTTAAGGGAGTGGATTTCTACTCTACATCCTAGTATACTTTTTATGTCAAAGATTTTATTAATGTCTTCTTCGTTCTTAAAAGTGAGCATAAACATATTTAATGGTTCTTTATTTTTCCATCTTAATTTGTTTACTGCACTTTCTATTTTATATCCTTTGAACTGTAATTCTTCAACTATTCTTTCTGGCATGCACGTATGGTGCAGTTTTTTAGCGATCACTCTTATAGGACGATCTTGCTTATTCTCATATGAGTGCCATGCACAGTTATTGGAGGTGAGACGTTTCGTGATTGACCTGTATGTTTCTTCATTGTCGGCGTTCACTTTTACACTATCCCCACTTAACATTTTTATTGTAAATGGGTCGCCTAATACGCCTTCTACCAAAAAATCATAAAATTTTTGGTAATCTTTAACTCCATCCACAATTATTGGCGGCGGGGACGGTATTTTTTTGTTTATTTTTAACTGGGGCTCATTTGTAATGCCCGGACTAGTAGTGGGGGACGGTGAGTTTATCAGCTTCCTTTTCTTTCTATTTTTTGCACGTACCCAACCAGTTTCTTTAGCCAACTCTTCTTCGTCCGTACAATATTCCGCAGGTTGAGAGGAGTTATATTTAGCATTGGTACTATCTTTAGAAGAGATAGGAGGCTGTTCCTGCTCTTTATTTTTCTGCAGTTTCTCTATTTCTCGCTGCAGATTTTCTAGTTGTGTTTGCAAATGATGAACCTGACATTCTAGCTTTTCTCTTGCTGCTTTCTCACTTTTATAGTGAGAGTAGAGAATCATCTCATTCTCAGTAGTCACTTTAATCGTAGTTGGGGAACCACTTGCCATTTTTTTAGATTTACTGAACATATATTATTTTAAACGATATAGCTTCGCCTTAACAATTGTTCGCACAGCGTATTGCGTAAGTGGGTCATCGCGACGCGCACTGCACTGGCTAGCGGCGTGACGGCGGTAGCCGCTGCGTCGACACTTTTAACCAGAGCAATAGCGCCTTGCGTTCGACACGTTTGCTCTGCACAAAATCGAAAACCGAACTTCAATATTGGTTCTGTTAATGTATTTATTGCTTACGAGAAGTCACTCCGATCAATTTCGGTATATATATATTATTATTATTTTTTATCTTTTGCCAATTATAGACTTTAATCGATTGCCAATTATAGATTGGGGCGTAAGTGGTTCTCCACGATCTTTAGAGCCAAGGCCAACCTCATCTGCACGTGGTGCACCCGCCCGACTAGCGGAAGAGGCTCTGGCAAAAGACAGGTAGGGCAGCATACTTACAAGCTGCCCGACTGAAGAAGTATCTCCACCTCACGGAATACCGCAGCCAAATAACAATTTGCTTGAGGTTTGTTGTGTTCCTGCGAGTGAGTTAGGTCACCAGGAATATATATATAGAATATAAGAAGTAGCTGCATCGGCAGCGGGGGTGGCAGCGCGCAAGCGATATTTCATGTTGCGAGGGTTTGGAGCTACGGTAATCGCTTCATGTCACGCGGGCGTATGTTTGTTTCCTACCCGAGATTGTATAAAAAAAGATATTTGTTTTTATATGAAATATATATATATATATTTTATATGAAGTCATTGATCAGTTGCCAGCCTTTAAATTTAGAATAGATTATTTCGTACTCGGTTTATTTCATGATTATCTTCCATTCACGATTCTGTTCTGATGTGGTTTGAGAAAGTAGGCATGGTTCTGATTCTAAGTTAATCGGTTCTTTGGTATATTAGTAAGTGGAATGACAAATAGACAGGCAAAATTTAAAAAATAATAAAAACGTAGGTCTTTCTTTATGGTTTAGTAGCATGCAATGAGTTGAGAAGCCAGTTACTATTATTTCAATACGATAGGCACTGTGATTTTATTTATGTATGATTTTATTCAGCCAGAGCACGCCTCGCATAGAGTTTTAGATGTGTCCCAGAGGCAGTCTGGGAGACAACGTTTTTGCATTATGTTCGTCTTTTGTACTCGTATACAATCGTATGTTAGACTATATGTGATAAAGATTATATTTAATAAATATATTGAACCATGGAGTACATAATAGTAGATACCTCGTGTATAAGTAAAAAAAATAGGTGAGATATAACCATCTGAGTCTGTTTTCATTCGTTTGTTTCTTTCTTCAAGATTGCGTTTATGTATAAGATTCAATGAGTTGTAACGCATTGTACTTTATTGCAAAAAATATATATATATATACCGAAATTGATCGGAGTGACTTCTCGTAAGCAATAAATACATTAACAGAACCAATATTGATAATTCTGCTGCCATGTCAATTTAGCATAGTTTGAAATAATCGAATAATGACAGCACCCTCGTAAATATTGTAAACACAGATTCACCTTCAAATTATATTATTGTTTACTACATACATTTAATGTACATAAAGATGCAACGAATGTAAATAAATGTATCTAATTCGCATTCGCAATATTCTTACCTAACACGGTACACCTGCTCCCACAGACTAGTAATTTGTAAGTAAGTACGTGTTTGATTTGTATTGTATTAGGAGTCGATAGGCGACGGTAAATGTCAGTATACGTAGTGACTATTAACGTTTACAAATTGTCAAAGTTTAAGTTCGAATAAACGGAGCAAGAAACTTTTTTATCGGTGCTATGGGACATTGTCGGTCAATTTGTGAGGAAGCTATCAGGCAAAAATTTAATTACAAGAGTCGTTACGGACGAGGGGAACGTAACAGGCACTAAAGCTAATTAGTTAACTCGGAAACTAGGCGATAATTTAGATTGGTACGATGCGATGTTGCGTCGAGTCGCGGAAGGAAATCGGGGTGTGTTGACGTATAATTTATGGATTCCCGTTTCACGTGTTTACAATATACATTTATGAGTGTAGCCTAGTGGTATTATTTTAGCCTTGATCATATAATGTCATGTTAAATAACATGTATTTTTACTCTGTAGGTTGCGGAATGAAGATTTAAATAGAAGAAGGTGGGCGACTTAAATTGTTACTTGGTGTTTTTTAGCTCATTCGTAAGCTCCAACTTGACAGTGAAGTGGGCGGAACCACTCTCATTTTAATAGTTGATTAGTAACTAAATATATTATTCTTTTAAGTTCCGTGAAATGACAACTTTCATTATAAATCTGAAAAGGTGGGATTTTCTTTCCAGACGTGATGTTAATACTGATTAGTGTGGTTTTCATATTCTTGCTGCGGCGACGGGTAAGTCTAGTAAAGTAAAATACAGGTCAAAAATTGATTTTATTTTTTATATTACATTTTACAAATATATCTCTAGTATCACTTTGAGTGTATATGGGGTAGCAATGAATTAAAGGACACTTCGAGATTATAAAGTTTTCGATATTAAACTAACATTTTAAACGATTCACTGACATATTAGGTTGGGGAAAAAGTCTTTTCGTATTTTATATGAAAATTCAAAACATTTTTTAATAAAGTTTATTTACATTTAACTAAAGTATGTAGGTGCCATTTTGTTCGATAACTTTTTGCCATCTTGTAGGTAGAGACATGATCCCATTACTATAGAAAGTTTGGAACTTCTGTTCAAAAAACCACGACAAGTGGTTTTGGCAGTCTTCTCGTGATGTTAACCTGACATTGCCTAAAGAATTCTGAAGAGACCGAAACAGGTGGAAATCAGAAGGTGCAAGATCAGGACTATACGGCGGATGCATTAACACCTTCCAGTCAAACTCTCTTAATTTTTGCTGAGTGGCTAAAGATGTGTGAGGTCTAGCGTTATCATGATGAAAAATCACACCTCTTCTGTTAATTAATTCCGGCCGCTTTCTCTCAACTTTTTGCTTTAATCTCATCAGTTGTTCACAGTAGAGTTCAGAATCGATAGACCTGCCTGGCGGTAACAGCTCATAATGAATAATGCCCTTCCAATCCCACCATACACACAGCATCACCTTATTGCGGGTTAACCCGGGTTTTGCCAGAGTCTGTGAAGCTTGACCGGCCTTTGACCACGACCTTTTTCGCACGTTCTTGTCGTACGTGATCCACTTTTCATCACCAGTTATAAGCTTCTTCAAAAACGGTTCGCTTTCATTACGTCGTAGTAAAGAATCGCAAATGAGTACACGGTTCATTAAGTTTCTTTCAGTGAAATCGTGAGGCACCCAAATATCGAGCTTTTTAGTGTACCCAGCTTTTTTCAAATGCGCCAAAACTGTTTTGTGGTCAATTCCTAATTCTTCAGCTACGTCGTAACTACTGATATGCTGATCTTGCTCCACTTTTTCAAAAATGGCATCCATTTTATCAGTAACAGGGCGACCAGAGCGACGTGTATCTTTCACATCAAAATTTCCTGATTGAAAACGCTTAAACCAAATTTGTGCTACTCTCACAGACACTGCACTAGGTCCATAAACGTCACAAATTTTTTTCGCAGCTTGCGTTGCATTTTTACTTTTTTTGTAGTAAAATTTTAAAATGAATCGAATTTCTTCATTAGATTCACTCACCTTGACAGTAAAAAAAACAAATGAAAATCACACATTTACCTAATTTGAATTTGGAATTATCTTTTTTAAAATTTAAACTTTTTAAAGATATCAAAACCTGCCAGATACAAATGGTATAACCAAAGAGATTTTATTACAAGTTCATACATACTATAATGCGAAAAGACTTTTTCCCCTACCTATTATACGAATTACTATTTGTTAATTTATGTATTTTAAATAAATACAATTTATATTATTGAGTGCTATTAGTAGCATAGCAATCAGATATTCTATATGCACCGCCTAAGCCGACTCCTATGAGAAATCAAAGGGTTTTAGGGTAGGCCTTAATTACCCTCCTTTGGGTATAGAAAGTGTTTCCTTAATATTATGTTTTCGCATTAAAGCGATACCTGCCGTCATGTCGTGAAAGTGGCGCCACTTTAAATTAAAATATTCTAGCATTTAGGACAATGATGTTATTATAACGGCAATGATTTAGTATTAGTATGAATATCAGAAATTAAATTTCACCTATGCTATGGTGCAGAGACTTGGGCACTGACCATCGGACTGGTCCACAGACTAAAGGTCGCGCAGCGAGCGATGGAGAGGGCCAGACATGAAGAAATTCGATGGAGAACCAAAGTTGTCTTCAGAGTTTGCAAGCTGAAGTGGCAATGGGCCGGTCACCTTTACCGAGTAAGTGACGGCAGATGGGGATTCCTCCCCATTATGGGTATTAGTGTGGAGGCCGCGCATAGGACAACGAAGCGTTGGACGCCTTCCTTTTTTTCATTACATTCCATTTAATTTTCGCATCATGTAAACAATTCTGTTACGAAGTACGAATACTACTATTAAATTGTGTGAGAGAGTGTACCATAAACGTTTTATTGCAAGCACATACAATACACTGAACGCTATTGTATGAAGTATTGAACAATGAAACATTGGGATCGTTCGATGTAAAATAAAGATAATAAACGGCCGTCGTTTAAAGCGCTCTCGCTGAATGGATATTTATGGATGTAGTCAATTTATTGTATTATTGGTATTGTTTTTGTTGCAGTTTTATTTGTTAACATCATTTACCCGACTACAATAGCATGTTATACATTCTTGTATATAAATATTGCATAAGTATAAAATAGATTGACTGATAAACGAAGCTCTGGCGAAAAGAGAGGTAGGGAGCGTAATTGTAAGCTACCCGATTGAGGAATGTGCCTCCACCTCACAGAATACCGCAGCCAAATAACAATATGACACGACGATCTCACAAACGACTTTTATTATTTCTATGAAAATCTAGGACTAAGCATCGGTTTTTGAGTTTAGTAATTGATTTGTCACGGTTTTATCTCTGGCAAAAAAATATTTTACATATAAATAAATATATATATATATATTATATATTCATAATATATGAAAGGACATCTTTTGCCATAGAAAAAACTTGTTTTTTAGATTAGGGGTAAACCCCAACACAAAACTTTCTTCAGAAAGTCATATGTCAAATACGTATTTTATTAGCTGCTCATTTTTTTGTAAACTTATAGAATTATTGGAGATCGAGACTCAATTCTAATATTTATTCTACATAATATTTCCAGGTGTGTACTATATATTTTTCTATATATTTTTTATTGATAATTAATTACAATCTACAGACGCCGTGGTCCGTACCTTTTGTTAACAATATTCTATTTTTATGTCATATGTTTTTCTATTTATACGTTTGTATTCTGAATTATACAGACGTAGAGCGTACATAGTTTATAAAAAGTTATGCCAACTTCTAGCATCGTGTACAAATAATCGTTTGTAGACCTTAACACTTCTAGTAAGACAGTTCGGCATAGCTACGAGTAGGTAGCATTGCATTCGTAGCACTACGCGGATAGATCCCACTTTATCCATGGAATTTATCAAGTTGATTTTGAGGTTGGTTTAGTGAGAATAAGCTTTTTTATATCTGTGTCCCGCTTTATCCCCTGACGACAAATAATCGAATCTTGAAAGCTATTTTATCTATTTTAAAAACGTGGTCAATTTGTTGTTCCTACTGAGATAAGTTGCAATAGATATAGTGCACTCCCATAACAATCCCATATTATCTATCAATGGTTATACGCAACGGATAAAATGCGATCTACCCCACTATGCGACTCCCTTTTAATATAGAAGTGTGCCAGTGTACAAGCAGTTGTCGTATCTCATTACATTTATCCATATATATATAAGGCTTATTACATTATGACGTTTTCCGTGTCTATCCCGGTGTCGTCTCGCTAGTATTGGTGACGAGTATGCGAGATGACACTATGTTAGATTGTCTGAAAATCTCGTCGTCTAAAAGGCCCGTTATGAGAGGAAAGTCGCACGCACAAGAATTCAGGTTTCGTATCTCGTTTCAAAGTGAACGCGATCCGATGCGGTGACATGACATTTATGGAAATGTTCTTATTTATGGAAATGTTTGCATGGGCAAAGCAGTCCCGTCGCCCCCTCGCCACCGCCGAATGAACACCGTACCGCAATCAATTTGAGAGAAAAATATCAATCGCGTTCGATTTGCGATACGCAGCGCAGTGGCGATTTTGCAGCGCGTTCCCGCGAATCGCCTACGCAAAACGCCGTGTATAGGCGTAGGCGATTGGTAATCTGACGCAAATGCCAAAATATAAATGTCAAATGACTAGCAAAAACATCATGATACATGAAGATGTAATTGTGAGTATGTATCCCAAGTATATTGGATTCGTAATCATATAACATTTTTATGTAAGAAAAACAATAAAACAAAACCAGTGCTTCAGGACAAAATTTCAACTGGATTAAAGCCAAGCAGATCACGTCTCTTGTTTCCGTAAAAAGGAAACTTACTTCAGACAAGACAAGATTTCTCTTTTGCAACGTCGTAAATTTATTTTCTATAAATAGAACGTAAAGGATGAAAACGACGATAATTGAACAACGAAATTTCGATCACAATAAACTTTGTTGAAAATATACAACATTCGTGTATGTACATACATACGAATAGATAATACGGACATTATGGTATAGGTATGGTTATCTGAGGATTGCTAGAGTTATGAACAGTAAATATACTGAATGTTAGTACTGTCAACCATTTCACTTATTGTTAAAAAAATATTTCTCGTTTTATCTATCTCATTATTATAAAAAATTTGAAGATTTCCACAAATATTAAAGATAATATAGATATAGAATACACTATGCTAAAAGTTAAAGTAGTTACATCAAAAATTTATAAGATAAGCTTATCTCAAGAGATTCCCTAACCAACCCTTTAGAAATGTTTCTTTAGAAGGCTGAACCTTCAAAGAAACTCTCATTGGACGGGAGACAATCAAATCCAAGTTTAGTACAAACTATAAAATAATTATAAAAGAAACGGTAATCCTAAAATAACATCTATTAGTAAGAATAAATGAGTATCTAAGCTTGCTTAATTTAATTTTCGAATTTAAATTAAATATTCGTTCATACGCGGTGCACCCTGCTGACTGACAAACGAAGCTCTGGCGAAAAGAGAGGTAGGGAGCGTAATTGTAAGCTACCGGTCTGAGGAATGTACCTCCACCTCACAGAATACCGCAGCCAAATAATAATTCCTTTGAGGGTTGTTGTATTCCTGCGAGTGAGTGAGGTCGCAAGAAAGGAAGGAGATGCTGCGTCGGCAGTGGGGGTGGCGAAGCGCGAGCTATATTTTATATTGTGATCGTTAATATGACTACGGTAAACGTTTCACATTAGGCGGGCTGTATGCTTGTCTGCCACCCGACGTAGTATAAAATAAAAACCGGACAAGTGCGAGTCGGACTCGCCCACCGAGGGTTCCGTAGATACGTAGTATCATTATTAAATTTGATATTTTTCATTATAAATTAGAAATAATGCGTCGAAAAAAATAAATAAAATATATTTTGCAATGTGTACATCAAGCCCTTTCATATGATACCCCATTTGAACTAGTAGTTTCAATTTGAAATTTCGACACCCTATAAAAAATATAGACCCCCTATTTTTTAAGATCTATTTACAAATGTATAGTTTTGAGATTTATTCCTGTACGTGTAGTCTATAACGATGTTACTTGCCAAATTTCATAGTTCTAGGTCAACGGGAAGTACCCTATAGGTTTTGATTCCCTTGAGTGTGTCGAAATATGCGTTTTTTGCTGAATAAACGGCCGTAACTTTTTTCTACGTAAACTTAGCAGTTTGATTTTTTTTTAACTTCATGGGACCGTAGACCTGAGTATACAGTTCAAATTTCAGCTTGATGCCTCCACGCATTCTCGACATAGAAATTCTTGACAGACAGACAGACAGACAGACAGACAGACAGACAGACAGACAGACAGACGGACAACAAAGTGATCTTATAAGGGTTCCGTTTTTCCTTTTGAGGTTCGGAACCCTAAAAAACGGGTTGCACTGCGGCAGTGCCGGCAGAAGTGAAAACTTGAACATTAACGTTGTGCTTTTTGAATATTTTGGAATAATTAGGAAATAATTTCGCACGAATTACTTTATTTAACAGTATAAAAGTACTATCATTTATGTGGTAAAATACAATATACATTTATTGCGCTATCGTACACAAACATGACAATTTATATTACATTAAAAATAAACAGCAGGCATACATTTTCGCCGCGCGGTAGAAAGAGAGGGGTATATTACTTCCTCTCCTACGCCGCGCCGGCGGTCTACTCTCCCTCCGTCTTACGAATTTTCGATCAGCTCGTGTCCTAACGCGATTTTAACATTTTTTACGCATCCCAAAACGTGCACAAAGATGTTTTCACTTCAAAAAAAACCACAGAAGTCGAAATATTGTCCACATAGAATAAAATTCGGTTCTGTTTTCTTACGTACAAAAGACGCGACTATCGTAGAATCGAGTTACATACGAGTAGGTTACAGCAATCGCGTTCAGCCTCTAAAGGAGTCATAACTTTATCGTGTTTGCATTATTTCGCGGTTGACTGATCGCTCGGATCTGCGTGCAAATGTGACATGAATATTTCATCGTGCCGAATTTACAAACAAAATAGCGAAATGTTGCCACAATGAAACGGTGGAATGCAAACCGTAAAAACTTTTTTTGTCTTCAATCAAAGTTTTTAATCGTTGCATATTTTTGAATTCGGTCGAACTTTTATATTTCGTACAAATTTTCATATTGTTTATCGTATTATGATGTATCTATGGATATCATACCACTTGTGGAAAAAAGTCTGCATTGTATGTACTACTAGCTTTCGCCCGCGGCTTCGCTCGCGTGAAATTCGGGGCAAACACGTGTTTACTCATTTATCTATAGAAGTAGTCGTGTAAAGTTTAAGATAAAATAATCAACTAATCTCGTTTCCCCATAAAATTTTTGGACCTCCGTTTCACCCTCTTGGGGGTAAAATTTGAAAAGTCCTTTTAACTAATTTTGTGTCCACTGTGTTATATTTACAAATCGATGCCATTTTCGTAATTAACGTTCCAGAAAACCATAGATTCAACACCCATATTGGTATTATGGGCTTATGGTATTTCAACTTTGTATTGGATAATACAAAATTTGTGTTAATAACTAATACAAAATAGTTGTTTTTTTCCATAATCAGCGACCCGATAAACTATAAAACAATATTCATGACGATTTTCAGACTTTTTGACCGCATTTTAGACATTTCAACCCCATCGCACCCCAATAGGAGATGATGGTCACGTTAGCCACGTTGAATTTTAATATCATTGTTGTTTTCGTAATCAGCGACCCGATAAACCATAAAAACAATACCCATGACGTTTTACAGATTATTGGGAACCATTTTACCCTTTTAAGGCTTGAATTTTGAAAAATCATGAAACACGTGTTTAGTCAATTATCTATAGAAGTACTCGTGTAAAATTTTGAATAAAATAGCCTAACCAAACTCGTTTCCCCATACAAACTTTGAACCTCAGCTTCACTCTCTTAGGGGTAAAACTTGAAAATCCTTTTAGATAATTCCTTGTTCACTATGTTATATTTTCAAATCGATGCCATTTTCGTAATTGACGTCCTAGAAAACCATAGAATCAACACCCATATTGATATTATAACATTTCAATCCCATCGCACCCCCACAGGGGGGATTTTGTGTCACGTCGGCTACGTTTGATTAGAAAATAGTTGTTATTTTCCTAATCAGCGACCCGATAAACCATAAAAACAATACCCATGATGATTTTCAGACTTTTTCACCCCCTTTTAGATATTTCCATCCCATCGCACCCCCACAGGGGCGACTTTTTGTCACGTCGGCTAGTTTGATTAGAAAATAGTTGTTATTTCCGTAATCAGTGACCCGATAAACCATAAAAACAATACCCATAACGTTTTTCAGACTTTCGGGACCCATTTTACCCTTTTAGGCGTTGAATTTTGAATAATTCTGATACACGTGTTTAGTCAATTATCTATAGAAGTACGGATAAAATAGTCCCACTAAGCTCGTTTCCCCATACAAACTTTGGATCTCCGTTTCACCCTCTTAGGGGTAAAATTTGAAAAATCCTTTTAAGTAATTTCTTGTCCACTATGTTACATTTTCAAATCGATGCCATTTTCGTAATTGACGTCCCAGAAAACCATAGAATCAACACCCATATTGATATTATGACATTTCAACCCCATAACACACCCCCACAGGGGGGTTTTATGTCACGTCGGCTACGTTTGATTAGAAAATAGTTGTTATTTTCATAATCAGTGACCCGATAAACCATAAAAACAATACCCATAATGATTTTCAGACTTTTTCACCCCATTTTAGACATTTCCATCCCATCGCACCCCCACAGGGGCGACTTTTTGTCACGTCGGCTATGTTTGATTAGATAATAGTTGTTATTTTCGTAATCAGCGACCCGATAAACTATAAAAACAATACCCATGACGTTTTTCAGACTTTTTCACCCCATTTCACCCCTTTAGGGGTTGAATATTGAAAAATCCTGAAACACGTGTTTACTCATTTATCTATAGAAGTACTCGTGTAAAGTTTCGGATAAAATAGTCCAACTAATCTCGTTTCCCCATACAAACTTTGGACCCCCGTTTCATCCCCTTAGGGGAAGAAGTTTGAAAAATCCTTTCTTAGTGTACCCCTAGACGTCATAAGGAACCTACGTGCCAAATTTGGAATCCCTAGACCTAGCGGTTTGGGCTGTGCGTTGATATATCAGTCAGTCAGTCAGGACTTTGAATTTTATATATATAGATAGATTTATCATTGTTATAGCCATTTCCTCCGTGCTTCGGAGGCCACATAAAGTCGTGGGTCCCGGCTGTTGTCATTAGATGACAGTCGTTAAGCCAAGTCAGTGGCCTTTTGTGGTTTGAAAACACTGACCTCCGCCAACTCGCAGTTGAGCAGCGTGGATGCTCTAAACCGGGTCTAAAGGGGTTTAGAGCATGCATTTGCCCATTGTGGGGAAAACTGTATCCCAGCAGTGAGATGAACAAGGGTTGTCGGCAACATAGTCATCATCCATCATTTCTCGCGAAAGAAGTCCGCTCCTGAACATAGACCTGCCGCTTAGAATTTATAGATTTTCACTAAGGTGACAAACAAGCATACGCCTGATGGAAAGCAGTTACCGTAGCCTATGGACGCCTGTAACACCAGAGGCATCACATGCGCGTTGCCGACCCTATAAAAACCTCTTCACGCCCTTTTTTGAAGAACCCCATGCTGTAGTCTCCTGGGAATACCTCAACAGGCTGGCAGTACGTGGAAGAAAACCTCTCTGGAAATTCCACCGCTTGGTAGTCACGTTCCACGTAAAGAAAACCTCTCTGGAACCGCACAGTACGTGACCACTTCAGTTCTAATGTGTGAGGATGAATTCCCTGTCGATGGCGAGCGGTGCGACTGTAGAAGGAGGCCGTGGGCATCATGTGAAACAACTCCTCTGAACACACCCCATTGTACAATCGGTAGAACACACAACAATTTTGTACTGTTTGCTTCCTGTGACTCTCTACGATCTTTAGCAGATCGTCGGTTCATTCATCAAGCGAGTTACTGTCTTACGCTGCGCTTTCCAGTTCGTGGTCATTATTTTAAAATTTTTCTAGAGCTGCCTTGCAACCTATGTGGTTTGTGCATTACCACTTGAGCTTGCTAATTCTAAGAGTTATTCCAATTACCAATACAGATATACTCACTCCGTACAGACATATTCGGCATAGCTTCCTTCATCTAACTGCTTACCTACTGAAACATCCTTACCGTTTCCAAAACTAGGAATAAGTATAAAATATCTGCTACCATCGCAGAACTTTCGTAGTGACGTAAGTTCATTTCACTCTCAGGAAGAACTCAAGTCAGCAAGTAAAGTAGGAGATCAATTTGAAGACGGTCCTGTGTTATGTAGCGAAATATTTTGCTTTTCCCATTTCTACTTCGTCAGAATCTCTTTCTTTAACCGGCAAGATGCTCTTTGTGCAGATAAGATTAACCTCTTATTATAAATAAATATTTCTGGACAATTTACACAGAGCGATCTAGTCCCAGACTAAGCAAAGCTTGTAATATAGGCACTGGACAACTGATAAATGTACTCAAACACATTTTTTTTTTTGTTAATACATACTTATTATAATATATAGAAAACACCCAGACCAAGACAAACAGACATGCTCATGCACACAAATGTTTGTCTTGTGCGGGGATCAAACTCGCAACCTCGGAGTCAAAGTAGCCATTGCTAGCCTCGACCACCGGTCTCATGAATATGCATCATCATCATCATCATGAATAACAATAATCTTGAGATTCCTATGAGTGAGGTCACCATACGCGAGAAGATGCTGCTTCAGCAGAATGCCAGCGCGTGAACAATAAGTGTTAGTATTGAAAGTATGTATACTCTTCTATAGTTACTTAATATCAGGTGGGCAATGTAGTATAAAAAACCATACAAGACAAAAATTTGTGTGCATGAGGGGTTGAACCCGTGACCTCGGAGTAAAAGTAGCCATTGCTAGCCATTCGACCACTGAGCTCGTCCTCATATTATGTTCAAAGCCATGTGAATGTGTTTGTGAAACACAAACAAACACATTCACATCTAAATATAATGATACAATGATTCTGTTATTCTACACATATAAGGTGACGCTACACAATTTAATTTAAGGCGTGGGATAAATACTCCATAGAGTAATGAAATGTTTTACATAACACCGCCAACTTGCTGCATTAATAAATACTTTGAATTAGCGAAAACAAGAAAATGGAAGTTCAAGAAAGTGGCCGTGAAATTGCCGGAGCGTTTGTAAATATAATTTAACTTTGTTTAGAGGTAAGTTTCTAATTAAATGTTCTCTATTAAGTAACGGCGCAGATGTTAAATCAAAGGGTTTGAGACAGAGTATAAATACCTCTGAGAGAATGAGAGAACAAAAGTTACAACATAGAAATACCGTCTAAAACTGTTACACAGAATCAATTCAATACGAGACAAAGCTCCAGTTCTGAACATAAAGTTGTAAAGTTGTAGTGAATAATTGTACCTACTTAATACCATGGTAGCCAATACCAAAGTATTACAATACCTACATACTCGTCATATATAAAAAAGCAGTAAGTACATTTAATAAATCGATCCTTTTGTTCATTTTTTTTTTTACTCTACCGTCACTTCCTCTTCTTTTTATCATATACTTCTGACTTGTCGTTACTCTCTACTCTCTACTTACACTCTTTTCTCCTATTCTGTTCCATTCTTATTAAATTACATGTTCAAGCTTTTGTGATTTTACGGTATTGAAATATTCGCCGTTTGTAATTTCATCTTGATTAACATGGAAAAAAGATTTCAGAAAGTAACTATATATGAGTGTTAATTTAATTCCTTATACTATCCTAACAGGCTTTGTTTTAATCTGGCTCACTAATATTTGATTCATACTTACTCTTTTATATTGTACTAGCTATCAACCGCGGCTTCGCCCGCGTTAAAAAAAAATCATGTTAGCAATTAGGTTCTATTCAACGTGAAAGAAGGACAAACGAATATAAACTTTATTTTTTCCCGTAGGAATAAGATGTCTTTCCGGGATAAAAAGTAGCCTATGTCACTCTCCAGACCGTAAACTATCCCCATTAAAAATATCATGACCAGGTGCAGCTGAGCCTGGCTTTGGCTCTAAAAACATTTGTTTGCTTGGTTGTTAAAAAAAAATCATGTTAGCAATTAGTTTCTATTTGACGTGAAAGGAGGACAAATTATTATAAACTTTATTTGTTCCCGTGGGAATAAGATGTTTTTGCGGGATAAAGAGTAGCCTATGTCACTCCCCAGGTCTTAAACTATCTCGAAAAAAATCATGTCAATCCGTTTGTTACTTTCGACGTGAAAGAAGGACAAACAAACAAACAAACTTTCACATTTATAATATTAGTATGAAAGTATGAACATGGATTGATTGATGAACGACACATATATTGATATATAGACATTTCAACCCTATCGCACCCCAATAGGGCATGATGGCCACGTTAGCCACGTTGAATTTTAAAATCGTTTTTGGTTTCGTAATCAGCGATCCGATAACCCATAAAAACAATACCCATGACGATTTTCAGACTTTTCACCCCGTTTTACAGCTTTGGGGGTTGAATTTTGAAAAATGCTGAAACATGTGTTTACTCATTTATCTATAGAAGTAATTATTAATAAAATATTAATTAATAATAATAAAAAATCCTGAAACATGTGTTCACTCATTTATATATAGAAGTACTCGTGTAAAGTTTAGGATAAAATAGTCTAACTAATCTCCTTTCCCTACACAAACTGTGGACCTCTGTTTCACCCTCTTAGGGGTAAATTTTTTTCAAATTTTACTATAATAATAATAATAATAATAATTTTATTTAATCTCTCTCACAAACAAATTGATAGGAACTATTAAATAGGTTCACTTTGATTTTAGGCTGGAGTGTGTGAGAGACTGGTGCCTGAGCTAGGTATAACCCTGTGTTACAGGTCACCAGGTTCTCACCCGTGGACAGATAGTATTAGCAGCCTATTACATTTCATGACAATATTGGTGGAACCACTAGAGTAACAACCTATTCACAATAATTGTTTCACAACAATAATTTTAAGAAAATTAAAAGATAACATTAATATTTAATCAACAAGTCTCGTAGAAGTACAATGCAACAAACTAAAGTAATTTATATGTTTTATAAATGCATTTATATGCCATATATATTAATAATGCATGTAATCTGTAATAATAATAATAATACAAAACATACTATATAAAGTTATATATATCGAAGATATATCAGTAATTATAAAATAAATACCCATAATAGTCATACAGTACAGTTAATAAAGCTATGCAGGCGATACAACGAAAACAAAAGAAGAGAAATACACTGAGAACCCGAGACCACACAACCCAGCAATGGGTATTTATATACCCATAGGCCTATTGCTGGCAAATCAGAAGGGCCTCAGTTTCGTCATAGGTGCGAGCGATGAGCCACGTACTCAAAATCTTTCTACAGGCATATTTGGTCAGTGTGTAAAAGGACAGGATAGAATTAAGTTTGTTATAAAGTATACGGCCGAGGAAATTATAAAATTTACAAGAGAAACTAGTGTTTGGAGAATAATCATGTAAACGACACACCGCGCCTCTACGACGTCTATCAAGAAGCGAGTAATCGTATTCCAGTTCAGAATGCTTCCGCGCAATAATACCGAGAATGAATAGCTGTCGGACAGAGAGTACTTGCCATTTTTGAAATAAATCATATGTAGGATACCGGAAAGGCAAACATAGGGAGACTTTAAGGATTGTGCGTTGGGCTCTTTCTAATTTTAATAGGTAAGTTTTTGCGGAGCCACCCCAAGATGACACACAGTAGGACAGCAATGTTTGGCAAAGTGCAAAATATACAGATTTGATAATCTGAAAATCAGCTACGTGTCTGAGTGTTCTAAAAACGTAAATTAATTTACGTAGCCGGATTGTAAGTTGATCAATATGCGCATAGAAATTAAGGCCATCATCTAAAGTAATGCCAAGATATTTAATCGTATCAGACTTTTGCAAGTTTGGGCAGATGCACCCATCCGCAGAAAAAACATTACAAGAATGCGCCTTAAGGCTAAGAAGAGGGCAGTTATTAGAGCGACGGATAGAAAAAGTTAGATATTTAGTCTTCTGTACATTTAGTGTCAGGTGATTACAAGACAGCCACTGATTCACAATATTGAAACCCACCTGTGCATATTGAAACACTTGGTCCCATGAGTCTGCTTTAAAAAGAAGAGCAGTATCGTCGGCATATGCAATAATTTTGCCATTACTGATGTTGAGTAGACACAAGTCATTGAGGTAAATTAAGAACAACGTAGGGCCTAAGATACTCCCCTGCGGGACGCCAAAGATAACAGGTAGTGCACAACTCGTCCACCTATCAATTTTTACTTGTTGCGTACGCCCAGATAGGTAGTCAGAAAAAAGTTTTAGAGGGAGGCCACGAACTCCCAGTCGTTCGAGCTTCGAAATTAGCTTAGGGATAGAAACGGTGTCAAACGCCTTTGCCAAGTCTAAAAAGATGGCAAGGCATTTATCATGATTATCAAGATTATCCACAATAGTAGAAGTCAGTTTATGAACTGCATCATCCGTCGATTTCCCCGCACGAAAACCATACTGAGAAGGAGAAAGGAGGTTGTTAGTCTCAAGATAACCAGTTAGTCTCTTGTTTAATAGCTTCTCGAGTATTTTTGACAACGATGGTAATATCGATATCGGTCTGTAATTATTTACAAGATCTCTGTCCCCTCCTTTGTGAATGGGGATAACCAATGCTCTCTTAAAGACATTTGGAAAAACACCAGTGCTGATAGACAGGTTGCAAATGTGTGTTATGATAGGAACCAGTATAGGTTTATATTGCTTGATCAAATTTGCAGTTATTAAGTCAATACCTGCAGAGCAGTTACTCTTTAGGTTGGTTATAATTTGATCGACTTCACTTTCGTCAGTGGGCAGTAGCATGAAAGAATTTAGAATTGAGCTGGAAGGAAAACAATTATCAGGATGCTCTGAATTGACAATTTTTTCTGCAAGAGATCTACCAATATTAGTAAAGAAGGAATTTACATTATCTACCCTCTCCTGTATTCCCGCAGAGGAGCATGCCAGAAGTTGATTGCAGGCATTAACTTTCTTAGGCATATGGGATATATCTTTAATGGCCTCCCATAGCATCTTCTTATTGGAGCCTGCTTTGTTTATTAGATCCTTCTCATATGACGTTTTAGCTTTTTTTAAAATTTTATTACAAAAATTCCTATACCTTGTGTAAGTTAGCTTTAGTGTTTCATCCCGAGGAGAATTTTTGCACTTTTTATGAAGATTATCTCTATTCCTCATGCATCGCAAAAGACCTGGTGAAATCCAAGGCTTAAATGTTACTTTACGATTGGGAGTTTGCACAGTAACGGTGCTTGATATAATTGCTTGAGACAGAGACTCAATAAGTGAAGACGCCGCCACATTTGCATCGGTGATGGTAAGCATGTCTACAAAATTTATTTCCCTTATAGCCGTGTCTAAGGCCACAGCATCAATTCTTGATTTTCTTTTGGGTGGATAATGATTAGGTTTTCTTTTTAAATCAAGAATTAACGCCGTAGAATTGTGGTCAGTTACCGAAGACTGTATCACGTAGGAATGGGCCCACAAACTTGTTTTGATCATAAAATGATCCAAGCATGTACGTCCATGCGTGGGTGTTGTATAGGCTGGAAGGATGCGATGTCCTGCCAATAGGTTCAAATACTCAGAAGCACTCGAATCCAATGTACTCTCGACTATGTCAATATTAATGTCACCACATAATATTACATTTTTGTAATGGGAATATTGCTTTAACAGAGTATTTAGAGAGTTAAAAAATCTTTCCAAGTTTTTATATCCAGGTGGCCGATAAATAGCAAATAAGACTGTTTCCATATTTATAATCAATATAAGACAGTTGGCATCATTTAAATTGGGTTCAATTATTGAGTGATTAATATTTTTTTTACAATATACGACCACTCCCTCATTTTGAGTAAAATTATTTTGTGTAGCGTAGTAATTACAGTCTGATGACAGTGTTGGTATATTCCCCGTGGATGGTAACCAACATTCGGTTAACACTATTATATCCCACTCAATTTTGGATCTACAAAGCAACGTCATAAAATTAGGAGTGTTTTTGGAAATGCTTCTTATGTTTTGCTGTAGAATCTTAACGCATGTTGGTAGCTGTGGGAGGTCATTGCCACAACATTCAATACTACAAGTCGAGTGATTAGCGACTGTAAAGGCATCGAGATCGCTAGCTATACTTACACAATCGTTATTTATTTTATCGAATTTTAAGATATACTGGTATTAGGAAAAATATTATTAGGAGAAATTTATAAGTATGCATAATACATAGAAAAAATATTGATGTGTATGGGTTACTACATAGTTTATTTGTAGATATTGTAATTATGTAAAAATAATAATAAAAATACATAAGGTTATTAAAATAGGTTATCAAAATATTTTCATAGACATAGGTTTTAATTGTAAGCATTTTTGTGTAAATAATTATATTTAAGTATTTAACATGTATTATAGTTATGTATATAATAGTGCGAATAGTAAGGTATGGTTGTGGTTGCATGTACTCATTTGATAAGATTGTTACATAGACAGTGATTTTACAAATAGTAGCAATTAAGACATAGTGTATCCTAAATGTAATCATACCATATTTTGTGATTACCAATAGTCAAATTAATACATTCTTTAAATCCTCCTCCGTTTGGATGATGAGAGCCGGTTCTCCTTCCTTACGACGTAAATAAATTTTCCCATATGCTGTCCAGCAACCGTATAAATTATGCTCATTATTAAATTTTCTAGATAAATAGTATAGTTGCTTGGCTTTCGTACTAATATATAAAAATCCTTTTAAGTAATTTCGTGTCCATTATGTTATATTTTCAAATCGATGCCATTTTCGTAATTGACGTCCCAGAAAACCATAGAATCAACACCCTTATTGATATTATGACATTTCAACCCCATCGCACCCTCATAGGGGTGATTTTATGTCACGTCGGCTATGTTGGATTATAAAATAGTTGTTGTTTTCGTAATCAGCGACCCGATAAACCATAAAAACAATACCCATGACGATTTTCAGACTTTTTCGCTCCATTTTACCCCTTTAGGGGTTGAATTTTGAAAAATCCTGAAACACGTGTTTACTCATTTATCTATAGAAGTACTCTTGTAAAGTTTTGAATAAAATAGTCCAACTAATCTTGTTTCCCCATACAAACTTTGGACCCCCGTTACACCCCCTTAGGGGATGAATTTTGAAAAATCCTTTCTTAGTGCACCCCTAGACGTCATAAGGAACCTACTTGCCAAATTTGGAATTTGGCAAGTAGGTTCACAGCCCAGCGGTTTGGGCTGTGCGTTGATTAGTGAGTCAGTCAGTCAGTCAGTGAGGACAAAGCATTTTATTATTATAGATTGTATTTGACAAAATTGATCTACAAACAAAAGTAATTGCTTGTAATTAATTAACAATGAAGATTAACATCCAATTTGTAATATGAGAGTGGGATACAATATGATATTTGCAATAATCCCTGGCGACTCGGATTCTAGTCCTAAATCCCTTGTTACGAATTCAGTTCATAATAGGGAAATTAATGACGTACCGTAGTGCCGTACCCTAGGTACTCTCTGCAATTGACAGGCGAAATCACAATATATCATGCTTAAATTTGGGACGGAGGCAGATTGACGACCGACATCTTTCAAAACAGTCTACAGCTATTTAATCTAGTTAGCAAATTAAGTATGTAATTAGGCGTACATAGGTATGCTGTAATATTAGGTTTTTTAATAGACGTTATGAACTTTACCAATTATTTTATTTCCAAAATTGCAAGTTAGGAAATGTTCCTTTCTGTACATTTTGTTTTTGCTCATCGCACTACATAATATGAATTTTAAACGATTATGTATTCTTATGTACAAGAGCTTCTGACTGGATGTATGTTTTTTAGGGTTCCGTACCCGAAGGGTAAAAAAGAACCCTATTACTAAGGCTCCGCTGTCCGTCCGTCCGTCCGTCCGTCCGTCTGTCACCAGGCTGTATCTCATGAACCGTGATAGTTAGACAGTTGAAAATTTCACAGATGATGTATTTCTATTGCCGCTATAACAACAAATACTAAAAACCGGAATAAAATAAATATTTAAGGGGGCTCCCATACAATAAACGTGATTTATTTGCTCGTTTTTGCTCGCAATTCATAACGGTAATAGGTAGACGCTTGAAATACTCACATAATATTTAGTTATATATTCACTTTAAAAATAAATAATTAAATTAAAATAAAACAAATATTTAAGGGGGGCTCCCATACAACAAACGTGACTTTTTTTTGCCGTTTTTATAGACAATGGTACGGAACCCTACGTGCGCGAGTCCGACTCGCACTTGGCCGGGTTTATTTTATTTCAACTCCTTCCTTTCTGGTGACCTCACTCACTTGCAGGGACACAACAACCCTCAAGAGAATTGTTTTTTTGTTGCGGTATTCTGTGAGGTGAAGGTGCTTCCCCAGTAGAGCTTACAAATACGATGTACCCTACTTCTCGCCACAGCCACTAGCTAGTCAGCAGGGTGCTCCACGTGCGGGTGAGATTGGCTTTGGCTCTAAAGATCACGATGAGCCACTTACACCCCAAACTTATTATTATTACACATATTTATGAATTAATCAAGCGATGCATAATATAGTAAAATTCTAAATTATTAAGTATATAATAAAATAAAAATGTTTCAAAAGTTATGCTAAAAGTGGCTTATTCATTATATGTATATTAAAAATGCGAGCCAGTCACTAAAGTAGACTAGAAATATTAACTGGGCTTGCTTAGACTCTTGGACTCTTGGGAGACAATTATTTCTAGTGAAGCTTATCATTTTTTAACAAATTTAAATAAAAAATATGTTGTCATACTTTTGGCAACGTTTTGCGAGCTACATTATTGCCGGTTAATTTGCTATAAATACTATAAGATTTTTTTTACAAGCTATTATTTAGTTTCAATATTATGTCTGTAATCACATCTTGCAAGTTAAATTGATTGAAGTTTGAGCTGAAATTTGGCACAGTAATTAGATTCTCGTGGCAGGTAACGATTACCTAAATGCTATTTTTTTTTAATTAAAAGCTATTGAAATATTGTTTTAGTATATAGGTACTTGTTTGATTATTCTGTTCATAATATTTTCATTCAAACATCGAAGAAGTTAGTTTTAAAAAACTACCTTCTACGATGTGAACTAAGTGTAGGTAGTTAGAAACAGATAGTTTTTTATCGAAATATGCTGGAAACTATACCGCATATAATCGTGCTTCGGAGGGCACGTTAAGCCCTCGGTTCGGCTCATTTAATTAGATGACAGTCGTTAAGCCAAGTCAGTGGAATTTAGCGGCTTGCAAACTTTGGCCTCCGCCAACCCGAAGGATGAGCAGCTCTTGCCCTTTACATTTGGATTTGTTATGAAGCTTTGTCAAAAATGTTAGGTAACTTTCTTGACCATACCTATCTATTCCTGTATCACAAAATACTATTAAAGAATTAGTGAGTAGTAGAAAATTTCAATTCCCCTCTACCATTCTGGGTTCCTGTCTAATTCCTTCACACTGCAAGCTTCACGTCTATGGAATGCGCTGCCTGAATCACTTAGAGGAATTTCAAATAAATTCAAAATCTACGCTTATCTTTTAGACGGTTTAACGTTCTAGAAAACCTATATTATCTATCTATGAATTTGGATGTACGTTTATTATAGTGATATATTCTTATGTATGTTTATTTTATTCGAATGAGTATTATCGTTTTATTCTTTATTTTTTTTCTTTTAGTTGGATATTCATTAAGAATATCAATTTACTAGACCTTGTTTTATTTATCAGCTTTAGAACCGCATTCGTGTATTTCTTCTATTCCCAAAGGTTGATTGGTAGAGAATGCTTTTAGCGTTAAGTCCGCCTTTTGTACCCTTATGTAATTTTGTGGTCAATAAAATTTAAACAAATAAATATTATATAACACCTAGACATAAATTTACACAATTAAATATTACGAATGAAGGGGAAAATCCTGGCACTGGCATATTTCTTCCCTAAAAGGAGGCTCTATTATAAATGATTAAGTTAAGAAACTTGAGTGTAGACAAATAAATATTTTGATTTTGATGCCTGCTGTAACGAAGGGCAAGCATCTTAGTAGGTAGATACGTATTCATTGCCATGTGTTGTATTATGTGTTAGGTTCCAAATAATAATTTTATCCCATTTGTATTACAAATTATACTCGACCGTATATTTTTTCTTTAGTAGTAGCGGTAGCAGTTCATAAAGTTTATATGAAACGTTGGATAATGCCCACCATATGCCGCAATATTGTCGGGGTGCTACGAATAAACGTTACGACTATTATATTATCCAACGCGAGACCACTACCGATATTTACAACAGTGTATTATTGCACAACCATATGTTTATAGTGGGGAAGCGCGGTGACCTCGTTGGCAATGCCAATTTGCCTCTGAACTGAATACGCAAGTCAAAGGGTGCATTCTGTAGTAATTAATTTGTCTGTGGTTTGAATTAGTCTGCAATTGTAGAATATGAAACAAATTATTTGTTATTGTTCTTACCTTTATGTTTATTTTATATTTTTAATAACAACAAATTAACCCTTGACTAAATTAAAATTTGACGAGCCTTAGAGTCGAGTCATTGAGAGTCGAATGGCTAGTAATGGCTACTTTGATTCTGAGGTCGCGGTTCGATCCCCGCACAAGACAAACATTTGTGTGCATGAACATGTTTGTGTCTTGGTCTGGGTGTTTTCTATGTATTATATAGTAGGTATGTATTTAGAAAAAAATGTATTTATAAGTTGTCTAGTACCGATAGTACAAGCTTTGCGGTTAATTTGGGATAAGATGGCGCTGTGTAAATTGTTCAGAAATATTTATTATTTATTAAAATGTTATAATTTATTCTTGCCCAGTTTATTTCCATTGCTCGAGCCAATAAACAAGATTTAGTGAACTTAGATGAGATTCTATAACGATTATTTCTATGTATGATATAATCTTATCTACAAATAAATATTATATGCCGATTAATGTTTCTAAGCTTACGTAAATGTCATTAGTTGTATGTTAAGTTAATAATAGTATTTCCATATAACCGCAGTTCAATATGGATATTGCAGTTAGTTACCGTTCAATACAAACATTGTAACTTTGATTTGAGCACATACTATCCGAATATCATGTACCCAATGTATACTCGCAAATACATCTGAACATACCCAGCGAAATTTAAACATACAGTATCTATACTAATATTATAAAGCTGAAGTTTGTTTGTTTGGTTGAACGCGCTAATCTCAGGAACTACTCATTCGAATTGAAAAATTCTTTTAGTGTTAGATAGTCTATTTTTCGAGGAAGGCTTTAGGCATTTTTTGATTTTAATATCACGCTACCACCAACAGAAACGGAGCACTAATGAAAAATATTGAAAAAATTGGAAAATATTCCTTTTGAGAGCTTCCATTCCAGTGCTTGCGCTGCGTAAAAGGTTCAAGTTATGCAACAATTATATACGACGGAATTATTCATCTTAAAAAGTAAAAAAAAAAGTCCGTGATAGCATGTCTATCTTTTAAAATTGGCTCACTTATAATCTTTCAAATGGTAACCTTACGCTTTACTCTCGACGCTCTGTTACACGCAGAAGAAGTTGCGTGAGTCAGCTAGTAACATATACTTAAAGGTTTACTTTCTGATCAATCAGAAGCATTGATTCTTCTAGAATTGAGTAGTAAATCTTTTGACTTCCTTATAATACCAATTGTGGCACAGAAGATATAAGGAGATGCTGTTAGGCTGAAAGTATCCCGTATGATACTGGCAATTAAGAACATATTGATTAGCTATGCCATAATACATCCAAATCCGTTCAACCGAGCTCTGAAGTGAAAAGCGAAAGTTTTTAAGTTTTTGGCGCAAATTCTGAATTTTTTCGGATAAGAATTTCATTTGATTGGATTGAAGGATGTTGACTTATCATTCAGCAGGGTATGATTTATTGTTTGAATAACATAATACTCGTAAATATAAAATATTGCATTTTTTTCTCATAGAGGCTACAAAATATTTTAAATTCGCAATTTTTTCCCAAACTTCAAATTTTTATTTTGGAGTAATTAAAAAGTATCCTAAGTGCCATTGAAGAATAATTAAAATATTTATCTAAATCTATAAAAGAAGAAACTGACTGACTTATATATATACTAGCGGCCCCTCCCGGCTTCGCACGGGTGGACAATTTAGTAAAAAATATAGCCTATGTTACTCAGAGATAATGTAGCATTCTAATGGTGAAAGAATTATCGAAATCCGTCCAGTAGTTTTTGAGTTTTTTCGTAACAAACATACAAAAATACAATGTTTCCTCTTTATAATATTATAGCAGCCCGTCCCGGCTTCACATGGGTAGCCATATTTTTATTTTTTACATAATTCTGTTTTTTTTGTTTTTATATTTTTTAAACGCAATTTATCCAAATCTTTTTCCCAGCGACTATCGAATCAAATTTTAGAATATGTACATGAATATATGGTGTCACGGACTTTTAGTAGATTAAATAGAAATAGAAATATTTTTATTCCAACTTCACACTTAAAATTGTACACAAATACAACAAGACATAATTAAATGAAGTGACGTTGAAATTTTGGCCCACCCTCAGGGATCATTGCTGAGTTCACAGAGTGATCTCAGCCCTGCTTTTCAGTGCAGGCCAAAAGTGACAACACCGATGCCGATACAAATTCAACTTATCTAAACAACATGAAATAATATTAGTTCACAACAATAAATAGACAGTATACATAATAATATCTTAATAACTCTAACATCGTATAAGTAACAAAATCGATGCCAATACTGGCAACACTGTGCGACACTGTGTACCAACATGACCAATCGAACAAAGCCAATATGTCATCGCTGTCGAAATCGTTTTCCATGCGTAATAACTATCTGTCAATTCCGTCTACCGGTTAACTTTTATTTACATGCTAGGGAAGTGATGTGGCACAAATATCACAATACAATATTTATACAATATAGCTATGCGGCTCGTGTGTATAGTGATAGTGAAAAGTTAATGAAAACGCACCACAGTACCACGCTACCAGAATCCACACCATGTCACAATATAGGCTGGGATTCCTACTCCTACAATATCCAGAAGAACAACAGTGCATCACCGCATAATCCAGTGCCCAACACGTCACAGTGCACGCACATCATACAGAGACAAAGGTATGTGAGTTGTCAACATCCCGAAACATAACCACACTTTTATTTTACTAGATCACTATGATTCTTACAGTATCTCGGAAAAACACACATGTTGGAACATTACAGCACTTGTGTTCCACTACAAATAACATTGCAGGCTCGCATATCGCGCAGCGACAGATACAAAATTCAAAAACATTACAAAACTTTACCATTATACACGTATTGCACATTATTTAATATTTCTAGACAAACTACACATGGCCATCAGTCCCGAACCAAGCAAAGCCTATACTATAGGCACCGGATAACCAATATTATATTTAAATACATTATTTATATTTTTTTTTTTGTAAATACACACACACAACACATAGAAAACACCCAGAACAAGACAAACAGACATGCTCACACACACAAATGTTTGTCCTGTGCAGGGATCGAATCTATGACCTGCGAGTCAAAGTGGCCACCGCCAACCATTCGACCACCGAGCTCGTCATTGTTAGATGGCAGGATTCTTACAAGTTTTTAGTTTTTTACTGATTTAGGACTGCTATGCTAATGTAATACAGCACATTTAATGTTGGAATGATGGAATACCATGCAGAAGCAGAGGTTAGCAATATTAATGCTACAAAACATAACCACACTTTTGTTTGTTTAATAGATGGTTCCGGAGATGTAATCTGAATGTATTTTTACTTTGTAGTGCACGCAGTGGCGGAGGAATATCGTTCCAACATTTGGATGCACTGAATTTGAAACTACCACGAAATGTCGTCGTTCTATGGCGAGGTGTGAGCAAAAGATGATTAGAGGCCCTCGTATGATAATTGTGTACATTCCTCGCCCATAGCAGTTTCTCGAAAAGGTAACTAGGGCTTTTTGTATTGATGACATCAAAGAGAAGGCAAGCAAGGTGGAGACGCATGCGACATGACATTTTCAGTCGATTGTCCTTATTAAGAAAATGTGTAACATGTGTTCGAGGGGGGATGTTGTAGCAAAAGCGAGCACATGCGTTTTGCACTCGCTGGATTAAACGCTCTGTCTTCTTCAATAAACATGGACCAAACACAACATTTGCGTAATTTAATTTAGACAATACTAGGGATTCACATAGCCTAACTCTTATTTCTGTGCTGATGAAAGGTCGTATTTTATATAATAGTCTTAAGCGATAAAAACAATTCCTCACCGATACTGACACATGTTTCTCAAATTTTAGGTGGGAGTCCATAATCAATCCCAAGTTTCGTGCCTCACCTACCAGCTCAATTGGCTCCCCACCAACTACAACCACAGGCTGCATGCTGAGTAAATCCAATACTTGCCTACGTGTACCGAGCAACATGAATTTTGATTTACTGGCATTAAGAACAAGCCCATTTTTATCTGCCCATGAGACTATACCCTTCAAATCATCATTAATAATTTTGACAGCTATGTGAGATTGCTTGGGATCACATGGATAATAAATCTGGAGATCGTCTGCAAACAAATGATACTTACAATGATGGATATTACTGACTAAATCTGCACTGTACAGAATGAAGAGAAGAGGACCTAGCACCGAACCTTGAGGCACACCTCTATTTACTGGCATCAAAGAAGAAGTAGAGCCTTCAGAATCATTCTCTGTGCGTAACTCGACAAATTGATATCTTTCATTTATGTAACTCTCAAACCAATTTATTGTTTCCGGAGTAAAGCTATAATAAGAGAGTTTGGAGAGTAACAGTTTGGTATTAATTGTTTCGAAGGCCCTTGAAAAATCAAGTAGAACCAGAATGGTTCCCAATCCATGATCCATTGAGTCAAGAATATTATCAATGACATCAAGTAATGCTGTAGAGGTACTCCGTCCTTTGCGAAAACCAGATTGAAATCTTGGTAGTATTCCCTCTCTCTCCAGATAATTAGACAACTGTGAAGCAACTACTTTTTCAAGAATTTTGGAGAGACAAGGCAAAATACTTATAGGACGCAAATCATTCAAGTTTGCCGGATTCGGTTTTTTAGGCAAAGGTTTAATTAAGGAAATTTTCCAAAGATCAGGGAAGACACCCGTTGTTATAGAAGTATTTACAATATGTGTAATTATTTTAAGAGTTATAGGTAAAGTAAGTTTTATCATTTGTAAAGAGATGTTGTCAATACCCAATGCATTGGAATTTAGATTATTAATTATTTTGTTTATGATAACCTCACTAACAGGTTCAACGTGGAATGTAGAGGCACTGAAACGGTCAAACTCAAAGCGAGTGAGGTCTGAAAGATCAACTGATGTATTCCCAGGAACATTAAGAAAGTGCCTGTTAAGCATAGTGCAGTGCGATGCGCGCTTGGAAACGGACGCGCCGCGCTGCACAGTTTCGAATTTTGAATAATTCGCGAGTCGCGCGGCGTTCAGCCGCTGCCCGATAAATATGGCTACGGGTTCCGAAAAACTCATAGCCAACGAGCTATTGGCGTTCGTGCAGCACGCCATCGATACAATGGATGAAGTCAGCATCTTGCAAATCTGCAAGTCCACCTTCAGTGAAGAAGAGATTTGCAGTGGTAAGAGGCTGCTGTTCCAGGAGCTCGGCCAGACCGAGCAGATGCCGTCCCGTAGGAGGGATGGAACCGAGAAGAGTGTGCAGGATATCATCACTCTTCTCAAGAAGACCGACCCGGACGACGTGCCAGCCTTCGTGGCGAAACAGCTGCACAAATTACCATCAGTCACCATGGAACACGTCGACGCTGCCAGTATGCTGAAGGACATTAGGGTCCTGAAAGCTACCCTGGCCGAATTTAAGTGTAGGTTTGAGGCCTCGGAATCTACCATCAGTGAGCTGCGTGCGGAATTATTGTTATTAAAAAGACGTGATTCCGTAAGTAGGTCACCCGAGGCCGATAACGTCAACACACGTCGCGGAGCTCAGAATGCTAGCGTTAGCAGTTTTCCGTCGCCAACTGTTGCGGCGTGTGATGCACCGCGTCCCACCGTCGCCGCTGCCGCCCGCTCCCCCGATACGAAGATGACGTCAACTCCCCGCGCTTACGCCATCGCCGCCCGTGCCGCTTCGCAAACTCAGCGGCCAACTAGTAAGGGGAAAAAACAAAGCCTGCGTGAGCCTGCTCCCAGGGCTGAGCCACTGTGTCCTCAACAGGACAGGAAGCAGTGCGACGAAGAGGGCTTCACCAAGGTGGAGAAAAAGAAGAAGAAGAAGCCCGCCAGCCGCAACCTTTGCGGTACCGCCCAGACCGGACCATGCCACCTGCGTGTAGAAACACCATCGACGCAGCTGTATGTGTCCCGATTGCACTGGACTACAAAGGTGGAAGATCTCGTGGAATACGTGCGCGGGAAGACAAAGTTCACTCTTAGGGTTGAGCGGTTGGAGTCTCGCCATAAGGTGAATTTTAATTCATTTGTGGTGAGAGTTCCAACCCACCAGCTATCAACCTTTTTAAGGGAGGAATTTTGGCCGGAGGGCGTCGTATTTCGCAAGTTCCGAGGTCGGTTGTCGAACGCAATGCGATACATGTCGCCGACTGAACGTGTTAATAAATTAGTTTAGTATATTATTTTATATGTATGTTAGTTTTAAGGTATTTATCTATGGACTTATGTTTATTATTAATAATTGTAAACAGGTCTGAAATAAATGATTTTATTTATTATTATAAGCTGGTCAGGGTCATTACAAAACTGTGGGAGATCATCAGTTTTTTTTTCTGAAGAGAAAACAGTATGTTTTAGGTTTTTCCATAATTTATTAGGTTTATTAATATTAGCATTAATGCTTGATCTAAAATACGCTACTTTTTCTGAGTGCAAAGCCGAGGACACAGCTGCCTTCATCTGCCTATAAAAATCCCTATGAGTGTCATGTTTGCTAGCTTTATACCTTCTGTAACTACGATCTCGAATTTTCATCATTTGTCTTATAGTATATGTGATCCAAGGTGGAGCCTTTTCCTTAATTGATATGGTCTTTAAATGTGCATGTAAATCAAATAGCCATAGTAAATTCTCATTAAAGCACTTTACCATTTCATTAACATCAGTTAAACCCATTATATGGTTCCAATCTAATTTTCGGAGGTCCTCATCAAATTTATCAAACAATATGTCTGTAAGGGGTCGAAATTTAATTTTTTTGGGAATAGGCTTATTTTTCCTAATCACTAACTGGGCTGTTATAAACGCATGTTGACCCAACTCAGGAATATGTTCAACCGATACCTGATTCAGGCAGTTATCTGCACAGACTACATCAATTAGTGTCTGACTGTGGTCCGTGAAATGTGTTGGTACAGTAACCGACTGAACCAGGGATGTATGGTAAAGAAAATCTCTCAGTAGACTAGTCTTCCTATCTGTAGGATCGAGCCAATTGATATTGAAGTCCCCCAGTAGTATCATATGGTCATATCCTGAGAAGGATGTAATTGACTCAGTCAGCGCCTCCACAAAAACATTGACATCCTGCCAGGGAGGCCGATAAGCAGTTCCAATGATTATATTTTTTTTATTTAACTTTACTCGCAGCCATACTTGTTCAACAGTATTGATACTAGGATGGTTGCATATTCGAACATGAAAATTATTTTTTATATAGAATCCAACACCACCCCCTCGTCCATCACGAGTGGTTAGGGGCCGAGGGACATGGTGCAGCCTATAGCCTGGCAGCACTGGAGCACGTGCGTCTTCACCTTCCCTGAGCCAAGTTTCATTAATTGCTAGTATGTCAGGTGACAGACGAGTCGTTGCCACTATAAGTTCATCGTGACGGGTACCCAGCGATCCAGCGTTAAAAAGACCAACTTTAAATAAATTTTTATTAGCCATTAGAAGATACGTGAAAAAGTAGGTCCTATTGTATCAGGTACTAATAAAAATAATATATAGATCGCTGGCAGAACATAAAAATTGCATGGCATGCTAACGTATTTGACACTAGCTGTTTCGACTAAAGTCCTCGGAGAGCAGCAATAAAAATTTCTATTAGATAAATATAAATAGCTGGTTTTGATTCTTAATACAAACATACTTATTTTATAAATTTTAGCAACATATATATGCATTATGTAACAATTGTCACAAAAATAACAGATATTTTTTAGAATTTCAGAACCATTGTACCCATGTTCATACACTACGTCACAGGCAAAAACTCCTCCGTCACATGTCATTACAGCAATCAAATTAATGCAATTTAAAGATTTATCTACTACATTGCCAAAAGATATGGCCACCCCATCAATTCGACAGCATTGATGATTGAGAACCAGCAGGTATCGGCGAATAAGGGGCCCTGAAGATATGGTGTAGATCATCATCAGATCGCACACGAAACGACTGTTTGCCAGGGCCTTGTCGTGCAAATATACGGCCGCCTCTCGTCCACACATACCTCCACCCGGTCGAGCCGGCAAGCTCACGCGCCTTGAAGAGCAGCCGTCTGTTGACTCTGGTGAGCCGCTCATTGACGTAGAAGCGCCGTGGTGGGTCAGAAATGCCCAGATCTGCAGTAGTCACCTCCCGACGAACGCGGGCTGCACGGAGGAAGTCATCACGGAGTGATCGACGCGACAATCTAACGGCTACGGTCCTAGGCCGGCCCCGACTCGCACCACCATCATCATCATGACCTCCCTCGCCGCCACCGACGCCGGCCCTCGGCAACCCCACTCTGTAGGCACTAACGATGTCACGCTCATCAAGTTTTACTCCGAGCTTACACGCAATCAAGCCCACTGTGTGCAGGATATTCTCACTTGCGGTCTCTGGTAAATTTGAAATCTCAAGATCCTCAGCAAGGAGGCCCTGATCGCGCTCATTGAGCTCCATTTTGAGCTGGTTTATAGTAGTAGTGAACTGCTCCACCTCAGCCATCTTCAACCCTTCAATTTTGTTTTCAATGACCGTCACCCTGGCCTCCATACTCTGCACTGACTGAACGCTGGCTGTGACCGTCCTCCTGAGGTCCAACATTTCCTCTCGTAAGGCAGCAAACTCCACCGTAAATGCACGCATCTCTGCTCGGAACGATTTTATCTCCGATAGTATTTCCTCGGATATGTTGCTGACTTCCGTGGTGACCATCTCGCCATCCAACAGAGCGTCACTGTCCTCACTTAAGGCCTTTACGGGTGTATCCGCGTTGTCCCCTCTGGGCTTCCTAGCCTTGCAACCGGGGCACAACCAATTTGCAGAAACCTTCGACGTTTCACTCATCCCTACACAACTTCGGTGAAACACCATTGGGCACTTGTTATTTGAGCACTTTGCTCCATCCGCATGCTGCAAAAATCGACCACACGCACCACACTTAGCCATTTTTAATTAATTATACCAAATAAGACGACAAATCTATATATATAAAAGAAAGTCGTGTTTGTTACAACACTTATAACTCGAGAACGGCTGGACCGATTGCCATGGTTTTTGATTTGTTGGATTTGTCTCCGTCCAGAATAGCAGAATAACTATTAAAAACATTGGAAAATTTACGAAAAAAAAAAAAAAAAAAAAAATCATTCTTCCATACAAAATGTTCGTGGATGTCGGACCTGTCAAACGTGACGTTAACGTGCGTACGTCAAATGTATGCGTGCGTTCAGAAATGTGGGTATAGGATAATAAGTATTAAAACATTGACAAAATTGTCGAAAAATTAAATTTGAAAACAGATTGGGATATTTATTGATTTTCAATTAAATGTCAAATCGATTGGTCTAACTTTTACGTCGCGAAAGTTGTCCGTTGTTGTTTTGAAAAATGAATATTAATTGGTTGTCAAGTGTCATGGTACTTTATTTTGTGACATAGTAAAATACTGAACTTAATATTTACCCACTGCTGGGTAATATTTACCCACTGCTGGGTAATATTAAATACTGGTCTTCCTTCAACTGAATATGTTTCGAGCATACTCCACCACGCTGCTCAACTGCGAGTTGGCGGACGCCAGTAATTTCAAGCCGCCTAAAGGCCAGTTGGCTTAACGACTGCCATCTAATGATAACAACCGGGACCGACGTCTTACGTGCCTTCCGAAGCACGGAGGAGCTCGAGATAATCTAATGATAACAACCGGGACCGACGGCTTACGTGCCTTCCGAAGCACAGAGGAGCTCGAGATAATCTAATGATAACAACAGGGACCGACGTCTTACGTGCCTTCCGAAGCACGGAGGAGCTCGAGATAATCTAATGATAACAACCGGGACCGACGGATTAACGTGCCCTCCGAAGCACGGAGGACCTCGAGTTAATCTAATGATTACAACCGGGACCGACGGATTAACGTACCTTCCGAAGCACGGAGGAGCTCGAGATAATATAAACTCATCCATGGACAGGCTACGATTGACGTTGCCTAACTTGCGTGTACAATTAGACTGACACGCGCAATGACGCCATCGTGCTTCTCTATTATTTTCTTTTATTCATTATATTAATTTCAAGACATCATAAATTTTGTTCAACTAATATGTATACCACGACATTCATTGACAATTAGGCGGTACGAAGTTCGCCGGGCCAGCTAGTAATTATATAAATCACAAAAGTGCCTGATAAACACAATATACGTAATATATTATGTACGGTGGGTACATAAACATTAGCCGTTTAATATTTTAATTTCGAGATTATGTAGAAAAACTTGATAATATCACTAGCTAACACTTGATGTCAGTTATTGTTACTAATACATAACATTGAGCAATAAATTATGTTAAACAACTACTGTTGTCTATATATTGAATAATTAATACTGTAGACAAGACTATAACGTTTGACATCCGTGACGTCACTGGTTTGATTACAATAATGTCGTGATTACAATAATGTCTTTATTGTAATCTACTAAAAGTCCGTGACACCATATATTCATGTACGTATTCTAACAATCAATCACATAGTATTGTTCTATCATTAATAGTTTTTGCAGCGATAGCAAATAGTGCAGGCGCCACAGGTAGTTGAGTGTGCAAAATATGAGGACCGCATTCTATAAACAGTTTTGAATTCAGAAAAGCTTGTAGATTATGATTCTGAATGTTGCCAGGAAGTTTCTTGGTCCAATTTTTTTTATACCCCATTCCCTTGGAAATAAAAAAAACAAAAAAAAAATAAACAAATATTGCTGAAAAAAAAACATAAAAGGAAATTTTTACATAAGTAATCAAAAATTTTAATTTATATTTGTACAGTTTGTTTTTTTTACCCTCGACGGAACGGAGACGGTATATGCGTTATTTGACAGTTTTATAGTAACTTGTATACTTATTTATATTTATGTTGAAACTTAAAATAGAGATGGCAGCCCCCGACGGATTTTCTTGGATTTTTTATTAAGTTCATAGCATAAATTCTTTAAGTCGGGGGTTTCAAAATTATTTTATCCTTTTTCAACTACGTTTTAACCGTCGTGTGTTTTTTCAAAATTTTTAATTTTGTTTTTATTTCAAACTTTTTAGAGAGCAAGCGTAGGTATTACAATCGAAAACCGCATCAGAATCAGACTAGTAGTTTTGGTTTTGCACAAACAAATGTTTACTGCAGCGCCCTCTGGTGAGTTGTCACTGTAACACCTATCTAAGAATATGCACCAATCAAACTCGGACCCGTCACTGAAAACCGCATCAAAATCGGACTCGTAGTTTTGGAGATAAATGGCAACATTCGTTGCACAAACAAATGATTACTGCAGCGCCCTCTGGTGAGTTGTCACCGTAATACCTATTTAAGAACATGCACCAATAAAACTCGAACCCATCACTGAAAACCGCATCAAAATCGGACTCGTAGTTTTGGAGATATTTATTGGCATTTGGCAACATTGGCTTCACAAACAAATGTTTACTGCAGCGCCCCCTGGTGAGTTGTCACTTTAATACCTATCTAAGAACATGCACTAATCAAAACCAAATCCGTCACTGAAAACCGCATTTAAATCGGACTCGTAGTTTTGGAGATAAATGGCAACATTGGTTTTAAAAACAAATGCTTACTGCATTGCCCCCTGGTGAGTTGTCACCGTAACACCTATCTAAGAACATGCACCAATCAAACCCGAACCCATCACTGAAAACCGCATCTAAATCGGACTCGTAGTTTTGGAGATAAATGGCAACATTGATTTGCACAAACATCCTTAGCAGCCCAAACGCATGTACCGTCTCCGTTCCGCCGCGGGTAAAAATAAAAAAGTATTAAAAAGAAATAATAATAATAATACTAACAAAACATGCAAATCTTTATTATGCAAAATGTAGATACACATTCTCCTAAAAATGGAAAGTGTATTGCCGGTCCTCACATTTTGCATACTCAACTTCCTTTTGCTTATGTGTTATTGTACATTCAAGTGCATTTTATAAATTACTCCTTTGTTTTCCTTATTATAAAAGTGATTGGCATTTACATTTGATCTTTGATTTATTTTCTACATCAGTGTTTCTGGGAAGTCGGCACTGATCCATGTGGAACTCCTACTACTATATTATGGAAGTCCGTTCAGTCAGTTCTCCTTCCTCTCTCACCTGAAATATTCGATTTGCGAGACAAGACTCTACAAGTAGATAATAGCTATGGAGTAGAGATGTCTTGCACAGGAGGCCTTTGTGCCACACCTTATCAAAGGCTGGTTTGTTTGTATGTCCAGAAACACGGCAGAGCAGTATTCTTTTTTTTTTTTCAAAAGAGGATCGTATAGGTCAATCGATAAGATTTTTGTAATCATTTTATGTAATCATTTCTTTTTATAAAAAAAATATTACATAAAATATCCTTTTATGTAATTTTTTTTTTTTTTCAACATTTTTTTTTTGTTTTTTTATTTTCACTTAGTAGCTATAAGTATCTTTAATCATAAGAAACAATTGAAAATTTTCAATAAAACAATGATTAAAATTGTTGTAAAGCATTTGTTCAGTCCATTTACTCGATATCCAAGGGAATGGGGTATAAAAAAAAATTGACCTTATGACGTCTAGGGGTGCACTAAGAAAGGATTTTTCAAAATTCACCCCCTTAGGGGATGATTTTTGAAAAATCCTTAAGGAATTAAACTAAATATTAATAATATTCAGTTTAATTTCTTAAGATATATCTTAAGAAACTGAACTAAATACTAGACATTATTACACACATGCGCTCTTCCCATTAATACTGTAGAAATATTTGGTCTGTGACCTCTCCGGACTCATGTCTCCCTTGATGGCCTTTTTTCTCGTGATGAATTTTTCAGTCCTAGTGTCTCCCCCAGAATTCTTCCATTATTTTCATAGAACACAAAATTTAAAATTTGGTATGGCTTTTCAAACTGAGTACAATTGAAGTATACTGAAATCATATTGATAATTAAAAACCTTAAAACACTAAGTATTGTCTTTATTATATTATATAAACATGCAAATTACATGAACTTAAATACAAATTTATAAAAATTATACAAATAGCTCTAAATTATAAACAAACAAACAAAAATACTTATACCTATATTCATCGATAGATCTGTAAGTATTAAGTAATAAAACATTAAAACACAAATTTTATATAGTACCTACCTACCTATCCAGCATTAGGTAACAAGTAAAGTTATATCCATAACAATAAATTGAATTGGCTCTTACCTCCCAAATATGTCAACTTGGCGACATTGTAGGGAGCTTGTAGTCCACAGAACAGAGGTTTATGTCGTCGTTAAACTATGATTCCGTTAGACTACTGATACTATCTCGAACTGTGCACTAGGTATGTAAATAGAATTGAGTTTCTACGTCATTGCTTGTTCGTTAAATTATATGGTGATGATATTTTGCGTGTAGGTGGCTAAGTACTATTAAAGAGTCTATATGAATGTAATTTCTTGGAGCTGAAGATAAAGCCTACGCATATACTCTGCCCACTAACAAGGCTCTAGGCGAGAGAGGAGTATGGTATGTCGAGCCAGACTGTGAAGAATCATTCCCTTGATAATTGTTGTGTTCCTGCGGTTCCTGGTAACCGTTCACATGAGGCGGGCCGTATGCTAATTAAAAAAAAATAGTATCTCCCACCTCGGCACTAAATAACAATGCCCTTGAGAATTGTTGTGTTTCTGCGAGTGGCTGAATCATAAGACGTGAAGTTGAATTAGTAGCGTGAATATTTGTAACTATAGGCTACGCGGTAATCGCTTCATTAGGTGACCTGTATGATTATTTGACACCCGGAGCCGTTTCATTGAAAAAATAATTTCTATCTCCAACTTCATATGCAAATCGAAATTCCGAAAAACATTCTTATTTCAGATCTTAGTGTTATAGTTTTTACATAAAAACATAGCTTCCCAGCTCAGAATATAATAGACCAGCGATTGTTGATCTTTCAATTTAGTCGTTGCTTTTTCGGCTTATTGAAGGCCAGGATCTACTTTGGATTCGTCATTGGCAACAACCCATAATCATCCTACTGTGGGGATATGGATCTCCCCTCAGTCATTCATCAAAAGGGGTTTAGAGTCCTCAATCACTCGTCAAAAAGCATACCATCACGCCTCTCAATTGCGGGTTGACGGAGGCCAGTGTTTTCAAGCCGCCCAAAGGCCACTGATTTGGCTTAGCCACTGTCATATAATCAGAACAGCCGGCACCCGACGGCTTAACATGCCTATACTATTGCTATTAATTTAGTACTCTTACTCTGTACAAATCTATCTTCATAATGAAACTGTATATGTAAATACAAGGACGATATAGAAGCGGACTTCATTTTGTCAGAGGTTTATGTTGTCGTAAAACTGTAACTCTCTCTGTCAGATGAAATAGACCAGATATTGTATCTGTACAAGATAGTTCAGGCTTATACATATCGATAATCGATTATCTAGTTAAACTTGGAAGGTGGTATTAGTGATGTACGAGTATTTTAATCGACTTAAAAAAAGTTCTGCACCAGGTAGAAAATAAGTGAGAAAAAGAGCAGTGTTCGTATAACACCAGTGTTTTGCGACCTTTTGTAGGGTTCCGTACCAAAGGGTTAAACGGATCCTATTATTGAGATTCCGCTGTCCGTCCGTCCGTCCGTCTGCCACCATGGCTGTATCTCATGAACCGTAATAGTTAGACAGTTGAAATTTTCACAGATATTGTATTTCTGTTGCCGCTATAACAACAACAACAAAAAATAGAATAAAATAAATATTTAAGGAACATACATACCCATACAACAAACGTGATTTTTTTTTTGCTCGTTTTTATAGATAATGACGGAACACTTCGTGCGCGAGTCCGACTCGCACTTGGCTGGTTTTTTAAAATCGAAACTCCAATAATTACACGCTAAAAAAATACTCCACTTTTAATCGGGAGCAAGTATTTAACTGTTGTATTTTATGTTAGTCCAATGTAGAACTTACAAACACAAGTGTATTCTTTTCTCCCGCGACCCTCCGAGTGAGGTTCTGCGGTCGTGGCATATGCCACGCCCCTCGAGACGAGGTTGAAAAACACTGGCAGAATGAACCTTAATATAGCTTCTTACCGAGCTAGAGTACTGTAGACTAATTCATTATGCTGTAGTTTTGAGCAAATAACATGATACGAGTATTCTAGCCACTAAATATTACTTTTGTAGTTGTAGACAATAATATTCATCAAGCATATTATAATTAAGTTCATCTCAAAATCAAGCTTAAACAGCAAGTTTTAAACTTCAATTTCATTTGTAGTTATAAAATTATTCTCTCCTAGTCTGTTTGAATTATATTTAGGACTATGTAATTGAGTTATAGTTTTCTATTTAAATTTTTAGTGTAGTTTGTTTGTATGTGTTGTACGAGTAAGACATATTAAGGCCAGTATTACATTTCGGCAGTGATATTCGCATTAATTGACCAACTTTAACGTCCTTATTCAAAGAAACTGAAGGACTTTGTTTTTATACTACGTCGGGTGGCAGACAAACATACTGCCCGCCTGATGTGAAGCGGTTACCGTAGCCATATTAACGCTCGCAACATAAAATATTGCTCGCGCGCCGCCACCCCCGCTGCCGTAGCAGCATCTCCTTCCTTTCTGGTGACCTCACTCACTCGCAGAAACACAACAACCTTTCAGGGAATTGTTATTTGGCTGCGGTATTCTGTGAGGTGGAGGTACATTCCCCAGTCGGGTAGGTTACAATTACGCTCCCTACCTCTCTTTTCGCCAGAGCTTCGTTTGTCAGTCAGCAGGGTTCGCCGCGTACAGGTGAAGTTGGCTTTGGTTCAAAGGTGTCGATAAACCACTTACACCCCAACTTGGACAACTTTAACTTTTATTTTATTTTCTGGACAATTTACACAGCGCAATTTAGTTCCAAATTAAGCGCAAAGCTTGTACTATGGGTACTAGATAATTGATAAATGTATTTAAATACATTTTTGTTGTAAATACATATTTATAATACATACAAAAAGACCAAGACAAACACAAATGTTTGTCTTGTGCTGGGATCGAACCTGTGAACTAGGAGGCAAAGTAGCCATTGCTAGCCATTCACACCGGGCTTGTCTAACATACTGATTAGTGAAGAATAGTTATTATTATATTTCATAGTATTCTCACTTATCCATTTTTTCTCATCTATTCATATAAGGCCAAAATACCAAAGCACGTATTTTTTAACAAAAACCGGCCAAGTGCGAGTCGGACTCGCGTACGTAGGGTTCCGTACCATTATCTATAAAAACGGCAAAAAATCACGTTTGTTGTATGGGAGCCCACCTTAAATATTTGTTTTATTTTTATTTAATTATTTATTTTTAAAGCGAATATATAACTAAATATTACGTGAGTTCAAGCGTCTACCTATAACCCTTATCAATTGCGAAAAAAAAAATCATGTTTGTTGTATGGGAGCCCCCCTAAATTTGAAAATTTTAACTGTCTAACTATCACGTAGTTAGACAGTTAAAATTTTCACAGATGATGTATTTCTGTTGCCGCTATAATAACAAATACTTCAAAATAGAATAAAATCAATATTTAGGGGGGCTCCCATACAACAAACATGATTTTTTTTTTCGCAATTGATAAGGGTTATAGGTAGACGCTTGAACTCACGTTCATGAGATACAGCTTGGTGACAGACGGACGGACGAACGGACAGCGGAGCCTTAGTAATAGGGTTCCTTTTTACCCCCTGGGTACGGAACCCTAAAAAACACTCGACGGCACTTTTTTATCTTACTGGATAGTTATAAATCAACCGAGGGGCAAATCAGAACATATAAATTTGACATATATTTGCAAATTGTTTAATTTAATATAATTATCAAGTTATTGCGTGTCTTATTGAAGACATGCAAAAAATTGTAATAAAAATGAATATGGGTCGAATTATCTATATCACCTAATTATTTTGTCTACATTTCTAGCAAATAAATATTTATTACTACGATTATAGGTAGAAAATGTTTTATTTTCACGATACAGAATATAAAAACAAAATTTTCATGTGCAACAAAAAAATGTGCGAGGCGGCCTTATTGCTGAACGCAATCTATACAAGTCAACCTTAAGGTAATAGGTAAATATAAACCTAAAGTTAATGATAATATAAACGATAACAAGGTATAAAGATATTTTTAGGTTCGTAAGTGGCCAAATTTTGGAAAAAGCCAAAGGACCCGAAGTACATCCTGCTGATTAATCAAGTTCAGACGTTCTTCTGAAATAGGGTACAGCGTAATGTTAAGATGTCCGACAGGGGAAGTCCTCCATGTCACAGAAAACCGCAGTCAAATAAGAATTTCCTATCACTCACTATCAAGTGAGTGAGTTCACCAGAAAGAAAGGAGTAGCTACATGGTAGCGCGGGTGGCGGTGCGCAATCGATACTTCATGTAAGTAGTATAAATTACTGCCTTATTTGCCATACTGCTGTCTCTCACATTCCTACGAGGGGAAGTCAAATTCCAAAAGCTTCCATACTCTTACTACTTTCTTCTGAGTTGTGAGTTCCAAGGCAGCCGTAGTTATACCCCTTGGACTGCAATAATATAGACAAATAAGTATAAGGGGGTCGAAAATGGCCTGAATTGCTTCGAGAAAAGGATGGTACGGCCGTACCGCTTTTTGCTCGACTTGGCGGGGGCACTACCGTGCCCCCAGATATAGACAAAAAAGAAATTTGTATACGATATATATCTAAATGCTTCTAGATAGTTGGTTCATAGACAATGATCATTTCCGAAAGAGAGGTAAATACAAATAAAAGCTTGCAATAAAAAGAATATCAACAAACATAAAACATGATAGCAAAACTCACGAAAATGTTTTCTCAGCTGCGCCAGCAAACAAGGTCATATCATTAATATGGGGATGTAAAACTGTCAAGAACAAACAACCGTGGAATTTCGACTTCGATGAAGTTGGCTTATTCATGCGGCATTTGCCTAATTTGCAAATTCAAAGATCTGTTAACATTAATTTTAAAGTTAGTTACATATGATTCTGTTTCGAAATCATAGCACACGTCAACTATTCGCGATGGTTTCATTTCGGTTCCTGATTTTCCTTTGAACTAGGGATATAAGTTGGATGTTTATAACTGGAGTTCAGCAAAGTGGAAAGGAGCAGCGAAATCCGTTTTCATAAATTTAACAAAGCGTTTGTTCTCATTGCGCCACATCAAATATGTATACAAATTCATGAAAATATAACTGCTCTTCTTAGCTTTATAATCTATATATCTCTATATCCATAAATGAATATCTATTTTCCTTGGTCATGGCATCACTCGTGAACGGCTGGACCGATTTCGCTATATATTTTTATGCTGTATTTGTTATTATCAGGAGAAGGTTCTTATGAATGAAAAAAAATAGAAAGTTGCGCTGAAAATTAGAAAATTTTTCTAATGTAACTTTGTCGTTTGACAGAACTGTTAGTCATTTGACAGATTGTGCGAAACAAATTCGAATTAAATATTTAATGTTAACACAGGACAACGTCTGTCGGCTCAGCTAGTAAAGAATAAGTTTTAACCTTTACCACAGAAATGAGGTCCTTATAGAGACGTATATTTTTACGAGGAAGCGGACACTAGACCTTACATAATGACACTACTTGATAAGTTACACTCCAAATTAACTGTACAAACATGGCTACTTTACTATGGTATTATAAGAATAGATATAAAGTATAAATGTACACTAAGCCACCCCAATTTAACTCTTAAAGAGAACTCATTATAGTAAGGAAAATATAAAAATTATATCTAGGAATTTTAAAGCGTTCAAGACTGCCACGCTTGAATTGTCGCAACATTGCCCAATGAAGCGGCAGAATCCAGCGCATCAAAGGAGCCGCTGTAATGCCGCTGTAATTGCGCCGTCTTTTCATGGGGTTTTAATTTCGAAAGAGATTAGGCTTATTTGTATCATAAATACTCGGCTTCCGCATCCCCTAATTGAGTCTTTTCTTTTCAAACATTTCAGATCCCTGATATCTTCGATGAATGCCAAACGTTATGTGAATTTTTAGGACTTTAAGTTTCTGCAGATTATTAAACCTTGGAAGCTCGATGGTGTCGTTGCGCGTGGCAGTTTAATCGATCACGCAAATCAAGCCACGTCGACCATAGCCTGTCCATGGATGGGTTTATTTATATCAAGCTCCTTCGTGCTTCGGAGGGCACGTTAAGCCGTCGGTCCCGGCTGTTGTCGTTAGATGATAGTTGTTAAGCCAAGTCAGTGGTCGTTAGGCAGATTGAAAACACTGTCGCGGTCCTGTCGCGAATCATCTAGAATGAAACCTTCTAGAATAATCGCCGCATACTTCGCTGCAAGCAATAATGACCCGTATGTCTACTTTCATAAGGTTCATAATACTATGACATGAAAATGTTCGAGACACATTGCCGAAGATATATTACATACATGTACATACGAGAACATTCGATTTGACCTGCGATTTGGAATCTTCGTGTTGTGAAGACCTGCAGACCAGACCCTGCGTGAATAAATCCTTGGAAGTTGTCATTGGCGTTTTATATCCAAATCTAGAACCCTAGCTCGTATCAATACTAACTAGTTATTGTGCAGTTAATCTACACTTCAATTGTTTCGAAATAATCATTAATTATCTTATTTTTAGACCATTATTCTTGAAGTCTGTCTGGATGGCCGTGTGGTTTCCGGCAGACTAGAATAGAATCACTCCGTTTCTTTCCGTGGATGTCGTACAAGGCGACTAAGGGAAATACGTTATCAAATATCGATCAGGCCTCCTCAACCCGTTTGGCCAGCGTCGGGAGTGTAGGCCAAATCCTCCTTCCGTCTAGGACGGACGAGAGAGGGTCGTGCTCCTGTAGTGGAGACTAAAATGGACCTGATGATGATGATTCTTGAAGTATCAATTATAATTATCAAACAAATAAACATTCAAACTTACAAACTTTCACATTTAAAGTTAAACGATTTTAGGATCATATACATTTTATTGACCACAGTCAATAAAATGTATATGATCCTAAAATCGTACTAAATTGGACCTGATGATGATGATGATTCTTGAAGTATCAATTATAATTATCAAACAAATAAACATTCAAACTTACAAACTTTCACATTTAAAGTTAAACGATTTTAGGATCATATACATTTTATTGACTGTGACAAACGACTTAATGTTAATTAGTCATTATAGAAGATTTTTTTTTTATAATACATCGGGTAGCGATCAATCAGATTACGAAATGTATGAAACGAATATAGGCGATTATGAATCATTCCTTTCCTAATCTCCTGTCATTCATTCACTTAGCCAAAGGCCAGACAAGATCTCCATCATTACCGGTAAAATGAAAGCGTCGCCGCCGGAAGGACGCGGGTTGGTAAAAGATATTATGTACCATTATTTCGTGATTTGGTATGGTATAAGTGGGGATGGGATTTCTTTAACGGATCGAATCCGAAAGAAATTCGACGGAGAATGGGGGTGATGACTTTGGTGTCATAAGCGATCGTAGGCTGCGATGACTGCTTACCGTCAGGCGGCTCGTACCCTTATTTACCACCCTAGTGGTATATAAAACAGTTCTAGAGTGGAGGACACCAACGGGGCGTAGGTAGGGCATCTCCTCTCTGAGTAGCCCGACGACCTCAAAAAAGGTTATGGTTGGATGCGGAAAGCGGTCCATCGCATATGGTAGAAAGCATTAGGGAATGTCTATATCCAGCAGTAGGTAGATAGAGGCTGATAATGATGATGATGATAGGTGCATCAGACTACAAGTAAAGTAAAAGTAAAAATTAGTTTATTGTAGTAAAATTTTCAATACATAAAATTGGACGGCCCAGACATTCACATTAGGATCCCTATGTTGTGGGTAACCAGTCTCTAATAAACATGATTGTATACACGTACGATGAAATACGTATTCATGTATTCATAATAAAGCAATTTTTTTCTAATTTTTAATTTGAAATTCTAGGGGCGGCAATTTACCTACCATACATATATTTATTATACGTATGTGTATGTTTTGACGTTATGTTAAGATGTAATGTGAGAGTCTTGTGCCATCAACGTGTTACTTTTGTTTTATTTACCATAATTCGTTTATTTTACAAAGTGTTTTCAACGGAAAGCTGTCGTTGTTTTATTTTATTGGCATTTTCATCAATTTTCGTATATTTTGTCGGTGTTTCGTGTATTATGATATGGCATATTCATTCATTTTAGCATAATATGTCGGTATACTAATTGTACGAGTATATATTGGTATTATTCTTGGAAAACGTCAATGTTTTTGTTCAAGTATGTGTTCATTGTTAATAATGTTGTACTGTTGTTAGATAATTTTGTTAGATAATATACTGTTGTTAGATTTCTGGGGTGTAAGTGGTTCATCAACATCTTTGAACCAAAGCCAACTTCACCTGCACGCGGTGCACCCTGCTGACTGACAAACGAAGCTCTGGCGAAAAGAGAGGTAGGGAGCGTAATTGTAAGCTACCCGACTGGTGAATGTACCTCCACCTCACAGAATACCGCAGCCAAATAACGGTTCCCTTGAGGGCTGTTGTGTTCCTGCGAGTGAGTGAGGTCACCAGAAAGGAAGGAGATGCTGCGGTGGCAGCGGGGGTGGCGGCGTGCGAGCGATATTTTATGTTGTGAGCGTTAATATGGCTACGGTAACCGCTTCACATCAGGCGGGCCGTATGCTTGTCTGCCACCCGACGTAGTATATAAAAAAAAAAAAAAAAAAAAAAAAGATAAGGTGTGTGATTGGAGTGGAGTGCTTAGTGTGGAGGCATTATAACAATTGTTAGCTTGGCTGGATATTAAATTAATGGAGGAGATATGTAAGCGACAATGTTTATGATGCTGGAAAAAAAAAATTAAGTGTGTAACATTTAAAAGTATCATTGGTAAAAAAGATATAAATTTTTATATAAATATTTTTTAACCTCGCACCTATATTGGGTAGATGAATATTTCCATTTTATAAATTATTCGCATAAATTCCTATAAGTCAACTATCTACACTACTATTATAAAGAGGAAAGATTTATATTTTTTTGTGTATGTTTGTAATGAATAAGCTCAAAACTAAAAAGCTCAAAACCTACTGTGCCGATTTAAAAAAATATTTCACCATTGGAAAGCTACGTTCACTCTGAGTATCATAGGCTATCCTTACTATTAGGGATCCTTACTAATTACTTAATAGTTATTATAATATTTCATTTACATTTTATATAGGTAATTCCTGTACAACAGTTAATTTTTTATGTAAACATTGCTATAATTTTACCCATTATTTCATTTTTTTATTTTAACAAAAATTAGATCTTTTTGCAAATATTTTTTTAACATTTTATAATGCCCAAAAGATCAAGATCTCAACTTTCTAGAAATAGTTCCCAAGTGAGAGCATCAAAAATACGTCGTCATGGAGAATCTTCATCAGAAACTGAAAATAGTCTTGCATCCCAGAGATAATTTTTGAAATTTTTGTTAAATACGAGTATACTTGCGAAGCCGGGGCGAGCCACTAGTATCTAATAATTTTTTAAGTTTTAATTGAATCCCTACCTACATCTTTCATAAAAAAAGACGTAAAGAGGTAAGAGTCTGATTGAAGATGTCTGACTTAGTGGTCTAATGTAATGCTGTAACATTATAACACTCATTTACCGTTAGCACTTAGTATGACACTCCTTGAATCTACGTCATTATGTTAGTTGCTTGAGAACATAATATAGATGAATTATATCTTTATAAATGCAGACAAAATAACTTTATACTTGAATAAAGTATTTTAGAGAACGTATTTTATTAATAAAAGTGCAACAAAAATCAAATGTTAATAAGTAAAACTAAATTAATTAAAATTCCTATTTTTATTTAATGAAAGTATTACCAAATCTTAAAGTAATTCATTACAAATGTTTCAGCAGACCCTCTTCAACGTAACGACATTCAAATTAGCGAGGGACCAGAAGGAAGTATCAAAATCTTTTCAATGAATGCCGTCAAAGAGTTGAATTTATTCATACATAAAGTTTCACAAGGTGACATTAATCGAGTTTCTAGACGATCCCAAGAGTTTGTGAGTATTCTTTGAAATTGATCTTTTGTATTATTGCCAACTTTTGATATAAGTCATTGGATAAGTGATAGCGTTCTTCGACTCTTAAATGTTCTTCGAAAGTATTTCTGTCGCAAGTTTGACGAGACCAGAATTGCAATTTGTAACACTAAGCAAACATGCTTAGCGTTATAAATTGCAAGTCTGGATTGTAGCAACAATTTTATTTATTAAACTTTACTGATCACAGAGTAATGAAAAGTATCATAGGTGTATAGTGTTTTTTGTCTACCACATTTTTTTTCCGAAAAGCAGACAAAAGTCAAGCGCGCCAAATAATTATATGTATATACGTATTAGTAGCTGTCCCGATGAACTTCGTATCGCTTTATATGAGATTTTAAAAAAAAGGTTCGATTTTTTTAAATTTCAAAAACATCACTTGAACACGAATCGTTCGGAAGTTATGTGCATGCGTATATATGTATTTTTATTTATATAGATTAATTTATATTTTGAGAATTATATAAGGAATTTCTTAGGGAATTATAGAGGAAGTATAGATAGAATACTCCCTCTATTCACGTCATTATTTGTACTACAAATATAACTGGCTTATTATACCGGATGAAATATGATTAACGACATTATCAATAATATGGGGTTATATTAATGTAGTTTAGTCGATTTATAATAGTTACAAACGTATGTCTCATTGTAAGATTTCTTCTTAAAAATAAATCCTTTTCTCACTTCTGACAACCCTAAGGCGAGTAACAACAGCACGGCAAAGGCAAGATTAGTATATATTGGAGACACGGTCATAGGCAATTCTAGGAATCGCTAAATGCGGTGGATGACACCTGTTTCTGACAGTGTTGGCAATTATATTATATATTTTTACCTATATATGTGTTTTATCTGCCTCCATTGTAGCTAGGTAGTGCCTTCCTATGTGTTCACGTACTTTTCCTTTGTTTGCGTATTGTACGAGTATGTATGTGTAAATATTGAGTAAGCGCTTTGTAGTAAATTTTCTCTCGTCATATTCGCTTAGGGCCCGTCTATATAATATGACATAGGGTGAATGTGTGCTGCGTTTGTCCCAAAGTGAGGCCTATATCAAATGAAATTAACTTTATTTGGAGAATACATTTACATAAGTTGTTTGTAATTAAAATTACTTAAATTACCTAAATAATTATTTTTATAGACATTCATAAGATTTTTTTTGTTCGATTTATAGATAGAGTAATGCAACTCGAGATAATTTACTTATAAGTGAGATAGAGACGAAACAACAATAATTTGTTCCATTACCAGAAATCGATATGTAGGGCCAGAACACGCGAGACGTAATTTATTAAGACTTCTATTACTTCTTAGCCAATAATTGAGCAAGTTATGCTATATTATCTAGCTGGGGCTTCGTTGGGCAGTAAACATTTTTATGAAAGAGTCTTTTAATTTTTCAGAATCGATTAAAATTTTATCTTTATAATATTAGTCTAAATAGATGCCATATAGGGATTTGAGCAGTATAGTCAGTAGCTAGTTGAATGATATAGTACATATATAAATATTTTACTATGGTTTTACGGCTATGCTAAACCGACTATATTGCCCAATTAACCTAATTTCGAAAATATTAAGCCAGACAAGTAATAGACATGTCGATTTGAGAACCTCTTCTTTTTTGAAGTTAGTTAAGAATTCTGGCATTTCGGCAATACCCGAAAAAAAGCAAATAAATTACTGATAAAGCTGTTATCATAAGGACCTAACAAATAATCAAAGCAACATTACAAGAATATCACTGACAAGACATTGCTGCAGTCATCTACTGTCATTTGCTCACTGTAAGGGTTATTTAAAAGCACTTGAACAGAGTTATGGCGCTAAGATAAGACCGATCGCTTAAGGACCGCAAAAAAATCTTCGTACATTTGTGACCACTTAAGACCCTAAAGCTGCACATGGAAATAAAAAAAAAACTCGGGAATGGGAATATGAAAGTATGCTAAAATGTGGTTTTGAGCAATTATGTCCGACGTAAACTAACGAAAACAAACTAAAGTCTAAACAACAATTAATGGCCACATAACTAACAAACGAGAATGCTAAATAACACATATTATATACCTCACTCTAGAACAAATCTTAGCAAGCATGCACTTCTTCCCAGAATGTTAGGCAAGCATGTGTGATATTGATATGTGTCATGGTATGACACTTTTCCGGCATTTAAAAATTAGATACGGTCTTCTTAACTTATTGTAAACACAATTAGTCTTTTCGAAATAGTGAAACGAGATAACACTATTTTCTATATATTGTATTACGTATATAACATAATAATATATTGTATTACGTATATATTCGTAAGCATGGAAAGGAAGTCAAAAGGAAGTGGTATGAAATTGGATTTGTATGGCACTAAGCGTGTCAAACTTACACAACGATAGGCAAGCAATATAAGTATACTACTAATAACTTTGTGTTGTAATTTTGTATACTATTGTATCATAAAACCATAAAACAGATTAAAACATATAAAATAAATTTACCACGATTTATTACGTATGCGACAGGCTGAAATCTATACTAAGTTAAGAGTTCGAACATTTACTATTGGCATGCTCTCCACGCACAGGTACATACCATGTCTACTATATACTTAGTCTGTGGTCGTAAGTCAGTGGTGTGTTCATCTACATATAATTGGATGGCATGATAGTAATAAGATCTGGAATTAATTAGTTAATAAGAGTTTACATGTAAACTGTTGGTGTACCAAAATAAATGAATAAACAATAATTAAATAGTAGTCATATATTTGTGATACAAAGGCGACAAATACTTCTTTGCAAACAAGTGTATTTTAAGTCGTCAACGAGATTTGCAATAAGCAAAAGGAACGATTTGCACAACTTATAATTATTGAACTTTTCTTCACATCATCGCCAACTTTTGTACAAATGACCACACAATCGCAATAATTAAACTGTCAAGTTTAACTATTGCCATTGTATGGTCCATGGATAATTACCACTTGCTAAATTATTTCCAAATGTTTTCGTCGGTTAGTTAAATATTTTTAATTATAAACACATTTTGACGTGAAATGTCTTACCGAAATTCACCGTTGTCATGTCGGAAATGTGGAGTGTAACATTGAATGTCTGTGACTGTAACGGATTCCGAACAGTCCACATTTTTTACTAGCATACATACATAATATTTTCAATATATTTAATTAGTAACAATGAAAATATTTCTTATTTTTATATTCTTGATCTGATCTGATCAGATTCCTGAGTGACTGCCTGGAGTCAAAGTTATAATTAGAGCAATTGGCTCACACTTGGCACACACAAATGTCAGAATAAATAATTTCATTTCACTACTGATATAAAAATACAGTACAGCAGAAAAAACACCGGACAAGTGCGAGTCGGACTCGCCCACCGAGGGTTCCGTACGTAGGATCATTATAAATAGTCCAGGAATCTAATCGCTCAGTTTTTACCGAGCTTTTCCTGAAATTCAGCTCCAAACACTTATAAATTTGCCTATAAGTTTGTATAGATGGCTAGATGTTTGTTACTCTTTCACGCTCGAACGGTTAAACAGATGTATGTGAACAATTGCTGCATATTGTATTTTGAAAGTGAAATTGTAGTCGTAATTTTCATTATAAATAAGAAATAATGCGTCGGAAAAAATAAATAAAATATGTGTTGCAATGTGCACATCAAGTTCTTTCATATGATATGTACCCCATTTGAACTAATAGCTTCAATTTGAAATTACCCCTTTTTGACCGCTACAAAAAATATAGACCCCTTATTTTTTAAAATTTAATTACAAATGTATAGTTTTGAGATTTATTCTTGTACTTGTAGTCTATAACGATGTTACTTGCTAAATTTCATAGTTATAAGTCAACGAGAAATACCCTATGAGTTTTTATTCCCTTGAGAATGTGTCGAAATATACATTTTTTGCTGAATAAACGGCCGTATCTTTTTTTACGTAAACTTAGCAGTTTGATTTTTTACAACTTCATGGGACTGTAGACCTAAGTATACAGTTCAAATTTCAGCTTGATACCTCCACGCATTCTCAACATAGAGGGTCTTGACAGACAAACAGGCAGACGGACAATAAAGTGATCTTATAAGGGTTCCGTTTTTCCTTTTGAGGTACGGGACCCTAAAAATACGTTGTGTACATAGCATAACAGTACTATTATTTATACTGTCCATAACTGAACTAGCAGTAGCTAGTAATGCAATATACATATAGCTGAAGAAAAATAGATGTGTATATGTTTTTCTAGATATATTCCTTATTTATCTGACTAATTATGAGTTCATTCGTTGTTAGTATAACCTAGGCCGCAATTAGTATAATTGTAGTTTATGAAACTGTTGCATAATAAGGGTTCTTAAAAAATGAGTGTGAGTTTATTAAATGAGCCGAAGGCGAATTTGATAATAGCGTCACACGAGTATTTTAAGACCTAATTATGTGCAGTTTCATACACTACTTTATCTAATCTCCTGAAATTGATGATAATAATATTTTAAATAAAACTGTGAAGTTAATTTAACAACTTCATTTCATGCGAATGCGTGGTGCGCGCGCGGCGCCGCGTTCAAAGATTATGTAGAATTTTTTTGCAAAGTTACAATGCATTTGCATTGCAACCTACTTGCTGCTGTATCGAAATGGAAAAAAAGTTATTTTTCGATACAGTTGTCCATAAAGAGCTATATCGAAAAGTAACTTTTTTAATTTATTTTGATGGCTTGTGCGTAAAAGACTAACAATAAGATTCTGTGTTTAGGTTTTTAATGTCTTAATTTTAGTAGATAAAAAATATTGTTTACTTTTTATTTACTATTTATATCAAAAACTAAACCGTTAAAATGTACAGCATAGTACAGGAGTAAAGTAAACACACAACTTCCAGCAATATCAATATTTCTAAGCCTAATTGCTATCGGGAAAGTATAAATGTCACCTCTTCCTAATAGGTATTGTCTAGGTACGCTCTTAGTAAGGAAATAAAATTAAAATAAGTATATTATTCAGATAGGTCTTTAGCTTAGTGAAGTAGCATTATAGGGATTTAGTTATTTTAAATTAGTTGTATTGCATACAATCCTACGAATAAATTTATACAAAAGGCGAGCTTCTTGAAGGAAAAGAGGTGTCAAGGGCTCATCACCATTCTTAGGTTCAAAGCGAAACTCGCCTGTATGTGGTGTACCCTGCTAATAAACAAGAGAGGTACGGCACAGCGTATTTGTGTTCCTGTGAGTGAGTGAGGCCACTATGAAGGAAGGTGAAACTGCGTTGGCAGCGGGGGTGGCTGCCGGCGGCGTACGAGCTATTTTTAATCTTGCAATCGGTAATACGGCTACGGTCCGCTTGTTCGCCACCCGACATAGTATAAAAAAAAGAAGCAATCTCTTCGAGTTTACCTTTAGGGCATTTTAAAAATTTGGTCAAGGGATTCGTTTGGGGAATGGGTTGGTTATATAATCAATAATATTATAACTGGCCTACGTTTGTACTTGTCACGGCTATGGTTACAAATAAGCGTACGACCCGCCGGATGGTAAGCTATCGCAGCCTGCGACACCAGAGGCATCACTCACGTGTTGACGACCCAATAAAAACCCCTTTATGCTTTTCTTGAAGAACCCTATACTGTAGTCTCTTGCGAAAATTTGCAGGTAGTTCATCCCACAACTTGAGAGTTTGAGGTAGAAACTCCTCTGGAATCGTACAGTACGCGCCCAATGTGTGAGAATAAATTTCCTGTCTATGGCGAGCGATGCGACAAGAGAATCATCCGTGGGCATCATATAAAACAAATCCTCTGAACACAACCCATTTTGCAGTTGGTAGAATACGCAAAGAAAGGTAAAGTTGCTCCTCACACTTAATGATTCGATACCGTCTGTGAGCTTGGAATCGGCGGTATCCTTGTACTTACGAGATATTTAAGAAATAATAATATGCGGGGTCTTTATAGGAGTAATAGAATACAAAATAATTATTTTTAGGGTTTTTGTCTGTCTGTATCATATGTGCATCACGCGAAAACTACTGCAAGAAATTTCATGCATGCTCTTTGAAGTAATACTGGAGATTTAACTATCTTGTCACGCCGAATAGAAGAACAAGAAAGGTTAAATTGTTTATTGTCTGAAGTATTATTATACTTTGATATATATACTATCGACATGGGAGCCTTCAAGAACAGAGTAAATTTTTCCCATAAAAAACTGTCAACGGATCGGCAAACTCATGATGCTGCTGATTTCTATGGGCGTGGTGATTGCTTTCCATCAGGTGACCCACAAGCTCGTTTGCCCCCTTCTCATATTTAAAAAAAGTCCACTCGCCGAAGTCGGGGGCTATAAGTAAATATTCACATAATTAGGATACTGACTGAGTTTATCCTAAGTCCGAACCCCAATAGATATAATTATTTGTAGTCATATTTGAAATATTTAATAATTTTTTTTTGCATGTTGTCTAGACATAAGCTGTGTATTTCTCCGAAACGCCAGAAGGTATTATCAAACAAATAAAACTTTCAAACTAAAGTGAAATAACGACAAAAGTTACTATAATGCGTTCGTAAGATAAAATGCGCTGAAAATATTTAGTACAGTCTCAAGGAGTAAAATGTTGTCAGAGTTGGCTGTGCTCGACCTGACGAATAAATTCGGTAGACAATACACGCCTAATGAATAAAGTTAGGTTGTTAACGAAGCTAACTCCGGAATTTCCATTTAGAAGTGTTCATGTTTTATTGAAAGTACACCGCATATTTCGGTTCCTGTGGCGGGATGAGGGATTTCTAAACATAATTATGAGGGTATCAATTAATATGTTCGGGGCGGATTACCAGAAATTATGCCTATTATTTATGATTATATGCCCTGTTTAGTCAATTGCCTCGTTCATATTTATTTATGTTTCATAAAGGATTGCGATCCTTTTAAAGATAATAAAATTGGTATAATATATTTTTGTTGTGAAAATTGTTATGTAAGAATAAATTTATAGTTGTTTTATGTCTTAACTTTGTATTATCTGTATTCAGTTAGATATTTAGACACAATCCTTTTATTATATGTATACTAATTCAAAGATACAGCGGTAATTCAGCTGTGATGATAAACGTTTTAAATGTTATAATGATTCAACTATAAAGCTAGGTGTGTGAATGAAAGGCGATGTTTAATAAAACAGCTAGCCGTTCATTGAATTGTTACGCTGTCAAAAGACTGACAGTTCTGTCAAACGCCATTATGGTATTATATTAAAGTTCAAATTGACTCTTATAATAATCGAATATTATTACGAATCGTTTGTATGGTAGTATAGACAAGTGTTGTTTTTAGACTTTTTCAGGCAATTTTTTAAAATTTTATCTGCGTAAGAACCATCCTTGTACTTCAACGAATATTCTAAAAAAAGAACTAGCGAAATCGGTTAAGCTGTTCTCGAGATATGCGCTTAACAACACATTCAGCGATTCATTTTTATATTATAGATAGGTACGTAACGGCTAGTATATACACAGGTCGACTTGAGACCCTCCTCAATGATTATAAAGATAGAAACTCTCATATGTTAACAGAGTCTATTAGCGTATATCCAGTTGTGGTAATCCACGTTACGTCTCAGTTGATCCGCAATCCCATCCAATTGGCAAAAAGATCTTTATTGGCCGAAGCAGATAGCGATTCGCTGGGGATCAATCTACTAGCCCACTAGAGTGATTGTTACTCTATACGAGATTTCGTGATTATATCACTCGATACATTTCTAACATATCGTATAGTATATTAAGTAGGCTTCATAGGTTTATATTAAACTAGCTGGCCCGGCGAACTTCGTACCGCCTAATTGTCAATGAATGTCGTGGTATACATATTAGTTGAACAAAATTTATGATGTCTTGAAATTAATATAATGAATAATAGAAAATAATAGAGAAGCACGATGGCGTCATTGCGCGTGTCAGTCTAATTGTACACGCAAGTTAAGCAACGTCAACCGTAGCCTGTCCATGGATGAGTTTAATTAATATTCATTCTCGAGCTCCTCCGTGCTTCGGAAGGTACGTTAATCCGTCGGTCCCGGTTGTAATCATTAGATTAACTCGAGGTCCTCCGTGCTTCGGAGGGCACGTTAATCCGTCGGTCCCGGTTGTTATCATTAGATTATCTCGAGCTCCTCCGTGGTTCGGAAGGCACGTAAGACGTCGGTCCCGGTTGTTATCATTAGATTATCTCGAGCTCCTCTGTGCTTCGGAAGGCAAGTAAGCCGTCGGTCCCGGTTGTTATCATTAGATTATCTCGAGCTCCTCCGTGCTTCGGAAGGCACGTTAAGCCATCGGTCCTGGATGTTATCATTAGATGGCAGTCGTTAAGCCAAGTGGCCTTTAGGCGGCTTGAAATTACTGGCGTCCGCCAACTCGCAGTTGAGCAGCGTGGTGGAGTATGCTTGAAACATATTCAGTTGAAGGAAGACCCGTATTTAATATTACCCAGCAGTGGGTAAATATTAAGTTCAGTATTTTACTATGTCACAAAATAAAGTACCATGACACTTGACAACCAATTAATATTCATTTTCAAGCATTCATTCATAAACAATTTTCAAAACAACAACGGACAACTTTCGCGACGTAAAAGTTAGACCAATCGATTTGACATTTAATTGAAAATCAATAAATATCCCAATCCCTTTTCAAATTTAATTTTTCGACAATTTTGTTAATGTTTTAATACTTATTATCCTATACCCACATTTCTGAACGCACGCATACATTTGACGTACGCACGTTAACGTCACGTTTGACAGGTCCGACATCCACGAACATTTTGTATGGAAAAATGATTTTTCTTTTATTTTATTTTTTTCGTAAATTTTCCAATGTTTTTAATAGTTATTCTGCTATTCTGGACGGAGACAAATCCAACAAATCAAAAACCATGGCAATCGGTCCAGCCGTTCTCGAGTTATAAGTGTTGTAACAAACACGACTTTCTTTTATATATATAGATTAGTAGTGGTTTCGTGGTAATCCTTATTGATGTGGGATTCTTTGTGATATTTTTGCGAATGGAAACATATTATGGGATGCTTCCTATCTACCTACATATGGCACGGAGAAAGTAAGGTAATTGCCCGGCATTCATTCAGTCCCGCTCCATTTACCATCGCGGCACAACGTTAGAGCTGGTTAAAAACAATCATTGGAAAGTTGTAGATAAAATTTCTTTCTGTCTGTTCACGTTTTTTACTTTGCGTACAGCCTGTGTAAATGCCTAGATAATGAGTGCTTACTCATTATCTTAGCTATCTAGCTTTGTATCCAATATTTATTACCATCACATCTCGATAAAATAAAATAAAACCGACTAAGTGCGAGTCGGACTAAGGTCAGTCTAAGGGTTCCGTAACATTATCTATAAAAAACCGGCCAAGTGCGAATTGGACTCGCGCACGAAGGGTTCCGTACCATTATCTATAAAAACGGCAAAAAAATCACGTTTGTTGTATGGGAGCCCCCTTAAATATTTGTTTTATTTTTATTTAATTATTTATTTTTAAAGTGATTATAAAACTAAATATTATGTAAGTATTTCAAGCGTCTACCTATTGCCGTTATCAATTGCGAGCAAAAACGAGCAAAAAAATCACGTTTGTTGTATGGGAGCACCCTTAAATATTTATTCTATTCTTTTTTTTAGTATTTGTTGTTATAGCGGCAATAGAAATACATCATCTGTGAAAATTTCAACTGTCTGACTATCACGGTTCATGAGATACAGCCTAGTGACAGACGGACGGACGGACAGCGGAGCCTTAGTAATAGGGTTCCTTTTTACCCTTTGGCTACGGAACCCTAAAAAACGAATGACCATATTAACTTTTCTAATGTAACTTTATGTCGTTAGAGAGAACTGTCAGTCATTTGATAGATTGCGCGAAACCAATTCGAATTCCATATTCATTGTTAAGAAGAGTGGACAACGTTTTTCGGGTCAGCTGGTTACAAATAGTTATTACTTGTAGTAGTTATTACTACAAATATGTAACTATTTGTAATTTACACAGATTTTACCACAAAATATAATATACTAAACTATTTCGAACAAAACTCCAAAATGCTTGACTACTGAATTAAACTCATTTGAATTTTCCAATAGTTAGATCATTTTAAGAAAGCTTTGTCGTTGTTCCACAAGGACATATTAATTTAATAGTAATTCCGTGGAATTGCTTATTAAATGAAGCCTCGTATGAAGACATGTAATTTTCCTCCTGTTCCTAATGAGCAGTTTATTGCGACTTCTCTGTAATAAGCCAACGTTTATTCCATATAATCTCTTAAAATACTTTTTGCTAATACACTTATACACACAATAATATGTTATTAGCTTTCGAACGCGACTATTTAGGCAAGCACATTTTTTTTATGTTGTATTTATTATTGCCAGGAAAAGGTGAGAAGTGGAAGAAAGTGGAAAAACACAATAAGAAAGTTGCGGGGAAAATTAGAAAATTTAAGCAAACTGAACATATAATACCTAATATAAATATTACCTTTTCTGATGTAACTTTATGTCGTTTGACAGAATTGTCAGTCATTTGACCGATTGCGCGAAATCAATTCGAATTCAATATTCATTGTTAAGAAAACGGGACAACATCTGTTAGGCTAGCTAGAAATATATATAAGATACTATTTTTAGGCATACTGGTGCACACATTGAAAGTCGTTCACAGAGTTTGTCTGTAAACATTCATACACAATTAAATATACAGACTATGGTTTGCAAAGGCGGGCCTCCTAATGAGAAATTTCTTCCAGCAAACCATTCCTATTGTGCTTTTAAGTGAAGCAATGAATGGCGGTGAACATGATGGGAAAAGAGAGTCAATAGTGAGATGAAACTACAATCATATTTATATTATACGATAAAAAGGGCAACATACGCAAATTTAATTAAACAACTAACTACTATAATAGTAGTATTATTATGTTTGTTTAATTTAATGTAGTCCAATAGTTATGGAGAAACCTTATGTCACACCCTGCCCACTCCATATAAATGCTGCGACGTTAATGCCTACCACTATTACATAAACAAATGCTGTTTTTACAAAGCGTGTAATGCGTATGGGCGCGTTCGGTGTTCAAATTAGATTCAAAGGGGAGGTGAGGTAGATTCGTGAGTGGTAGGAGGGAGTAGAATCGTCTACGTCCAGAGAGTTTCTGAATTGGTAGTACGTACAGAATGACATTATTTATAAGTCGTCGTCATCGTCAATCCTTATTCATCTCACTGTTGAGACATGGATCTTCCCTCAATTGAAGTGGTTTAGAGCATACTCCACCACGCTGCTCAATTGCGGGTCGGCGGAGGCCAGTGGTTTCAAGTCACCTAAAGGCCAATGACTTGGCTTAACGACTGTCATATATAATGACAACAACCGGGATCGACAGCTTAACGTGACCTCCGTAGCACGGAGGAGCTCGAGATAAATAAACCCATCCATGGGCAGGCTACGGCTATTCTAAAAATAAAGATGATTTATTCCGAATCACAATCCAAAATTTACAAATGCGGCAATCATCACTTCCTTGTACCAAAGATGAACTACTCGCCAAAACATATAGCTGTACTTGAAGTTTCTCTAAAGGTCCGAATTCGGAACGATAAAATTCGACGGAAAATCTCATATCTACTTCTTGTATTGCTTTTCATTAAATACAAACTCAATGCTCGTTTGCCAAGACTTGGGGAGTAAGTGGCTCACTGCCATTGACCAAAGCCAACCTCAGCTACATAATGATGCACTGTGCTGACTGACAAACGTGGCTCCGACGAAAGTGAGGTAAGCTCAGCGTATTTATAAGCTGCCCCATTGGGGATGTACCTCCACCTCACAGATCACCGCAGCCAAATAACAATTACCTTGAGGTAGCAGAACAGTACAAGTGTTTTATTAAAACATTGTGTTTTAATAAAACAGTTCCACGCAATTATATTTAATTTTACCGACCGGTTTCGCCGCTAAGGTACGAGTATTATCAAACAGATGGTATTTGTATGACACAAATACCATCTGTTTACCTCGATAATATAATCATCCCTTCCCTGTTTTTTTTATTGATACCTTAGTGGCGAAACCGGTCGGTAAAATTAAATATAATTACGTGGAACAGTACAAAAGTTTTATTAAAACACTATGATAATGTTCCACCAAGTGCCAACAATCAACAGTATCAACTTTAATTACTTTGAGGGTTGTTGTGTCTCTACGAGTGAGTGACAACACAAGGAAGGATAGAGTTGCTACGTTGGCAGCGAGGGTGGCGGTGCGCGAGCGATATTTTTAATCTTTTTGCGAGCGCTTATATGGCTGTGTGCTCGTTCGCCAACCAGTGTGGTATAAGAAAAGAGTTGTACGAGATACAGAACATTGTTTTAAGACAGATTGTAATCCCTACTTCTACAAGATGCCTTATCTTATTATCTACTAGTTAATAGGTACCTAGTATCGCAGTCCTGCAGTTCGCAACTTTGTTGAACAGTTCAGATTGTTGAGCATGACGTCCAGAAATTCAGGCACAAACTGGGATAATATACTTAATACAAGGACTAACACTACAATGTCTAACTTATCTCATTCTCATATCTTTTATTATACGAACATTTTGGTGTGTAAGTGGTTCACCAACATCTTTGAACCAAAGCCAACTTCACCTGCACGTGGTGCACCCTGCTGACTGACAAACGAAGCTCTGGCGAAAAGAGAGGTAGGGAGCGTAATTGTAAGCTACCCGACTGGGGAATGTACCTCCACCTCACAGAAAACCGCAGCCAAATAACAATTCCCTTGAGGGTTGTTGTGTTCCTGCGAGTGAGTGAGGTCACCAGAAAGGAAGGAGATGCTGCGTCGGCAGCGGGGGTGGCGGCGCGCGAGCGATATTTTATGTTGCGAGCGTTAATATGGCTACGGTAACCGCTTCAAATCAGGCGGGCCGTATGCTTGTCTGCCACCCTACATAGTATAAAAAAATAAATAAAAAAAAACATGATTTGTAGTAAGTGAAGTACTTGTAAAAGGTGATAGTACAGGTCATTTGAAATACTTTTGCATCATCATCATCATTGCTCTATTCCTACTTTTGCATATGATGTACTTTATTGTCTTTGTAACAAACTGTTACATAAGAGTTTCTGATATTCTTCCAATATGTTTTTTTTGTTCAAAAATGGCGCTTTTTTCGCGGCTATGGCCTTAGGGCTAAGGCCCCCGCCTTAAGGAATTAAGGACACAGATAGATAATGACTGGCCAGGTCATCTATCTGCGTTTAATACTTCATCCAAATACGTTCAGCCGTTTATTGCGCATACAAATTATTGTTATATCCACTCCACGCAGTTACTATGAGGTTGACTGGAAGAGATTGGGATGTGAGATAAATTCTATTGTACCGCTTTATTTTTCATGTACCTACTTATTTATTATTTACTTAAATAAAAATATTACAAACCAATAAATAAACTTTCATATTTATATTATTTTGAAGAATATTAGGCGGGATAAGTAATCGGGAGCGGTTGAAGTCTTAACAATTGTAAGTAATAGCTGCAACATTTTCTTTTTTTTTTTTGCACACTTTCACTTTCAATGGAATGATCTCCATTCATAATTGAATTTTAATCTACCTCTTTATTGATGTTCGTGTATTTTAATGGAAAATATTAATAAGGGACAAAATAAGGAAGTTTCAAGGAGCAAAAGTCAATATTGGTGCGGTAGTTTGTGCCCAGTTACCGGGGCGTGTCCACCGTCGCTTCGCATCCTGTGTAATACGGCCGAAAAGTTTGGCCAATATCAATCTTTTGTCTCGTATGTATTTAATGATTGGTTTAGTTGAGCACAGCGGAGATCAATCTATTGATCTAAGTTTTATATAATTATATTCTAACCTATATTATAGCAAAATTATTATAAAAAGATAACTTAGTCGAGGCAACTAAGTCTACTTTCTACGTGTAATAATCTGCACGTGAAATAAAGAACAATGTAACTTTGAATAATGTACATATTCGTCAGATAATGGATCTTCTTCTAATGTTCTTCTTCTTCTTCTTCGTCTTAATGGATCTTTCAATTCGCGGATAGAATTTGTGCAGAGCTTATTTATTAGTAAAAAAATTAGTTGTCTGTAAAGTCGGTTTATGGATGATAATTTTACGTGATAACGATATAAGAAAACATCGGCCGATGGAGTGGAAGAGAGATAGATGCGTCACTAGTCGCGCTCTCGCTTGCGCGTTCTGCTCAGGCGGAACGTGACAACGAGTCATGTGCTTTTTGGTGCTTTTTAGTATAGCGGTTCCCGCGGCTTCGGCCCGGATGAATGCTGAATATTGTTTCGGGATATAATCTGTCTCGGGATATAATCTGTTTTGATTACATTAACCAAAATATTATTTTGATTACATTTATTTGTACAAAAATAACAACGTTCAAAATAGTGTTACTAATCACATTTATATATAATCACATACATAGTTAGCGACAAAAGAAAACAAAAGCGACATGGCGATCTTTCCTAAGTAAAGGCTCGAATCTGTTATAAGATTGGCCATTTCTACTGACCGTATGCAGGCCATTGTCAGTGGGCAGCATTCCAGCGAACCTGCACTCCACGACGTGCAATTCATTCTAGTTTAAAATGGGTTACTCTATTTCTCGCTGACTACGCGGCTCTGTGACAACTCCCGCGCTTCCAGTTTGTTTTTGCCTCTCAAAGATATCGTCACGATTTTAATGTGTGTGGGGATTGAGAGACTATGTCTCAAATTCGCGAAATAAATTTGTCAAAGTTTAGTATTAGTCTTAAAAGAAATGTAGAACAAGTCCTGGAATCTGTAGTAAAATATTAAAGAAAATACGGCTCTTGAAGTGTGGTCCCTCAATCCTCACACGCTATATCCAAGATCTCTAGAGGAATTAAAAATAAAGTTAATGAGCTTACAGACATTAGTGTATATAATTTGCCAAAACTTATTCACTAAATAACAGTTCACTAAAAAACTATTACATAAAAACTATAGTGCCTCAGACCTCACAAACCAAATTCGTTTATTTGTGAAGTGATATTCACAAATAAACGAATATGGCCCGACAAAAAGAATATGGCTCGATTGATTTGATTGAACGATTTCAATCAAATCAATCGAGCTATATTTTTTTCAGTTAAACATTTAGGATATCTAAAGCATTTTGCATAAAAAATGATGCATAAATATTGGGGCAATTTAAAGATATGTTTTGTAAACAGTGGTCCCTCAATTCTCATGCCTTCCAATATTATATGCGTGTGCTAACGATTTTACAAAACGAATATTAGAAGGTATGTGTACTGGCATTTAGTATCAAATACATACTAAATGTTCGAAACCTCAACATGAGCATTTATAAGCTATTAGCTTTCGTATTTGTTAGATACTTTATCTGTCTGTTGGATTGAAAATTTTATTCGAAATAGTTGTATATTTACGTGAAATGATGTTTACGATTTATTTCCATATCTTGTGAAATAACTCCCTTTACTCTGTCTGCCTGGTACGTCAGCACATCACTACGGTAATTTATTCAGTGGTATGGTTTAATATTTAAAGACCCACCGTACCACCAGAGGTACGGCCAGGGGTACGGTGGTGGGTCTGAAGCGCTTGCAGGATAATGAAGATTTCACGTGAGCGCTGGATGTAGAAGCCATTCTTCAATATTTTTCTGATATCGTATTATATGAAATAATATGTATCATAATCATAATCATAATCAAAGGACTTCCACTGCTGAACATAGGCCTCTCTTAGACACTTCCACAATGATCGGTTTGTGCCGTTATATATTATGCAGGGTAGAATGAGTCGATGTCTTAGTTCCCAATAGCACTAACTACCGAATTGCCAATTTTACAAGAAAGCTATTTAAAGTTTGTGAAAGTTTTGACATGGAAAGAACGAAAACGATATAGAACAATAAAACAGTTTTGCATTTATTTTTAAGAGTAGACATTTAATTTCATGATATCTTTCGCATTTCAGGTCTCAACATTGATGATTATTATTGAAATAATATATTAAAAATAGCTTAATAAACATAAAACCTCCCATTTAATACATTTGTGGACTGTGACGAATCGTAACGACAAGTAGTACGTGGAAAATTCAAAAATGTTAAACAATTTTATCAGATCTAAGAAGGATAAAAACATGTATGGATTTATTTTTGTTGTAATTTTTATGGTATTAATAGATATTTTATGGTTGAATCTAAGAAAAATACGTCTTCAGTTGAAGATAGTGTATTTGAAAGTACAATATGTCAAATTTAAAAAATGGTAAAAAACATATAAATAGAATACAGGTGTTTTATGATTAGCCAGTTCCAACACTCCCCCTTAATCTAAAAACCCCATAAAGAATTTAAAAAAAAGAGGTAGAAAAAATAAGGATAACAAAATAATAACAAATTAAAATAATTATTTTGTTAACCCTATCCCAGCTATACACCTATTATGTGTGACAGGCCCAAGCGGTTTGGTTAAAACATCAGCAGGCATGTCACAGGTTTTCAAGTATTCTAACAAAATTATCTTATTTGACACTTTCTCTCTAATAAAATGAAAACGAGTATCTATGTGCTTCGTCCTGTTGTGGTGGACGGGGTTATGTACTAAATTTAGAGCACTCTGACTGTCTGACCATATCTTTACAGAGTGTAATTTACCTGTAATTTGAGATATAAAACGCCGCAAATAACTTGCTTCCTTTGAAGCAGCCGTCAGTGCCATGTATTCAGCTTCCGTGGACGAGAGCGCTACCGTAGGTTGTTTCTTCGCCTCCCATGCCACTGGTCCACCAGCTAACTTAAACACGTAGCCCGTGTATGACTTCCTGTCAATTGGACAATTTGCCCAGTCGGCATCAGAATATCCTACTAAGGATTCATCAGTTTTACTATACGTTATGCAATAATCTACTGTTCCTTTAAGATATTGTAGTATCCTTTTTGCTGCTTGCCAATGTTCACGTGTAAAACATGTATTGAATTGGCTTAAGTAGCTCACTGCGTATGCAATATCGGGACGTGAGTTTACTGCTAGATACATGAGACATCCTATCAGATTTTGGTAAGGTAATTCAAGTGACTCACCATCGGTTATCTTTTCTAGCTTTTTCTGAGCTAAAGGAGTACTCGCCGACTTACAGTCGCGCATATTAAATTTATCTAAGACTGACAAAATATAGTTCGACTGACTTACTTTGATAATATCTTCACTACATTTGATTTCTAATCCCAAATATGATTTCAATATACCGAGATCTTTCAAAGTAAAATATTTTTGCAAATCGTTTTTGACAATGTCAAAAGTATAGTCAGATTTACAGTAAATAATTATGTCATCGACATAAATTCCTAGAATGACAAGTTCACTACCAAAAAGTTTTGTATATACACAAGGTTCGGAAGGAGTTCCTATAAAACCTATTTTTAAAAGGGTTTCATCTAACTTCTTGTTCCACTCTCGAGATGCCTGTTTAAGCCCGTAAAGAGATTTACGCAATAGACATACCTTGTTTTCATGTCCTTTCATTGCAAAGCCAGGAGGCTGTTCCATGAAAACTTCTTCGTGTAAATCTCCATTTAAAAATGCGGTATCGACATCTAAGTGCCACATTTTTAAACCCATTTCGGCAGCCAATGCAAATAAAGTGCGTAGGGAAGAATGACGGATGACCGGTGCAAAGGTTTCATGGTAGTCCACGCCTTTCGTCTGCTTAAAGCCTTTCACCACAAGTCTTGCCTTGTACTTAGTACAGCTTCCGTAAGCATCCTTTTTTAATCTGTACACCCATTTGCATGGTATGACCTTCTTATTATTTGGTCTATTCACAAGCTCCCAGGTATGAAGTTTCATTAGTGAGTTATGCTCATCGGTCATTGCTGACATCCACTTATGAGCATCTTCAGTATGAACAGCTTCATAGTAACTCGTTGGTTCATTTGAACATATTAAAGCTTGATAGGTCAGGAAATCTGGAGGTTTCCTACACCTAGAGGGATACCTTGGTTCCTCAGTTGGCTGTTGATCCAAGCCTACGTCTAAATCACGTTCAACTTCTTCGGGGCTCACCGAAGTAGACGGACAATCTGCATTCACGCACCCTGGACTTACAGAAGTAGATGGTTCGATATTAGAACTTGGACAATCGGTACAATCATAAAATTCATCCTTTTCGTCAACAAAATTATCATCAAATATCAGCATCGGTGACGTTTCATTCTGATGATTCGATGACTCCGTTTCTTTTAAAGGTGTAAAATAATTCTCAAAAAATGATGCATCTCTTGACTTTAAAATGTGTCTAGGATTATTACAATCTCGAAAAATATACGTGTTGGGATTTTCCGAGTAACCAACAAAAATAGCTTCTTCGGCTTTCACGTCGAGCTTTTTCCTTTGACATGAAGGTACATGAACAAAAGCTCTACACCCGAAGACTCTTAGATGACGGAGATCATTTTTTCGTCCACACCACTTATCGAGAGGAATTTGACCGTTTAAATATCGATGAGGGGACCTATTTTTCAAATAAACAGCTGTCTGAAATGCGTCTTCCCAATATGCTTGAGGTAAGGAGCTTTCGGCCAACATCGATCTTGCCTTCTCAACTATCGTTCGATTAGTGCGTTCCGCAACGCCATTTTGTTGAGGACTATACGGTGTTGTAGTCTGATGCTCGATACCTTTTGTAGAAAGATAATCAGCAAACTCTTTATTTACATACTCTTTTCCACCATCAGTTCTAATGGACTTTATACGGGTATTCAATTGATTTTCCACTAAAGCTTGAAAAATACGAAACTTATTCATAACTTCAGTCTTCGAAGATATAAAATAAACAAATATCAAGCGTGTAAAATCATCTATAAAAGTTAAAACATACTTGTTACCCTGAAATGATGTCGTAGACATGGCTCCACAGAGATCGCTATGAATCAATTCTAAAGGGGATGTTGCCTTACTGTACGATGCTAATTTTTTAAACGGTTTTCTAGCCTGTTTTCCTTGAACACAAGCGATGCAACTACTTTTGTTTACCTTGGTATAGTCTACACCTATCCCGTGATTCTTAAGTTGATTCATGCCTATGCGACAAAAACATAACCGCTTATGCCAGAGTTGATACCTGTCTAGACAGTCAGAATGCATAGAGTTCGCAATACAAATATTGTCCACGTTGTGAGGGATATTGACAGTACAGTCAAGCGTGTACAGTCCTCCACAGGGCGAAGCATGAAGTACAGAATCACCTGTAAAACAAAAATTATCATTTTTATAAAAATTACAACCGCTTTTATCAAAAACAACTATAAAACCCTTTTCAACTATTTTTTGAACAGACAATAAATTAGCATTTAAATTAGGTACAAAAGCAACATTATTTATAGATTTTACTACGTCTTTAGGTGTCGTAATCGAAATGGTTCCAATCCCGCAACACTTAATTTGTTCTCCGTTAGCGACGGTAACTTTTCCATTGTCAAACAGAGAAATGTTTGTAAACCAATCCCGTTGTGACGTCATATGCTTAGTAGCACCAGAATCTACGTACCAAACGTTGCTGGAATCGCCAGACGTATTAAGTGCAGTGAAGGAGGCAGCACTGTCCTTCATCTTGCCTTCCGCGGTCTTTTTCTGCCTTATAGGACAGTCAGGCCGTTTGTGTCCCGGGGCTTTGCAATCATAACAAATAATTGCCTTTTTATTCTTCGGTCCACATTTTATCGCTTTGGTTTGTAAAACAGTATTATTTGATGACGTCTCCTTGGATATTTCATTTAAAAGTTTTGTCTTGACTACTGTTGACGTGACATTAACGTTGCAGTTCTCTAGCGCCATAATAAGAGGATCAAACCTTGGTGGAAGACCTCCTAAAAGTATAGCTGCAATTGACGAGTCGTCTATCACCCTATCAATATCCGCCAAGTCTTGTGCGGTAGACAGAACGGCGTTTATATATAACTCTAAGTTTTCGTAGTCAGATAAACACATTCTATAAAGCTTTCGCTCCAACGCTAGTCTGCGTCCCATCCCCTTGTCCTCAAACGCGTTTTGCAAAGATTTCCATGCATCAGCAGCAGTTTTTGCGCATCTAACATGGATGATGGCCTCACCGTCCACTGACAAGCATATCTTTGCAAGTGCCTTGCAATCGTTCTTTTTCTTTAAAGATGCTGACGTCTGGTCATCATCTGGATAACCAGCTACTGCTTGCCATAAATCCTCGTGGATTAAATAATTTCTCATTTTAAATTTCCACGTAGGATACCCATCTCTATTTCGAAGGCTGAATGTAGGAATTGACGAGGAATTCGACTTACTTGTACCATCTCCAGTTCCGTGTGCCATGTTGACGGAAAGAAAAATCGTTTTCCAATTGATACAACTTTTTGGTCACAAACACAAACGTTTCTTTTAGAAAACCGCTGAATACCTATTAATAGAGCTTCGCGCTGATAACGTGTTGTAATTTTTATGGTATTAATAGATATTTTATGGTTGAATCTAAGAAAAATACGTCTTCAGTTGAAGATAGTGTATTTGAAAGTACAATATGTCAAATTTAAAAAATGGTAAAAAACATATAAATAGAATACAGGTGTTTTATGATTAGCCAGTTCCAACAATTTTAAACATAAACATAATAAAAACCAGATTCATTGTCATAATGTTTATTTTTTCGCTGAGCGTCTGACTTAATAAGGAATGTAATTTGGTCTTCCAAGCCTACAGAAGACGGCATCGTGAGATATAGGTCGGGTCGCTCTAAATTGAATAATTTGTTCCCTAGATGCCAGGGTACATCACGTACAGGCAAGGGTAGTTTTGGCTCTATATTAAGCCATCTTTCATCCCTAAATTTGTTAAAGAAAATAAAATATTGATATGTAAAAATCGTATGATTTATACATCCCTAGCAATATTTTCCTGAATAAATTATCTCAAATCGAATTTATTTCCAGGAACCTCGTTTAATAAGTGTCTTTATTACAAAGGTAACGTCTATCTGAACGTAATATGAAATATTGGCGTAAATTGGGTTATTAACCTCTTTGACATATTTTTGTTCATCAGAAATGAGCAGATAAGGTAAATCGCATAAAGGCATATCGTCAGACAACTAATTTATTCCTGGAACCAACTGCCTCTTAACTTTCTTTAACGTTCTTGAGATAACTAAATTTTTACCTTTAAATTTGTTTCCCCAAAAGTTACTGTTTTCAACATGTCCGACTTTTTGTTGGACTCGGAACTTCTGTGAAATGCGAACCAGTCGGAAAATTGAACAAGTTTTAACTGGGGCACCCTTATTGACGTCTCCTCACGTCTTTTTTATTGGTGTTTGTTATTGGAATTTTAACAGTACTGATATTATATTTGAAAATGTTTTTATTAGTTATAAGCGAAGTACATGGTATATATGTCATGGTAAGTGTGATTAATTGAAAATTATTAATAATTATCAACAATTATTAATAATTACTGAAATTGACTGTAAAAGTAATGAATTATTCACTTTTACCGGTTATTATAAATAATTAAACCTTACTTTTGGTATTGGAATAAATTTTCAAAAATAACGTATGGTAAGCATTTGTTTCAAGCAACAGAGGCAGGCGGTAATAAATAAATAAATATTGTCAGACAAATTACACAGCGCCATCTAGCCCCAAAGTAAGCGATGCTTGTGTTATGGGTACTAGACAACTGATAAACATACTTAAATACATTTTTTTTTGTAAATACATACTTATGATACATAGAAAACACCCAGACTAAGACAAACAGACATATTCATGCACACAAATGTTTGTCCTATGTGGGAATCGAACCCACGAGCGTTGGTGTCGAAGCCGCGTCATTGACCGCTACGCCACCGAGCTCGTCATAGTGTAATGTTTTGGTTAGATTTGAGTTGATTTTTGGTTAGGTTAGGGTTTTCTTGTGTCCTGCTATAGGATTCATCAATAGGAGCTCTTATTGATGAATGATGAATGATGTGGTACCAAGTAAGCTTAATTATTAATAATTGACAATTTATTACATTGGCATTATTATATATAAATATTGTCCAACACAGATTGTTTCTTGTTTGTTTTATTACTTTTACCACACCACATAGTCAATTCACAGTTTTCATCACATTTACCAAATCATGAGGTAAGTATTAATAATTACTAGTTAAAATTAATAATAACCATAGTAATCACATTTACAGTAACAAATATAGTGAAGCGATCGCATCCCAGCGCATGCCATGGCAGAAATCAGAAAATATTCTGGAAAGTCTGTCAAACAATAATTATCCACTTTGTTTTTTCGCATAATTTTAACACGATAGTTTGAAAAAAAAATTGGCGACGCGGAACGCCTGCAGATAAGAACAATCGAAATATCAGCACGGTGAAAGAGAGGGAAGATCGCCGAGTGCGTGAGTCGCACGCAGATCAAGAGCGCGTGGCGACGTCACCACGGCAATTAGATGTTTAAAAATAAAGAACGAAAAGTAGGAGATAAGCTACTTCGTGAACTTTACGATTTCAAAGAAATCGAATACCTCACGGACACCTAATGGAAAGCAATCACCACCGCCCATGATGATCAGCCAAGCGGTCGTCGATCCGTTGCCAGCCTATACTCCTTCCTTTCTTTCTTCCTGGTGACCTCATTCACTCGCAGGAACACAACAACTCTCAAGGGAATTGTTATTTGGCTGCGGTATTCTGTGAGGAAGCTACTTCCCCAGTCGGGCAGTTTAAAATATACGCTATGCCCTACCTCTCTTTTCGCCAGAGCCTCATTTGTCAGCCAGCAGGGTGCACCACGCATAGGTGAAGTAGTGAACATACACCCCAAATTTGTCTTATAGTCATAATATATTACAATTAAATAGAAATGCACATGTTGAAAATCACGCTACAAAGCACTCGATGTAGAAATGGACATGTTATTACCACATGCGAACACTAATGATACAAAATACTCGATGTGTATTCGACTCGACTCGAAATTGGCGCTTTAACTTATTATATATTTTAACAGAGGACTATTATTATAACACAACATCCGACTGTAACATTTCGGCTTCAGATAATAATAGACAAATATCAGAGAATGCGAGAAACTCTTAAATATAAGAGGATTTGCTCATAAATCCTACTTGATGTTCTATCTCTTAGAAAATATTGGATGTCATTTTGGTTTTAAGTCGCCATATTGGTTACCCAAATGTTTTGTCTTTGACAATTCCGTTTTCCAGTGAATCCGACGACACGGCTCATTTGTCGGAATGGGAACAATTTATTGAAGCCCCAAGTGAAAGCATGTGTTCATCGATGAGACTACTGCCACAGTGAGGACTGGACGACAGATTTATTGAATTTACTAGATTCTGCGTGTCATATCTGATACAGCGGCGCTACAAATCATGCATTCTTGAACTAAAATTTGTACGAAATCAACTGCAGCTTCTAAACGCATGCTTCTAATCCTTTACTATTAAACAGATGATTCTTGGGTATAAATATCAACGATGATTTCACGTACCACTCTGATGAAATTTACAATATAGGATTGGCACTAGATATCAATTTTTCGAAAATTCGGTGCTTATAATATACTTCGTGAGCAATATTTCATACTGCAAGCGTTAATATGGCTACGGTAACCTCTTCACATCAGGTTGCCGATGGGAATAGGTAAGTATACGCTTGGGTGGGTATAGGTATACCCACCCGACGTAGTATAAAAAACCGAGGAAAACTCAGCCAATATTCAATTCAACGCTATTTCGAAAAATCCGTTTCTCCTTAAAACAAAAACGGTACGCGGCAAGTCCACTGCTGCTTCCGCTTGCTGACTCCGAGAGCTACGTCAACCATTTTGGTTCTCCTTCGAATTTCTTAGTTCCAGATATCTTAAACAAACCATTCATCATTTGTTATACTATTTATAGATAACAATCCCAACATTCATGCATACCTACACAAAATACATGCCTCTCAAGGGTTCAGAGGATTCACCATGCCTAAGGAAATGTCGACACCATCAAACGCCGTATATTGCATTTTTATGTTTCGTTTACCAGCGACTTGTTTCAATCGCCTCGGATGTGCTCTGAGTCAGAAACACGAATGAAGATATTATTTATTCAATGTAAAAATGTGAAAAAACTGCAAATACAATTCCCAACGTTAAACTTTTTCCTTTTATTTCAGAATTGTTAGTTTTCAATGAAAATAAAAATCTAGATATAAAATTACGTCGGCATCAACCCATAATCATTCACTGTACTCCGATGGATACGAGTCTCCCCTCAGTCGAAGGGGTTTTGCTGCCTCCGGCAACCAGCAGTTCGCTGCTTAACTGCTGGTTGCCGGAGGCTGTTTTTTCAAGGAGGCCACTGACTTAGCTTACCGACTGTCATCTATTGACAACAGCCGGGACCGACGGTTTAAAGTACCTTCCGAAGTACGGAGGAGTTCAAGATAAATACACCCATACATAGACAGGTTACGGTTGACGTTCCTTAACTTATGTGATCGATTTGACTAACACGCGTAACATAAAATACAAACATAAATGCGCAAAATAAAATTGTGTAATGTTTATGAATGTACCCAATAATAGCAGCATATTTACAAGATTGTTACATCAGCGACGTAATTTGTAAAAAAACCTAAGATCGCAGAATGTCAAATTAGTAAAATATCCGTATAAAGTTACGTATGATAATTTCGTAAAATGAAAAGCTCTTAAAAATAACGATTATGGTGATGCATTGATGAACGAAATATCCCTATTCTGATTATTCCTATTATTTTATGCGAAAACGCGCGCTGCCCCTGTTTTTATAATGGCTAAATAGGCTGGTGATTTATTTTACAATAACATCTGTTTATTTGACAAAAACCGCGAAATGAAAATGTAAGCCGCATAAATATATCTATCTACCTTTTAAAGTTTACCATCTCTAATTGTAAAATTTTATTTCGTACCTAATATTTTCTATTAACTTTAATTTTATCCCAATAACATTTGCATGCCTAAATTGACATTTATTTTACTATATTTTATTTAATATTGTTTGATCATTTTAAAATATAAAATTTAATTTAAAATCAAGTAACTTCTAATTAAAATAAATTTACATCTATTTATATTGGCACCCTATTTTATAATGACATTTCTGAATATAACATTTACTATGTTCATTGCAAATAACTTTGTACTTGTATTTTATATTTTTTCCTCAAAAATGTATAACCTATTTTTAAAAAATGCAACTAACGATGCATGCTTAGCGATATACGAGTAGGAAAATAAGAAGAAAAAAAAATCGCAAAGTAACCCGGTTTTAAACAGAGATTTGTATTTTATAAGAATATGGGACAAAGCCATATTTCTATAACATTTAAATCACTCTTTAATAACGTGTTGTTTTGCGACTAATTTTCTTAAAAGTTCGTAACATGACATGACAAATATTTGTGTGCATGAACATGTCTGTTTGTCTTGTTGATTTCTTTGTATTATTTGAATGCATTTACAAAATAAATGCATTTAAGTATAATATCAGTTATGTAGTATCCATAGTACAAGCTTTGCTTAGCTTGGTACTAGATGGCAGTGTCTAATTTATTAAGGATCATTTAGAACAAGTATTTAAGTATCAGGTATGGTATAGTTTGTAAACTTTGAGAAAAATCCAGATCCTTGCTTTATAAGTAGTCAAGGTGTTGTCTTAATACTGGTTTATTTCATGTTTATTTGGAAGTTTTCTTCATAAATCGAACATTGTAAGAACTACATCTCAAATTAAATATTTTATTCGATCTAATCGGATCGGTAAATGTAAGTGTTTTAATTGACGAGCTCGGTGGTCGAATGGTTAGCAATGGCCACTTTGATTCCGAGGTCGCAGGTTCGATTCCCGCACAAGGCAAACATTTGTGTGCATGAACATGTATGTTTGTCTTGGTCTGGGTGTTTTCTATGTATAATAAGTATGTATTTACAAAAAAAAAATGTATTTAAGTAGATTTATCAGTTGTCTAGTACCCATAACACAAGCTTTTGCGCTTATGGTGACGTGAGTCCAGCGCTTGGCCGTTTTCGAGGGGGTGAGGTGCCGGGCTTGAGAGGAGCCGGCGCGGGGTACCCGCTTACAAGCGCGCGTTCGCTGCCGAGACGCCACAGTATAGCGAAGCGACTACCAACACCCGTGTAGTACAACACCCACCCGTCAACACAATAGTTAAAAGTACTTACTGGAAATATAATTATATGAAAATAAATAAACCACATGTATACATAAATACATTTTTTTTATTAATGAAGTATATAATATTCAACATGCAAACAAGTGATGTTTGGGTATATTATGAAAAAGTAAAGAATTCAAAATAAAAATAAAACTATTCAATAATTATATTTATTATTGGTCAAACTAAAATAGGTACATACTTAGACTAACTATCACGCGCCAGCATACACTATTCTTCATCCTTCTAGGAATCGATATGTGCCGTACAGCACGCGTCTGTCCCTAGCTACTATGCCCGATCATACAGCGGTATCGATATTAACAGTATTTATATTTGACAACCCCGGTGGTTCAATGGCTAACCATGTCCAGTTTGACTCCGAGGTCGTGGGTTCGATCCCCGCACAAGATACGAGTAAATATTTGTGTGCATGAACATGTCTGTTTATCTTAGCCTGGGTGTTTTCTATGTATTATCTATACTAATATTATAAAGCTGTAGAGTTTGTTTGTTTGTTTGTTCAAATTGAAAAAATATTTTATTGTTAGCCTATATTTCAGGGAAGGCTATAGGCTATATAACATCACGCTAACACCAATAGGAGCGGAGCATCGATAAAAAACGGGAAAAAAATATTCCACAGAAAAAAATATTAAAAAGAGAGGTAGGGAGCGTAATTGTAAGCTTACCCGACTGGGGAATGTACCTCCACCTCACAGAATACCGCAGCTAAATAACGGTTCCATTGTGGGCTGTTGTGTTCCTGCGAGTGAGTGAGGTCTCCAGAAAGGGAGGAGATGCTGCGATGGCAGCGGGGGTGGCGGCGCGATATTTTATGTTGCGAGCGTTAATATGGCTATGGTAACCGCTTCACATCAGGCGGGCCGTATGCTTGTCTGCCACCCGCCGTAGTATAAAAAAAAAATCCTTTTGAGGGCTTACGTTGCGTGCGCTGCGTAAATTTGCGCATATGCTTATTTTTTAAGATTAACTCACTATAGCTTAATATAGGTAAAAGGTTGTTTGTCCTTCTTTCACGTCAAAAGTAACAAACGGATTTACATGTTTTTTTTTTTTATATAGTTTAAGGCCTGGAGAGTGACATAGGCTACTCTTTATCCTTTATATGGAAAAAATAAAGTTAATCATTTGTCCTTCTTTCACGTCAAACATGAACCTAAGTACGGTCGTGATTTTTTTTAATGGGGATAGTGTACGATCTGGAGCGTGACATAAGCTACTTTTTATCACGGAAACACATCTTAATCCAATGGGAAAAATAAACTTTGTAATCATTTGTCCTTCTTTTACGTCGAAAGTAACCTAAGTACCGACATGATTTTTGTTAACGGGGATTGTTTACGGTCTGGAGAGTGTCCTAAGCTACTTTTTATCACATCAAGTAAAAAAATGACAACAAGAAAAAAATATACACAAATTAATGGCAGCTCCCCTGGACCACGCGGGCGAAGCCACGGGTAACAGTCAGTTCCACCTCACAGAATACTGCAGCCAAATAACAATTCCTTTGAGAGTTGTTGTGTTCCTGCGAGTGAGTGAGGTCACCAGAAAGGAAGGAGTTGCTGTGTTGGTAGCGGGAGTGGCGGTGCGCGAGCAATATTTTAAGTTGCGAGTGTTATTATAACTACGGTAACCATTTCACATCAGGCGGGCCGTATGTTTTTACCGCCCGACGAAGTATAAAAAATAAAAATTATGACGTACCGATAGGTACGCGATCATCGAAATCGCTACTGAACGAACTTCAATGTGGGTTTACAGATATTCCAAGAAAGTTTTATAATAAAGTTTTCCAAAGAAACATCTAGCATGAGAAAAAAAACCGGGTCTCAGTAAAAAAATAAATGTATCACGTTGTTTTGTTGTCTTACTGTTATTCCTACACTGTGTTTATTTCAACGTGTTTATTGACAACGCGTTGAACGGACGCGCGGCACAGATCCTTCCTCGAACGCAGCTCCTAGAGCACTGATGTTGAGAGCGATCGAGAGTACTTTATTTAAATTGTTTTATTTTTAAAAGTAATAGCATAATGCTCTCGTAATTAAAATTATGAAAATTTTGGTATAATTTCCGTATAAAAAAATTGTATTAAATAGTTATAATTTTTACTTAGTGCAAATTTTGAGAGTAAGTTCCCGATTTTTTTTCTATCGAGCCAAAAATTATTAATTGTGTTTTCAATAGCTTTTGGCCCTGCAGAAAGGACTTAAGATTTCATAGTTAAATTTCTAGAAACCAAATTGAAATAGTTTATTGTAACAATTCTTTAAATAAGCGTGTTTCCTGGACTCACTTCACCTTAATTTAGGACTAGATGGCGCTGTGTAAATTGTCTAGAAATATTTATTTATTTATTATTAATTTATGTTTAACTAGTACAGAGAACAGTTTGCCGACTGTATCATTTCCAGAATATAGGTCCTCGCGTAGTGCAAGGAATGCTATCTAATCCTCTTGGCTACGCCGGGTCACCTAATAAATAAATAAAAATAAAAATATTTTATTACAGATACTTAAAATCCATACATCAATTTATAATTAGGTAAATAATCTTTATATTAGAGAGAATTAAATTTAGTACAAAGTTCAGTCCTAATTTAATCTAAAATTAGATTTTATAATCGAATTGAATGTCAAAATTACTTAATGCGATGTCAAGTGTATCTAGTTTTATTTATGTCAAATACAATTTAAATTTTTAAATTACTCTCCTCACTAAACATTTCCCTAATGAATAGGCCCAGTCCTCAGCAATCGTTTTGAGGATGCTGTTGCGACTTTCACTTGTTCTGACTCAATGACGTCAAAATTCAAATACAAAATAATTTATTTGCAATAAACATGGTAACATAGTAATTGTTATATTCAGAAATGCCATTATAAAATAGCGTGCCAATATAAATATAAGTAAATTTATTTTAATTAGAAGTTACATGATTTTAAATAAAATTTAACATTTTAAAATGATGAAACAATATTAAATAAAACATAGTAAAATAAATTGTCAATTTAGGCATGCAAATGTTACTTGAATAAAATTTAAGTTAATAGGAATTATTAGATACAAAATTAAATTTGACAATTAAAGATGGTAGACTTTAAATAGTCGATATTATTTATGCGTCTTATATATTTATTTATTTTGCGGTTTTTGTCTGATATCCTCAAAAATTAATCAAAGATGGTTGAATAATTAAACATCACTGTACAAGGTAGCCAGCAAACGGTGCAACAGCTTGCATAATTTCAAAAGTCATTCCGTCAGACGGAATGCACACCATGCCTAACTAATGTGGAAACACGCATACAGCCCGCCTGGTAGAACAGTTACCGTAGCCTATGGTCACCTATAACACCAGTGCCAACTGTAAAAACCTCTTCACTCCCTTCTATTACAAAAAATAACATAACTTGCACTGGAAACCGTCATACGTACAAAATAGTATAAATGCGAGTTAAATTCACATGCCAAGGGTTTCTTATGTATGATGAATGAATATGTACGAAGAGTGACGGGTGACTGGTCGAACGAGTTACTACCAATAATTTATGCCAAAAATAAACTTACATTTTAGGTACACAGGGAACAGACATCGTACCCCGGAGGGTTAAGGAAAACATGCTCCATGTAATATTTACATAAATAATTTATATAAAGAGGAAAAACATCGCCGTTGACATTAGATGACAATCGTTAAATGAAGTCAGTGCGGCCTTTGGGAGACTTGAAGAAGAAGAGCCGGTCTCAGCTCGCAGTATAGCAGCGTTGTGGAGAATACTCTAAAACCTACTTTCATTGAAGGTATACCTATATCCACCCATTAGTAGATATGACCCTAGAGGGCGCTATAAATTTTGACGAACCCGGTGGTCGAATAGCTAGCAATGTCCACTTTGACTCCGGGGATCGCGGGTTCGATCCCCGCACAAAACAAACATTTGTGTACACGAACATGTCTGTTTGTCTTGATCTGGGTGTTTTCTATGTATTGTATTAAGTATTTACAAAAAAAATGTATTTAGGTGCGAGTATATTATCAATTATCAATCTGGCCGTCTGGTTTCCGGCAGAGCAGAATAGAATCACTCCGTCTCTTCCCGTGGATGTCGTACAAAGCGACTAAGGGAAATACATTATCAAACATCGATCATGCCTCCCCAACACGTCTGGCCAGCGTGGGGAGTGTAGGCCAAAACCTCCTTCTGTCTTTTGGACGGACGAGGGAGGGTCGTGCTCCTGTAGTGGAGACTAAAATGACCTGATGATGATGATGATGATGATATTATCAATTATCTAGTAGCCCATAGTACAGGTTTAGCTTAGTTTGGGACTAGATGGATGGCACTATGTAATTTGTTCTGCCCCGTTTGCGATTCAATAAGTGAATAGAATGCTTATTCATACCAATGAATAAGCGACTCTATTGAATTTGAAATAGAGTCGCTAATTCATTGGTATAAATAAGCATTCTATTCAGTTATTGAATCGCAATAAGAGTTGGTGGTAAGGGGGCGGGAATATTTATTTGTTTGATTTTCCAAATATCCATTTAATCTGGGGAAGTTCTGGGGGGCAATTCTCGTAATTAAAATGCTGTCAAAATTTAGATTCGATTCAGTCACGATCTCAGAAATGTCACATTCGGAATTCTCACATCACAACATGAAACTTCAAAGTTGAAATGGAATGTGATTATATCTATATAGGTATGTTCAGAAGTTATAGAAATCAACAATATTATTATTAATGTTATTTATCTATTCTCAAACTGAAATTTAGAGATTAAAAAACTAAACACAGAATCTTAATGTCAGTCACGCACAAGACATCAAAATAATTTTAAAAAGTTACTTTTCGATACAGCTCTTCTATGGACAACTGTATCAAAAAATAACTTTTTCTCCATTTCGATACAGCTTCAGCCCTGGATACAGGCATTTTAAACAGGTTGCAATGTAAATGCATTGCAACGTTGCAAAATTTTTCTATATAAACTGTGAATGCCGCGCGGCGCGTCGCGCATGCGCACCACGCATGCTCCATCTGCAAAATTAAATTGATTTATAAGTAAGAAATAAAGCTGTGAAATTAACTTCATGGTTTTCTTTAAAATGTTATTGTCATCTATTTCATGAGATTAGATAAAGTAGTGTATGAAACTGCACATAATACTCGTGTGGTCTATTATCATATTCGCCTTCGGCTCATGTCACTATAAATAAACTCACACTCGTATTTTAAGAACCCTGATTATGCAACAGTTTCATAAACTACTATTATGTGCTCGCAATACGAATTGACATTAATTTGTGAATGAAACCAATTATTTATAAGTTTCGATCAATTCATAATCCAATCTCGATTCGGTCAACTTTAAATGTGATTTTTTTTATACTACGTCGGGTGGCAGACAAGCATACGGCACGCCTGATTTGAAGCGGTTACCGTAGCCATATTAACGCTCGCAACATGAAATATCGCTCGTGCGTTGCCACCCCGGCTGCCAACACAGCATCTCCTTCCTTTCTGGTGACCTCACTCACTCGCAGGAACACAACAACTCTCAAGGAAATTGTTATTTGGCTGCGGTATTCTGTGAGGTGGAGGTACATTCCCTAGTCGGGTAGGTTGCAATTATGCTCCCTACCTCCCTTTTCGCCAGAGTTTCATTTGTCAGTCAGAAATGTACCGCGTGCAGGTGAAGTTGGCTTTGGTTCAAAGGTGTTGATGAACCACTTACACACCAAAATTTTAAATAATTACGAGAATTGTCCTCTACATATGCATTGGCTGTGACAAACGGACAAACATACACACATGTGGATAAAGTAAAGGTTTCTTTATTTTTTTCATACAGAAGACAACGAGGATGAAACTGTAAAAAGAAATCGCGTATTTTTTAATGGCTAATAAAAAGCATGGTTCAAAATCTTAGCTGGTTTTATAAGTAAGAAAGTCATGCCCATTTGCAAATCTGATAAATGAATAAACTCTAAACTTTGCAAGGACATTTTTTAGTGTAAGTGCCGCCATTTCAACTTAACGTAGTTAATCGGCGAACTACCAAGTTTATGCAAGTGGTTTCATGACACTTTGAAATGTCTCGTGTTCAAACGTCATTGTACTCCTTCACGAGCAAGATAAGTTTTAAAATATCGCTGTTTACTGGTCGAATGAACGAATGGCTAATATAATTTCTATTTCCAAGATCGCAACATAAATATCGCTCGCGCGGTGACACCCCCGCTGCCAATGCAATAACTCCTTCCTTTCAGGTGACCTTACTTACTTTCAGGAACACAACAACTCTCAAGAGAATTGTTATTTGGCTGCGGTATTCTGTGAGGTAGAGGAACTTCCCAAGTACTTCTACCTCACAGAAGGTGGGGTACAGCGTAGGTATTTGTAAGCTGCCCGACTGGGGAAATACCTTCACCGCACAGAATATCGTAACCAGACAACAATTCTCTTGAGGGTTGTTGTGTTCCTGTGAGTATGTGAGGTGATCAGAAAGGAAGTAGTTGTTATAGATATTTCATGGAGCGTTTTTTTTTATATACCAACCAGCAAAGTGGAAAACAAGCATACGGCCCGCCTGATGGAAAGCAGTTACCATAGCCTATGCGTACGTAAATATGGCTGCCGTAACCGCTTCACATCAGGCGGGCCGTATGTTTGCCTGCTATCCAACGTAGTATACTTATACTACGTATAGATACTGCGTTATTATTCTAAGATAGATACTTATCTATCTTAGAATAATAACGCAGTATCTATACATACGTATAAATAATTATTGAAAATATAAGGGCCACAGGGCACATATCACTAAATAGTTACTTCGGAGTGACTATCGTTTTGGGGAGGTTCGATATTCCTGCCTGGCTAGATTTTATTTCAGCCAAAACGGCATCCCAGTAAAAATCGCGCAGGCAATACAACTAGCGGCTGTATTGCTACTTCCTACTTATATTATAAAATGTGAATTTGAATTTTTTTTATCTCTTTCAGCCCGAAACTATAACCGATCATCTTGAAACTTTGTACAAATATTTTCAAAGGTATTAGGAAGGACATAGGATACTTTTTATTACAAATAAAAATTAAACACGGGCGAAGCCGCGGGTGGAATCAATATAAACAAAAAATGGTGTATGATAATGATCTCCTAAAGTGTCACAGTTTTTAAATATAAATTTATTTGTTAGGAATAATTGAAAAAAAAAGACAGAAATGCGTTTTATTGTCACCCATCCCGTACATAAAATTTAAATTTGATATTCTGTACTTGTAATTTTAATTCTTTGAACAATTAAGGTTTTACAAACAAAGAAATAAAACTGTTAAAACTCTAGTGCGGTCCAAAATGCAACTTTAATTAAATAGAAAGCAAGCCCAGATTCCCAGAATATGTAGAAATAGAAATTATGTACGCGTTCAATGCTAAAGAAACAAAATATGTCATCCTACAAAGAATTATGGTATGCCCATTATTATTTCTCATTTATGTTAATGGCTTTACAAAACGAGTTTGTCATCCAATGGTACTTCTTGTTGTTTGTGTTTTTAGGGTTCCATACCTCAAAAGGAAAAACGGAACCCTTATAAGATCACTTTGTTGTCCGTCTGTCTGTCAACCCTCTATGTCGAGAATGCGTAGACGTATTAAGCTGAAATTTGAACTGTATATGTACGGTCCCATGAAGCTGTAAAAAAATCAAACTGCTAAGTTTACGTAAAAAAAAGTTACGGCCATTCAGCAAAAAGTGCACATTTAGACATTTTCTCAAGGGAATCAAAACCCATAGGGTAGGTACTTCCCGTTGACCAAGAACTATGAAATTTGGCAAGTAACATCGTTATAGACTACAAGTACAACAATAAATCTCAAAACTATACATTTGTAATTAAATCTTAGAAAATAGGGGGTCTATATTTTTTATAGGCAGTAGAAATTTCAAATTGAAGCTACTAGTTCAAATGGGGTATCATATGAAAGGGCTTGATATGCAAAATATATATAATTAATTTTTTCCGACGCATTATTTCTTATTTATAATGAAAAAATATCAAATTTATATTGATCCTACGTATGGAACCCTCGGTGAGCGAGTCCGACTCGCACTTGGCCGGTTTTTTTTCTAATGACAGTACTATAATATGCAGATATAAACGCAGCAAAATATATGACTAATGATTCAATAAAATAAATAGTTAAAGAATATTACATTAAAAAGAGGTCAATACCGAAATGCTAGTAAATAATAAATTTGCAAAACAATAAGAATAATATTTATAAAAAGTGTAAGACGTGTCTAAGTACGCACAAGGGCCCAATGGATAAATAAATAAATATTCCTGGACAAATTACACACGGCCATCTAGTCCCAAACTAAGCAAAGCTTGTACTATGGATACTAGATAACTGATATATAATACTTTAATAGATTTTTTTTGTAAATACATACATATAATACATAGAAAATGCCCAGACCAAGACAAACAGACATGTGCATGCACACAAATATTTGTCTTGTGCGGGGATCGAACCCGCGACCTCGGAGTCAAAGTGGCCATTGCTAACCATTCGACCACCGAGCTCGTCTTACTACTAATACAAATACTTTCATTTCATTCCGTTCCGTTTGGTTCCGTTTCGTTCAGGTTCAATTCGGTTCGTTCCGTTTCGTTCCGATTTGTCCCGTTTCGTTCCGTTTCGTATAATATATAAAGTAAACCGACAGCTTGTGGCGAGCTGTTGGTGAGTAAGGACACCACGGACCTGAGTCTCCAGAGAGTCGGTCAGTACCTTCGTCTCCGGCGTGTCTTCATCGGTCGGAGTGTAAACACAAGAAGGTTCACTCTCTCACTGACTCTCCGCTTTGGCTTGACTTCATTGGCCGTCCAGAGCGGAGTCGTTAGAGCAATTTGCTCCAGGGATGGAAGTGTTGAAGGGCATAACGCCGCTAGTAACTTCAGAGAAAACGCAGCACATATCTCGACACCCCTGAGTCAGACCAGTATTGCCCTTGGACGTTTTCCTGGAATTTCGGGGGCCCATCTAGTGAGTGGCAAGCCACCGCCTGCCGTAAATAAGGAACAATAGAAGCAGTTATGGCGGGCGTCCGTCCCTCTTTTGTAATAGCCCCGTATATAGTTCACCCAGATTTCATCTCCATAGCCCATTTATCTTCCATCACATAAATCAATAATGTCAACGCCTGCAGCAGGTCTCGCTGGTCATGGGTATATCGTTCCATTGATATATCCTGGAGTGGGTCACGGAAGTGTACAACATTACATCAAACTTCTCAGAGGGGCCTCTACGCGTTGGATCCATATTCCCGCGCACGCCTATCAAATGGGCTTGACCCGTGAATCAAAAGAGAGAAATAAATCAATAAATAAATATTTCTGGACAATTTACACAGCGCCATCTAGTCCCAAATTAAGCGCAAAGCTTGTGTTATGGGTACTAGACAACTGATAAATGTACTTAAATACTTTTTTTTTTTCGTAAATACATACTTATAATACATAGAAAAAACCCAGTCCAAGACAAACAGGCATGTTCATGCACGCAAATGTTTGTCTTGTGCGGGAATCGAACCCGCGACCTCGGAGTCAAAGTGGCCATTGCTAACTATTTGACCACCGAAACGAATCGGTTTTTATTCTTTTACAACAATTATTGCAAAACAATGGTTCTTATTGTCATTATAATGGTCAGACGAGAATCAAAGTAGTATTTTCGAAAGTTTCAACTTTATTACAAGAAAGAAATGCATTGGAACAATTTGTTAATTATTTACTACGTCAAGCTGCGCCAATTTTGTTTTATATTTTAAAGATGGTTGGGTTGTTTAAGAAGAAAAAGAGTAAAGCAAGAGGAGGAGGGAAGATAGTATAGAAGAGAGATGGCAGGAAGAATTTAGAACGATTTTTAGTAAGGTTGGAACAGGATCTTATAAGTAGGTGTCATATAGAAAAAAGTTAAGAAAGTAAGATATTATCCGTGTTCGGCCAGCGGACCGCGTCTTCCCGACTGCCGCGTCAACACGCCGCGCTTACACATCTGGCAGCGGTTTGGTAACCACTTGTCTCTGTTGTCAGCCGAGTGTCGGTTCGCCACGAGCATCCACGAGCTACTCGACTTAAGAGTACCTAAGTAGCCTGCATGTAGGCGAAAGGGGAGTAAGACCTACCCCCCTAGCCAAGTGTAATTCGTAGCGTAACGTACGTTAGATAGATCACGTGACATTTAAGAGAATTGACAAATGTCACGTGATCTATCTAACGTTCGTTACGCTACGAATTACACTTGGCTAGAGGGGCTTCTACCAATCCACTTACGTGCTTGGTTGGTTTACTGAGCGCAAGAGCGGTGCGGGTAAAGGTCCTCTCGTCTGGTTGGTTTAATAGACGAGAGACTCGCAATTCTGTGATATAACCGGAAGGTTGGCACATAGGGTCGCATTAGCAGTTAGGTATAGGGTACGTGACTCTGTTGTCAGCATAACGACTTCTCTAAAAAAAGCCCTGATGACCTTGCTCACTTGCAGGAACACGACAAATCCATTATGGCTGCGGTTTTTTGCAAGATGTAGGTACTTCTCCAGAAGGATGCTGACTAAGCTTTCAGGGAGAGATCGCACTTTGCCCCTCCCCCATCAGAAATAACAATAACAAAAGTGGGGCACAGTACGACCTTACGTTGCGTCCTACCTCTCTTTCGCCATAGCTTGGACAGCTAGCCGGCAGGGTGATCACTTGCAGGTGAGGTTGGCTTTAGCTCGAAGGATATTCTGGCATTCTGGAATCAACACATAATCGTCCCACTGTTGGGATACGGGTTTCCCCTAGATCATAGGGATTTAGAGCATACTCCCCCATGCTGCTCAACTGCGGGTTGGCGGAGGCCAGTGTTTTCAAGCCGCCCAAAGGCCACTGACTTGGCTTAACGATTGTCACCTAATGACAAAAACCGGGACCGACGGCTTAACGTGCCCTCCGAAGCACGGAGGAGCTCGAGATGAATAAACCAATCCAAAGACAGGCTATGGTCGACGTTGCTTAACTTGTGTGCTAGATTAGGCTGTCAGCCTAATCTAGCTCACAACGTAAACGTAGCAACACGCGCAACAACGGCATCGAGCTCCTCGAAGGATATTAATGAACACAAATAACAGAACTAAACCATCTCCCTCCGAAACCGTAGATAGTTTCATAGAACTTGGGACATAGGTGTCATAGTTTGGAATAATATAAAGCTACTTACAAATGCACGTGAGTGTAACACTAAGTTTAAAATCATTCAAGATGCAAAATTACATATCGTTGCAAAACCATATGTAACGTTGATCCAAGTCTGGAAACATCCAAGTTGCGAAATACCAGCTATATGTTAAATTCCAAAATCATCAAATCTCAACACATCCATGTTCATTCACAGATTCTCTTTAAATAGATCATCTAATCTCTATATAGATTATGCGTAGCGAACGACGTGCGGCACTTTAGCCAGATATGTGTTGGGGTGCAAGTGGTTTATCAACATCTTTGAACCAAAGCCAACTTCACCTGCACGTGGTGCACCCTGCTGACTGACAAACGAAGCTCTGGCGAAAAGAGAGGTAGGGAGCGTAATTGTAGGGTAGCTTAGACTAGGGAATGTACCTCCACCTCACAGAATACCGCAGCCAAATAACAATTCCCTTGAGGGTTATTGTTTTTGTTTGTTTGTAAAACTTTATTGTATATAAAATATAAGTGCACAATATACAAAAATCAATAAAATGTATACAATGGCGGACTTATCCCAATAGGGATCTCTTCCAGTCAACCATAGAATGCTTGAAAGAGAGTAGTCAATTTTGGGCTTTGGAGCAATATATGCTTACCATCTAAAATCTACAAATAAAACTAAATAACAACTATACACAATACATAACAGTAGACATTCTAGGAATATATGTCAGTGGCAGACTCGTAACATTTTTTCACTTGAAGTTTAAAGGACTCGAGTGACTGGGACTTTCTCACGTTGATCGGCAGAGCATTCCACAGGCGTGCAGCATGAACAGTGAATGATTTTGTGAAACACTGAGAATTATGGTGAGGAATTCGCAAAATTGGATCATTGCTGGCTCGAAGACGGTCATCCATAACCCGAAATTTAAAGCATTCAAAGAGATAAATGGGAGCATTGGGATTAAAAAGGACGTTGTATAGTAGTGAAAGTATGTGAACATTTCTGCGATACCTAATTGGCAACAGGTTAAGCTTTTTACGGTATTCAGAAATATGATCAAACTTCCGTACTCCGAAGATAAATCTGATGCACATATTCTGAATACGCTCTAACTTGTTGAGAAGTTCTTCTGAAGGATCTAAATATGCCACATCCGCGTAATCCAGTAATGGAAGGAGTAGTGAGTTTACCAGCAATGATTTGGTGTGGACAGGAAGGAAATGTTGAAGCCTTTTCAAGGAATGAAGTGACGCAAAAACCTTTCGACTAACTTCGCTGATTTGAGGTGCCCAGGATAAAGTTTGGTCAAAAATTATACCTAAGTTTTTGACAGAAGTGCGATAACTAATGATGCTACCATCAAAAATGACATTCCGATACATCGCATAGGGCAACCTAGAAATATAGTAGGGACTGCCTATAATGATAGCTTGCGATTTCGCAGGATTTATTTTTAATCCATAGTTCTTGGACCACTGGGCTATTGAGAAAAGATCCCTATTAATAGAGCACACTGCACTACTGAAGTCATTGAGCGAAGCAGCCGTATAAATTTGAAGATCATCCGCATATAGATGATAAGAAGAGTGAAGTAGGGAAGAAATACTATTAATAAATATAGAAAAAAGAATAGGTGATAACACTCCCCCCTCAGGCACTCCGGCAAGCAGCGGGCACCATTCCGATTTAGAATCATCAACTTTAACTATTTGACGACGATCATTTAAGTAGGACTTAAACCAAGTTAAAACCAAAGGTGAAGGATTTAGGACACATATTGTGTTCCTGCGAGTGAGTAAGGTCACCAGAAAAGAAGGAGATGCTGCGTTGGCAGCGGGGGTGGCGGCGCGCAAGTGATATTTTATGTTGCGAGCGTTAATACGGTTACGGTAACCGCTTCACATCAGGCGGGCCGTATGCTTGTCTGCCACCCGACGTAGTATAAAAAAAAAGAAAATGTGTCCGTGTCACCATGGGGTCGCACACTTTGTGCAAGTGTTGGGTTGCCAGGTGATGAAAAAACTCCCACAATTTTTTTCTAATATATGTACTCGACAGTACTACCATTTTTATGGTATACAGAGAGTACAGAATATAAAATACAGAGTACAGAAGTAAACCTCATAAGGCTTCATTATTGATAACTGGACTCGCTCGAAGCGCTAAGGCCGTCAAAATGCCGACGCGCGCGTTCAAGCGGTCATCGCCCAGAGAGAATTTTAATTTGTGAGTGACGTCCATAAAACATTTAGAGCAAAAATAACTTTTTTTTTAAATATTATGCCAGAAGCTGTTATATTCGTACATGAATATTGCGCTACTTTAACCGTTTATGCAACGCACGCAACGGAAGCTCTGAAAAGAAATAATTTTGCCCCGTGTTTGCCACATTTTTGACATAATAAATTGATGAACGCCGGCTGCACGCACGATGAAGCATGATCCGCCTTTGCATTGTCACGTTCCGCCTGCACCGATGGTGCAAGCGAGAGCGCGGAACGCTTCTGACGCATCTATCTCTCTTCCAATCCATCGGCCGATGTTTTCTTATGACGTTATCACGTAATATTATTGTCCGTAAACCGACTTTACAGACAACCAATTATTTTTTTGGTGCTCCGCTCCTACAAGTCGTACCATAATATTATAAACCCTATGTGCTATTATAGCCTTCCTCGATAAATGGGGTATCCAACACTAAAATAAGTTTTAAATTCGAACCGTTAGTTCCTGACATTGCTGCGTTGAACCACACAAACAAACACTTCAGCTTTATAATATTTGTATAAATAATATATTTTACCATTCTGACATGCATAACCATTATTGCTGCTTATATTAAATAATTACATTTTGACCCGTGCGTATCTCCCTAATTAACGGAAATCGGTTTTCGGTCAATGTTGATAATTTTAGTCAGAGTAAAATTTAAATTATAATACCATATAGAAAAACAGCCAAAGAAATCAATTTACCTGTGAAATGACATTCCATCTACTCTCTTTCTTTTCTGAGAATATTTTTTGCAATATTTAAAAAGACGACGGCATTTTGGACGGAAAAAAATAAGTATCCGTGACTGCTTTACGATACTTCGCTTCGTTTCGCCTTCACTTTTGAATCCATATTACGGTCGAGGTCTTGCGTTGAGAGTCCTCCATCTAGAGTTCTCATCAAAATCGGTGGTCTCATAATATTTTTTTTAAGTTAGTGGATGTGTACATGTAATATTACATTAAAATCATAAAATTTCATTTGTTAAGTTATTGGTTAAAATTATTATGTTAAATCTGGTTTAAGTTGGTTTTGGATAGGGTTAGACTTATTACTATCAAAAGCTGAGCGAGCGTCGGGAGCGAGTCTCATATACTCATACATTCACTGCTAGAAAAATGTAAGACATATATTTCGACTTTAATATTTAATTTGAATATTAAATTTATTATTATTGAGACGTGGATGTATTGAGCCCTGAATATCCTCCAATTTGAACGTTTTGAGATATAGGTACTTAGCAAATTGGACAACCATATCGACGGTGGAAAGGAAAAACAAAATAAGCGACATTTGTTCAGTAGAGCTGTTTAAAGATTTTACAATTGAAAAAATCATCATAACTTTTTTATTTATTGGTGGATATATTTTTTTTTAATTTTTGAGTTAGTAGGGAAAAAGTAATAAAAAGCCAAAGGTAAAAAATACACAGATGGGTAAAATGAATTATATGCCATCGTCGTAAAAAAGTCAGTTAAGCCAATAAATTAAAACACGCCGATGGTATTTTTAGATCCATCATACGACAATGTTAATAATATATGTCATAAAATTGTAGTTTGAAGGGAGTGAAAATTTAAAATGGGGCCATTTTTACATAAAATGAAACGCCAAAAAGTATCTCCAATTAGACTGTAACCCAAACAGATCGATATAGAATCAAAAACCATATCGAACTGTATATAAAACTGAATTTCGGTCAAAATGGCGTTTCATTTGTTTTTCCTTTCCACCGTCGATGCTATTTTGCAATTGAATGATAAGAGACTAAAAGAGTAAACGAATAGAAGCTAATTTAATACAATAAGTAGTAGAATTTGGTAGTGTCATAAAATTATTAATTAAAGATTATAATAATATAATTACATTTATATGCAGGCGAACCCGCTGATAACGGCAATAGCTGATACTACACAAAATGGAAATGCATATTAAACAGATAACTTATTGGAAATTACTGATTCGCAATTTACATGAGTAATTATGTACATAACCTAATATTGGTTTATTTTTCGTCAATAACTATATTATTGTGTAAACCGTTAATATCATTTTCGACAAATACGAACATTTTGTATATTAATTAGCAAACAATCGAGTTTATTAAACTCACGTTGCGCGTAGGAATTAATAATATTTGACGTTCATTTTCGAGTTATCAATTCAGTAATTTATGATTTTCTCATCAAGTGTTCATAATGTTTAACATTGCATGTGTACGTGGGGCGTAATAAAAGTTTCCGGAATGAATAAGAAAAAAACTACTTCTTCTGGTGATGAAAATCGTTGACCGCGTAATTGGTTCTTAATTTTTGGGTACAGAAAAAAGTCACAAGGTGCCAGGTATGTAGGATGACTGTATGCAGGATGCATACAGATCGTTTTCGTTTGTCTGTCTGGCCGTGTGGGAACTAGCATTGTTGTGGTGCAAGATGATACGGCATTTACGGCGGTTATTTTTACGGAGTTCGTCAATAATTTAATTTTTAAGTCAAGTCGTCTTGCATGGTGCTTCATAGCCAAAAGCAGATTGAAGCCGAGCGATGCTATGTTGAGCTATCAAATTACACTTAAAATCATAGAAAATCATACTACGAAAATTTTCCCGAGTTAAATCCATGTTAATGTAGACACGCAATTTTTAAAATGGCGCCACAATGTAAAAATAATTAAGTTAAAGCGGTTTCCTAAGTAATGTGAAATATTGTCATTCTATGGGGTACTTGTTAAAATTTCTGTATAATATATACTCATAATAACTTTTCAATACATACTTAAAATTTTAGTAAGTGTTCCACAGAACACTTTTAGGACACTATTAATTATTAAAAATTAATGATAGAACCAAGAGCCAAAAATTATTACGGTGAAAGAATGAGACGTTATGTAATTCCTAGACTATGTAATAATATTCCAATATTAACAAATGTTAAAAAAATGAGTAAACCCACCTTGAAAATCAAGTTAAGAAAACACTTTATAAATAAGTTGTAACAAAATGAAATACTATAAATATATTGTCAATAAATATATTAAATAAATAAATATTGTCACACAAATTACACAGCGCCATCTAGCCCCAAAGTAAGCGAAGCTTGTGTTATGGGTACTAGACAACTGATAAACATACGTAAATACACTTTTTTTTTGTAAATACATACTTATGATACACTAGCTGATGCCCGCGACTTCGTTCGCGTGGACTTTATGATTCCGGCATATTAATACAAAAACGAACTACTGCAGATACATAAGAAAATACTTGTTATACGTTAAGTCATTTTTTTTTTATTTAACATTGTAACCATAGTTTAAAAAAAATAAGTGAGTCTTTCCTTCGGGAGCTAATATGAAAAGACCTGAAGCGTTACTAACTCTCGAGAAAGCCACCTAAATTTGTTCATGCGAAAAACAACCAGTCCTAAGCTTGACACCATCGAATTTTAGTGATTTTTTTATTGTCATAGCAAAGCAAGTGGTCATAGACAACTGCGTACGTTTTTGGAGAAGAGTGGTATACACGGAATAAATACAGATTCACCGGCACCACTCCCAGTGAGAATCTCAGCTTCAATTATATTGCGCTGCTAAGCATTGACTTTACTTCAGGAAGGAGATCTTCCCCAATTTTTATAATATTCTTGAAAACTCTTGGGCACGTAAAGTTCTATCTACAGCTTCTAGTGCCTTACTGTTGGCCATTTCGCGTTTATTATTATTATTATTTTGGGGTGTATGTGGTTCATCAACATCTTTGAACCAAAGCCATCTTCACCTGCACGCGGTGCACCCTGCTGACTGACAAACGAAGCTCTAGCGAAAAGAGAGGTAGAGGGCGTAATTGTAAGCTACCCGACTGGGGAATGTACCTCCACCTCACAGAATACCGCAGCCAAATAACAATTCCCTTGAGGGTTGTTGTATTCCGGCGAGTGAGTGAGGTCACCAGCAAGGAAGGAGATGCTGCATTGGCAGCGGGGGTGGCGGCGCGCGAGCATTATTTTATGTTGCCAGCGTTAATATGGCTACTGTAACCGCTTCACATCAGGCGGGACGTATGCTTGTCTGCCACCCGACATAGTATATAAAAAAAAAATATCTCAAACGATTAGACAGCAATCCTGAAACACCTTCGCTTTGTCACAGTTTCGTGTCACAGAGCATGTCGGTGTTTCAGTTCTGTTTAATTCGAGTAGGATACATATTGAACATTGTATTGGCGTCCTTCCACCTAGTAGTAATGTGGCTGCAATACTTGGCGATGCTGCAGGGAGATCTTATTTTGGCGCCTGATTTCAGCGTGGATTGCTCTCGTCAGGTATATTTTTCCAGTCCCTCCTGGAGCATCTAAGAAAAACAGTTTCCCCTTGTTGCTTAAAACACTTTCCACCACCAAATCAAATAAACTCTGATCTTGCTACATAGCGTCCCGCAAATGCACGTATTCTTCTGGTTTGTGCGAATATATACCAATCGTTCCATTTCAATTTTAGCGTACACATCTATAATAAACTGACTAAATAGACCACGTTACCTTTGTAAATAATGTAAAACGATTACGTCTAACTTGTAGCAGGTAATAATAAAACTAGCACCTCGCGGTTTTTTTTAAATACATTCAATATTTTGTTAATATATTTATTGTTATTTTAAGTACCTAACTTTTTTAGTTCTATTTGCTATTATAGCGTGATATTTTTACTTTTTTTTTAAACTATAATTTATTGTAAATACATGTTGTTTATGCAAATAAATTTAACTTTGTTTATACCTCAACAAATAATGCTCACCAGGTTGAACAACTTTTGCTAAGGTGTCATTTTTATATTTCTTATAGTTTACCTAAACCATTATGGTTCTGCATCAGGTGTTTCAAATATTGGAGTTTTATACCTCAACAAAAAATGCTCATCAGCTTGAACAATATTCACTTAGGCGTCATTTTTATATTTCTTATAGTTTACCTAAACCATTATGGTTCTGCATCAGGTATTCCAAATCTTGGATTTTTATACCTCAACAGAAAATGCTCATCAGCTTGAACAATATTCGCTAAGGCGTCATTTTTATATTTCTTATAGTTTACCTGAACCATTATGGTTCTGCATCAGGTGTTCCAAATCTTGGAGTTTTATACCTCAACAGAAAATGCTCATCAGCTTGAACAATATTCGCTAAGGCGTCATTTTTATATTTCTTATAGTTTACCTGAACCATTATGGTTCTGCATCAGGTATTCCAAATCTTGGAGTTTTATACCTCAACAGAAAATGCTCATCAGCTTGAACAATATTCGCTAAGGCGTTATTTTTATATTTCTTATAGTTTACCTGAACCATTATGGTTCTGCATCAGGTATTCCAAATCTTGGATTTTTATACCTCAACAGAAAATGCTCATCAGGTTGAATAACTTTTGCTATGGTGTCATTTTTATATTTCTTATAGTTTAGCTGAACCATTATGGTGCTGCATCAGGTGTTCCACTTTCCAAAATCAATTATACCCTATATGTTGCCCAGGCTTAACAGCTATATAACAAAAAAAGTTTCATTCGAATCCGTCCAGTACTTCCAGAGATTAGCATGTACAAACAGACATACAGACATACAGACAAACATTTTTTTTAATTCTTACTCTATTACTATATCTCCATCGACGCCAATTGTTTTTTTGTAAATATATTCAATGTACAGACACATTATTTTTACTGTTTTATTATATGTATATAGATAGAAGATAGAAAACACCCAGACCAAGACAAACAGACATGTTCATGCACACAAATGTTTGTTCCGTGTGGGAATCGAACCCACGAGCGTTGGTGTCGAAGCCGCGTCATTGACCGCTACGCCACCGAGCTCGTCATGTCAAACTATGAATATTAATTAGATTTTCTTTTGTGTTACATAACTAATATCAAAAGTATGTATCATGATTAATGATAAACGTTAAGTAGTTAGCATACTGTATGTACCTATTATTGTAAAATAGAGCGTCAAAGTTCGCCGATAAACTGTTTAGCAGTTTGGCGAAAAATAGAAATAAGAAAATGTAACTCATTGTGGTTAAATAAATAATAATAATAATAAATAATAATAATAATTAATGAGAACATATTTTATATTATCTAAAAAGATAATATTAGCTATATATATAAAATTCAAAGTCCTGACTGACTGACTGATATATCAACGCACAGCCCAAACCGCATGGTCTAGAGATTCCGAATTTGGCACGTCGGTTCCTTATGACGTCTAGGGGTACACTGAGAAAGGATTTATCAAAATTCATCCCATAAGGGGGTGAAACGGGGGTCCAAAGTTTGTATAAGGAAACGAGATTAGTTGGACTATTTTATCCGAAACTTTACACGAGTACTTCTATAGATAAATGAGTAAACATGTGTTTCAGGATTTTTTAATATTCAACCCCTAAAGGGTTGAAATGGGGTGAAAATGTCTGAAAATCGTCATGAGTAGTGATTTTATAGTTTATCGGGTCGCTGATTACAAAAATAACAACTATTTTCTAATCAAACGTAGCCGGGTCATTATACAGAACAACATTTTTTAAATTACAAAAATAAAAATCAGGATTTTATAGGTTTTATAGATTCATGTCTTGCAAAATATAAATAAATATTATAACCACTGCAGAAAACAAAATTTTAATTGCGTTTAATACGTAAATCTCAGAAAAAACATTTTTTGGTGCTCACAGAACTGGCGCATGTGTTCACTGACATGATGGAACTGATCATTAATTAATAATTAGTATAAAGACATGAGTTTAACATGTGTAACTTAAAAGCTTTATCAGTAATAATTATACCAAGACAAAATAAAACAAAAAAATATTATTTTGAAACAGAAATAAAAAATCAAACATTCTTGTTCACGGCAATGACATTGAACAGGTACGTCATTTCTGTGATATTAAACAAATATATTGTCTGAATCACTGGAGTTATGATCAGATGACCATTCTCATTCTATAGCTATTTTCCTTAGTCCAAAATGAAGACAGGTGATGTTTAAAGGACATTCCAAGAAACTAAGCCACCTGGCTTGAAGAACATTCTGGTGTACTTTTACCCAAATAATTTGGTGCACTTTCATTGTGCCTTCAAAGGGTTTTATATCACTATTCTTTAAAATATTTTCTATTGACTCAATACAATGATCACTTACTGGTATTACTTTAACCGAAGGACAGTTTTTTTTTGTAAACCAGTTATCAAAGTTGGATAGTCTGGTATGTCATCCCCAAAGCCACTCGTCGATCGGCAGCGCTTTTTAAGTAGCCACCTACACAGTCTGAGGCTCTTTTTCCATCGCCACACTCCGAATATTGCCACAAAACAGCGTCAGCACTAAACATTGAATTGGAATATTTGACAGTTACAATTAATTGTTTTATACTCGTATATTGGGTAGTTGACCCATCACCATAAAAAAAGCATTTTTGTTAAATAAGGAACTATACTTTTGATATCATCTAAACAGTATTTTAGTATTTGTTGGCGAGGTGTATAATCTTTTATAGTTTTAAGTAATCCCTTTTCTTTTTTCTTGTGATATCTCTCTCCGTCTTTCCTTTTCACTTCTTCCTGAGCTGTAAAATCTTCTTTGTGTTTTTGTCGACGCATACTAAGCTTTATTTGCTCTCTTCTCCTAGCCTTTCTTTTTTCATCTGACATCTTCTTTCTTGTTTTTGCCATTTTTGTCTGTACCTAATACGAAAAAATAACATGGCCATAACCACAGCAAAACTACACAACCAGTGTATTAGTTTTATTTTGCTATCAGACACAAATAAACAAACAAAACGTCATTTCTGTGAAACCCATCAATTCCGTGAACATGAATGGTTTTTTAGAAAATATTAAATTGTAAGTATAGATTATAAAGGCCAACAATTAATTTAACTGGAAGTAGCCGGTGCACGAGCGTTTTTAAGTCCTAATACTATTTATTTTAAAAGTGCTATCAATTCCGTGAAACCTGTCATTTCTGTGAACAACGAATTCACGGAAGTGATGATCACGAGATTGACGAATCGTTTTTAAAATCAAGCCACATCCTGGTTTTAGAAGTAGCCTAGCTATTTATAACCTCAACCAATATTAGTCCTCATAGCATTAATTATGAGCTATGGTGGCAAATAAAATACGTAATTACTTATCAAAAATCTTCCTTAACCGAATTGATGGAACAAACTTGACAAAAACCGTATATTGCTTATATATTTTTAATAAAACCTCACAGAAATTATCCTTCTCGTTTGTGGACACACATAACTGAACTAACAGTAAAGAGTAGTGTCGCCAGGAAATTAGAGTAATGATTTAGTAGATATTTTTTTTTTTGGGTGAAAATAGCGGTTCACAGAATTGATGTTAATTTTGATAACACCCGTATAACAGCTACAAATATGAATTTATTAAAAGGAAAAAATATATCGATGTGTTTTGATATTCATTGGTATGTCTAGAAACAGATACTATAATTTAATTTTAATAAATTGTATTACGTTATTTTTTTTGTTAGCTTTTTTGACGAAACATGTCTTCCGAACAGTTCACGGAGTATGACAAGAGCCTCTATTTTTCATTTTTTTACGAGTTTATAAATAAGATGTGGTTGAATTTGTTATGTTTTCGATAAATAGGCACAGATATAAACTAAATAGATTAATTACACTGTTGACATAACTTATAATTAATTAAATATGACACAAGAACAGTTTTTCTTGTACTTCGTATAATGACCCAGCCGACGTGACATAAAATCCCCCCTGTGGGGGTGCGATGGGGTGGAAATGTCTTAAATGGGGTGACAAAGTCTGAAAATCGTCATAGGTATTGTTTTTATGATTTATTGGGCCGCTGATTACGAAAATAAACTATTTTCTAATCAAACGTAGTCGGCGTGACATAAAATCCCCCCTGTGTGGATGCGATGGGGTTGAAATGTCATAATATCAATATGGGTGTTGATTCTATGGTTTTCTGGGACGTCAATTACGAAAAGGGCATCGATTAGAAGAAAGTGAAACGGAAAAACCTAAGAAGATGAAACGGAGGTCTAAAATTGTATGGGGAAACGAGATTAGTTGGACTATTTTATCCTAAACTTTACACGAGTACTTCTATTGATAAATGAGTAAACACGGTCGTGTTTGCCCCGAATTCAGTGATATATTATGTTGCGAGCGTTAATACGGTTACGGTAACCGCTGTACATCAGGCGGGCCGTATGCTTGTCTTCCACCCGACGTTGTATAAAAAAAAAAAAAATCACGCGAGCGAAGTCGCGGGCGAAAGCTAGTTATAATAATATAACCTCTTTTGTAAAGTCGAAGATGACAGCATTGAGTATTATTTGAATAATTATAAAAATGTAACTTAATAGATTATACCCCAATGCTTTGGATCGATTCCGGAACGAAAAAATTCGACGGAGAACCAACCAAAGTGCTCGACATAGTTCTCAGAGTCATCAAGTTGAAGTGGCAGTAGGCTGGCTACCTCTGCCGAGTCAGCGATGGCAGATGGGGGAGAAACGTCCTAGAGTGGGGGCCACGTATGGAGAGACGAAGCGTAGGGCGCCCCCTCTCTAGATGGACCGACGTCCTCAAAAAAGTGGCTAGTAGCGGTTGGAAAGCGAACGATCCCACCGAAAGCATTGGAAAAGGCCTATATTCGGCAGTAGGTAGGTAGGTAGTAGATACAGGCTGATAATTAAGATGAAATAATGAACTTAGATTAAGATATCCGCTTCCGCATCCGCTTAAGAAGAATGTATTCTAGAGGCACTATGTCATTTAAATCCGTTTAAAACAGTTCCATTAAAACTTGATGATCCGTTTAAAAGCTCTTGTAGTCGCGAAAGTGGCGTTAATTTGAATAAAAAATCATATCTTAACATTATGGTTGAATTATTTATTATGAGTATTTTACGTCATTAAAAAAATAATTTCTTCTTGACATATTACACAGCGCCATCTAGTCCCAAGCTAAGCAAAGCTTGTACTACGGGTACTAGATAACTGATATATGTACATAAATACATACTACATATAATACATAGAGAATACCCAGACCATGACAAACTGACATGTTCATGCACACAAGTATTTGTCATGTGCGGGGATCGATCCCTCGGAGTCAAAGTGACCATTGCTAGCCACTCGATCACCGGGCTCGTAATTGTACCAGCACATAAAATATTTTGTTTTAGAAAAGCTTTTCGAAAAATGCTACCATCGGCCGTTTTTAATACTTTTCGCTAAACTTCGAAACATTTTGGGTGCTGGTACAATGATATAAAATATGTACTTTATTGTCTTAGTAACAACCTGTATATAGGAATTTCAGATATTCTATCCAAAAGCTAAGATTAGATTTTTTATTCAAAGTAGCGCTCCACTTTCACGGTTTCAAGGTATGGAATTCAGAACGTCACTACCATGCGTACTGAAAACTTATACGCCCCTGTTTTGGGGTAATTACCAATGTAAATAGTGCATAATTCTACCAGAAGTAATGTACATATTGATCGTGTAACCAATACAATAGGAATGACATAAAAGTTAGGTTTACTTAAAGATAGCGATATTGAAAGGATTAAATGAATTATTCAGTGCTAAAGTCGTCGCTCCCGGCTTCGCTCCTTCACAACGCCTTCTGTCAAAGTATCGTTAAAATGCGCATATTTTATTTACTTTTTAACTTTTTGTGGGACAAATCTGATTAAGTTTGAAAATGTGGGAAAAATAAACGTGAGGTTATGTGTAATGTTGTAAACAACATATATACGCTTTCTATTATGGACAAATAAAATAAAATAAATATTACTGGACAATTTACACATCGCCATCTAGTCCCAAATTAAGCGCAATGCTTGTACTATAGGTACTAGACAACTGATAAATGTACTTAAATACATTTTTTTTTATAAATACATACTTATAATACATAGAAAACACCCAGACCAAGACAAACAGACATGTTCATGCACACAAATGTTGGCCTTGTGCGGGGATCGAACCCGCGAGCTCGGAGTCAAAGTGGCCATTGCTAACCATTCGACCACCGGGCTCGTCTACTACAGAACGCCGTCTACAAATTAACATCAGAACGCTATCTATTCTCAAAGCACAACATATAAAAACTTACAATGACTAACAATGCTTTTGAAGTGCCTTGTGTATGTGTGTGTGCGTGTGTGTAAACGTGTGCCACGAAAACGTAATTACTCCAGGGTTGTTACTAAAAGTAATTTAATAATTTACTTTTTATTTAATGTGACTGATACTTGCGCTCAAGTAACTACCTTTATGTACAGTGATAGGTACTCGTATATCCATAAGAATAGTAATATATTACAATACTAGAATTCCGGCTTGGTTTCGTCCGGTTACAAACCTTGTTCACAATTACGAACACGATCGACCCATTTATAAGTAATGCTTCGTCATACACTTCCTCCAAAAACGAAAATGATAAACATATAGATTTTATATAAAATATCGCGTTCGCCATCTTTGATTTCAAAAATGAAAGTTTATTCGTAATGAGCACCTATGGAAAACTCTCATATAGATTTTAGTCAAAAAGTCACGCCACTTAAATATCAAATTCATATTCTGAACTTCTTTTTAACGTCGAAGCCGCTAACCATATTCTGGTTACTAAATATTAAAACAGATTTAGCATCTAAAATTGTTAACTTCAATTTGAACGGTTACCGCTTGAAAATGATTAATTATAACTTTTAAAATGGAGAGTTTTCGGTTTAAAAATTGTTACTATTAGTTATAAATTTACCGGCTTAGGGCTTTAAGCTTTTACTACATTCAAAGGATAGAACTATTATTAATTCATGATTTAAATTGAAATAATGTATTATTATTGTCAATTTAGTAAAATGTCTCAATATGTTTCATATCGTCATTGCATTTCATGCATTGCATTGCATACATGAACTGCAATGACGAAATGCATGCAGCATAGAATAATAATATCATTAATAAAAAAGTAAAACGTGTCTAAGTGCCCACAAGGGCTTAATGACAGAATAATTAATTTCATTTCATTTCAATTATTATTACGTATGTACTCGTATTAGTATGTATTACTTGGGTAATCAGGCTTTGCTTGTCGTTTTAATGAAACGAATTTTCTGAGAATTGAGATCCTTGCGTGATCGATTTTTCACTCTTATATGCTATATTTTATCTGCTATATTGTAAACATCTAAATTTTGCAATGGGTCAAATATGGCACTTGAAAGTCGTACAGCGTACGATGAAAAGTGTTATGTTCGGAGTGTCGCTACTTGATAATCTTTGTAATGGGTATATTCGTAGTAGAACTAGAATTACCTACACAGGCTCATAGGATAAGTTAGCTGAAGTGGCAGTAGGCAAACCACATAGCTTGAAGAGCTGAGGACCGTTGGAACAAGAAAGGTTCTAGAATGGTAACCATTGATTAAACGGGACGAGTACTCACCACAGTTTCCCACCACTGTGTCTTCTGTGTAGCCAGGGTACAGCGGCAACCAAATTAACGAAAACACAATGAACAATAAAGTCCATTGCAGTATTCGTGGTTCGTTTCTAGGGTTCCATGTTGCAGCAAAGGGGTAGCTTCGTTTGCCTACTTATTTAAATAATTTATTTTTAATACTGTTAGTCAATTAAATAAAATAATACACGTTCATAGTATTGCTTACAAAACTTAATACAATAATTACAGTGAGTGTGAATTTATAACAATTATAATTATTTCCTATTATTTTTTAAATGGTGGAGTGGAGGCCGCATGTGGGAAGACGAAGTGTTCCCTCCTCTAGATGGACCGATGACCTCACAAAGCGGCTAGAAATGGCTGGATGGGGAAAGCAGGAGATCGCATTTGATGGAAAGTGTGAAAGGCTTATATCTGAAAGTGAGTAGATACAGGCTAATGATGATGATATTTAAATACTTTGCTAGAATTTCTAGTACTAGAAAATTAATTTTTGAGAGTCATATATGCAGTACCTAATAGTAATCTTCATTAATCCATGGAATATTGCGGCGGATAGTGTCAAGAGTGTCCGTTGTAAGCCGAGTTACGACACTGTAATCCACGAGAACTTTATCTCGCGACCCTTTACGGGATTAACATAAACTTGTTCGACGATTTGTCTTTATTTATCTTTGTATTCCATGCTGATTACTCGATAACGTATACAGACTGTTTGTGCTCTGCTTCCCAGTTGTAGGGTCGTTAACCCGTTGATGTTAATGTACTGTAGTGATGAATATGCATTTGTGAAGTACAATTATGAATTCTCTTGTGTGGCGTAAACATGAATGTATGCAAATGTTACATATTAAGTTTTAATATGGTAACATCTCTGTATTATTATTTTAGCAATGAAGTAATCAGCAATTTTTATAATAGCTGGATTTGATTGTTCGAATATTTTACATTCCTTCAATACAAATCTTCTGGCTCGGCCCCACCAAAGCTGTGTAACTTTTTCGATTTACATAGAAAAGTTATATTTCAATAAAATTCTACATTGAATTGCCAACTGAGATACCCTTAGAGAATTACCCTGTAGCAAACCAAGCAGTGTAACGTTGTTCTACAGAGTAGAGGTGGGGTTAAGTGTTATTTACTTTTAATGTTAGCAATGTTAGCATTTATATTAAAAATATTAATAAAGAAAAAGGAAACTGTTAATTAACATAACATGTTATTTATTCAGAAACGTTCAAATTAACTCTTAACGATATGTTAAAATAAACAAATCATGAGGTTGGATAAAATAACAATCTATGAATTTTACTTCATACTTGAATTGATGGCAGTTATAAATGTAAAATTAACAGAACGTTAAAAATAACAGTATCTTGTCGTATGGTTTAACAGTGTTATATGTTTAAATTAATTAAGATAATAATTTAGTTGTTACTTTTAATAGCCACATCTAACACAGATCATTATAATTTGTCGCATTTTAGCGAAAATAAATACGAGTAATACTGCAATTAATTCTTAACAAATTCAGCCGTCATGTTGTAGCAAGCAGTTGCAAGCGCTACGACTGCTACGCCGTAGCATATTGTGCTTGCAAATACATAGAAAACACAATTACACAACGAATTCACTTGTCATTGTCGTGTAACATAAAATTAATGTGAAGTCGTAACGAGTCATAAATTAGGGACTTAATTACGATTGTTTTAACGACTCGAAGCCAGCATGGAGACGGTTCGGCGACGCGACGTGACGTCATTGTTATCACGGATGATGTATTATGAAGCGACGGGGAACCACTATGCGAGTTCACTATGATAAGATAGCTGAGGGCTAATGATTCGTTGCGAATCAGACGATTGTTGATATTAGTGCAATAAATTCGTTGTATTATATCTCGTATATTATACCATAATTTTTTTTTGATATCCATACTAATATTATAAATGTGAAAGTGTGTTTGTTTGTTTGTCCTCTTTCACGTCGAAAGTAACAAACCGATTGACATGTTTTTTTTTAATAGTTTAAGGCCTGGAGAATGACATAGGTTACTCTTTATCCTGGAAAACGTCTTATTCCCACGGAAAAAATAAAGTTTATTATCATTTGTCCTTCTTTCACGTCAAAAGGAACCTAAGTAGGTACATGATTTTTTTAATGGGGATAGTTTACAGTCTGGTGATTTTTCGGTCTGGAGAGTGACATAGGCAACTTTTTATCCAGGAAAAACATTTTATTCCCACGGGAAAAAATAAAGTTTATAATCATTTGTCCTTCTTTCACGTCGAATGGAACCTAATTGCTAACATGATGTTTTTTAAACAACCAAGCAAACAAAAGTTTTTAGAGCCAAAGCCAGGCTCAGCTGCACTTGATGCACCCTGCCGTGTAGCGAAATAGGCGAAAGAGTGGTAGGGTATAGCGTATTTGTAAACTGGCCGACTGGGAAAGTACCTCCACCTCACCGAATACAGCAGCAAGCAAGAAAAAAATATACACAAATCAATGGCAGCTCCCCTGGACCACGCGGGCGAAGCCGCGAGTAACAGATAGTAATATATATAAAGCCGTGAACATTTTTCATATATCAAAATTGCAAATACTTTGAATCTATAAGAAAGAAATTAAATCTAAGACAAAATATATAAAGGTATAACTAAAGTGTTTTTATTTGTTGCAGCATATAATCTTTAAAAATTTATCAGTCGATAAGAAAAAAGTCTTTTGATGGCACAAATTCTTGAGGAAGATTGGCAATTGAATAAAGCGCAATAGTCAAAACAGCAGATGAAGCCACGGAGCACAACTAGTAAAAATAATACATAAATTCCTAGTAAGAAACACATCAACCTTTTATATCAAACTACGCAATAATTGTGGTATGGTTGCTATCAAAATAAATAGACATGTTCAAGCACACAAAAGCCTTTTGAGGGGTTAAAGAAAGCATTTTACGTACAGTAGGCATTTTCCTTTTAGAGTCTTGTGCGTCAAAAGTATAAAACTTCTACAGATCGGCCGGAATTTTTTTAAATCCTGTACTATAAGTTGTCGACAATCTTTATTCATTCCACTACACTGCAGTACAGGTCTGCCCTCAATCTAAGAGGTTTAAAGCATACTTCACCACGCCGCTCATCTGCAGGTTGGCGAAAGCCAGTGTTTTCAAGCCGCCTAAAGGTCACTGACTTTGATTAACGGCTGTCATCTAATGACAACAGCCGGGACCGACGGCTTAACATACTCTCCGAAGCACCGAGTAGCTCGAGATATATAAACCCATCTATGGACAGGCTGAGGTCGATATTGCTTACGTGTTCGATTAGACGCGCAACGACGCCATCAAGCTCGTATGAGGCAATTAGACATAATTTTCTACACCAAATTCCTTACAAAGACTAACAATTTGCATTTGTTCCGATCCAGGAATTAAACCCGCGACTCATCTAGGGAGGTTCAAGTAGCCATTCATAGCTACAGGAGCTACGAGAAAAAAGCAATGCAATATACAAACCAACCCTCCTCCACTAAACGTATAGGCTAGTGCCTTCTCGCGGCGCTGTTCTTGTGAAATTTAGGAAAGTAATGGATGTTACTTTCCTAAATTCCGTCGTGGCCTTCACTCTAGGACTTTTCTCTCCCATCTACCGTCGTTGACTCGACAGACGTGGCCAGCCCACTGCCGTCGAATTTCTTCGTTCCGGATTCGATTTCTTAGAGAACTCCAAGCATTGCTCTCTCCATCGCTCGCTGTACGACTTTTAGTCTGTGAACCAGCCCAACGGTCAGCGTCCAAGTCCCTAAACCTAATCTGGTCATATATGCTCATAATATATAGAATATATGCAAACGTCTAAAGATTTCATTTCAAAAATATTATTCATTTACATATGTAAGAACTTTCCAGAAGACAATTTCATTCATTACATCATACTTAAACAATAAGATACGATAAATTTATAGCAAGACACTTTTACATACGTGTAAGAGACGGTGATATAACCTCTAATACAATATATAGCAAGGTCTCAAATATACACAAAATTTTCTCTTTACATTAATGATATCAAATTATATTTCTAATTAAAATATTTTTTAATGAAATCCGTTGCACCAACTCACGTATAATGATGACATTATACTCATGGTACGTATTGATACGTGATAATCGGTTTAACTGCGAAATGCAATTTGCGTAATGTGATCGGTTCTATTATCTAGCATTAGTCAGGTAAGCATGGTCTGCAATGGTTAGTCACTGAGAACCTCTCTATCAACATTAAGTAGATAATCACATAATAGCCTATTAGGGTTGACACACATCTGTCAATTACGTAATCGCATTTTTTCAAGCATTTTTTTTTTCTTTTCTCTCAATTAAGAATGTCCATCTGCTAGAGCGAGAAAGATAACGTGAACGTCCCGCGTCGCCGATGCTACCGCACGCGATCGTACTGACGCTGTCTCTGTTTTTTTTTATTAATTTATATATCTTGATTATTTTACTCATTTATGTATTAAATCGAACAGTACACTTATGGTTTTTTGATACCCTACGATTTTTTTTTTACACACGGCCATCTAGTCCCAAACTAAGCAAATCTTGTACCATCGGTACTAGATAACTGATATAATACTTAAATACATTTTTTTAACTAAATACATACATATAATACATAGAAAATACCCAAACCAAGACAAAAAGACATGTTCATGCACACAAATATTTGTCTTCTGCGGGGATCGAACCTTCGGAGTCAAACCGAGAGAGATAAATAATTTTATCAATAAGATTATGAATTCATATTTGCCCCGACTATACGAGCACTTTGCTTATATATATATATCTATATATATAAAAATCAATGCCACTTTTCGTTGTAATTTTATAACTCAAGAACGGGCTCACCTATCCTAACCAAATGTTTAGCGTTTATTCGGACTATTTAGTAGATGGTTTAGGTGAAGTTTGCACAAAATCGGTGGAGCGGTTCTTCATTTATCACATTTTTTGTAACAATTGAATTCAATAAATGGCGGATCATTTTGTTAATGGGGATTTTGCAGTCAAATTGAAACTTTTTTCAGATGGGGATTGTGCTGTCAAATTGAAACTTTTTTCAGTGTTGACAGTACAGGCATGTTGTTATGTCATTCATGCGGTCATTTCATTTTGGACGTGCTTCGACTTTATGTTGCCTGTTCCAGAGTCGGTAGCCGTTTGTTTATTCATGCTCAAAATGGAAAAACAAAAAATTTTGTTTATCCAAATGTTTTGGATTAAATATAAAAATAAATAGCTAGCAATTAATATTTTGTTTTTTTTTTTAATAAATGTATTTGGTGTTCCAATTTTTTTTTTTATTATTTCACTTTATACGTAGCGAAGCACGTACCGGGCCGCTAGTATATATATATATATATATATATATATATATATATATATATATATATATATATATATATATATATATATATATATACGAGTATATATATATTGAAATTGGTAGCAGTTATACGCCAAGTAGCAGTTATACCTCTTTATTATAATTTTAGTGCCCACCCTGCACTTAGAATTATGTTTCTTTAACAATTAACGGACGTTATTATATATTGGACTTCTAAACAACAGTACAGTGCTATCAAAATAAAATTGTACAATCCTCAAAAAAATGTTTCGACTTGATTTTTCGTGCATTTTCTCTGTCCCGAAAATTCTCCTACACGTATATTGGGATTTTTCGATGTAAGGTACGTGAGGGTTCGCCAATTTTATTTATCGTAGGAGGTTAGCGACAAGAGTTTAGCGCTTGACTGGTTACCTCGCGAGTGTGACATGAACAGCATACAGAAATCGACTAGTTTATATATGAAATATGGGTTGTATAAAATTTCTGCTAAACTTAGGTCAACTACATCATTGAAATACCAAGAAGAACGCGGGTTTGGTAGCCATAGTCAAATACGGCTTTTGAAATAGTCTACTGGACAGCGAGTTACAATTATTCATCAATTTCGTAAAATGCACAAAACTAGACCTGTTAATGATTTTTAATTTTAATAACTTACGTCCGACTGATTTTGTAGTCGATCAAAGTTGGATGGGAAAGTCCATTTTAAAAGGATGAAATCATAAAAAACAAATATTTTTTTTATATACGTCGAGTGGTAGACAAGCATACAGCCCGCCTGATGTGAAGCGACTACCGTCGCCATATTAACGCTCGCAACTTGAAAAAACGGGGAACGGTCAATGCAGCAACTCCTTCCTTTCTGGTGACCTCGCTCACTCGCAGGAACACAACAACCCTCAAGGGAATTGTTATTTGGTTGCGGTACTCTGTGAAGTGGAGGTTTCCCAGTTGGGCAGCTTACAAATAAGCTGTACCCTACCTCTCTTTTGCCAGAGCCTATTTTGCAAGTTGGCAGGGTGCACCACGTGCAGATGAGGTTGGCTTTGGCTCTAAAGACCCTTACACGCCAAATATTACCATTGGAGAAACAATAATAAATACTATAACTCTATATTTAACATAGCCGTCGTACAAATTTCTGATTTAACGCATACAAAATATAAACGTACGACGTCGTAAGTTTGAAGCTTTTTACTCGTACACGGAGCGTTTTCAGGAAAGTTTAAAATTGTGATATTCAAGTTATCATATCTTGAGAAGTTTTTATGCTTTCGAAGTAATTCTTTCGCCTATAGTTATAGTATTATGAAGTCTTTACATAACAATGCGAAAAAAATACTTGTCCAGTAGCCTATTATCGCTTAGTTGTAAGTTTTATAGTGAATGCAGTATGGTACAACAGTCTTTTGTTGTACTTGCCACGCATTGATTGCCTGTGGGTTCATGCAAATTGTTATCCACTGTTATTTTTGAAGTGATAACGTCTTATAAATCGATGAACGACGGCTGCACGCACGAAAAAGCATGACTCATTGTCACGTTCCGCCTGAGTCGAGCGTGCAAACGAGAGCGCGGTACAAGTGATAAGAGTCTGGTCTAAGCGTTTGGCATCTATATCTCTTCCACTCCATCGGCCGATGCGTCTGAGCTCATCAATGTTTTCTTATAATGTTATCACGTAAAATTATCGTCCGTAAACTTACTTTAAAGATAACCAATTTTTATTTTATTGTTATCGTTTTATTTTATTGTTAACATTTTATTAAAATTAATTTTACAAAAAAATATTTTGATTTTTTTTAATAAAATGTTTTTAATTTTTCTATATTTTTTTTTTTTTTTTTTTTTTTTTTTTATACCACGTCTGGTGGCAGACAAGCATACGGCCCGCCTGATGTGAAACGGTTACCGTAGCCATATTAACGCTCGCAACATAAAATATCGCTCGCGCGCCGCCACCCCCGCTGCCATCGCAGCATCTCCTTCCTTTCTGGTGACCTCACGCACTCGCAGGAACACAACAGCCGTCAAGGGAACCGTTATTTGGCTGCGGTATTCAGTGAGGTGGAGGTACATTCCCCAGTCGGGTAGCTTACAACTACGCTCCCTACCTCTCTTTTCGCCAGAGCTTCGTTTGTCAGTCAGCAGGGTGCACCGCGTGCAGGTGAAGTTGGCTTTGGTTCAAAGATGTTGATGAACCACTTACACCCCAAAAGTCAATTTTAGAATGCAATGTAGGACATGTGTTGGCCTAGAGTACAGTAATATTATTATTTATTTTGTGAGATCCTGTATTTGTAAACATTTATGTTCTCGGAGACATTTTGCAACTTCATATTTTACTTGAGCTTGTATTATTTCTATTCTTGATTGGATTGCAAAGAGAAACTCCATTATTTTGCATGCCTACATTTTGAAGGCAATTTACAGTTTTTTAGTTAGTGACAAATTACAGTCATTTTAGTCTCCACTACAGGAGCATGACCCTCTCTCGTCCGTCACAGACAGGAGGATTTGGCCTACACTCCCCACGCTGGCCAGACGGGTTGGGGAGGCCTGGTCGATGTTTTATAATGTATTTCCCTTAGTCGCCTTGTACGACATCCACGGGAAGAGACGGAGTGATTCTATTCTAGTCTGCCGGAAACCACACGGCCAAGTGATATACTATAGGCCTAATATTAACAATAACGATTGTAAATGTGGAAATAAAGAATTCCATTTCATTGGCTGCCAACTGCTTGACAAGTAGAATCATAAAAGCCCTTCTTGATTGTTGTTTGTTACAACAGCAAGGAGATTAATGTTGGTATTACTTAAGGCTTTGTGCTGTCCCCCACTTAGTTTCATTCCTACTCTACTCATTAGACTTTTCTGATATTAGTCATATGTTATCCATTGAAGGCAGTCATTGTTGTGATCCGTTTATTGATTTGATGCGTATACATAATACTGCAGCCAAATAACAATACCCTTGAGGGGTTGTTCTGTTCCTGTCAGAAAATGAGGGCACTAGAAAAGAAGGAATTGCAGCTTTGGCAACGAGAGTGGCGGATACTTCATGTTATTAGCGTTCATATGGCTACTGTATCCGCTTCATATCTGGCGGGCTGTATCCTTGTTTACCATCCGACGTAGTATTAAGAAATGTAGTTATGGGTCCCGGTGCTGACGTAGCAGCACTTCACATCTGGTAACTACACTCGTTTGGATTTGGCTGCGGCGTTTTGTAAGGTGGAGGCAATTCCCCAATCAGGAAACACATGTCCTACCTCTCTTTCGCCAGAGCATCTTTCGTTATTCGTCATGGTGCACCACGCGCAGATGAGATTGACTTTAATCTATAATAATGTAAGTAATATGGCAGTAGGTATTATTATTTTGTGTGATGATAGTTAGAACAGACTGTGACATTAATAAAGCTCAAGTCGTGGATTATCAAAGGATAAATTTCATCGCTGGCTTTCATTACAAGTCTCTGGGACAGCATGGCTTTAGTTTTCATCTGTGTAAATTAGAACGATTTATCATGGTATAAAAACACCAAATACGTCCTTTACTGAAAAACATGATTTGAACTTGCCTACGTCATCAGCTTTATTTTATTTGGAATTTGACAGCCAATACCTGGTGGTGATGGTTGGTTCTATTATGCATACTATTACATTATAGTACTTAATCAATGAGTAGTAAGCTAATCGAACCGCAAGTTGAGCAAAGTCAGCCATAACCTGTTCATGGATGGGTTTATTTATCTCGAGCTCCTCCATGCTTCGGAGGGCACATTAAGTCGTCGGTCCTGGCTGTTGTCATTAGATGTCTGTTGTAAAGCCAAGTGGCTTTAGGCGGCTTGAAGATACTGGCCTCCGCCAACCCGCAATAGGCTATTTGACTAACATTTTTTTCGGTTTGATATGTAGGGACGTCTCCATAATATAACCATAGGTGAAAGAATTACTTCGATAGCACAAAAATCTCTCGAGATATGGTAATTTGAAAATCTCAATTTTTAGACTGCCTCAAAACGCTCCATACAAAAGACTAACGAATTATGACGTCACAGGTTTGTATTTTGTATGCATCAAATCAGAAATTTGTACGATAGGTATGTTAAATATTACGTGTATGTGATTAGTATCATAATAAAAGTTATAGCATTTTTTATTGCTTCTCCAATGGAAATATTATTTTTTAATAATTTCATACTTTTAAAATGTACTTTCCCAAACTTTGATCGACGCTAAAAAAAGTCTGACTGAAGATATTAGAATGAAAGTTTGCAGATCTTTATAGTTTTGTGTATTTTACGATATTGTTAAATAATTTATACAATTGTTAAACATTGGAAAATAGCCTATTGTGCAGCTTGGTGGAGTATATTCTAAACCCCGTCGATGGAGGGGACACCCGTATCCCAGCAGTGGGATGAATAAGGCTTGACGACGACTTAGTATGTGACTTAGTATGGGGTGTAAGTAGTTCACTAACATCTTTGAACCAAAGCCAACTTCACCTGCACGTGGTGCACCCTGCTGACTGACAAACGAAGCTCTGGCGAAAAGAGAGGTAGGGAGCGTAATTGTAAGCTGCCCGACTGGGGAATGTACCTCCACCTCACAGAATACCGCAGCCAAATAACAATTCCCTTGAGGGTTGTTGTGTTCCTGCGAGTGAGTGAGGTGACCAGAGAAAGGAAGGAGATGCTGCGTTGGCAGCGGGGGTGGCGGCGCGCGAGCGATTTTTTAATTTGCAAGCGTTAATATGGCTACGGTAACCGCTTCAAATCAGGCGGGCCGTATGCTTGTCTGCCACCCGACGTAGTATAAAAAAAAAAAAAAAAAAAAAAAAAAAAAGTCTATTGCTATTGATCACTGAAAATGTTCGCATTATTGATATATCTATGTTATATATCTCAGATAATCAAGAGACCATAACGAATTTTTGCTTCTAGACAGACTAATGCACATACTTATATCAGATGACAAACAAGTATTCGATCTGGCTTTTGCTGACCAGCCATGGTACACTCCTGCCATTTGACAGTGGTGTGGAATAATATTTTGTAATTCAATTTTAATTTATTTTCTCACGATTTATGTGATTGATAGCTTTACATATTGTTTGAATTTAAGTTCTTTTTACGATGCATGTATTAACACTGATAAGCTTTTTTAGTTAGTTATATTAAGTATATTTATAGATTTACCTAGATAAATTATTAAGGAAAATTAATAATAAGTACAAAGTCTGAAGACTTTGAACACCATTTCAACTTAGTCTGTGATTCTTATTCATCCTATTTGTTTTTGCCTCAGAATACTTAAAAACAAACGCTAAATCGATTTGCCCGCATAAATCAACGTAAAACGAACGCGGTAAAGGCAAATTGACAAGTGAACTGTCGCCTCTTGCCCGATGAGGGTTCGCTCACTCGCTTATGAGAAAATCCGAAGGGCTCAGTTTACATACTTGTGTACCTACACCTTTCACCTTTTCTTTTGTTTGTTATCGATACTGTTGTAACTCTATCTATTGATACATTTTTTACGAAATTATCATTACTCCAACAAAGAAATAAAATATTAAAAATGGTTATTCTTGGAGAAATTCCATCAAAAACATAAATGTAAAAAAGGAGAGCCAAGTTCGATACAAAAATTATGCTTGGCTGTGGGCTTCGCCGCAAAAAGAATGGAGATCTAAATGAGTGCCAAGTTCTATGCAAAATCCAAATATGTATTTATAGGAACAAAATAACATTATGAACAAGTATTAAACTCTATTTCTTTGGTTTATTGGATACCTATAACAATTGCTGTTATTTAAAAAAAAAATGTGTGATCTTAAAGTTGGTGAGATTTGACTTGGCCAGTTTTTATCAGAATTAATATATATATATATATTGCCCATTCATTATCTGCTACTTTTTAATACGCTTCCTGTTTATGCTTAAATTAGCCAAGTCCGAGCGATATGGACTTTTGAGATACAAAGAAACTTTTAAGGTACAAAGAGTTCGAACTAACAAATTTATACCTTAAAATATTATTTCTTATTTTCAAAAGAAATCAGAGAAACGAACCTTGGGCACTGATCTTTGTTATTTTAGTGAGCCGTGGACTATAAAATCACTACCATGCATGTATAAACCAACCGACCCGCTAAATTTTAACCGTGCCTATGTTTATGTATTGCTCGGGAGCGCTTTTATGTAGATTTACTTCTTTTCTGTGTATAATTATGTGGTGCCGTGCGCCGCCGAAGACACACCGTTGGCCGGTTGTTTAGCGCGTATTACAAGTTTTTTGTATGGGGACACCACTTATTTTTTGACTTAACTTTATTTTTATATTTCTGTTAGCAAATATAATAATACGTATATTGGGATAGTTTCAAATATCTGCTTGTAGCGTTGTAACGGTCCCAATGCTACAATTAAAAAAAAAATTATGGGGTCAATTTTTTTTTAAATTTATATTTATACCCTATTTTTTAACTTTTTTTTATTTTTTCCTACGCTTACACACAATTACCGACCTGGATTTCAAATTTCATCCTTCTAGGTCATCTGGAAGTAGGTTAGGTTTAGATACTATAAATCAGTCAGTCAGTGCTAAAATTTACGACTTTTTGACCTTCATATCTTTATAACCGTTTGAGCTAGCTTCATGAAATTTGGGCTTCTAGATGTCCTTGTGGATATAATTAAACACACGTAGTTTTATGTGTTTACGTTAAAGAGGTTTTGACGGAGGATTTTGGAGGGCGGATGACGGAGAGCTTCGAACCCCAGTTCTTGCAACTTGGAGACCGTCTGCTGTGCACTATGAGGTCGCGCGTTGTCGTGCAGGAGCAGCGGAGACGAGCGATTGACCAATACTGGTTGGAGACGTGCCAGCTTCTCCATCATTGTGTTCAGTTCTTCACAGTACACATCTGCAGTAATGCTCACCCCGTTTGGTAAGAAGCTGTGATGAATCACACCGGCGCTAGACCACCAAACAGTGACCATCACTTTTCTAGGGGTAAGTTTTCGTTTAGTGCATTGTTTAGGTGCTGAATTAGGTGCTGGATCCAACCAATCAAACAGAAATCAAACAGAATCCATTTTTCATCGCTGGTAATAATGCGGTTCAAAATTCCTTCATTTGTGTGTCTGTTGAGCAAGGCACGTCTCGACGCGTACTTCGCGTCAAGCTTTTTTACCTTGCCAATTTGCCGCAAATGGACCAATATTGTTTTGACGCTAACGTCGAAAGCTGCTGCTAATTCAGCCGTAGATTGTGTATCAGCTTCCACAATCGCCTTTAATTCGTCATTGTCGACCAAAGTCTTCGGACGACCACGAGGTTCATTTTTCAGGTCGAAATTTCCAGAACGGAAGCGAGCAAACCAATAACAGGTTGTGCGTTGCTTTGTAGTGTTAGCTCCGTAAACGTCGTTGATGTTGCGTGCCGATTGTGCCGCGTTGCTGCCACGACGGTACTCATATTCCTTATTACTCGAATTTTTAACGTATCCATGATGACGAAAAAGATTGAAATGCGATGAAAATGTAACACTAATCAATAAACAAATGACTACTTTTGGAAAAAGAATTCCATGTTTTTAAAATAAAATTAATTTGAAATTAGAATTCTTAGCCAAACAAAAAATATTTTGATTTGAATTGGCCAGTACTGCAGAACGGTAATTTCATAGCTAAAGACCTATTATAATGACAACTCTGTACTTACAACTGTAAGTCATCACGGCTTATCACCAAAACGTATAGGAGATAAGAAAAATGAATATCTCTTTAAAACTTTTGTCTTTCTGTCCGTATGTTTGCATGTGTACGCGCATTACGCAAAAACTTCTGTACGAAGTTGGATGCCGTTTACACATTTAATATCTTGTTATTTTACAAATCTATACGGACGAAGTCGCGGACGGTCGCTTGTAATAAATATTCTAACAATTTCGATTTTCGAATACGAGAGTATTTCGTTAATTCAAGGAAATACGAAGGAAACTCCGTCACCCAGGTACCGTTACTAAATTCCGAGCTTAAATATTGTAGGGTAATCCATGGGCGTATAATTTCTGGGCCCGGAGGCACGAATGCAGTCAACAACTCGTTAAATCTGGCAGCGGATCGGGAATTAAACGGAACTCGCCCCCGATGTAAATTAACCATCTGAGCGAATGTTGCAACGGATGGCAAATGATTTATTCCTGAGCAGTGGTAATAGCTTTTTAATTTCTCCAGTTTGTTCTCGTTGTGGAAAAATGTGATCCCCGATTAACGCTTAGCTGGTTTTGAAAGAAACGAGCACTCATTATAATGTATTGTTTTCAGTTTCAGTATGCCTAGGTTGTGAAGCAAACCTTTTGTGCCGTTTGTTGGCGCCGCCACGCCCCGTCGGGGAGAACACCAAAAAATACGTCACCATCATCGTTATATCAATAGATACAAGTATAATAATGTATTTGCAATTTACAACGCTTAGAAATACCTATGCGTATAATTTTAGGGACGGCAACGCGTGAGTGATGCCTTTGATGTCACAAGCGTCCATAGGCTGCGATGACTGCTTATCATCAGACAGGTCGTATGCTTGTTTGTCACCGTCATATAAAAAAAGACTATTCAAAATAACCGTTTCTTACAAAACACGTAAATGCAATAAGCAACATTTTTCAGCCTTTATAAAACCGATTTGTGTATGAACATAGACGTAAGATAAAGAAAAGAGAATATTATTAAGTTATTATATTATACAATTACTAACAAATTTATGTTTTGATCGGTAACTTCCCCCTTCAACGGCATTATTAGTATTTGACCACTATTTATTTTAATTCAGTGGCAAATAAACCAATTCCGCTGTCAATAAAGCTTCTCCTCTGAAGTATTGAGGACCGCATTTGCAACAATAGCATTAATAAATACTCGGCTGTAATCTTCTGCGTGCTTCTGTAGAGTGAACTTCGCTAGTCGCGACGTTATAGTTTAGTGAAAATAATTAATCTGATTTCAAAAACGACAGAGGTCCTCAAGTCAACTGTAATGTTCAGTGTATGTTACGCATTAGCGCCGTGTTTATGAACCGACAAAAGAATATATTTTGTTTTCGAAAGAGGATGCTCCTATAACATTTTATATAGACGGGTCTTAGGCGGACATCACGGCAGTAAAAAGTATCACCAAAGTGCTTACTGATCGTATATCTTCGTATATCTCTTACTGGAGCAGTATAATTAGTATATTGTCTACAGTCTACAGAAAATCTACAGGAAGGAATTTAATCTATATCTTTTCAATTGTTTTTGATCATCGCTAACGTCTTGCCGCGACGATAAATGGCGCGTGACTGTTTGAACGCCGGGCAATTACCTTGCTTTCTCAGGTTTAGCTTTTTCAAAACACTTGGGCTCCTGCTGGGTTCTAATTTAGGATATTACGACGGTCATGGTATCCTAAGATATTCGATTATAAGGTAAAAACTGTGAAATAAAAACCCTTTAAATAAATCCGAATTAATTGAAGTCAACGTGTATTCGTATTGATGTTTAATCATACATGTATCATTTTTAATGAAATCATCATCATAATCGGCAGATATAAAAGTGTTATGTTATCTAATCTATACTATTACTAATAATATAAAGAGGTAAAGTTTGTGAGTTTGATGGGGGTAACCTCTGGATGTACTACCGATTTTAATTTTTTTTTAGCATTGGAAAGCCAGATTATTTGTGAGTGTCATAGGTATATATATATTAACCCGAAAAATGAAAAGACTTTTTCGTAAACGCGGGCGAAGCCGCGGGTGGAAGCTAGTATTATTTATTTTCGTTGTATACCGATGGATTACATGAGAACGTGTTATGTTTTTTTTACTCTCGAAGAACTCAATTACCTATAATATAACTATAGCAAAATAACAATTCCCTGGAGTGTTGTTGTGTTCTTGCGAGTGAGTATGGTCACGAGAAAGAAAGGAAGGAGTATAGGCTGGCAACGGATCGGTGACCCATTGGTGTTGCTGATCTCCATGGGTGGTGGTGATTGCTTCCCATTAGGTGACTCACATGCTCGTTTGCCCTTCTCATATAAAATATATGAGATATATAAAAAACGGTTAAAAGTAGTTGAATTATCTCATTTGATCGCCAATAATAACATAACAAGAAAGGTTTTGAAGAATATGGGGCAATAGATAATTTCCTCGCTGAACGGATTTTTAATATAGCATTATACATGAAAGTCTATTTGATACATTCATAAAACAAAATAAAACTCAAACATCTTACCTAACTAAGTATCTTAATTAAGCCTTGTTACTCGCATAATTGGCTTGTAAAGAAACCAAATTATGGTTTAACAATATTTGTACATATTACGTTTATATAACCCGCCCGATATAACCATAGACAATACGTAGTCGAAATATATCATTTTGGACACGAATTTATGAAAATAAAATGATATAATATTTGTGAAACATTGCCCCGTCCATGTTTCTCATAATGTTATTATTCTTTTTTTCCAAACAGTTTTAGCAACGTCTTGTATTTTTTATAAGGAAAATTATTTCCAGTTGGGCAAAGAATAATGCCTCGGGCTTTGGCGTACCAAGGGACCGACGATTCAATCTAAATTTGTCGTTGAAGTAGTTATTTGTTTTGCTATATTTCCGCTGAACGTAATTACAGTTGTTTCGTTTTACATAACTCAATAACAAATTAAATTGTCGTTTCCCTTCGTCAGTAGGCACATAATATATTTCTTGGAACCATTATTTGCATAGTTATGCTACGCCACATGTCGCCAAGTGAACGAATGCTTATAGTTATAGAATTGAATGGAATACCAACACAACCACATATGATACTTGTCACATATCGTTATGTGAAGGCATGCTTATTGAGTTAGAATTAAATGGCGGTATGACAACATCTCGTGACATGTCGTCGTCTGAATGCCTTCACATGACGACATTATAGAGTTGTTGTAATGATAATAGATAAAGACCTAATAATATAATCGTAATACTCTCCACATATCGCCGTGTGAAGGCATGCTTATAGAGTTGATATAGAAATTAGAATCGAATGACATAACAATAACATCATTGTAATAAACTCGATAGAGCTGGTAGCACTGCCTTAATGTTGAATTATGTGACTTAACCAGATTCGTTGGCACCCCAGGGACTTGCCGTTTGACACCTCATTTATCTTATTACGGCCTAGTCTAGACTTTTTATTACGATTGAGCGCACTAGTCACAATGCCTTGACCTTTATTACGAAAACAATGAGGTCTAATATGTTCGGGAGCGACGGATTGAGACGTAATCTTGTAAACGTTGACTTCACTTCGCTTTTATGAAAATGTACAGTCAGTAAAAGAAATACTCGGCCACGTATTATAAATCAAGTTTACTAACATCTCATAAGAGAGGCCATACACATAATATGACCGAAGCGAAGCCATGAAAGCGAGTCTCTTCTAACATCATTGATGTAATTCTGTTGCGTGGCCGACTTCTCATTCATGTTAAGAATTTCGCCCGCAACTTTTAGCTTTTGTCGTAAGCACTATAGGAAGTAATAAACTGAAGGATGATTTCTGTGAGTGAGGTCACTCGGAAAGTGGCTGCGCTGACAACGGGGGTGACTACGCACAAATGGTATTTGAAAACGCGTATATTTTATGGTAACTGCTTCACATCACAAAGACCATATACTTGTCTGGCACCCACTAGGATATAACAAAAAATTGGTGTGATCATCTCACCTCATTAGGCATGTATATATATATGATGGCGGATTCCATAGTTTTGTCTTTGGAATATCAGTATGAATTATTTTCAATTGTAATTTAAATAATATTAGTTTTAGTAGGTGGACACCCTATTATATTACACTCATACAATTTTCATTCATCTGACAGCCCTGATCGCCGACAACGTATTTTTCACATCTTTCGTCTTTTATATCCTTTTTTGGTGAGATCAGAGGGTGTGTCTGTACCTGACGATTGACCATACCCTGCGGTTTAACGAATGCGCTAAAAATTAGTTCTATATTTGTTCTATCGACATACACTTAAGACGTAATTTGTTCAGTTTCAGTATTTATAAAAAAATAACTTCAACTGTAATGGTTATGGTTGTCTTTTGATTTTTTTGTTGAAACAATACTGAAATATAGAGACAGACGTCTTCCACCGCCTCAAGCAAATCCTAGAGTGATTTGAAGAGCCTATGACCGTCTCTCAAACAACAGACAAATTCTGCCTCGTATTGAGAAATGATTTATATTGAAGAAGAAATCTTACAACGAGATGTATGTTTGTAACTATTACAAATCGACTAAACAACATTAATATAACATCATATTGTTGGGAATGTCGTTCTTCATTTGCCACCCGGAATATATAAGGTCCTAACCTTTTAATTGACAATACTATATGGTTGGCATCTATAGCTTGTATACATCGTATTGTGAATGAAATTTTGCATAAATAAAAATGTTTTTAAAATGATATTATTTTTCTGTATACCAAGAAAAAATATTCTAACTTGCTCCCTTACGCATTTACCATCACGCGTAAGAATGAAATTGTATTAATGACTAGTTAGGTACGACGATACGTATACGACCAAGTACTGCCACATATGACAGCTACGGTGACGCGTGCGAGCGTTGAACTCTGTTTTTCCCTCTCTTTTTAACTTTTTTATACCACGTCGCGTGGCAGACGAGTATACAGTCCGCCTGATGTGAAGTAGTTATCTTAGAGTGGGTCCAGTGCTGCAGCACCGGTGACACGTCGACCCTCATGGATCTTTTGTGTTCTCCCTAATCCTTTAGTCACTCTCCCCTGCTTGTCTGGAGACATGTTCCATGTGAAGTAGTTACCGTGGTCGTATTAACGGTCGCGACGGTAACAACGCTCGCGCGCCCGCGCCAACCCCGCTACCAACGCAGCAACTCCTTTCATTTTTGTGACCTCACTCACTCGCTGGAACACAAGACCCTCAATGGAATTGTAAATTAGCTGCGATGTTCTGTGATGTAGAGGTATTCCCCACTCAGGCAACTTACAAATACGTTTTACCCTACCTCTCTTTCGCCAGAGTCTCTTTCGCTAGTCGGCAGGATGCACCACGTGCAGGCTTTGGATCTAAAGATCGCGGTAAGCCAAACATACCCCTTTACTTTTTTATAGGGCCGCAAGACTCATTGTTGCAAAAGATTCAAAAGAAACATTCAATAACATTAAAATCATAATAACAACTTTGTCAAAAAATTAGTTAGGTACCTAAAATTTCATCTAAACTCAATCGCGCCGTATTTAAATAAAAGAAGTCATCGCCCATATACGAGTTGACGGCATAGGTATGTAGCTAGCTTTCTAACTTCCGTACATACCCCAATAAGTAAAGTAGAGGGCCAGCCGTAACGGCCGATAAATAAATAAATAAATAAATAATAAATAAATAAACATTGTCAGACAAACTACACAGCGCCATCTAGCCCCAAAGTAAGCGAAGCTTGTGTTATGGGTACTAGACAACTGATAAACATACGTAAATACATTTTTTTTTTTGTAAATACATACTTATGATACATAGAAAACAGCCTGACTAAGACAAACAGACATGTTCATGCACACAAATGTTTGTCCTATGTCGGAATCGAACCCACGAGCGTTGGTGTCGAAGCCGCGTTATTGACCACTACGCCACCGAGCTCGTCAAATCTGTTGATTTCTCGGAAGTCGATGTCTGTTGATTTCTCGGAAGCACAAGGTCATCGCCCTCACAGCTGTCTTTCATAAGCGAACGGCCATTAGTATCATTATTATCAATGCACTACCAATTACCTACTAGGGTTAAAGCTGATCTTTAGTGCACGTGGTGCAGCCAGCTGATAAACAGACGCGGTTTTGGCAAGATGTAGGGTATATCGAGACCAACGGTACAGTATTTATTTTTTCTTTCGATCTAATGAGGTCTCAATTCAATAGCGTAGATTGAAATGTCGAGAACTCGCAATCGCAGCTGATATGTAGATACGTCAGAGGTACTTGCCATCGGATGCTGACTAAAAAAGTCCAATATTTCCTCCTCAAGACAGCAGGATATCGAGTCCTACCAGCGTCCACCGCAGGTTGGTCGAACCGTCCATGTTCTCGGAAGGGTAAACAGCTGTGAGAATCGTGTTCCTGCTGACACGTGTTCCGAGCCTTCGCTCTAGTAGATTCTACGCTTGCAGAACAATCTCCCCACTATCACTTCACTATCACGGTACGCAATTACCATTGCCAGGTATTCCTGGTTGGTGTAACATCGGTTTGGCATGGCAAATTTGAACAAATCACACTAAAACTAAAACGTACGAGCAAGAGCACTACGTTGTCGGGCGGTAGCGGCGCCGGCCGGTAATGCAGAAAACACGCGTGCGCTCACAAACTCAGTTTAGCGGCGACTGATTGTCTTGTCTTTCGCCGTTCGCGCAGCGCGAAAGTATGAATGGTAGGTAGACTGCACATGCGCACTTGATACTACCAACATTTGCACTGGTATGAACTCGTGAACAAGGACGGTTTTATGTAAAGATAAAAAAGAACATTTTAAACATGTTTTAATGATAAATAAATTTTGTTATACAAACACTTTTCTTCACTAAAGCGTTCAGTATATGGTATTTATTTGATTAAAATGATAATTTATTTTTTCTTAAAATAAAAAAAATAATAATTGCTAGCCGTGAAATTCCATTAGTAATGTGATGTATTTAAGCAATACGCATCCTCAATTCAGTATTGTCAACTAATAAGTTAGGACCTTATATATATGTATAGGTAAATGGAAGATCTACTCACTTTATAGCTTAGAAGTCATAAATATTGGCCTTACTTAATTATTGGAAATATAGTAAAAGGCAGCCTGAGACTTATATAGCTGGGAGCGACCTCTAGTCCTTTCAGCTGGCATAAAGCCTCCTTCCTCTATCTTGCACACAATGAACTACTGACTGCTAGTTAATGATCTCTGCAGATGAAACGCGGAAGATATTCAATTCTTATTTCATTTGGATGTACTTATAAATATGTATTACATATAGCTAGGGACGACTTTATGCAGCAGATTTACAAATTAGTATTCCCTGTGGTCGCATTTCGACCATTTTTACCTAAATGCCAAGATAAGGTTATATTTTGCGAGCGTATATATGAGCGTATTGTTTGTCACACTGCGCTCTAGCGGTTAAAAAACCGTTAAATATGAATAAGTTGTCATCAGGTTCGACTCAGTTGTGGGATCACTCCATGAGGGTAATAATAAATCTATTTCAATATAGTTTCCGCAAAAAATATATTAAAAATGACTCAGTACCTAATTAATATAATATCTTGAATGATGATTAGATTCAAATGTTTATGTTCATATGCCAATAAGGCGAATCATGGTTGTTCCTACTGTTGTATTCATATTTAACACCAATGTATTATTACCCATGTTTAAGAACTAATAAATGAATTATGAATTATGAAAATAAAAGTAACGACACAAAAATATTTTTCTAACACCGTAGGCTTTTTTGGTATATTTAATAATAACTAGTTTTAAAGCACAGTATTTTTCTAAAACAAATATGACTCATTTCCTTTTAAAAAATGTATGCTTGCGGAGGCTGTCAGATTGTCTTATCTAATATATAAAATTTTCGTGTCACAGTGTTAGTTACCATACTCCTCCGAAATGGCTTGACTGATTTTGATGAAATTTTATATGTATATTCAGTAGGTCTGAGAATAGGTTCTTATCTATTTTTTATGGCAAAACATACATAAAGGTATACACCGTGTAATACTCATTGTAATAATATCAAATCGATCCATAACTTCTTTTTGATGTGAAAGAGAATAACCAAATGATTAGAATAAACACGGCTTACTTATCATATTGCCACTTTCTCATTTTCACTCAAATACACTCGCACATGTTGGCCCCGACCTTGGATCCATTCCAAAGAGAATACAATAAATCACTACGTTTTACGAACCAAACCGTTGAAATGAATGAACGAATGAATAAATTTTTATGACTGTAGCCACATACGTGTTAGTAACAATGTCCTAAATAATGTTTAGTCTTAGAATACAATTTATTGGAAAAGATGGAGCTCTAAATTTGCGTGAATAACTCGGTAGTTCTTGGAAGCGTCTCCACGTCTTCGCAACATAATGAGCTTGCGCATTACTGCTGAAAACCATCCACTCGTGTAAGTGCAAACATGCCTGCAATGCTATTGTATCGTAGGTAGACTGTTGGTCTGTGCGTCCTATTATGAACCCGAAACGCGTCATTATAATAGTACTCTATAACATAGAGTACTATTATAATTTTATTAATGGCACGCAGCATCTCACAAGTCGCATGTGAATGTCAATAATTTGTAACAATATTGAGCATCCCTGCATTTCTTTTTATATTAAAAATGGCCAAATAAATTATATTATTTACTGAAACTAGTTATTTTTATTTTATGTTTATGAACCCGTTTAATTTAGCTAATTTACTATGTTATAATTAGTTAATGAGGATTCAAAAATTCAGACTCCTCATTAACTAATTATAACATCTCTCTGCTTCTGAAATAATTAACCATTTATGTACATACGTTTTAAATTATTGTTAGATTTATATGGTGATAATGATGATGATAATGATGGTGCCATAATGAGAAACTTCTCGCTTGTTTATTTTATGCAAGAGGAGGGCAAACGAGCATGTGGGTCACCTGATAGAAAGCAACCACCATTGCCCATGGAGATTAGCAACACCAAGTCGCTGATCCGTTGTCAGCCTCTTTCCTTTCTTTCTTTCTGGTGACCTCACTCACTTGTAGAAACACAACAACCGTCAAGGGAATTGCTATTTGGCTGCGGTATTCTGTGAGGTTGAGGTACTTCCCCAGTTGGGCAGCTTAAACATACGCTATGCCCTACCTCTCTTTTCGTCAGAGCCTCGTTTATCAGTCAGTAGGGTGAACTACGTGCAGGTGACGTTGGCTTTGGTTCAAAGATGTTGATGAACTACTTACACCCAAATTGTTAACGAAGAGTTACGAGAACTTATATTTTAAAGATTTTTGTTATATTATATAATCATACTAAGACTAACTTTTGCCAACAAGTCAATCCAAGCCAAGATGATTAACTCTCGTAATTTTAAGTAGCAGTGGGCCTGCCACTTCGGCTAGATTTTGAGAGCTATGTCTACAACTTTGGTTCTTCGACGGATTTCCTCGTTCCGGATTCGATCCGTGAGAAAACGGGCATAACTGTGCGACTATTAGATCTAATAAAATACAATAGAATCATATATAATCATATATAATCATATAATATATATTTCTTGTAAATGAGGTTGGACCTGCGTCTAGTTTCTTATATTTTGATGTCCTGATAATTATCATAATTTGTAAAAGGGCAAAAGATCGGATAAAAGCCGGCCCAAGTGATAACTCGAATTCATTTTATATTTTGACTACTGAAATATAATTATTTCAGTAGTCAACACAATTATAATTTGGGAACGATGCCACACGGGCCAAACTTTTTACATTTATTTTAGTTTTATTTAGTTTTAGGTAATTTAGTTTTATAGTTGTGTTTTATGTATTAAATAAATATTTCTGGACTTTACACAGCGCCATCTAGTCCCAAATTAAGAGCAAAGCTTGTGTTATGGATACTAGACAATTTTACTGATAAATGTACTTATATACATAGAAACGCCCAGACCAAGACAAACAGACATATTCATGCACACAAATGTTTGCCTTGTGCGGGGATCGAACCCGCAACCTCCTCGTAGTCAAAGTGGCCATTGCTAACCATTCGACCACCGAGCTCGTCATATACAGCTTCTATTTTTTAAGTAAGTAAACATACATACTATCCTTCTCCTGAGGGTCGTGACTCCCACGCAGAAACATCTTCCTTCTAACAATTTTTCTCCAACTATTGCGATCTTTCGCGACGTGGAGGGCACTGTGGAGATTTGAGTCCAGAGATGTGCGGATCTGGTCAGACGATCTCATCGGGCTATGTTTATTGTATGTTTTCATAAGTAAAAAAATTGTTATCCTAGCCGATGAATATGTCGCAACTGGTAATTTTTTTCTCCGTCTACGATAGATATCTTTAGTATAGGTTTTTATCTTATAGTGGCTCCAGTGCTGCAGCACGGTGACACGTCGATCCTCATGGATCTTTTGTGTTCTCCTTAACCCTTTAGTCACTCTCCCCTGCCTGTCTGGAGACATGTTCCGTGTACTTCAGTATGCCGCTTATAGGGAAGAGCATGTAGTCCCCCAGGTCGGGTATTCCTTTCCTAGGATTTCCATTCGTTTGCCCGTCGTCCTTTAACGATGGATCAATCGTATGTATGAAAATAAGTCAGTAAAAGCTATTAGTGATGCCATTGATTGCTTATAGATTTTTAGCAATACAAAATTAAATAAATATTTACATAGTAAACATCGGACGCGCAGCATGCGCCACCACGGCGAAATTTTATTTTTTTTCGAAATCCCGAATTGATATCGGTAAACCAAGGTCACTTTACATACATACATACTACTTTTTGATGCTCTACACGAATCCGAAGTCAGAATTTCGAAATTTTGAGTTTCATGTAGACGGACGGACAGACAGAACGACTTTTTTTCGGAAAACCAAGGTCACTTTACATTACTACTTTTTGATGCTCTACACGAATCCGAAGTCAGAATTTCGAAATTTTGAGTTTCATGGCAACGGACTGACAGAACGACCGGACGATTTCATAAGCTCAATGAATTTCTCTGAAAATATGCATATGCATAACATTACTCATCGTTTCTTGTAGAGATTTTCTTTACATACAGAATCCATGATCATTAGTAAGTCGCAGGGCCTCGAGTGATATGTCACTGTCACAACCGCGCCATGCAGTATTATTATGTTTACACTTCTGATAATATCACGCATAATGTATGGCAGCATATCATTTTCAAGAAGTGTCGTACTTCTGAAAGTGTCTGTCTACTATGTCCTAGACTATTAAAGATGCAATTATTAGTATAACGACTGTATAAAAAGTACATTATAGTACTAAATGTTGATGCTGTTGATTGTTGGCACTTGGTGGAACATTATTAACAAATAGTTTATTAGTAAAACACCTGTACTGTTCCACTTACTTTTTTTGTATAAATTATATTATATAAATAAAGTAGAACAGTACAAGTGCTTTATTAACAACAAATTGCAAATGTTACAAATCATGGTTGAAAAAACAGGTTGGCAATTTTTTTTTATTCCGTAACGAATTTTTTATTCTTAAGTATATAATACAATAAAATGCTTCCATTGAGCATACAGAATTAGTGACGTCTTATCTTTCAGTACAATTTTCACCTAAAATAGCCAAAAAGAAACACAAAAGTTATGTAAACACATGGCACGGTGAAAACAGATTATAAATATGAAAATGAAAATTATAATATAAGGTGTGTACAACTGCAATACAAATTTGCAATGAATTTCGGCTCACCCAAAGAAGGTGATGTATTTACATAACTTTTTGCGTGTGCCTTTAATACAAATACACAATCTGTATATGTATATGTTATGACGATTTCAATAGTGATTTATGAAAATTCAATGTTTGTGAAAAAAAAAACAAAAAAAAAACATTATTTCAACTGTAAATCTAAAAAGCCTTAATGGCATAAAGGTAATAAATATACAAATCTAAATATCTAGGGGCACTTAACTGTATTTTTTTTATAAACCAACTTTAGACTTTTATGTAGCGCAATCAGTAGATTCCTAATTACATACTTCAACTTTCAATTACTTCGCAGATATAAGTTTTTAATTGCTTCATGACCAATATTATCGTGATATTGACAGACATTGTTGTTAAAATCCGTAAAATTTGGTTTAAGATTTTGTTTTGTATATAATAAAATCATAATATTAACGACAATAATTATTTATACCTATTTCGAACGTTGTTTACACAATTTAAAGTCTAAACTGGCACTTAACCGTGGCCATATTTGAGTTTTAACATATAATAGATCGCTGGGATAGCGGAGATCTATTTAATAATCTCTCGTCCGTCACAGACAGGAGGATTTGGCCTACACTCCCCACGCTGGCCAGACGGGTTGGGGAGGCCTGATCGATGTTTACCAATGTATTTCCCTTAGTCGCCTTGTACGACATCCACGGGAAGAGACGGAGTGATTCTATTCTAGTCCGCCGGAATCCTCCTGTCTGTGACGGACGAGAGAGGGTCGTGCTCCTGTAGTGGAGACTAAAATGACCTGATGCTGATGATTTAATAATCTACTAGCTGACCCTAGTCTGGGTGAGAGTGAAGAAGAAGAAACAACAGTATTAAGGAGTTTACTTACAGTGTATTGCTTAAGAAACCCTTTAATTTATTACCCGTATCATATGAAATTAAATGAAATTATTTATTCAGTCATTGGGCCCTTGTGAGCACTTAGACACGTCTTACACATTTTCATTAATAATACTCTTATTTTTGTCATTATTTTTATTTAATAGCATTTTGGTATTGAACATTGGCGAAGAAGAAATGCTTGAAAGAAACTTCCAATATGGGTCATTGGGAACCCATATCAAATTGGAAATTATAAATTGCCAATTTACGGCAGCTGTTATATTAGATTTAAAATTGAAGCATCTAAATAATCAGACTTTGTCATGAGAACCAAACGTGTCTGCTAAATTTCAGCTCAATCGGGTATTGGGAAGTCGGTCTAATTTAACTTACAAGATTTGACTACAGACATCGCGATAAAATTAAATAAAAGCTTATAATTTAAATATCTATATTAATAAAAGGCTTTGTCCTCACTGACTGTCTCACTAATCAACGCACAGCCCAAACCGCTGGGTCTAGAGATTCCAAATTTGGCAAATTGGTTCCTTATGACGTCTAGGGCTGCACTAAGAAAGGATTTTTCAAAATTCATCCCCTAAGGGGGTGAAACGGGGGTCCAAAGTTTGTATGGGGAAACAAGATTAGTTGGACTATTTTATCCGAAACTTTACACGAGTACTTCTATAGATAAATGAGTAAACACGTGTTTCAGGATTTTTCAAAATTCCTCCCCCTAAACGGGTAAAATGCAGTGAAAAAGTCTGAAAATCGTCATGGGTATTGTTTTTATGGTTTATTGGGTCGCTGATTACGAAAACAACAACTATTTTATAATCAAACATAGCCGACGTGACATAAAATCACCCCTATGGGGGTGCGATGGGGTTGAAAGGTCATAATATCAATATGGGTGTTGATTCTATGGTTTTCTGGGACGTCAATTATGAAAATGGCATCGATTTGAAAATATAACATAGGAGACACGAAATTACTTAAAAAGATGTTTCAAATTTTACCCCTAAGAGGATGAAACTGAGGTCAAAAGTTTGTGTAGGGTAACGAAATTAGTTGGACTATTTTATCCTAAACTTTACACGAGTACTTCTATAGATAAATTAGTAAACACGTGTGTCAGGATTTTTCAAAATTCAACCCAAAAAAAAGGAGTAAAATGGGCTCAAAAAAGTCTGAAAATCATCAAGGATATTATTGTTTTTATATTTTATCGGGTCGGTGGTTATGAAAACAACAACGATTTTAAAATTCAACGTGGCTAACGTGACCATCATCATGTATTTTTTTAAACTTTGATTTATCCTTTAAGCTAATGGAATAAGACTTGTGTGTTGCCTGAAGTGTTATCCTAATAGGTTTTTAAATTTGTATTTGGCGTCAATCAGTGCTTATACGATCGAGGGCGGCCGGCGTGGCGCGGCGAGGGCGGGACGGGTGTAATAGTTATCTGGAAAGTTCTTGCATCCGTATTTAGTGCTACATGAAGGTGGTTGCGTTGCGTGTTAGACTTGACTAACTTGCGTGTTAATCGCAATGCGCAAATTTCACGCGAGTGAAGCCGCGGGCAAAAGCTAAATAGTAAAATATTTTGTCCTCATTGACTGACTGGCTGACTCATTAACCCGTAAGAGGTTGAAAAAAAAACCCTCTTTTTGGAAATCGATTCACGTACGATTTTGAATTATACTTGTGGAAGGTGTGATGATGCCTCTTACCATTACAGCTGTGGAAGGTGATTTAGCTGGCCTGTTCCGCTCCATCTCCTACCACTTGCATGGAACCATTGTTTACGTATTAAACAACTGGAACGATGAGTTGTTGAGTGAGGACAGTAAGGGATGCGCTCTTGAGGAATCTCTCTTTATACCCCGCATTCCCATTATTCCATCAGACCACTCTGTTCAATTTAAGAGACTTCAATTTCCCAGAAAGATGTTTCGCTATGACCATTAACAAAGCTCAGGGGCAGCCTCTAAAGGTCGCTGGGGTTGACTTGAGACAGGACTGCTTCTCTCATGATCAGTTGTATGTAGCTTGCTCAGGAGTAATTTCTCCTGGAAGCCTTGCAATTTTGGCTCCTGGTGCGAATGCCAAAAATATTGTTTACAGGGTCGTCTTAACCTAAATGGTGTATGTTTGTAATAATGGTCAATACGAAACAGTCCTTTATGGGGAGACAATGAAATATCTGGAATTTTAACAAAAATAGATGCAAATCAGGAGTGTTCCCGTAGCGAAGCACCGGTACTTTGCTAGTAAATAAATAAATATTCTTGAACGAATTATACACCTAGTTCCAAACTAAGCAAAGCTGGTACCATGGGTATCAGATAACTGATATTATCATCATCATCATCATCAGGTCATTTTAGTCTCCACTACAGGAGCACGACCCTCTCTCGTCTGTCACAGACAGGAGGACTTGGCCTACACTCCCCACGCTGGCCAGACGGGTTGGGGAGGCAACTGATATTATACTTAAATACATTTTTTTTTGTAAATACATACATATAATACATACAAACACCCAGACCAAGTCAAATAGAAATGTTCATGCACACAATAACGAGATTTGTCTTGTGCAGGGTGCGAATTCGCGACCCGGAAGTCAAAGTGGGCATGGTAAGCCATTCGGCGACCGGGGTCGTCAATTTTACAAATTTAAATAAAACTAAATCTCCTCTCCTCTCCTCTCAGATACTCTAAGGTTGGCTGGAAGAGATCCTGTGAGGGATAAGTCGACGGACTTATCCCTCGCAGGGATCTCTTCCAGCCTTTAACTTACTATGTCGTAAAATTATTTTATGTACAATAAAGATATTACAAACAAACAAACAAACTAAATTGATTCATTATATTGACATTTTAAATCAGTCATTATTAACAACTTATGAACCTTTTATCCATTTATATTTTGTATTATATATTTTATCCATTTATCGATATATACTAGAATTCAATTTCACTAAGTTACATATAAAGATTGTCGGCGGTCGTATTTATGTACACTGTATAAAAATACAATCTAAAAAGCGATCGAACCCCTATACCCCTCGGGTATTTATATCGGCTTTGAAAAGCTATACCGCTGTAAGGTTCTCAAGATGACTTTATTTGATAAGTATTGTATTTTTTAAGCTCTGTTGTAATAACAGAGTTTGTCCCTTCGGATTTTTAATGAATCGTATCGGAATATTATTTCGTCCCATTTTGTTAGTTAAGATATCATTACGATATATAAATATTCCCTTTTAGGGTAGATGTTTTCTTTCGAAAGCTAATAATTTTTCATTTATGTAATAATCATAAGAGGATCATCGACTTGAGACTATTTGAAAAATATTATATTTTATCGTTCAATATACAATAAAAACAGTTGCTTCTGTTTTTTAAAGAAACAATTTGTTTTTTTTCCTTTAGACATAAAAAATATATATTGCGCGACATTTAGCTTTTGAAGGAAGTTACATATCATGCCTGTTTTTCCACTTATGTAGTTGTTTATAAAAGGTTTATACGGAAAGGTTTATCTCATCATAATATTTTCTTATATAGACAACATGACTAAAGAAATTCAGTTATGTCTTATTATGTACATTCATTATTTTCGGCATAAAATCGATTGTTGTAGAAGTCAGTAGTGGACATCCTATTAGGTTGGGGAAAAAGTCTTTTCGTATTTTATATGAAAATTCAAAACATTTTTTACTAAAGTTTATTTACATTTAACTAAAGTATGTAGGTGCCATTTTGTTCGATAACTTTTTGCCATCTTGTAGGTAGAGACATGATCCCATTACTATAGAAATTTTGGGACTTCTGTTCAAAAAACCACGACAAGTGGTTTTGGCAGTCTTCTCGTGATGTTAACCTGACATTGCCTAAAGAATTCTGAAGAGACCGAAACAGGTGGAAATCAGAAGGTGCAAGGTCAGGACTATACGGCGGATGCATTAACTCCTTCCAGTCAAACTCTCTTAATTTTTGCTGAGTGGCTAAAGATGTGTGAGGTCTAGCGTTATCATGATGAAAAATCACACCCATTCTGTTAATTAATTCCGGCCGCTTTCTCTCAACTTTTTGCTTTAATCTCATCAGTTGTTCACAGTAGAGTTCAGAATCGATAGTCCTGCCTGGCGGTAACAGCTCATAATGAATAATGCCCTTCCAATCCCACCATACACACAGCATCACCTTATTGCGGGTTAACCCGGGTTTTGCCAGAGTCTGTGAAGCCTGACCGGCCTTTGACCACGACCTTTTTCGCACGTTCTTGTCGTACGTGATCCACTTTTCATCACCAGTTATAAGCTTCTTCAAAAACTGTTCGCTTTCATTACGTCGTAGTAAAGGATCGCCAATGAGTACACGGTTCATTAAGTTTCTTTCAGTGAGATCGTGAGGCACCCAAATATCGAGCTTTTTAGTGTACCCAGCTTTTTTCAAATGCGCCAAAACTGTTTTGTGGTCAATTCCTAATTCTTCAGCTACGTCGTAACTACTGATATGCTGATCTTGCTCCACTTTTTCAAAAATGGCATCCATTTTATCCGTAACAGGGCGACCAGAGCGACGTGCATCTTTCACATCAAAATTTCCTGATTGAAAACGCTTAAACCAAATTTGTGCTACTCTCACAGACACTGCACTAGATCCATAAACGTCACAAATTTTTTTCGCAGCTTGCGTTGCATTTTTACTTTTTTTGTAGTAAAATTTTAAAATGAATCGAATTTCTTCATTAGATTCACTCATCTTGACAGTAAAAAAAACAAATGAAAATCACACATTTACCTAATTTGAATTTGGAATTATCTTTTTTAAAATTTAAACTTTTTAAAGATATCAAAACCTGAAAGATACAAATGGTATAACCAAAGAGATTTTATTACAAGTTCAAACATACTAAAATGCGAAAAGACTTTTTCCCCTACCTATTATATTATAAATGAATAATGATATTTAACAATGTTTACGTTTTTTTTTTCTTTCAAATCAGTCGATGTGTCCTTTACTTGACTAGGTACTACTGTACTGACTGTGTGAATATGTGAATTGTGTACATTGTTCATTCTATCAAATTTAATTAAAATTAGAACAAGTAATTTAACTCTATGGTATAATATTTATTTTTTTAAAACGATTAAAGCATTTTTGTTGTTCAATGAAATTTATAATTGCTTTTTCTAGACATCTAACACGCATCAAAGTTATGTATGTATAAAAATTCTATATTTCTATAAAAGTTATATAATTTTTGTAATTATATATTTTTGTAATTATATGTAACTGATTTTTTACGTTCTTCAAGAACGCACTAATAGACAACGCTAACGGACACAAAATACTAGACTAAGCTAGAATAGTACTGCTCTATGCTCGCGCATGGCGAAGACTCTTATCTAATTCAGCTCAAGACAGTGTATCTACAGTGTATTCAACAGAGAACCCAATAATATTCATTCGTTCTTTGGCTTTTGTTTTATTTTTCAATAATATCATTTCACATCACAAAGCAACAAACTATTTGTAAATCTTAATGTCAAATAATATTTCACTTTTTCTAATGTTCTGTTAGACACAGAATGTTACTATTGTATTTTTCTAGAAATAATAATTGTATTATATGTTCATAGAAAGGAAACATTTAAATATTTTTGTGGACTAAAATTAGATTTTGCTTTCCTTTTGTCTCTTTGAGCAGTTTAAATCTGCAGTCAAATCAATACAATTAATATGGCTACGGTAATCACTTTACATTAGGCGGGCCGTATGCTTGTCTGGCACCCGACGTAGTATAAAAAAATTGCAAATTAGTGGATTTACCACTAGCCAAATGCAACCTAACGATTAAACTGGCACAAAGCTTTCTTACGGCATTCTTAAAATCTTAGGAATTAACTGAAGTTGTTTAACCAAGAATTTTTAATACCGAAACTTTGTTTTCAGCTTATTAAAATGGTGTTTTTATCTTCTATGAGGTAAGAACCACTTTAGAATGGATAAAGTTAACTTTATACATTGTTTTGGGAACAGGCTAAAATAAGCTTAAATAATTTACTGCAACTACACTAATATTTTAAAGAGCTGGAGTTCGTAAGACTTTGATAAGATGTAGTATAAGAAAATCAATAAATAAAATTACTCTTCCGATTTCAATTATCTTTTCACCAGTATTTGACTGAGCCTTTCAGTCTTATACGTACTCGTATAATCATTTTACATCAAGTGCCGATTTTAATATGACACAACGAAGAATTCTCAAGAATGTATTTTATGAAAAAAAAAAAATATACGCTACTTTACGAGATAAAAATCAATTATTACGATAATAAGAAAAAAATAAACTAACATGCTGTAGGTGCATGAATATTACGAATACTCTGGAACTTAAATGTAAAACAAAATACCAAAACATTACCATGACACATATAGCATGTTCATAAAATCTATTACGTCTTTGTTTGAAGTTAACAGACTTTTTCTGGTCTCTTTTTTATTTCTAAAAGCATAATTCGTCCTTTCCTTAGTTAATTATACTCGCCGATAATATATTTGCGCTTGGTGTAAAATTACCTTATATATGCGGGTGAAGTCACGAGCACAAGTTAGTAAATAAAATTCTTAATTAATAAAATAACATACCATACATACATATTCTACAATAATACATATACTACATACTTCACGCGCTGCCTGAATCGCAACTTAATTAAAAAAAAAAAAAAAAAAAAAATATACTACTTCGGGTGACAGACAAGAATACGGCCCGCCTGATGTGAAGCTGTTACCGTAGCCATATTAACGCTCACAACATAAAATATTGCTCGCGCGCCACCACCCCCGCTGCCAACGCAGCATCTCCTTCCTTTCTGGTGACCTCACTCACTCGCAGGAACATAACAACCCTCAAGGGAATTGTTATTTGGATGCGGTATTCTATGAGGTGGAGGTACATTCCCCAGTCAGGTAGCTTACAATTACGCTCCCTACCTCTCTTTTAGCCAGAGCTTCGTTTGTCAGTAAGCAGGGTGCACTGCGTGCAGGTGAAACTTTGTTTTCAGCTTATTAAAATGGTGTTTTTATCTTCTATGAGGTAAGAACCACTTTAGAATGGATAAAGTTAAATTTATACATTGTTTTGGGAACAGGCTAAAATAAGCTTAAATAATTTACTGCAACTACACTAATATTTTAAAGAGCTGGAGTTCGTAAGACTTTGATAAGATGTAGTATAAGAAAATCAATAAATAAAATTACTCTTCCGATTTCAATTATCTTTTCACCAGTATTTGACTGAGCCTTTCAGTCTTATACGTACTCGTATAATCATTTTACATCAAGTGCCGATTTTAATATGACACAACGAAGAATTCTCAAGAATGTATTTTATGAAAAAAAAAAAATATACGCTACTTTACGAGATAAAAATCAATTATTACGATAATAAGAAAAAAATAAACTAACATGCTGTAGGTGCATGAATATTACGAATACTCTGGAACTTAAATGTAAAACAAAATACCAAAACATTACCATGACACATATAGCATGTTCATAAAATCTATTACGTCTTTGTTTGAAGTTAACAGACTTTTTCTGGTCTCTTTTTTATTTCTAAAAGCATAATTCGTCCTTTCCTTAGTTAATTATACTCGCCGATAATATATTTGCGCTTGGTGTAAAATTACCTTATATATGCGGGTGAAGTCACGAGCACAAGTTAGTAAATAAAATTCTTAATTAATAAAATAACATACCATACATACATATTCTACAATAATACATATACTACATACTTCACGCGCTGCCTGAATCGCAACTTAATTAAAAAAAAAAAAAAAAAAAAATTATACTACTTCGGGTGACAGACAAGAATACGGCCCGCCTGATGTGAAGCTGTTACCGTAGCCATATTAACGCTCACAACATAAAATATTGCTCGCGCGCCACCACCCCCGCTGCCAACGCAGCATCTCCTTCCTTTCTGGTGACCTCACTCACTCGCAGGAACATAACAACCCTCAAGGGAATTGTTATTTGGATGCGGTATTCTATGAGGTGGAGGTACATTCCCCAGTCAGGTAGCTTACAATTACGCTCCCTACCTCTCTTTTAGCCAGAGCTTCGTTTGTCAGTAAGCAGGGTGCACTGCGTGCAGGTGAAGTTGACTTTGGTTTAAAGATGTTGATAAACCACTTACACCCCAAAATAAATCATTCTTAACTTTTAGATGGTTTGTTTTATTTGAATAGAATCGAATATTATTTTACTTGAATAGTTATTATCTCCATTTTCGAGATCTTATTTTCTTTTCATTTGCTTTTAGTACCGCATTCATGAATTTCTACTATTCCCAAAGGTTGACTGGTACAAAATGCTTTTAGCGTTAAGTCCGCCATATGAACCCATTATTATTCGGTACTTTTTACATATACTATACATTTTTTCATATAATATACTATAGGATAAGCCAGTGATATACGTATGTATACCACTATATATATGCGTATGTATATCACTAGCTACAAAAAAATTATCGGTTTGCACCAATTCAACTTAGAAACATCACTCGTTTTGCAAGCTTGATTAAAATAATTGATGTAATATTTATTAGTATTTGATATTCCTTTGTACTTTTATAATTAGAATAGCCTGTAAATAATTTAAGTGTAATGAAAATGTTTGACTTAGTCACTGTAAAAATGTTTCGTTTCCAACAACACAACAAAACTTTAATTTCTCTGCAATACCCATTTTCCTAGTTTAATCACCCTGGAACTATTAATTAGGTATCTATCTAGGTATTTGTTACATAATGTAATATTAGACTGTAGCTTATCAAAGCGATTGTACTAATTACGAATAGAATTAGTAGGGAATTAATTAATTCACATTAGACACATCTAAACCTAATATATACTCAAATGCTCTATGTAATGCAAATAACATTCAAAATCATTATAATTACGTGATAAATAGGCACCAAAGAGGATTTACGTACTAAGAGTGTTAATCCTATACAAAAAATTGTATTCTGCAATAAAGTCAAAATTCCGTTATAGCAATGTTCCTAACATACATATACCACCTTTTGTGTCACAGATATACAGCTATATTTTCAGTCGTGTTGCTAGTTGTGGAGTTACCAGGCAGGTTCGTGTGGTGACAAATTTTTACATTTCTGTTTACTCATTTACGCATGTTACGACAGTTTATATGACTATGGTAACCGTTTCACATCACGCGGGCCGTATGCTTTTCTACCACCCGACGTAGTATAAAAAAAGTTCGAAAAAAAGTATGTCATCGAATACGCATCAGATTCATCAGAAGTGGTACTTAGCTGCGTGAAAATATAGGAAAATATGTTCGCGTGCCATCTAGCCGTTTTTAACAAAAACAGACAAACTTCTTCGTGAAAGTCTATACTCGTACTAAAACAATTAAATCCTTCCTACTGACTTTGCTATTTATTTATCTGATTTGAAATACTTAGCGGCCTACATTCCGGTGTACGGTTTTTTGTATGAACATTGATACTCTTAGTATGTATCCTCTTTGATAATATGCATACTCTATGAATATATAAATATTCATAAATAAATAATGTATGCAAGCGTTTATTGAATACGGCAGCGAATTTATATCAGGCTGGCCTGAGGGCAGACATTACTGTATGCTTTTTGGAATTTGCCTGCTTTCTTAGGCTTTCTGAAAGCTGGAAGTAGCAGCTTCTCCAGTCGGTCTGTTCCTAATTTATGTGAACTCTATTATGGGTACACGATCACTTGTATGATTCTCTAAAGATGATCATAATATAATAACGAGTTGACAAATATAAATGTATGTGGCTTAATATTTGGTGTAAACATTGCACAAACAGTGGGTTTGTTATCTTACGGAGACGACCGAATACGTGAGATTACAAGATTTATTATTGATACTAGAAGCCTCCTTCGACTTCTTCTGCACGGACTTCGTATAATAAACTACTATTAATCACTCCACTTCTTTGACATGCACTTGATTAGTCAGACTTCCAGATACAATTGAGAAAATCGTATCGAATTTTGTCCAGTAGTTTTTCCGTGATGCGTTTCAAATCTACAGATAAACAGACGAACAAATAAAAAAATAAAATTGTGTTGGTTTCTATAGTTCTTAGAATTCTCCTAGTAAATTTTGTATAAATGAGTAACACTAGCTAGTTACAATTTTATTATACGCATACTTAGATAAGTATCAAAATTATAAATCACATATGTAACGTTAGATTAGATATTATTAAAAACTAGCTGTGCCCGCGACATCGTCCGCGCGGAATACTTATCTTTTTTATTATTAATAAAAATGAATAAAATTTCTAAAATAAAGTTTTACATATCTAACCTACCTTACTACTTATTACATCAACTATCTGCCAGTGAAAGTCCCGTCTAAATCGGTCCAGCCGTTTCAGAGATTAGCGAAACAAACAGACGTACAGACAGATAAAAATTATAAAAAATGTTATTTTGGTATATGTGTGCTGCTATTTTACTATTACAAACAGACACTTCCATTTTATTTATCTGTATACATGTATAGATTAAAACTACATTATGACAATTAGAATATTGAACAAGAGACATGTCTCATTTATTCTATTTTTAAACAAAATTATTTTCTTTAAGCCTACAGAAAAATAGGGAGCCTTTCCCCTGAATATCATGCGATCGACGTCAAAATGGCTCCTTAGTTATCCCCGCCGGGCCGGCCGACAAACAAATTTATCTGCATTTTTCTTGAAGAATGCCACACATTTTTTAGAAAAAAATATTAATGAGACACACTCGAGTAACAAAATATTAGAGAGGAAGATCTTTTTATTAAGACCCTCGTAAATTAAAGCCTGTAAATTAAATAAAGTAAATGATTTTACGTAACAATAGTACAACACTATCTGTAGAGCCTAAGGCTGCACGTGGTACACCCTGCTCATTCAGTAACAAAGCTCTGATAGAAAGAGAGGTAGGGCAACGTAATTATTAATTGCCCGACTAGAGAAGTACCTTCAACTCATAGAATACCGCATCCAAACAACAATTCCCTGGGGGGTTGTTGTATTACTATGAGTGAGTAAGGTCAGCAAGAAAGAAGGAGTTGCTGCATTGGCAGAGGTGGTGGTGGAGCGCTAGCGATTTCATGTTGCGAACGTTGTTATGACTACGATAACCACTTCACATCAAGCGGATCGTATGCTTGTTTACCACCCAACGTAGTATAAAAAAGTCTGAGTTAGATATTCTATACATAATACGAGTATATAATATCATTTTAAGTGGCAAATGTCGGTCTTTATATAAGCAATAGAAGCGAACAAAAAAGTTATGATTAGAATTTTTGTCTGTCTGTATGTTTGTACGTGTGTCATATGGAATGGTTGTAAGAATTGTATATTTAACTATACACATAACATGCGCGTGCATACATGTCCGTTCGTACATTTAGATTTCCATATATGAGAATAGAGACAGAACGAATGCCAACAAATTACTATTAAAGTCAGGCATCTTAACTGTTCCAGGTTTGTACTTGCTTTCACTTCTATCTAACCGATCTCAAAAATAGATTACCTTAGATTTGATTCAAATGATGATAGACAGGCAAAAGATGAAACCAGACGAAGGGCTCTAAATCATTATATTATACCTAATCTTAAAGTAATGGAAGTGCTCAGTATCAAGTCTACAAAGTGTATAATAAGTTGTTGAAAGAATTGAAAGATTTAGATTTAAAGAGCCTTAAGGTAAATTTAAAATTACATTTATTAGAAAAAATCCACAGACCCTGCAGTTCCCGCAATCTTCAGAGGCATTGAAAATGAATTTAAGAATAAAACAAATCTTGCGAAAAGAATTTTTTTTTTTTTTTCACAATTATTATTATTAACCAATTTCACTCGGAGAGGTCTCAATCGATGCGCAATCTATCTTCGAAGATGCTTTTTCCTCATTTTTCGATATTGATATGTATTTTTTTAATTAATTACTTACTAAGAAAAGATACAATTTTCAATATATCTCAAAAACTATCCAGCCAATTTTCAAAATTCCTTCAGTATCGGTAGTATCCACAATTAAATTCTGAACATGGGGACACTTGTTCCATGGCGAAATCTCAATTATCCTCGGAGATATAGCGAAAATAGGTTATTGGCCGAAAAGGATTTGATAGACATTTTCAATGTCAAAAATATTACTCTATTGACGAGTGTTTTAAGTAATAAAAAAAACATGTTGACTATGTTCATAGTTTTAAACATTATCATCAAAATGTTATTGTTGTTTTGAATTTGTTGTAGGAATGTACCAATAACGTAATTTGTAAAATAACGTGAATACTAATATAATAGTAACTTTAATATAGATTTACAGACATGATCGATATTGTTTAGTGTATATTTTATTACAGTTATAATTTCAGACACAATGTAAATTGTTTTGTATAAATACTTGAACTTGAACGTGGTCGCAAACATACAACAATCTTTAAGAGTATTGCTATGTGACTGCAGTTTCTGCAAGATGGACCTACTACCTCAATCTGGCGCAACTTTCGCTACCTCTCTTTCTGAAGAGCTTTTTTCTTTCTTACTAGTCAGCGAGTGAGGTTGGTTTTGGCTCTAAAGATTGTCATGAGCAATTTATACTCTAAAATGTGGACATGTGTTACTGAAAAATCACGTTTAATCTGTCGGACAGCTTACATAGAAAATATATAGGATGGATATAGGTCTTCCCGAATGCTTTCTACCAAAAGCGATCTTCCGCCAGTCAAGTCAGCCGCTGCTAGCCTTTTTTTGAGATCATCGATCCATCTAGAGGTCTGTGATTGATGTCGTCAAATCGAACGATATTGTCAGGCAAAAATTTGCGATCCAAGTAAACATTTGCTGCAATGATCTGTCCAATCGATAGTATTTAATAGAGTCTCATCACATGTAAGATGTCTTATCCACATAATCAATTTTAATGAAATAGTTGGATAGGGAAACGCTTGACTGGATACCCTTAAGCAATACGATACAAAGACGCCAGTTCAAAATTCAATCAGATTTAGGTCAGATACATCAAGATTCAAATATAAACAGGAATAGATAGCTAATCGGTTGATCAATTCTATTCATCGTAACTCTCATCCCTTTGATTTACGATTTATTTTTTATTTATTTGATAAGCCAAAGAAATTAAGATCAGATAATCGGACTAATAATATAAACGCGAATGTTGGTACACTATGACTTATTTTATATATTTAATATACGGGCCATAGACCAACATCGTTGGCCGTGTGGTTTCAGGCAGACTAGAATAGAATCACTCCGTCTCTTCCCGTGGATGTCGTACAAGACGACTAAGGGAAATACATTATAAAACATCGATCAGGCCTCCCCAACCCGTCTGGCCAGCGTGGGGAGTGTAGGCCAAATCCTCCTGCCTGTGAAGGATGAGAGAGGGTCGTGCTCCTGTAGTGGAGACTAAAATGACCTGATGATGATGATGAGACGAACATCACGACAGTAAAAATTATCTACGAAGCGCTAACTCAATACTTTCGAATTTATACATGCAGTACGTAAAGAAAGGAAAAAATGTAAACACACAGGAAATGGCGCGGAACAGAATGGATGCCGGGCAGTTATCTTGCATGCGTCTTGCCAAAATGGGCGCAGGTACAACGATCGTCTGAGATAATTTTAAACTATTCGCTATTGTCTTAGAAGTCTGAGATATGTTCTAATTTGGAGGTGATAATCCGCGGATGGAGGAGCTCGATGGCGTCGTTGCGCGTGTCAATCTAATCAATCATGCAAGTTTTTTTTTATACTACGTCACTGACAGACAAGCATACGGCCCGCCTGATGTGAAGCGATTACCGTAACCGTATTAAAGCTCGGAACATAATATATCACTTGCGCGCCGCCACCCTCGCTGCCAACGCAGCATCTCCTTCTTTTCTGGTGACCTCACTTACTTGCAGGAACACAACAATCTTCAAGGGAATTGTTATTTGGCTGCGGTATTCTGTGAGGTGGAGGTACATTCCCCAGTCGGGTAGCTTACAATTACGCTCCCTATCTCTCTTTTCGCCAGAGCTTCGTTTGTCAGTCAGCAGGGTGCACCACGTGCAGGTGAAGTTGGCTTTGGTTCGAAGATGTTGATAAACCACTTAAAGTTAAACAACGTCGACCGAAGCCAGTCTATCGACGGGTTTATTTATCTCGAGCTCCTACGTGAATCAGAGCGCACGTTAAGCCGTCGGTCCCTGCGCTATTGTCATTCGATGAAGGGCGTTACACCAAGCCTTTAGGCGGCTTGAAAACACTGGCCTCCGTCAGCCCGCAGTTGGGCAGTGTGGTGGAGTATGCTCTAAAACTCTTTGAATAAGGAGAGATCTATATTCCAACAGTGAAATGAATAAGGGTCGATAACGAAACCGCGGATAAGCTGGTATATCGCTTCTGTTCAAGGCATTGTTACATCTATTTTGAGTGAAAACTCTAGGATTGATTTTAAAACGTTGTTTAAAAATAAATAAATAATAATAATAAATATTTCTGGACAATTTTACACAGTCAAATTAAGCACAAAGCTTGTGTTATGGGTACTAGACAACTGATGTACTTAAATACATTTTTTTTTAAATTGATACTTATAATACATAGAAAACACCCAGACCAAGACAAACAGACATGTTTATGCACACAAATGTTTGTCATGTGCGGGGATCGAACCCGCAACCTCGGAGTCAAAGTGGCCATTGCTAACCATTCGATGTTACAAAAAATCTGGTGTCAAAAGATAATATTCTTCTAATTCTATAATCGACATCGACACTCCAAAGTTACACTGCTACGTAGTACATTCCTTAAAATATTTTCAACTAAATCTTTCTGAGGATTTATCCAAAGCAAGGGCCTGAAATAAAGTCAACTTTATAATCAAGAATTTTCTATTCGTATTTAATATGAAAATGCAAAATAATGAGAAAAAGGCCGGCTTCCAGCGTCGTCGCAGCTCGTAACGTACCCTTTTTGTGTACCTAATTTATGACATGAGCCACGTAGTGTATAAAAATGGAGGACGTGTACGAATATGCAGGTTTAATTTTACGCTCTTTTGTAAAGGAATGAATAAGAGGCAAGTCTTTAATTATGAACAAACCACTCGTCGGCCGCGTTTATAAATTAACTGTAAAACAAAAACTTGTGAAAGGAAAGCAAGTTGCGTTTTTTTGCATAAAGCGGTTCATGTTAAGCAGAAAATAGATTATATCTGAAAATAAAACATTCAGCATTTTTGGGAGTTTAAATGGAAAACAAAATGGTAAAGATGCAACGTAAAATGGGAAAGTTTAATAAGCAGAAAATATTTGCTTTTATCAGCTTAGAGATGGTAAGTAGATTTGGGGTGTAAGTGGTTCATCAACATCTTAGATCCAAAGCCAATTTCACCTGCCCGCGGTGCACCCTGCTGACTGACAAACGAAGCTCTAGCGAAAAGAGAGGTACGGAGCGTAATAGTAAGCTACCCGACTGGGGAATGTACCTCCACCTCACAGAAAACCGCAGCCAAATAACAATTCCCTTGAGGGTTGTTTTGTTCCTGCGAGTGAGCGAGATCACCAGAAAGGAAGGAGATGCTGCATTGGCAACGGGGATGGCGGCGCTTGAGCGATATTTTATGTTGCGAGCGTTAATATAGCTATGGTAACCGCTTCACATCAGGCGGGCCGTATGCTTGTCTGCCACCCGACGTAGTATAAAAAAACCGGACAAGTGCGAGTCGGATTCGCCCACCGAGGGTTCCGTAGGTACGTAGTATCATTATTAAATTTGATATTTTTCATTATAAATAAGAAATAATGCGTCGAAAAAAATAAATAAAATATATTTTGCAATGTGTACATCAAGCCCTTTCATATGATACCCCATTTGAACTAGTAGTTTCAATTTGAAATTTCGACAGCAGTTTGATTTTTTTTTAACTTCATGGGACCGTAGATGTAGATGAGTATACAGTTCAAATTTCAGCTTGATACCTCCACGCATTCTCGACATAGAAATTCTTGACAGACAGACAGACAGACAGACAGACAGACAGACGGACAACAAAGTGATCTTATAAGGGTTCCGTTTTCCCATTTGAGGTTCGGAACCCTAAAAATGTATTTTAAAACAGTTTGGAGGGTTTGTAGGGGTGAAGTGGCATGGTATAGATTAAATCAATATACATATGTTAATGCCTACTTTTAGGGTTCCGTACCTCAAAAGGAAAAACGGAACCCTTATAAGATCACTTTGTTGTCCGTCTGTCTGTCTGTCAAGAATTTCTATGTCGAGAATGCGTGGAGGTATCAAGCTGAAATTTGAACTGTATACTCAGGTCTACGGTCCCATGAAGTTGTAAAAAAATCAAACTGCTAAGTTTACGTAGAAAAAAGTTACGGCCGTTTATTCAGCAAAAAACGCATATTTCGACACACTCAAGGGAATCAAAACCTATAGGGTACTTCCCGTTAACCCAGAACTATGAAATTTGGCAAGTAACATCGTTATAGACTACAAGTGCAGGAATATATCTCAAAACTATACATTTGTAAATAGATCTTAAAAAATACGGGGTCTATATTTTTTATAGGGTGTCGAAATTTCAAATTGAAACTACTAGTTCAAATGGGGTATCATATGAAAGGGCTTGATGTACACATTGCAAAATATATTTTATTTATTTTTTTCGACGCATTATTTCTTATTTATAATGAAAAATATCAAATTTAATAATGATACCTACGGAACCCTCGGTGGGCGAGTCCGACTCGCACTTGTCCGGTTTTTTTTTAGAAGAACGATATAATAGTTATCACTATAATCAATTGTCTATTACCACTATTACTCTGATGTTTAATACGTATATGATACGTATATAATTAATACCCATAATGATAGTTAAATAAATAAATATTCCTGGACAAATTACACACGGTCATTTGATGCCAAACTAAGCAAAGCTTTATAGTACTGGTACTAGTTATGAGATAAATGTACTTTTTTTTTTATAAATACATATAGTACATAGATAGCACCCAGACCAAGACAAGTAGACATGTTCATGCATACAAATATTTGTCTTGGTCGGATCGAAGCACCGATCTCGAAGTCAAAGTAGGTATTGCTAGCCTTTCGACCTCTAGGCTCGTCAGTCAGATAATTAATTATCCTCCATGTTTCGTTATCCTCAGATTTGAGGGTCGTGACCTCCACCAAGAAGCACCTTTTCTCTGATGATGTTGCGCCATTTATGTCGATCTCCGGCAGTCTTTAAAGCGTCGTGGACTGACATGGTGAGGGAACCTCTAATTTGATCGGACCAACGAGTCGGGCTGCGGCCTCGTTCTCTCTTACCCTCCTAATAATTATTAATTATAGTAAATATATTTTTTTTATTCAGGCGATGTACGTATGACTATGAACCGAAGGTAGGCTTGTTTGATTGTTTGTTTGATAAAATTTGATACAATCATAAAGATAATAGACTTCTAATACAAGAAGGTTATGATTTGCATTTCATTCCTATACGAATCTCTTAAGTAACGGAGGCAGACGGAATATATAATCTCTTCCAGCCAACCCAACGCCTTGAGTTTCTGAGTGAAGCAGTGAGCGGTAGGTTTTACCAATGAGGGGGATAGTGCTGCTAATAACAAATATAAAAATCTTTTACTTATACACTTTCCTAATTAAGTCGAATTAGAACATTCGATGTTAACATTTTTTTAATCAGTATTTTTTTATGAATTTCAATGTTACTGAATTTAGGTCAAAAGGTTCATTCACCTTGTATTTGTAACTGACAAGTATAAGTTCATCATCATCATCAGCCTGTATCTACCCACTGCTAGATATTAGCCTCCCCAAAATGCTTTTCACCAAATACGATCCAATCGATTACAATAAAATAATTCAATGTTATAAATTGTACATAAAGTACTACAACAAAGGCATAGACTAAATGGCGCGTATTGCCTATATTCCTGTAAATAGGAGCCAATTGTGTATATTCACCCGAATATGCTTTCATTTTATCCAAACCGAACAATCAATCTCCATAATTAATGATAGATTCTAGCTTTGTACAAGTATCAGCATTGATTCACAAGGGAATCGTTCGATCGAAGGTGAGCAGAATAATAAATAAAAGTATTACCTACAGCTACTCGGGGATACAATTCTTTCCATTTTCACAAATCCCTGAATCGCAATCCCACAGTGGTACATTCTCCCGCAGGTGGGGAATGTTTGGTGGCCGGTTTAATCGACTAAACTTCTATTGTCGGCGTAGCCTTCAATGGATTACGGTTCTACGGCACCGCTACACTTTTTTGCTACGGAGATTTACAGCCATGGATCAAATTCTCGCTGATCTTTGTACACTATTTGTACCCTTGGTGTAACAGCAAAGTGTACAGAATACAAGAATGAGTAGTATATCAACTGCATACGAATGGCTAATGGACGCATTAATATCGAAAATCGCAGATACACTATCCGCATGCAGTGCATTGAATTATGTTTTTTAAACACAATGATGAGTGATAATAAAATGTATTATCGAATAAATGTTTCATCATCATCATCATCATCAGGTCACTTTAGTCTCCACTACAGGAGCACGAACCTCTCGTCCGTCAGACAGAAGTAGGATTTGGCCTACACTCCCCACGCTGGCCAAACTGATTCGGGAGGCCTGATCGATGTTTGATAATGTTTTTCCCTTAGTCGCCTTGTATGACATCCACGGGGAGAAATGGAGTGATTCTATTCTAGTCTGCCGAAAACCTCACGGCCAAATATAATAAATGTTTATGTAATGTAACAAAATTTAATATAAACATTTATTGTATTATCAGGGGCGTAGCTACCGCCGTAACAGCCGTATCAATGATACGGGGCCACCGGGCTACAAGGGCTCTTGGGCTGTTCGGTTCGAGTAGATAGAGCTCCATTAGCCCTGAGGAGTTCGGATAGAAGGACCAACCACCAACTTTTGATTCAGGGTCCGTCTAACGTAAGTTACGCCACTGGAACTAATTACATGACAATGTGTAGAATAGAAATCCTATATTTGCTTAAATGTGGGTATACAGGCGAACAAATAACATTAGCAGTTTAATCCATCACATTTGCCAGAACTGTGAAGTTGACAAAACTTCACTCAGCGGTATTATCAAATAAGTACGACATGGGGGCCTTCAAGAACATCTATATTAAAATCTATAATAATAAAAGGCTTTGTCCTCACTGACTGACTGACTCACTAATCAACGCACAGCTCAAACCGCAGGGTCTAGAGATTCCAAATTTGGCAAGTAGGTTCCTTATGACGTCTAGGGCTACACTAAGAAAGGATTTTTCAAAATTCATCCCCTAAGGGGGTGAAACGGGGGTCCAAAGTTTGTATGGGGAACAAGATTAGTTGGACTATTTTATCCGAAACTTTACACGAGTACTTCTATAGATATAAATGAGTAAACACGTGTTTCAGGATTTTTCAAAATTCAACCCCTAAAGGGGTAAAATGGAGTGAGAAGTCTGTAAATCGTCCTATGTATTGTTTTTATGGTTTATCGGGTCGCCGATTACGAAAACAACAACAATTTTATAATCCAACATAGCCGACGTGACATAAAATCACCCCTATGGGGGTGCGAAGGGGTTGAAATGTCATGATATCAATATGGGTGTTGATTCTATGGTTTTCTGGGACGTCAATTACGAAAATGGCATCAATTTGAAAATATAACATAGTTGACACGAAATTACTTAAAAGGATTTTTCAAGTTTTATCGGTTAATCAATGCTTATTTGATCGCGGGTGGCGCGGCGAGGGCGGGACGGGTGTAGTAGTTATCTGGAAAGTTCTTGCATCCGTATTTAGCACAATTAAAGGTGCTACATGAAGGTTGTTGCGTTGCGTGTTAGACTTGACTTGGTTAATCTAAAATGCCCGACTTTCACGCGAGTGAAGCCGCGGGCAAAAGCTAGATAATAAAATGCTTTGTCTTCACTGATGACCGACTGAATGACTCACTAATCAACGCACATCCCAGACCACTGAAGCTAGCAACCTGAACCTTTGGACATGTGTTCCCTATACAATGTAAGCGCGCACTAAGACGGGATTTTCCGAAATTCCACATCTAAGAAGAGGTTGAATAGGGGTTGAAAAAAAACCCTTTTTTTGGAAATTGATTCACCTACGATTTTGAGACTTGGTGGAATAGTTGTTCATAAAAAAAGGGGATGTTTATGGGTAACTGATTAACTTTTGACCAGCGCCCAGTCAAGAAATGTCTAAAAATATTACCTAGCATTTGTACAGCGCGCTACGGTTTCGTAATTAAGGTAAGGGTATATACGAGCGATTATTTCAAACTATGGGGATCGCGTTCCGTTTGAGTTTTTAGAGCCATCGTGGCTAAAAGTAGTTAGGCAGGCGGTTTTTAGTCAGTTAAAGCCTGATTCGCCCTTGTAAGGTCAGTCTAGTAGCAACCAGGCTGAGGGGGTGTCGAAGAGGATTTTCCGCGCGTCGTGCGTCAAAAAAAAATCAAGCTATAGGGTTATCCATGACGGTTCATCGCTCACCTCATTCCCGTACTTATCCCCGAAGGTTATCCAACGCGCGCGTAGGGCGTAAAAAAAACTGCGTACTTCAAATGAAGCTACATCTGGTGCCGAAAACTAATTGAAAAATCTATTCTAAGTACCGACTTTATGGGGTATGCCTACTTAATATCAGAATTTCGATATTTTTCAAATAATTACGTCAAGATTGACTAAATTTATACTTGTTGAAGGTGTGATGATGCCCCATATCATTATAGCTGTGGAAGGTGATGGAGCTGGCCTGTTCCGCTCCATCTCCTACCACTTGCATGAAACGGAGGTGTATCATCAGGAGGTTTGTGCCACCATTGTTCACGTATTAAACAACTGCAACGATGAGTTTCAGTTGTTGAATGAGGATTCAACAACTGAAACTCATCGGGATGCACTCTTGAGGAATCTCTTTTTATACCTCGCATTCCCATTATTTCATCAGACCACCCCGTTCAATTTAAGAGACTTCAATTTCCCATAAAGGTGTATCGCTATGACCAATAACAAAGCTCAGAGGCAGTCTCTAAAGGTCGCTGGGGTTGACTTGAGACAGGACTGCTTCTCTCTTGATCAGTTGTATGTAGCTTGCTCACGAGTAAGTTCTCATGGAAGCCTTGCAATTTTGGCTCCAGTGCGAATGTTAAAAATATTGTTTACCGGGACGTCTTAACCTAAATGGTGTATGTTTGTAATAATGGTCAATGCCAAACAGTCCTTTATGTGGAAAAAAATGAAATATCTGGAATCTTAACAAAAATAGACGCAAATCAGAAGTGTTCCCGTAGCGAATCACGGGTACTTTGCTAGTAGTCAATATTTCCCTTAAAAGGCTGGCAACGGATCGGCGACCCCTTGGTGTTGCTGATTTTTATGGGCGGTGGTGATTGCTTTCCATCAGGTGACCCACATGCTCGCTTGTTCCCCCTCATTTAAAAAAAATATCGTAGTCCTGTACTGACGGCATGATTTACTCACTATTATAGGAATATTATACTTGCAATATAATAGTAGTCTTTTATAATGCAAGTATCAAATAGCAATACATAAATTTATTGCTTATTCTTTATTTTAATTACCGGTCTTAGTATTTTGTATATACGTTTAATAAGAACATTCAAGTATTATTTTACTGAATATTTGAAATTAGTTGATAATAAAATGTTTTCCAATTTGATGAGAAGGGAAATTCTCTACTAAAATAGTTGTCATACCTCTCAGATAGCAAACTCAAGTGATAGTGACGCTGATGATAATTATAAATTCAATTTTGCTACGTTTTAATGTAATAATTTATAGGCAATCTAATAAACAATAACACCGATGGAAATATACTCCGACTCTGAAGTATGAACCTACTCTAATATCAATTAAGGAGAGTAGCTACTGCTTGATTATTGAATATTGGTAATTATAAGGTCAGTGTTTTTGGGATCTATAAGAAGATTTAAAGCTCGTTAAGGCGATCTAAATGCTATCGATCCGTATATCAGTCTACACGAACATGCAAGTTAAACAATATCAGCTATAACTTGTCTTATGATGGGTGTCGTACAGATACATCCTTTAATTTTTTTATTCTTTTTGTACTACTTTTGTCTTATTGGCGTTGCTATTGATTGACTCTCCGCTTGGTAAGGAATATTACTTGTCATCGACCACTATTACGCCTATTATTTATTAATTTTCCATACAGTCTATTACTTACCATAATTACAATGGGGTTACCTAAATTCAGTTCCTTTATGTTATGGAGCAAAACTACATTAAGGCGTCCGAAAAATGTAATAAGTGTGAAATATAATGTACTTAGCTGCTACTAATGAAAGGGCATCTATGACATTTTTAACAGACTCCAAAAAAAGAGAAGATTCTCAATTGGATTCTATTTTTTTTTAATGTTTCTTACTTCATTACTGTGTTATTTATAAACCGATTTGAAAAATCCTTTTTTATTTGAAAGAGTATACTTTTAGATTGATTTTAAATTTTTTTCACATCATAAAATTCGTTTCTGATGGCGTTTTCAAATTTTTTGTGGTGCTTACGATTGTAGAGTAATTTTTGGGGTCTGTTTTATTCATTGTGAGTATGAACACTAATAACTTTAACAAAACTACGTACCAAACGCCTAGCTCTCGACTCGAGTTGAGACTATTCTCGAAAATAAAAAAGGACAAAATGAAACAGGAAAACATAAAAAAAAACATCCAATGTTAGTTCAGAACTAGAAAACACGATTCTCAAACGTCGCGCGTCGTTCGTGTGGAATCAACAGCTCAGAGGGAATGAAACACATTAAATTTTAATTAGTTACAGGAACTGACGTCTCGTAGGTAACAACAAAGTATAATCTGTGGTATAACAAAGGGTACTACTTACGTTAATACATCTTGTCTTTTGTGCGTGCTCATTCACCTGTGAGAACATTTTAATTTTGTATGGAACATATCCAAACATTTTCCACTTAGAACAAGGCTGGGTTGGTTACTTTCATATTCATGGAGCGAGGAAAACTCACTCAAGACTTTTAACTTCAGCTATTTTGAGGTTCATATAAAAAATATACTTCGTGTCTACTTTGCCATTTTTTCTTAATAGCAGTTGTAAGTTCCTAGGTCTTTACATGTTCTATCACTTTAACTTTAGACTGTATCAAACTTAGACTGGAGAAAGTTATTACGATGCCGACTTCCTCATGGACTAACTCTGTATGCATAAATCTCGACCTGAGACGCATAAGGGCCTATGTCTACATGAGACCAAAATCACTTCTTTAGCCACAAAAACTAAGCTCTTTGAGCTCTTTCTAACCAACTGACAATCATATTTCTATCTCATTTCTTTGTGTCAGTTTTTGACGTGCATAAGGTCTTATGTCGCAAAGTTATTCAATTAAACCGAGGAATAAAGTTTCATAACATCATAAGATTTTATGTTCATAGGTTTGGTATCATTGCAACGGCGGATATTGATAAGAGTTTATTTGCTTTTAAATATTTTGTTTTAAACTTAGGGATTTTCTCTACATGCTACTTTCTGCTTATAACAGTATTGTATACAATAATAAATATATGAACACAAAGAACTTTATGCCCCTCGGAATAAAGTAAGCATTGGTTTTAAGATGACTTATAACTATTTGCTTCGCAGATTTTATAACAATTAGTAGGTATCATGTTAACATGAGGTGTTATGCCTATATAACGTGTTGTTTCTCCGCTCCTTAGATCGAAGTAAGTGAAAAAGCAACGTTATGCTTACAATTTTAAGGTTGTCTAAGCTCGCGAATTGAATGACATCCGACATTATCGGCGATTCATTTGTTTACTTTTTGGCTTCATAATCGGGTTGAATTGCGGTTTTGTTTAGTGATTTAACATGATAAAAATAGAGGACGAACATAAGGTAAGTTAGTGAAAATACGTATTTTTAAATAGAAAAGATATTTATTTATTAGTCACAACCTAAACGTGTAATCTTATGTGTTATATTCCAGAACATGTATCTGCAGTTAATTAATAAGCACCAGAAATTAGTTGATATCCGAGTAAAGATTATGTCCAAAAAAGAAAAGAAATCACAAGACTACGCGAATAGGTAGGTTCGATATAATAATTGTCCAAGCGTTGCGATCAATAGCGTTAAAAGTATCTGTTTCATGTACTTTTTTAATTTTTAATAAAATACTTATTAATTTTATTAAAAAAAATATAAAAGTACTTTTTTAACTAATTTAAAAAAATATTAATTTTTAATTAAGTTTTAATTTTTATTTTTAATAAAATATTAATTTTATTAGAAATAAAAATTAAAAAAGTACATGAAAAAAATGTTAATAGGTTGTAGATAAATTTGAAAACGCATGACGAACCTTTGTCGGTGTCAAAATATCAAAAAGAAACCGTAGACGAATAGTGAGGTCAGCGCGAATGCATTTGCAGGCGAGTTCCAAGCTGGTTTTTAAATTTACTAATAAAATGTACTAGCTGCCAAGAGCGCGAGATCCTATTACTAAAGACATCCTTATAGATAGTTACATATTAATTTTGATCGATAAGTCCTAGCTATTTTTAAGAATATATGTTATGTATTATAATAGATTTCAAGGCCAATTTTATAATAAGATAATAATAAAAATAATGCAGATTCCTTTATAATAAACAACGGTTTTTTTGGGGTCCATAGTCCATGAACCCTTGTAGTTTTACCATGCCCGTCTGTCTGTCTGCTTGTCTGTTTGTCTATCCAACCGTTTGTCCATCTGTCTGTCTGTTTGTCTAAACCTTAGCCCAGAAAATCTTGGTACCTACTAGAAAGCTGTAATTTGGCATTAGTATACATATTAGTCACGCCGACAAAGTGGTAATATAAAATGTTGAGAAAAAAATTAGGGCGTTTCATAGTATTAAACAACATAAAGCCCTCCATCTACATCTGCAAATCAGAACAACGGTAGCTACGAAACTCTACATTGCGCATGACCAAACACACACTTGGCCTGTTTTTGTTACTTTTAAACTTATTTTACGTAAAACAGTAATAAGAAGAATCTATTTTTTTAGAACCAAAAGACGACATTGCTGGTAGCAGTTGCATGAGCCGTTTTTATGTTAAACTGACTACAAGTGAAGGTATGTAACTAATCGAAAAGTATGTAATATGTTCTTCTAATTCTTTCAGATGCCGATAGTTTTATCAGTCATTCACCAGAACATGACATTTCCCAAAGTCGAAAAAATTTAGTAAAAAAAGTATTATTCACACCAAACAAATTACCTCAAACAAAAACAGTTGAAGACGATCTCATTACTTTGGAAGACCTTTTAAATAATACGAGAAACTATCGAGGACCTGGGGTCTCTTTTGATGTGTACGGGTTTGACAAGCAAATGGAACTGGTGGAACAAATTGTCCCAATAGATTTTTCAGAAGATGTTATTAAAAATGCAAGTAACCAATTTCCTAATGCTGATATTGATACTCCAATTACGACGTGCAAAGAGCTTGTTCCATTGGCTACAAACAGTGTTGGTGTTGATAACTTTGAGTCTACTCTAAGTTGTGTCCCATTGGACGAAGAACGACATAATATTAGGAACAGGATTATGACCATAGACATGAATGGAATAATTTATTTACAAAATGAAGAAATTTCTGCTAATAACATAAATATAGAACAATCTGCTGGGATTCCTTTACAAGCCAAATCGAAAAAAAGGCTGAAAAACGTAGATAAATTGAAAAGGGTTGCTTCCAAAATGGCTAGGTTAAAAGGATCTCCCTATCATTCAACTATGGCCAAAAAGAAACCAAATGTAGAAGGCCGAGAGCTTAAGCCTCCGTGTGCATGTAGAGAGAAATGCTATGAAAAGATTCCATATGAAAGCAGGCTCCAAATTTTCAAAAGTTTTTGGAGAACATTTTTTTAACATTACCTACCCCAAATATTATCAAGACTGATTAACTAATATTTATTTTTTGAATTGTAAGACATTTAGAAGAGATTTTATTTAATTTTACCCCGACATTATGTGTGCCTATTAGGTACTAACTTTAAGTGAGACTGTATCATGTTTCCTCTTTGCATCAACCATAACGCCATATGTTATTATAGAACCCAACAATCTCGTAGTAAATTTTAAAAAATTCAAGCATATAGTAATATCTTATTTTAAAAATAAAAATTTTAGACTATACATAAAATTATACAAGCATAAGGTCGGATATCATGTTTTTTTTAAATATATGATTAAAATATTAATAATGTCAGTTTTAAACTAAAAAAAAATAAAGGCACAAAGGTTTACTGTACCAAGAATATTGATTAATATTGTAAAAAAAACAATAAATGAGATTTTTTTTTAATTTGTTACCCGATTTTTCATTTCGCTCTCCTGAAAAGTTGATAAATCATACATAGGCCCTTATGCGTCTCAAGTCGAGAAATAGTTGTGTCATTAGGAGTAAAACTTAAAAATATCGTTTCCACAGGCACAACTAAAGAATAGTCGATTACTATATATTAGTTTCCAGATACGAAACTAAGTCTCTACAATTTAACATACAATGCAGTACATTATAACAATGGTAAGCATTTAATATATATGTATAGATAAAGTGATCTACTCATACAGCGAGTTAGTAGATTAATATTCATATTATTTTGGTATTAATCCTATTTATTTTTTATTTGCCGTTCGACCACAGTTACGTTACAAGGAATGGTTATAGGAAATTAGTTGTGCGTATGTAGTTGGTTCATGAGAAGCACGGGGTTATATATGACGTGCTTATACCAAAAATAAAATAAAAATAAAAATACGTGTGGCACTCGGGGACTGCCACGGTAAAGCTATTGCATAGCATTTACACCTTCTCAGTATTACTCAGTATAGAATTGACAATAACATACTTATTCGAAAATTCGAAATAAAATGTTAATTCGAAACTCTTACGGTAGCACTTAAGCTCTCGTGAAAAGTAAGGTTAAACGCCCAAAAAACTATATGTCAAATTCGAATTTTCGTGTCGGGCTCGTATGATCATAGTAAGTCACCCGTAGCAGTAAACGTCAAACTCCGATTTCGTACCGTTGACGGGCCCGTAGTATTGCCGTGATAGGAAACAGCCCGAAAATACGGAGTTCGTTCGGGTTTCGTGTGTTCATAGTAGGCCTCCAGCTTGTCTCGATCCGTGCGAGCTTCTTTTTTTTTTTTTTTTTTTTTTTTTTTTTGACGCCCGACGCGCGCGGGGGCACCCCCCAGCCGTGCTGGAGGGAGGCGGAAAATCCTCTTCGACACCCCCTCAGCCTGGTTGATACCAGACTGACCTTTCAAGGGCGAATCAGGCTTTAACTGACTAAAAACCGCCTGCCTAACTACTTTTAGCCACGATGGCTTTAAAAGCGCAAACGGAACGCTAGAGGAAAAAGATTTGAGAAGGTATGTAGTCTGCGACGATCTGGCGAGGGTCCTCGAGAGGACCCTACCGCGAGGCGGTTTCCAGGTCGTCGCAGAGTACACATCGCGATCGGAAAGATTTATAGACCTAGACCCGGAGCCCTAACCCTATTATCCTAACCCTAATGGCGACCAAGGCTGTGCGCGAGGTCGACTCGGAGCGGCGCTGGAACCCTGTGAACATACAAAAATAAAAAGCGGTACTGAAGACTAGCGCCGCTCACACCCCAGCAGGCTGAGGTGTGAGCGACGCTGGCCGGCCTGAAGCCAATGGAGACCGCGGGGGGAAACGGGGACCTATTCTAACCTATGCTAGAAAAGAGTTGTGGTGTCACTGTGTGAGTGTAAACGAACCTACTATCCCACGATGGTTATGTGATAGCTGGAGAGAAGCGCCCAGGTACATGTCTGTACCTGGTGTAGCGCGCAGACGGATATGTGTGTGTACGTCGCGTCCGCCGGCGGGCGCGGTGTCGAACTACGTGTGTGCGTGTGGATGAAGTCCTCACGTGGTCCGTTAGAGTCCAAGCGTTAGCGACTGTGATGCAGTCGTCTGGGTCGGAGACGGCAAGTATTGGGCGTCTGAGGTGGCGACGACGCTGGTGGTTACCGAGCGGTCGGTAGGTGGCGGCCTTGACAATAAGGGGGTTGCGGTGGTTTTGCGCACTTTCGAAGTAACGCCTAGACGCTTCCTTCATATAGTGCGCGATCGAAGGGAGTTGAAAATCTTTATGCAGATCAACTACTCTGAGGAGCCACGGGTCGTTCGCGGCTTTACGCATAAAAGCGTTCTGAACGCGTTGTAACTTAGTAAGATGGCATTTTGCCGCGTGAGCAAAAACCGGACTTGCAAAAGTCATAACGGGACGTATGCATGCAGTGTAGAGTGTCAACTTGCTACGAAGTGACATACTCTTATGTGCGATCATGCAGTGAAGCCGGGAAAGGTAGAATTTTGCCCGGTTGCGAACTCTGGAGATGTGAGGTCCGAAGGTCATACTTGAGTCTAAAATGACTCCTAGATACTTTGTACGATTCGCCCACGGAATGGGGTCACCGTACATTGTAATCCGACGTAGTATGTGATTGTTCCTATCGGGTTTGTCGATCCCATTTGGGTCGCGCGTGAAGTACACGGCGGCGCTTTTTTGAGGATTTACCTCAATGCGCCAAAGACGGAACCAGGCACTGAGTTTATCAGCTGCCTTTTGGAGTCTGCTGCAAATAAGTGATTTGCTAGTAAATGACGTAAAAAGAGCCGTATCGTCGGCGTAGAGCGCTAACTCGACGTATTTAGTCTTGGGGATATCGTTAGTGTATAACGAGAAAAGGAAAGGGGCTAACACTGACCCCTGCGGGACCCCTGCCCTAATGGCGTGGGGCTCTGAAAGAGTGCCGTGTACTCTGTAGCGGAATGTCCTATTTGACAAATAGTCTCGAATGATGTGCACGAGACTGTCAGGCATACCTGTTTTTGTGAGTTTATATAATAAACCGTTATGCCAGACTTTATCGAAGGCTTTCGCTACATCGAAAAATAGAGCTCCGGTGGCTTGGGCTTTCGCGAAGCCGGAAAGGATGTGCTCCGTGATGCGGTGCACCTGATGAACACAAGAATGTTCAGCTCTGAAACCGAATTGCTCATCTATGATAGTGTTATTTGAATCGGTGAAATCCCGCATACGCGAGATAAGAAGTCTTTCGTATACCTTCCCTATTACGCAGAGAAGGCTAATCGGACGGTAGCTAGCGGGGTCCGCCAGATTTTTGTCTGGCTTGGGGATACCTATAACAATTGCATTTTTCAGGGCGGCCGGAAATTTGCAATTCGCGAGGGCTCCATTGAAGATGGCAACCAGAAGTAACAATAAGAATTCGGGTAGGCGTTTGAATACGCCGTTTGAAATGCCATCAGCACCCGGTGCTTTCTTGGCCTTTAACGAACATATGACCTCTCGAACCTCTTCCAGAGTGAAAGGGGTGATTTGAGTCGCCGGAGGGGCGGAGAAGAATTGCTCTACCTCGGTATCTACTTTTAGGATATGGTCTGAGTCAGTTTGTATTAGACTAGGAGAGCATTGCTTCTCCAGGCTGTCTGCAAGGCATTCAGCTTTTTCGTCATCGTCAAAAGCAATGGTCCCGTCGGGACGCGTCAGGGGGGGTATGTCAGTCTGTTGGTCCAATCTGAGAGATTTAGCGACACGCCAGTAAGCTGTATGGGAGGGCGAAATGTCGCTGAGCAGGTTACTCCACCGTTCATCACGCAGTTCCTTCATGCGAGTCTTTACTTGACGTTGTAAAGTACGCAGCTGGATCCGGTGTTGCTCGGAGGGGTATGAATCGTATGCTCTTGTGGCGGCGTTCTTTTCCCTCAGCAGTCGTCTCGCGTCTTCAGGCAGCCTCCAACGTCGGATCTCGTCCGTCGCTGGTGGCTCCCTGGAGCAGTCCTTGATGACTGTTTGCAAGTGGCTGGTGAAGGCGTCGATTGCCAGATCTACATCTTCGGAGGTAACTATATTGTCGGGGATTTTGTCTAAGTCCGGTGAGGAGGTCGACTCGAGAGCTTTCTCGAGTTTGGACCAGTCCGTCACCGTCTTAGGCGGGACAGTCAGTGGGTCAGCGGGAGGTCCGAACTGCATTCGGACAGGTCTGTGATCAGAGCTAAGTTCTGATAGCACTTCTAACGAACATAACCTGAGGGTTATGTTCCTTAGCAGCGCGAAGTCCAGAACGTTAGGTCTGTATCCTACAACTGTTGGGAAGAAGGTAGGGGAAGCTGGAGCAATAACGTCAAATCCAAGAGAATCACTCAGTTTCTCCAGGATTATACCGTTGGTCGAGTTTGAGTGGCTATTCCACTGGGTGTGAAAACAGTTAAAATCGCCTGCCAGAATGACGGCGTTACTTAACGAAAAGAGAGCCTGGAGGTCTCTTTCTAGCAAAACTTTATTTGGGGGCTGATAGATGGAGGCTATGGTGATGGGCGGATGGCCCGTCATTCCTAAACGTAGTACCGAGGCTTGCATATTTTCGAGCGCGGGTGTTGGTATCGGCGCGCAGTACAGAGATCTTTTATAGTAAATAAGGGTACCGCTACCGGCGTAGCTGTCCCTATCTGATCTAATGATGTTGTAGTTAGCAATCCTAGGATTGCGATGCGAAGGTGAAAGTCGCGTTTCCTGTACTAACAATAAATCTATCTTGTGATCTGCTAAAAAGACCGCCACCTCGTCACGCTGACGGGCGATGCCGTTTGCATTAAAAAATGCAAAGTTTATTGAGGATGGCTTGGACCTGTGGGCCGTAGAACCCATCTAAACGCGGAAATGTTTAGGTACGGTGTAGGAGTACACCGACTCCAGCACTGCGAAGTGTTCGCAGGTGGCTGCGAGCCGGTCCTCCGGCGAGTTTGCGAACCTAATTAGCTTTTCAGCTAATAACCTAATTTCCCCCATGTGGGGGCCGATGTGGCGTGCGTAATCCACCACGACACTAAGGTGGGAGCTCGCGGAGGAAGCGGGGGGAGCGGGGGCGGCGGGACGCGGGTCCTGCCGCGACGGTTGTTGTGGAGCTTGCGGAATCTGGGATGTCGGCTTAGCCGAGATATGTGGGGGTTTAACCCACGCGTTTGGCGGTGGCGGAGGTGGCCTGCGCTCCAGCGCAGGGAAGGCTGAACCCCTTAATGGGGGAGGCGCTGTCCTAGATAGGGGCGCTCTGGGAACGCTGCGAGCCGCCGGCCCTACCCTGCGCGGGGCCCTGGGGCAACCGCCATAGTTGGCGGTATGTCCCACTGCCCCGCACAGGATGCAGGACGGGGGGTCTAGCGTGCCCGGGGCGCGGGGACACGAGTCTGTGCCGTGATCCCCCGTGAATTTAACGCACCGGGGGCGGGCGAAACAATTACGGGCCGAGTGCCCGTAAAGTTGGCAGCGATGGCACTGCCCGGGAGCCTTTTTGTGCTGGGGTTGCACGTTGATGCCGCGGAGACCGCAGATATTCGAAATTTTAAAAATGTTTTTGCCCGCAGGAGAGTGGCTGAGGATGGCGAGCACCATGTTGTAGGGCTCGCGTGTGCGTGCGCGGTACATACGGTGTACCTCGTAAATAGGAAGGCCTTGATCGTTGAGATCAGCGAGAATATATTTCTCGCCTATCTCTTTGGGGACGCCGCGTATGACTACGCGGAGCATACGCTCCTCTTCGAGGGCGTAGGTGTGAAAAGAGATTTTGCGTTCACGCAGTAACTGCGAGAGCGCACGGTGATCGTTCACCGTCTCAGCGAAAACGCGAAGGCCGTGAGCGGAGTCCCTCGCGGGGGAGATCTTAATGCCACGCTGTTGGCAAGCGGCATGTATCGGAATCCAGGCGGATTTGTCCTGGATGACAATCGGAGGCGGGGCTTTTTGTTTTTTGTGCTCAGAAGGAGCCTGCGACTGGGAGTTGGTTTGAATTGGGCGAGAGTCGCCCTCAGAAGCCCTAAGGGCTTTAGATGGAAGGGCAGCGGTGCCCGAATCTGCGTGGCGCTTATTTTTGCGCGAACGGTCGACGGTGGTGAAGCCATCCTCATCAATTGTATTTTGACTGGCCAGAGGGGCCATGTCTGTCTCCATAACCTGACCAGAGGGGTCAGGGGAGAGAGGGGAATCTAAATCTGAATCTGATTCAGAGTCTGATTGCCCTGATGGGGCAGTTGAAGCCTCTGAGGGAGGCTGGGATTTGGACCTTGAGTTTTTGAAAGCGCTGAAGGCTTTCAAAACGTCGGGGAAATTTGACTGTATGAATTCAACGAATTCATTCATTGTGCCCTGCGCCATCGTGGCGGCAGAGCAGGCGAGCAAACGGGGAAGGCAAGGCAGCCGGGAGTCGAACCCGGTTGCCTGTGTTGGTGTGCGGTCCCTCCCTGTTAGACAGGGAGGGGTGGGTACCTAAAATAACTACTCTATACTACGAGTGTAGGTGAAACGACTCACCAGAGTCGCCCTGAATAGGGGACAGACAATCCAATAGTCACAAGCACTATCACTTAGCACTGATCACTAACACAGGCCCTGTGGGCGAGGGCAGTAACGGGCCGGAGGCCCGCTACGGGCAAAACGCACTATGCACAAACACCACACAACGCGCGCGGTTGAACGAACACTCCGTGAGACAGCACTGACGTCACTGTAAAAGAACGACGACCACACGCGGCTTCAAGCGCTTACGGCTGAAGTGCAGCGCTGAAGGCAGCGAACGCGCGCGGCCCGCGGCGATTTCTCAGCCGGCGGGCGATGGATTCCGGGAATCCAGAAACGAACGCGACGGCGGCGCAACGAAGCACGTGTGGCCAACACAAAATAGATCGGAAATTAGGACGGCGAGCGAACACGTGTGCGAAACGAAAAAGACCACGAGACGACGGGACTGCAAGCAGGTCCGTCGGCTGTGGGCAGGTCCGTCTCGGTCGGTGGTCGGGCGCAGAATGCGTGCGAGCTTCGTGCAGTGGTACCATATACATACACGTTAAGCGAACGCTCGGCTGAGCTACATGGTAGGCGGAGTGGGGGGTGTTAGGTTTTATTTTCGTTACGGAATTTCTTGATTCGGTCGCCGCGCTCAAAGCTCGCGATAAAAGCTATTTTATTAAATTATATATAATATGCCATCGTATGTATTTTTTATTAAATTATTAAATAGTTAAAATTGTTCACACATTTACAACTGCGCCATTGACTCGATAATACTCACTGGCGAAATACGAATATGTATTGTATAAGGAAATGTTCTTAAGCCAGGACTCGACCTGAGTGACCTAACACCCCCCACCTAATATGACCCAAAGGTCATCCCCCCACCTAATATGACCCAAAGGTCATCCCCCCACCTAATATGACCTTTGGGTCATATTAGGTGGGGGGTGTTAGGTTTTATTTTCGTTACGGAATTTCTTGATTCGGTCGCCGCGCTAAAAGCCCGCGATAAAAGCTATGCAATAGCTTAAAAAAACAACGATTTTTATACGCTATTCGTTAAGAACCCATTCGATTGAAAACTAAGTCACAGCGCTAGTATGTTCAACCAGAGTGCTTAATGTGAGTTTTTTGATCATATTCGAACGTGTTAACATTAACAAGAGGACCAAATGTAAAAAATATTCATATTGTGAATTCACCTGACGCTTGTATAATAGGTAGGGGAAAAAGTCTTTTCGCATTTTAGTATGTTTGAACTTGTAATAAAATCTCTTTGGTTATACCATTTGTATCTTTCAGGTTTTGATATCTTTAAAAAGTTTAAATTTTAAAAAAGATAATTCCAAATTCAAATTAGGTAAATGTGTGATTTTCATTTGTTTTTTTACTGTCAAGATGAGTGAATCTAATGAAGAAATTCGATTCATTTTAAAATTTTACTACAAAAAAAGTAAAAATGCAACGCAAGCTGCGAAAAAAATTTGTGACGTTTATGGATCTAGTGCAGTATCTGTGAGAGTAGCACAAATTTGGTTTAAGCGTTTTCAATCAAGAAATTTTGATGTGAAAGATGCACGTCGCTCTGGTCGCCCTGTTACGGATAAACTGGATGCCATTTTTGAAAAAGTGGAGCAAGATCAGCATATCAGTAGTTACGACGTAGCTGAAGAATTAGGAATTGACCACAAAACAGTTTTGGCGCATTTGAAAAAAGCTGGGTACACTAAAAAGCTTGATATTTGGGTGCCTCACGATCTCACTGAAAGAAACTTAATGAACCGTGTACTCATTTGCGATCCTTTACTACGACGTAATGAAAACGAACCGTTTTTGAAGAAGCTTATAACTGGTGATGAAAAGTGGATCACGTACGACAAGAACGTGCGAAAAAGGTCGTGGTCAAAGGCCGGTCAGGCTTCACAGACTCTGGCAAAACCCGGGTTAACCCGCAATAAGGTGATGCTGTGTGTATGGTGGGATTGGAAGGGCATTATTCATTATGAGCTGTTACCGCCAGGCAGGACTATCGATTCTGAACTCTACTGTGAACAACTGATGAGATTAAAGCAAAAAGTTGAGAGAAAGCGGCCGGAATTAATTAACAGAAGGGGTGTGATTTTTCATCATGATAACGCTAGACCTCACACATCTTTAGCCACTCAGCAAAAATTAAGAGAGTTTGACTGGAAGGAGTTAATGCATCCGCCGTATAGTCCTGACCTTGCACCTTCTGATTTCCACCTGTTTCGGTCTCTTCAGAATTCTTTAGGCAATGTCAGGTTAACATCACGAGAAGACTGCCAAAACCACTTGTCGTGGTTTTTTGAACAGAAGTTCCAAAATTTTTATAGTAATGGGATTATGTCTCTACCTACAAGATGGCAAAAAGTTATCGAACAAAATGGCACCTACATACTTTAGTTAAATGTAAATAAACTTTAGTAAAAAATGTTTTGAATTTTCATATAAAATACGAAAAGACTTTTTCCCCAACCTAATATATATTCAATTTAGCCGGGTTGCTCACTTTAAAATGTGAGCAAGTAAGCCTAACATAGTTTTGATATGTAACACGCGTCTTATAAATTCACATCATGATAGTTCTTCTCTATTAATTGGTCGGTTTGTTTACGTTGACATGATCGAATGCGAACAAAAAACTCGCACTAAGCACTCAGTTGAATAAATTGGACAATTTTCTTGCAACTAATTACATTTTTAAGATTCCGGTTTTAGAACCCTCATACGATCACTTTGACCGTCCGCAGCTTTATGCACACCGCGAAAAAAAGATACCGTTTCCACGCCTAATCTCCGAAGTTTACAAATCTGAAATAATTAGAAGTGATCGAGGTGAACATAAACATTTCAGGAAAAATATAGCGGTGCCTTTAACTAAGACAATTATTTTGTTATTTTGAAAATGAGGAAAAAACCTCCAAAACAAATTTATTCGCGAGATGCTCTTCAAAAGTACTTTATTGCTATTGCACTAAGGTGCTTTTCGAAGCGGTATGCTGGTATTCGGCGTATGTCGGGCTAACTATTCTAAAACCGCAAGTTAAGTAACGTCAACCGTAGTCAGATCATTACTTGGTTGGTTTCGATTTTGTAATAACACAAGTCAAGCAACGACCACAGCTAAATTTCACGGATTGTGGTTGATAGTGGTTGGTAGTGGTTAGTAGAGATTAATATTCATTGATATTGATTTATAGTAGTTGATAGTGATAAATGACATTTTTTACGGGACGGGGGCCCACCACACATTCCCACCACTGTGTCTCCTGTGCCTTGGAACTCACAACGAAAAATAAATTACTTATTTACAGTATCTACCTAAAAAGTTAAAAGCTTACAGCTGAAAGTTGATCAAAACATTGTTAATACAAAAAGAATAGCGAATGATACCGAGTCGGATGTTAAAAAATAAAAGCCGCCTTTTAATTGTTATTAATATGAACTCCTATTTCAATTCAAAGGATTGCACCGCCAATATGCGTATTGCAGCCAGTCAGAAACGAAAAAAATACATATTTTTGCATTCCCTTCACTTCGAACTTAATCATAGAGTATCACATGCAGGCTAAAATGAAAAAAATAAATGTATTTTTCACGCTATGAACTTTTGGTGCGCAACGACTTTCTATCTGGAATATACGTGTTTTCTGAAAGTAAATACTGATATGAAATAGGTTTTCAAAAGGTTGCATGCATTCATTTAATTTTAAATAGTGATATTATTGAAATCTTAATAAAGAGCAGAATGTAAATGGAATATTGAATGTTTTTGTAGGTAAGAGAAAATCTTGATGCTTTGATAATGTTCGAACTGTTCGGTAAAAATAAATCTAACTTGATAGTGGTTGATAGTGATTAATAGTGGTTGATATTGGTTGATAGTGATTAATAATGGTTCATAGTGGTTGACTGTAGTTGATTGTGGTTGATAGTGATTGGTGCTGGTTGATTGTAGTGGTTAATAGTAATAGTGATTGATAGTGGTTGATAGTGACTGATATTGGTTGATAGTGTATGATAGTGGTTAATAGTTATTGATAATGATTGATACTGATTGATAGTGGTTGATTATAGTTGATTGTAGTTAATAGTGATTTATACTGGTTTATACTATCAACCACTATCTATTGATTTTTTTGTTTAATCTAATTTTATAATAGAGAAGGAACATAAGTACATCAGCAATACTATTTTGGCGCATTAGTAACAGTTATTAACTTGCGTGTTTGATTAGACTGATACGCGCATATACGCCAACAAAAAGTGTAGTTTTAAAGTTACCATATCTCTAGAAGTTTATATGCTATGGAAGTAAGTCCTCCTTCACCCATTAATATATTACTGTGAAGTCTTTATAGAACATATAAAAAATGTGAATATATTTATTAGTATTAGAAATAATTCTGTAAATTGTAAATCTAATGTATTCGTATTTTACAATCGGATTGGAAAATTTTGGATACATTTTTAGTAGATTTATATTTATAATCAATCGGACATTAACAACAATTTGTTGTATTTATTTAGTTGTTCTACGACGAATTTCATATAGCGGATACAAAGTGTGAACTTGGACGCTGTTGAGCGCGTTGAATTTTTATAAACTGTAAGTTACAATCATGTGAAATTATAGATGTAGGTAAATAAATAAATAATAGCACGTACGAAGCTCTACAAAGGTCCCTGAATACACGATAAAAACCAATATTAATCATCACACAACATGATGAACAGATAAGTGATTAATATTTATTATAGGATCCAGCTTGCAGTCGCGTCTAGTTACGAAGACGATGCAGTGTGTGTGATGAATTATCTTCCTCTTTCGGGTCACGACAAAAAATATATTATTCTTAATGGTAACACCATGTGCCGGGTGAAAGCAATGTGTTTTGCGTTAATAAATGAATAGCCTATATTCAGAAATATAAACCAAGACTGTTTTTTCATGAATAAAAAAATAATTTTATTTTGAAATATACATTCTCGATCCTAGTTTGAAAAACTAGAGTTCTAGTTTAGTTTTTTTTAACTAGGATAGCAAACTACAAAAGAAAAGAAAAATATATCAGTGAATATATATAAGCACTTGTATAAAGACGGTCTTATCGTCGAGCGATCTCTTCCAGACAACCTTAGGACAGAGGACAAATAATCTGAAATTAAGGTACCTAGGTGGTGCCGCGTAGATATTATTACTATTAATTACTATGAGTAATAAATTACATAGATGCTAAATATATAAATAAATATGTATATGTACTTAAATACTTTTGTACACACTGTTATTTAAACACTGGTACTAATGAGACTAATGAGGTGGAGGTAAAAATTGTAATTGCTGAATATCACATAACATTCAAAGAAAGATAGTGGTTTTTGACAAGATTTTTTAAACGAAGCTAGCGATTAAGCATTCCTGATCTCAGATGACAACGCGTTCTAAAGGCCCACTGCCTGCTCAGATTAGCTGAAAAAGATTTGGAGTAGCTTGCTAGCTTGCAAAAATAGATAGATATGTAAGCTAGCAAGCTAGCAACTCTCGGTTAGTGTATAAGTTTTAAATGTTTAAAACAGCTAACCGTTATGTAATGCCACGGATTCTACTAATTGGATTTTATTCTGTAGTATTGTATTGTTGATACTGTAAAGTTATCGTGTTACTAGTTTTATACCACGCAGGATGCGAAACGGCGCCAGAATTATATATACGCAATCCATATGATATAAAGCTTGCTAAAAGTTACTTGAATAAACTTCAGCCTAATTCTTGAGAAAATTATACACTACTAGCTGTCCCGGCGAACTTCGTACCGCCTAACAATCAATGAATGTCGTGGTACATATTAGCTGAACTAAATTTATGATTTTATGGAATTAAAACAATGAATAGTAGAAAATAATAGAGAAGCTCGATGGCGTCATTGCGCGTGTCAGTCTAATTGAACACGCAAGTTAAGCAACGTCGACCGTAGCCTGTACACGGATGGGTTTATATTACCTCGAGCTCCTCCGTGATTCGAAAGACACGTTAAGCCGTCGGTCCCGGTTGTTATCATTAGCTCATCTTGAGCTCCTCCGTGCTTCAGAGGGCACGTTAAGCCGTCGGTCCCGGTTGTTATCATTAGCTCATCTTGAGCTCCTCCGTGCTTCGGAAGGCACGTTAATCCGTCGGTCCCGGTTGTTATCATTAGCTCATCTTGAGCTCCTCCGTGCTTCGGAAGGCACGTTAAGCCGTCGGTCCCGGTTGTTATCATTAGCTCATCTTGAGCTCCTCCGTGCTTCGTAAGGCACGTTAAGCCGTCGGTCCCGGTTGTTATCATTAGCTCATCTTGAGCTCCTCCGTGCTTCGGAAGGCACGTTAAGCTGTCGGTCCCGGTTGTTATCATTTAATGACAGTCGTTAAGTTAAGTCAGTGGCCTTTAGGCGGTTCGAAAACACTGGCCTCCGCCAACCCGCAGTTGAGCAGCGTGTTGGAGTACGCTCTAAACCCCTTCGGTTGAGGGAAGACCCGTATCCATAAAAACTGAAGATTTCATAAAAATAAAGATTTCCTTATTGTTAATTTTTAAAAAAAAAACGTTTTGTTTTATTTTTTTTAGTTTTGAAATAGGTTTTATCATTTTGGTGATTTGTAATTGTCATTTCTTTTGATGTTTACTCTGATTTGATTCTTGCGCTCGAACCCCATGGGAAAAGCGTTTTCACCCCTATCGATTTGACATTTTTAAATTTTCATAACAAATCACAGACAACTTTCAATATTTTTAAAATATTCAATAATATATTAATAAATATTCCAATCCTTTTTAACTGGCACTATTTGTATGGGAAAACGTTTTTTCTTTTATTTAATTCTTTCGTCAATTTTTGAATGTTTTTAATACTTTCCCGACCAAGACACGACATTATTTTATCTACTATATAAAAATAAGTCGGGTTTTCCTTCCTGACGCTATAACTCCAGAACGCACGAACCGATTTCCACGGTTTTGCATTCGTTGGAAAGGTCTCGGGCTCCGTGAGGTTTATAGCAAAGAAAATTCTGGAAAAATTTGAAAAGAAAAGCGGGAAAATCTTTTTTCACATGCAGCGCCATCTCTAAGGAAATGGATGGAAACGAAAAGATTGAGCCACAGCGAAGCGTGGTCGGGCCGCTAGTATATTATATAGATTTATGGAGCTTGATTTAAATTTCTGAACGCACGCATAAATATTTTAGAACCAATAAATATTTAAATCCACAAAACTGTTTTCAAAACAAATCACAGCCAACTTTCAAGACGTAAAAATGAGACCAATAGAGTTAACATTTGTTTTTGATCTATGACATTTGTTCTATAATGAGCTTAATATACATTTCTGAACGCACGCATACATTTGGCGTACGCACGTACGACAACGTCACATTTGACAGCTACGACAACCAAAGAGAATGTAACCACTACGTTTTAAGAGACGGATGTGCCATACAAATAGCGTAAATTCTAAATGTATGAAATGGGAGCGAAAACAATCAGAATTTGTACCAAATTCGCTTCCGATTCATAGAGTCGTTTTTTTACCTTGAGTTGCGCCAGGCTGACGACAACCACGAACATTTTGTATGGGAAAATGTTTTTTCTTTTATTTTAATTTTTCGAGAATTTTCCAATGTTTTTAAGAGTTATTCTGCTATTCGGGACGGAAACAAATCCAACAAATCAAAAACCATGGCAATCGGTCCAGCCGTTCTCGAGTTATAAGTGTTGTAACAAACACGACTTTCTTTTATATATATAGATTATATATGAGCCGAAAAAGTATGTAACCACGTGGTACAGTTAGCATTCCAAAAAATAAAGCCATAATCTTTTTAGTTTAATTTTTATTATGTGTTTAGAAGTTACCTAAACTTCTAAACACATAATAAAAGCGGCTTGAAAAGTCTGGCCTCCGCCAACAATAAAACTGTATAAGGTTTGACCACGGTGACCTTACGTTTAAAATGCTAGTACGTGCCTTACGCAAAAAGTGCTGACTGAATTAATCTATTTAGCGAAAATTATGAACCTTTAGCTGAAGTAACATATACAAATTATTTCAATAAAATTGACCCAGAGGCCTTATCGCTATATGCAATCTCTTCTAGGCAACCTTTGGCCATAAGTAAAAAAATATACAAATAAGAAGGTAGATGACGCAGTAAACAAAGTAACGACAATATACTACGAGTACTATCTACTCTAATATACTATACTACATACGGTATACTTAAATCCATGCTCAAAGTCGCAGGCACAACTAGTATATATTTTTATACATTACATAGTAAAAATATATACATTTCTGGACACATCTATTGGCCCACCTTGCATTTTCAGTTTCGTTTGGTCCTAGCTAAAATTTTATATTAGGTCGAGCAAAAAGTTTTTATGCAGTTTTGAACCTGGCACATTCATAATTTCATTCAATAGTCTTTTTTTGAATTTCGAACACAGAATTTAAAGAAACAAAAGACAATTTGGAGCCTGTTCGTTGATATCCAACAATCGAATACTAAGAAAACTTGATTTTATTGGTTTACTTGGATTTAATTCTTGAAAGTGTGACTTTTCTCTTTGGTTTTGCAACAAACATTACTTATTCTTAACATTAAAGTGAGGTTCTATCAATAATCTATGGATACTTCGCCTGAAGTCGCCGCCCAAGCTGTGGCACTTATCCAGGCCGGACACAGCCAAAGAAATGTGAGTGCTCAACTTAATTTAAGTCGATCTGCGGTACGAAATGTTTATCGGAGGTACCTAGAGACTGGCGGCTTTGTTCGTCGCCAAGGAAGGCCACGATTTCGGGTCACAACTGAAAGGCAGGATCGATTCATCGTGACGACCAGCTTGAGAAATCGTCACCTTACCTCCATTGAGATACAAAACCAACTTCGTGACTTCCACGGAGTATCTGTGAGCGCTCGAACTGTTCGGAGAAGGTTAAAAGAACGCGATATGGTACCACACAAGCCAGCTAATGGCCCCAAACTAACGCGAGCCCACCGAACAGCGCGCCTTCATTTCGCGCGCACTCATTTAAATTGGACTCAGCAGAATTGGAGCCGTGTACTCTTTTCTGATGAGTCTAAAATTGTGTTACATGACAATGATGGAAGGAAGAAGGTCTACCGACGTAAGGGAGAGCGTTTCGCACAATGCTGCTTTGAAGAGAGGGTTGCTTATGGCGGTGGCTCTCGCGAATATACCGCCCCAGACAGTCCGTCTGGGGCGGTATATCCGCGAGAGGCAAAACTCAACTTGAGGTTGTTACGGGACCACGGCTGCCAACATTAAATGCTGAAAGGTACATTCGTGAGTGCTTAGAACCTCACGTGATGCCATACGCGGACTATGTGGGCCCAAATTTCCTTTTTATGCATGATAATGCAAGAGCCCATACGGCCGGCATCGTCAGGGAATATCTTCGGGATGTGAACATCACAGTTATGGACTGGCCAGCAAGAAGCCCAGACATGAACCCCATTGAGCACATGTGGGACGAGCTAAAAAGACGTGTTAGGGCTCGTCAGCCAGTTGCCCAGACGATGCAGGAGTTGAAAACTGCCTTAGAAGAGGAATGGGGGAGGATCCCTCAAAATTTCATAGAGCGGTTGATAAACTCTATGCCTACTCGTATGAGAGCTGTGGTAGATGCCCATGGAGACAACACGCGTTATTAAATTAAACTTTTATTTGATAAAAAATGTTTTTTATTCAAAAATCAACTGCCTTAATCAAGGCGCATACCCGACTTGTTAGGCGTAGCTCCATGTCGTGTGGTATTCTGAATTCAAATTTAAAACAATATGATCGAAAAAGATGGTAAAATGTATCAGGTTTAAAACTGCATCAATAGTTTTTGTTCAATCTAGAAATCATTTCGGTAGGGGCCATCGAAACGTAAACTCTAAGGTGGGCCAATAGATGTGTCCAGAAGTGTAGTATTTTCTTCAGTAACAAATGTGGTGACGTGATTTTGACTAGCCTACGTCATCAGCTGAATTTTGTATGGAAAATTACAGATTTTGACAACCAAATTCGTGACGTAGTTTTGTCAACATGATGATGAACATACCTTGTGTCTTTCTACCAAGATATACTACATCCGGGGGTAGATAAACATATGACCTGACTGATGGGAAGTGGTTACCGTAACTTAAAGGACACTGGTAACCTAACGTATCGGTTGCACGCCGTCTCTCCAATTGCTATCTTGCTTTTTTTTTTTTAATACTCCGTCGGTTGGCAGATAAGCATACGGTCCGCCTGATGTGAAGCGGTTACCATAGCCATATTAACGTTCGCAACATAAAATATCGCTCGCGCGCCGCCACCCCCCCTGCTATCGCAGCATCTCCTCGCCAGAGCTTCGATAGCAATTGGAGAGATGGCGTCTCTCCTCCTCTCCTTCCTTCCTGATAACCTCACTCAGCCACAGGTACAAAACCCTCTAGGCTTTGGCTGTGTTTTATTTAGCTGTGGTCTACTATAAGGTGGAGGTAATTGTCCAGTCGAGCGTAAGCTGGTGTATTCATTAAATTCATTATTTATGGCATTCCTATGGTTAAATAACACCTTAGTGTCAATAATATTTATATGTTCACAAGATATTTTATGAACCATGAAGTTTTCGTTTTTATCATTAGAAAAACATTCATCATCATCATCATCATCAGCCTGTATCTATCTACTGCTGGATATAAAGCCTTCTCCAATGCTATCTACCAAATACGATCCTCCGCCTTCCGCATCAAGCCGCTTCCAGCCGCTTTCTTAAGGTCATCGGACCATCTAGACGGAGGATAAAAATATTCAGCGTATAATACCTTTTTTTAATAGAAAATCTGTCTCTCCTTAGATTTGGGGTGTAAGTGGTTTATCAATATCTTTGAACCGAAGCCTACTTCACCTGCAAGCGCTGCACCCTGCTGACTGACAAACGAAGCTCTGGCGAAAAGAGAGGTAGGGAGCGTAATTGTAAGCTACCCGACTAGGGAATGTACCTCTACCTCACAGAATACCGCAGCCAAATAACAATCCCCTTGAGGGTTGTTGTATTACTGCGAGTGAGTGAGGTCACCAGAAGCGACGGCAGATATTTTATGTTGCGAGCGTTAATATGGCTACGATAACCGCCTCACATCAGAATATGTATGAATGTCTGCCACCCGACGTAGTATAGAAAAAAAAAAGATACAAAACACCAAATAGGAACAGATATTAAAAGATGACAAAATAAATCGACTCATCCGTACAACAAAGTCCAATGTAATCATGAAACAGAAGCGAGTTACATAGCTTGACTAGATAAGGAATATGAATTCTACATACGTCCGCTTTGTTAGAATTTTCTTATCTCATGTATCTTCTGATATTTAGAATCGAATACGATCAATCTGACATTAGCTCCTCATAAAAAAGTGCGAAATTGAACTGACAATACAAATTGGACTTTATTCCACGGATAATTCGAAATATGAAATATTTAGATAAATAATTAATGGAATAATAAAAAACATTACATTATTGTAATTTTAATAAGTTAGGTATATGCTGTTGTACAAAGTAAAAACCTCTATATTGCTCGAATGAATTTTACTCATATCCGTATCCCACTTTCGTCTCCATACTAACTTATAAATGCGAAAGTCTGTTTGTTTGTCTTGTTCCTTACATTACCACGACCAAAATGGCTGAAACCATTTGAATGAAATTTAGTATAGACATAGAGTGTATCTCAAGGAAGAACATAGGCTTCGTTTTCGCGCGATATAACTGACATTCATATGACCAAAGATAGCAAGAGTATAAAAAAAGATAGTTATCTAGGCTGGGTTCGTTTATTGGTTCTGGTCCATTTACAAATATTAATCTTTGTATCGTGTATGATTGAAGAGCTTGACGAAATAGGAATTGTTCCTTGGACTTGACCAAATGGGAACAATTATTTCTATCTTGGCCAAATAGAAACAATTCTTCGTATTTGGTCAAGGTCTTCGATCATAAATGATCGAAAGTAACGCTGTAATACATTTAAATGCTAACTAAAAACACATTACAATTTCATTACTGTTTACAAAATGTATTTAGAAAAGTTTTAGCGCGCTTTTTACAAAATGGGTGCAATAAAGACCTCACTCGTGTCTCGTGTGTTTAATGCATTATACTTGAATAGCACGTATTGTTGTTTATAGTTTTCGAGCTGGGTTAATACGAGCCGAATGGGAAACGTTCTGAAACTTTCTAGTTTATAGCTATTGCGAGGACAAACGGTATTTCTTAAAATGTCTACTAACGTCTTTTCAAAGTAATTAGTACGGCAATGGCATTAAAAGAAATACATAGGGATATAAAGCAATGGGTAATTTCCTATTTTCTGCACAAAAATAAACCATACTTAATATTATAAATGCGAAAGTGTGTTTGTCTCTTTGTTACCAATCTATGACTAAACGACTGCACGGATTTGTATGAAATTTAGATATAGATTATATCCCAAGGAATTATATTCAATTTTCGTCCAGCGATTCTATCCGCTTTTTGGTCCGCATGAGTATTGGTTTATTCAGTTCTTATTATTACTTTTCCAGATAGATTAAAACCTCGCTAAATTATGATCATAACATCATCAACCTCTATCTATCCACGGTTGAACATAGGCCTTGCCTAATGCCTTAAACCATATGCGTTGCTACGCTTTCCGCGTTCAGCCGCTTTCGGCCGTTCCCTTGAGTCATCGATATATCTAGAGAGGGGGCGCCCAACGCTTCGTCGCCCCATCCATTCGTCGTCGTAGCCAGGTCTCCACTCTAGGACTTTCCTCTCCATCTGCCATCACTGACTCGGCAGATGTGGCCGGCCTACTGCTACTTCAGTCTGCTGACTCTGAGAGCTATTTTTTTTTACTTTTATTTAAGGAGCTTAGTCACACTTGTGACTATGTCGCTCTGTTATGCATCCATAAGTTAATTACTGCCTGTGTTTGAGGCCTAACCTAACCAATTTATTTAGTAGCCTTGCTGACTCCGACATTGGAGTCGCCAGAATACTGTTACAACCTCTTATTTCTGACTGGATTAAAAGTATATTGTCAAAAACTTGTCTTCTGAATGGTTCGCTTCGAACAAACTCCATCAATATGTGATACGCGTCTTGGATAACATGACATTCAGAGCAATTTCGGGATGGTACTTTACCCATCATAAACCTAAATTTGTTCAATGGAATGTGTCCAGATCATAGCCTCATAGCAGTTATAGTATCAAACCGGTTAAGTTCACAGTTATCAAATCAAGTGTGGTTCAAAGGCCGATGTCGATAACTTTGGTTCTCCGTCGAATTTCTTCGTCCCGGATTCCGTCCCTTAGAGAAATGCCGAGCTTCTCTCATCTCTCTTCATCACTCGCTAATTGTATTTAAATAAATTAATATTCGTAAGTCTTATTTTTGATTACATTGTGACCTCCTAATGCTGAAGATGTCCTCCAGGTTAGGAAACGATGGATTTAAAGGTACTGAGTAGATTTGTTCGCTTTTGAATGTTTTGTTTGGTTGAACTACAAAAAATAAATAATTAATTAATACAATATTAAAAAGAGGTAAAGTACAATGTATTTGTAATTGCCCGACTGGGGAAGTACCTCCACCTCACAGAATACGGCAGGCAAATATCAATTCTCTTGAGGGTTGTTGTGTTCCTGCGAGTGAGTGAGGTCACCAGAAAGGACGAAGTTGCTGCGTCAGCAGCGAGGGTGGCGGCGCGCGAGCTTTATTTTATGTTGCGTGCATTAATACGCTACGGTAACCATTTGACATCAGGCGGACCGTATGCTTGTCTGCCAACCGACGTGGTATAAAAAAAACATTAAACTCTTACATTTAAAGCTTAACATTTAGAAATCTTTAGGAAAAAGTATCTAAATTGCCGTTTGTGGCACTTCTGCTTAATGCTTTTTCTGTGTCCCTAAATTAATAAAAAACTTTCTGCCTACGCGGTAAAATGGCAGTAATTAATCTCGCATGAAATAACTCTGAATAAATAGTACATTTTGGTACAAATAATTTTTATAGGTATTTTAAAAAGATATTTTATAATAACTATTACCACTTTTTCAGCGGGACGGGGGCCCACCACACATTCGCACCACTGTATCTCCTGTGTAGCCAGGATTAACAGCGGCGACCGCCATAAAAGGCAATGAACAGTGAAGTCCATTGCAGTCCCGGGGGACAACTACGGCCGCCTTGGAAATCACAACGAATTTAATCAAAAGAAATTAGAAGGAGTAGGAAGTTTTTTCTCCCACGGTGAATGTACAATACTTTGTACGCCCCACTGGAGCAATAGGCACCTCATGCCGTGAAAAGTTTTCATGTTTATATGAGTAAATCTTCCGGAACATTTTGGGGTGTAAGTAGATCACCACGATCTTTAGAGCCAAAGTCAACCTCACCTGGTGCACCCTGTCGCGAAAGAGGCTCTGGCAAAAGAGAGGTAGGGAGCGTAATTATAAGCTACCCGACTGGGGAATGTACCTCCACCTCACAGAATACCGCAGTCAAATAACAAAATCCTTGAAGGTTTTTGTGTTCCTGCGAATGAATGAGGTCACCAGAAAGAAAGGAGTTGCTGCGTTTGCAGCGGGGGTGGCGGAGCGCGAGCGCTATTTTATGTTATAACCATTAATATTGTTAGTTATCATTAAATTCAAAGCATAATTTATAATTATTTTGTATGTATTTATGCGTATGATTGCCACAAAGTATGATTTCACATTGTATAAAAGATTTGATTTGACGCCATGCTTGTTGCTGGTTGCGCCTGCAATCCGACCTCTCACGATGAAGCACGCCAGTTTCAAGAGTAGGGGAGTGATGGAGAAGGCAGGCGTCAACTTCATTCCAAGCGAGTCAAGCATCAGGCATTCGATATCGAGCGCTCGTACAGACACCACGTGTGTGAAAATAAACGATCTCAACTTGTCAGAATTAGATTAAGTATTACATTTAAGGTACTCCTTGGAATAAAGTGAATATCAAGCAACAGTAAGAGTTTCATTATTTTGAACAACCGTTTATAATATGGCTACGGTAACAGCATCACTTCAGGCGAGCCGTATGCTTGTCTGTCACCCGACGTAGTATAAAAAAATATATTATATAATATGCATAGCATAAACGTTTAAAACTTGTGTGAAAGAATAATAACTCCACTCTATATATTTCCCATAAAAGCCTAAGAATAATCTCGCTATTCACAGTGACTAACGCAATTAAATGTAGGGTAGTGATCGCATCAGCCGAACACCAATCAGCCAGTCTATTTCTCTGCTCGCTTGATTTGGTTATTGGCGACAATGGGTTTACTGCTGACGGCGAACTAACAACGTTAAACGATAAAAGTCGACAACGAAATAGAATTCTAAACGAGACGAGCGTTTTTCAATGTTTGCTTTTATTCCAGTCCATTTTATTTAAATTGGAGGAAAGTAGGTTTTATACAATGGAATTATTAGGAACTAGTTGTGACCACGGTTACGCCCGCATCAGCATCAACCTATAATCATCTCAATGTTGGGATAAGGGTATCTCCTCAATCGAAGGGGTTAAGAGCATAATCCACCACGCTGCTCAATTAACTGAGGATTGGCGGAGGTCAGTGTTTTCAAGTCTACCAAAGGTAACTGACTTGGCTTAAAGACTGTCATAGTCAACGACAGCCGGGACCGACGGTTTAACGTGCCGTCCGAAGAATGAAGAAGCTTGAGATAATTGAACCCATCCAGGGACAGGCTACGGTCGACGTTGCTTACGTGTTCGATTAGACTGACACGCGTAACGACGCCATCGAGCTCCTCAATGAACGAATACGTCCGCATGAATATAGGTTCAAACGGTTGCCTACGTTCTTCCTCGGGATATAATCTATGTCCATGCCAAATTTCATTCGATTCGATTCAGCCGCTTAGTCGTGAAAAGGTAACAGATCAGACACTCATTCACATTTATAGTATGGATATGTGTAAAATTCATTAGAGCAACATAATATATTGTTAACGAACAAGCATGCGCCCCCATTGATGTGAAACGGTTACCATAGCCATATAAACACTTGCAAATCGCAACATGAAATTTATATTTGTTATCAAATATCGCTAGCGCGCCGCCTTTCCCACCAACGCAGCAACAAACTCCAATGCTTGAAGACTAAATTCTTCAACCAGTGCGTCCTCCCTGCAATGACCTATGGTCGTGCCGCGACTGTTGTAGAGGGTTATGCTCGGTGTTTCTTTGAGGGGTCGAATCCGGAATGAAGAACTTCGACGGAGAACGTTTTTTAGAATTTCCTTCCTCGTGACCTCACTCACTCGCAGGGACACAACATCCCTTAAGAGAATTATTATTTGTCTGCAATCTTCTCTGTGGGTACCTCCTCCTCACAGAAGATTGCAGACAAATACTCCAGTCAGGCACCTTACGTTATTACGCTCTCCGTACCCCTCTTTCGCCAGGGTCTTGTTTGTTAGTTAGCAGAGTAAACGAGTAAAATCGAAATCGATAATTGTAAATTCTTAGTAACTTAATTAGTCTTATCACTTTCATCGAAGTCGATTTTTTTTTAAAGTAATTGTCAATTGTATTGTAGCGATTGCCAAATATTTCACATTTTATAAATTGGCAGCAGATACCGTGTACTTTTCAGGGTACAAATGAAATATCGGCAACATTAGCTATCTACTATTTGGCACCAAATTGTACCTACAAGCCAGTCTTCAAGGGTACAAAACATCAAGCGAACGGAGACGCGGACAAAAACTAGTTGTAAGTAAACACTATTTATAAACATAGTTTATCACAAGAGGTGTCAAAATAAAAGGAATTATTGTGCTTCTAGTTATCATTATAAATAAATAAGTACTTCAGAACAAATTGCACACTACCATCTAGTCCCAAACTAAGTAAAGCATTTACTACGGGCACTAGATAACCGATATTATACTTAAATCAATTTTTTTTTTTGTAAATACATTTTGCAAGATAAACAGATAATGTACATGCACTCAAATATTTGTGTTGTGCGGGGATCGAACCCACGACCTCGGGTTTAAAGTAGCTATTGCGTATTTATTACGTATATATGTTTATGTGTTATATATATATTTGTAATGTATGTATATGTAATATACATATGTAACTATTTACTTATTTATTATTCAATTATTTATCAGTGATAGGTTACATATCTTCGTATATCCATAATGATGATTCTCATATTATTACTATATTTAACTAAGCTTTCATTAATTTCTTTTGATTTGCGAATCCTGCCCACTCCATGCACAAATTCGTTACCCTAAGGTTGCCTTGAAAAGATTGCTCTTAGCAATAAGGCCGCCTTATTGCATATATACAAGTCTGTATTAATTTATTGATTCACTGTACTTTTAATTTGTATTAGGTAAATAAAGCATATTCTATCTATCTATCTATTGCTAAGTATCCGTTCGACGACCGCGGGCTCTACCGACGAAGCTAAAGCCGATTACCATCGATTTTTTTAATTGCAAAAATTGGTCTTGGGTTAAAGTTATTGAGAAACATCTTCAGCTTAGTCGGTAAAGCTGTCGGTCTTCTTCCAGCTGAGCTAAACACAATTACAAAAAATATAAGCAGTAGTGTCATTTTCGCATTTTTTTTATACTACGTCGGGTGGCAGTCAAGCTTACGGCCCGCCTGATGTGAAGTGGTTACCGTATTAACGCTCGCAACATACAATATCACTCGCGCGCCGCCACCCCCGCTGCCAACGCAGCATCTCTTTCCTTTCTGGTGACCTCACTCACGTGCAGGAACACAACAACTCTCAACGGAATTGTTATTTGGCTGCGGTATTCTGTGAGGTGGAGGTACATTCCCAATCGGGTAGCTTACAATTACGCTTACTACCTCTATTTTCGCCAGAGCTTCGTTTGTCAGTCAGCAGGGTGTACTGCGTGCAGGTGAAGTTGGCTTTGGTTCAAAGATGTTGATGAACCAGTTACACCCCAAATTCAAAAAAACCCAATAGTAATCACCGTAATCACCTTCAACTTAGCCGTTCGGGCCGGTCTCGTCACAACATTATGAAAGAATTTATAGATTAAAACAATTGAAAAATCTCAAAAAGAAACATTTTCCATAGACATTTTCCACAGACAATACATCGTCATATTGGAGAAAGTCCATCGGTATTCCCTTTTAAGAGAAACAAAATAAATAAATAAAAGAGCACTATTTCCAGACCGATATTTACTGGCGGCGACTCGCGTTTGCGACGTCGCCAGGCCGATATTTACAGGCCACATGAGTTTTTACACCATTACATGAATAACGTAAAGCTGGGTATGCGAGCGCGAACGCTGTGAACCGCTCGAATTGAGCTACTCGAAATGAACGCGAATGAGTATAAAAAATGAGTGACTCAAAGTGATCGTGCGAGCGCTCATAAACTGCGCTAATGGCACACCCAGGCCACTCCATACAAATGTCACGTCGTTTATTACTACGTAAACAATGTCGTCTATGCAGAGCGCAACTGAACGTGTGTGTATGCGGCGCCACACAAAGTGTTCCAGATTTGTCTCAGAGGGGAGATGAGGTCGATACGAGAGAGCGGTAGGGAGTGGCCACACTGTACGTAGTACTGTTACTTATACTGTGCTAGTGGTCTGGGGTCTTGTTTCCCCGCTATGATTACATATTAAGAAATTATTCATTTTACCATTTAAAAGTTAATTTAAGAACAATTTATTATGCTACGAACGAATTTCGCGGCGCCACGTGGTAGCCCTTGCGATCGGTTCCACATTTGACTCAAAAGAAAGATGAGGTCGTCTTGTGAGAGCGGCAGGCAGTGACCATACTCTACGTAGTACTGTGCCACTACGGGCTTTTTAGTCTGCGAGAGCTGCAGCCCTTGTATTATGATGCGCTATAGAGTGAGAAGAATTGGAATGAAATGGATAGAAAGAAATGAGAGGCCACTGATGGCAGAAGAGACGCGTATAAATGTTAAATCACCATTTATTTACACGAACACCATATAGTTCGCATTATGCACATGAATGAATGCACCCGTAGTTGTATTGGTCCATGTACTACTTCCGTATACTAAATTGCGCGTACTTTCGTCTCTACAACCTGGCGGCTCAAACTGCGCACTTTTGAGCGTTGCCAAAAAACCGGCAGCGTGCATCACTAGATGATCAATGCGGCACAAACTGAGCACCCTTTGAGCACCGCCAAAAAACCGGCAGCTTGCATCACTACTTGAGCAGGCCAATATCGACATGTGAGGTAGAACTCACAGTCCTCGCTCTCGTATTTCAATACGCAGCTTGAGCGTGGATGTGAAACCTTAACTCGAAGCTTTAACATAAGTTTAAACTTTGGTTTATATATACGGTTACATTTAGCAAGGTTCGTTGTATTTAGTGGAGATCTTTAGTTGTAAATATAGGTATATAAATGAATATATAAGTATATTATATATAGCGGAGCTCGATGGGGTCGTCGCGCTGCCAGTCTAATCGATTACGCAAGTTAAGCAACATGACCTGTAGTTTGTCTATGGATGGATTTATTTATTTAGTCCAGGAAGTGCTTCGAAAGGCACGTTAAGTCGTTGATCCCGGTATTGTCATTAGATAGCATTCGTTAAGCCAAGTTGAAAACAGTGGCTTTCACACCAACAAGCATAAGCGGCCTGGTTGCCACCTGTTAAAGTAACAACAGGTGGCAACCAGGCCACTGATCTGGCCAATGATTACGGAGAAATAATTTTAAATATTCCCTTTTAAGTCAAATACCTAATACATATAATAATAATATTTATTTCAAACCATTCAGACCATAGTTTTATAACTATAATAATATGTTAATCACAATTTTGCTGTTCCGTTTTTTTTAATTTCCGAAATTTTACACATTCGTAAGCTGCCCGACTGGGGAAGTACCTTAACCTCACTGAATACAGCAGCCAAATAACAATTCCCTTGAGGGTTGTTGTGGTTCTGCGAGTGAGTGAGGTCACCAGAAATGAAGTAGTTGCTGCCTTGGCAGTGGTGGTAGCAATATTTCGCGTTACGAGAGTTAATTTCCGCTTCACATCAGGCAGGCCGTATGCTTATCTATGACCCTACGTAGTTTAAAACAAAAAAAAAACTAAGAGTTTATAATCAGACCAATACACATCATGTAACACTTGAGCATTTTTTATGATGTTACTGACTTTGTAACATTGAAGTGATCCAACTATCTAACCGATCCATATACATAGATCACTTTGAAAAGTAAATGTACATGATTAAACTTTAAGTTCACAGAATTAAAATAAATCCGAATACAGCGACCAGTAAATTGTTCAACAATTAAGCCTCGTAATTGCTTGCCATCGACAAATTAATCGCTCCGATTTTTACAGCCACCAACAATTTGTAATTTAAGTATTTTTATTTTCAGGCATTCGAAAAGTATGCCTCGTTCAACTTTTATTTTTTCTTTAATGCCATGTAAGTATGCTTTCGTTAATTAGTGTAATTAATTAATTAGGTTTAATTAATGTATTCCATTGTCGTGAATATTAATTAGAGCAGCCCCCTTACCACCATCTCTAATTGCGATTCAATAACTGGATAGAATGCTTATTCATACCAATGAATAAGCGACTCTATTACAAGTGGAATAGAGTCGCTTATTCATTGGTATGAATAAGCATTCTATTCAGTTATTGAATCGCAATAAGAGATGGTGGTAAGGGGGCAGTCGTCGGTCGTGAACTATGACCTCTCGATTGTTTTTTTATCGATATATAAATTACTGTTTGGATCGATTAAGTACGACGGAGAGTGTACTCTTAGCAAAATTAAGTATTTTTTAATTACCAATCTTTACTAATATTAAAAAATGTATGTCTGTCTGTTAGTTTGTTCCCTTGTCAGGACTAAATGGCTGAACAGATTTTAATGATATTTGGTATGGGCATAGATTATATCCCGAGGACGAACATAGGCTAACTAACGTTGCGATATAGCTGATGTTCATATAGGCGAAGCCGCGGCCACAGCTAACCAATAATTATTTCACTACTGGGATACGAATCTTTCCTACAGTGTAAGGATTTGTTGTTCAAGGAATGTTGGACGAAATTTAAAACACTAACGTCGTTGTCGTGGTCGTCAACCTTTATTAATCCCACTGCTGGGATACGGGCTTCCCCTCAATTGGATGGGTTTAGAGCATATCCACCACGCTACTCAACTGCGGGTTGGTGGAGGCCAGTGTTTTCAAGCTTGAAGGTCACTTACTTGACTTGACGACTATTGTCCACTGACAATAGCCGAAACCGAAATAGACTAGGCGCGCGGTAGCCACGTTCGTCAATTGTTTAATTCTTCTAACAGCATATGCGGCGGAGCTAAGTGGCTAATCTATGTATATAAAAGAGAAAATCACTGATTCACTCATTATGAAATCTCAGAAACTACAAGTGCTAGGAGTCTCAAATTTTGCAAGGGGGTTCCTTTTAGGACGTAAGCGCTCACTAAGACGGGAATTTGGAAAATTCATCCCCTAAGGTGTGAAATGAGGTGCAAACGTCTGAAAATCGTCATGGGTATTGTTTTTATGGTTTATCGGGTCGCTGAATTCGAAAACAACAGCTATTTTTTAATCTACCATAACCGACGTGACACAAGAGCACCCCTGTGGGGGTGCGATGGGGTTGAAATGTCATAATATGAATATGGGTGTTGATTCTATGGTTTTATGAGACGTCAATTACGAAAATGGCATCGATTTGAAAACGTGGACACGAAATTTCCATCTCGATATAAAAATACAAGATTTGGAACACCTGATGCGGAACCATAATGGTTCCGGTAAACTATAGGAAATATAAAAATACCGCCTTAGCAAAAGCTGTTCAACCTGATGAGCATTTTTTGTTGAGGTATAAAAATCCAAGATTTGGAACACCTGATGCAGAATCATAATGGTTCAGCAAATTTATAAGAAATATAAAAATGATGCCTTAGCAAAAGTTGTTCAGCCTGATGTGCATTTTTTGTTGAGGTATAAAAATCCAAGATTTGGAACACCTGATGCAGAACCATAATGGTTCAGCTAAACTATAAGAAATATAAAAATGACGCCTTAGCAAAAGTTGTTCAGCCTGATGTGCATTTTTTGTTGAGGTATAAAAATCCAAGATTTAGAACACCTAGATGCAGAACCATAATGGTTCCGGTGAACTATAAGAAACATAAAAATGACGCCTTAGCAAAAGTTGTTCAACTTGATGAGCATTTTTTGTTAACAAAAACAAAAAATGTTCATCAAGTTGAACAACTGTTGAGGTATAAAAATCCAAGATTTGGAACACCTGATGCAGAACCATTTTCCTGAACCATTTTCAGCTAAACTATAAGAAATATAAAAATGACGCCTTAGCAAAAGTTGTTCAGCCTGATGAACATTTTTTGTTGAGGTATAAGAATTCAAGATTTGGAACACGTGATGCATAACCATAATGGTTCAGCTAAACTATAAGAAATATAAAAATGACGCCTTAACAAAAGTTGTTCAGCCCGATGAGCATTTTTTGTTGAGGTAAAAAAATCCAAGATTTAGAACACGTGATGCAGAACCATAATGGTTCAGCAAAATTATAAGAAATATAAAAATGACGCCTTAGTAAAAGTTGTTCAGCCTGATGAGCAACCTGTTGTTCAACTTGATGAGCATTTTTTGTTGAGGTATAAAAATCCAAGATTTGGAACACCTGATGCAGAACAAAGCTAAATTAATTTGCATAAACAACATGGTGTTTACAATAAATTATAGTTTAAATAGAATACTAAAAAACACGCTATAATAGCAAATATAACTAAAAAAGCTACTTAAAATAACAATAAATAGTTTATCAAAATATTGATTGAATTGTAAAAAAATAATCACGCAGTGCTACTTTTATTCTTACTTGCTACAAGTTAGACGCAATCGTTTTATTTATTTACAAAGGTAACGTGGTCTATTTAGTCAGTTTATTATAGACGTGTACGCTAAAATTGAAATGGATCGATTGGTATATATTCGCACAAACCAGAAGAATGCGTGAATTTGCGGGACGCTATGTAGCAAGATTTTGTGATGCAAAGTCTTTTAGATAACGAGGGGAAACATTTTTCTTAGATGCTTCAGGAGGGACTGGAAAACATACCTGACGAGAGCAATCCTCGCTGAAATCAGGCGCCAAAATAATATCTCACAGCAGCATCGCCAGGTATTGCAGCCATATTACTTCTAAGCGGAAGGACGCAAATACAATGTTCAATATTCTACTCGATTTTTAAAGAACGGAAACACCGACATGCTTTGTGACACGAAACTGTGACAAAGCGAAGATGTTTCAGGATTGCTGTGTAATCATTTCAGATGAATGCGAAATGGCCAACAATAAGGCAGTAGAAGCTGTAAATAGAACTTTACGTGCCCAAGAGTTTTCAAAAATATTATTAAAGTTTGGGGAAGATTTCCTTCCTGAAATAAAGTCAATGCAAGCAGCATTGTCGCTGCTAAAGCAGCGAAATATGTATAATTGAAGCTGAGATTCTCACTGCGAGTGGTGCCGATAAAACTGTATTTATACCATTCTTCCTTAGTGGTCGTGTGGTTTCCGGCAGACTAGAATAGAATCACTCCGTCTCTACCCGTGGATGCCGTACAAGGCGACTAAGGGAAATACATTATAAAACGTCGATCAGCCTCCCCAACCCGTTTGGCCAGCGTGGGGAGTGTAGGCCAAATCCTCCTGTCTGGGACGGACGAGAGAGGGTCATGTTCCTGTAGTGGAGACTAAAATGACCTGATGATGATGATAACACTCTTCTCCAACAATCTTGAATTTTAATTTTAAGTGTACACAGTTCTCTGTGACCACTTGCTTTGCTATAACAATAAACTAAATTATGAGGTTGTTTTTCGCATGGCTAACTTTACGTGGCTTTATCGAGGGTTAGTAACGCTTCAGGTCTTTTCATATTAGCTTCCGAAGGAAAGACTCCCTTCATTTTTTTTTTTTTTTTAAATTATGGTTACTATTTTAAATAAAAATAATAATTTTTTCACTTTTAACGTATAATACTGCCACAAATATTTTCTTATGTATCTACATTAGTTCGTATTTGTATTAATACGCCGGAATCATAAAGTCCACGCAAACGAAGTCGCGGGCATCAGCTAGTTTATTTATATGAGGGTTCCCACTACAATTTTGAGTTCACTGTTAGTCCAAGAAATACCGTGTCTTTGACAAATTCTAATTTATCATTTTCTATAATGACTTCTGTATCAAAAGAGATTATTAGATATGCAAAATCAAATTTAATTTCGTTTTAGCTGAATTTAACCAAAGTTCTAGACCTATTGTTACATACTAAATTATGAATAATATATTACGGTTCAAGTAATGTGGACAAGGATTTTTTTACTTCTAATGATACGCAACTCTTTATGTACGAGTTCGACTCGCACTGGACCGTATTTTTTCTTTAAATACCACTAATGTTGGTATAGAGTCTACCAGATAATATGTAGTATTGCGTACTTAATAATAATATGTAATTACTATATGAGTAAATATTATAAACTAGTGAAAATCAATAATACTTTTTTAATTGATAACGTAATACGAGTAATATCTACCTGTAAGCGAAATTTCAACCCGATCTGTCCAGTGGTTTGAGCTATGTGTTGATGATAGATCAGCCGATAACGGTTGCTTTTATGTATGTAGGAGAATGTTACACGCGACTTCGTCTGCGTGGAATTTAACAAATACGAGTATATACTCGACTTATTGGATTTTATTATTTCTATGCGAAAAGTGATATTTCATGTTGCGAGCATTTATATGGCTACGGTAACCACTTTCCTTCCCTCAGCAGTATTCCCAATTAAATACGGGAACAAAGTATTTTTTTTCTATAAAAGGCTGGCTGGCTTGGAGTTGCTGACTTCTATGGCCGGTGGTGATTATTTTCCATGTTGACCACTGTGGTCCATGTGGTCCATGGTGATCACTTGCTCGCTTGCCCTCCTCCCCTCTTACATTAAAAAAGGGATAGTGGTATGCTTGTTTACAACCCGACGTAGTATAAAAAAAACCGACAAAATCACAGTATAAGTAACAATTATAATATGACCACTTTTTTTTTTATATACTACGTCGGATGGCAGACAAGCATACGGCCCTCTTGATGTGAAGCAGTTACCGTAGCCATATTAACGCTCGCAACATAAATTATCGCTCGCGCGCCGCCACCCCCGCTGCCAACGCAGCATCTCCTTCTTTTCTGGTGACCTCACTCACTCGCAGGAACACAACAACCCCCAAGGGAATTGCTATTTGGCTGCGGTATTCTGTGAGGTGGAGGTACATTCCCCAGTCGGTTAACTTACAATTACGCTCCCTACCTCTCTTTTCGCCAGAGCTTCGTTTGTCAGTCAGTACCGCGTGCAGGTGAAGTTGGCTTTGGTTCAAGGATGTTGATGAACTACTTATACCCCATTCATTACCACTATATAGACGCCGTCTGTTTATGTTGTCGTTTTTCATATGGAGTGGCCAAGGTGTGGCAAAACTAACAATCAACTCACAGCTAACAAAGAAATATTAACACAAAGAATTTCGTAAACACCCAGTTCATTTACAACGATTGTAATAGGTTTATCGCGGAGCAGAATTACGCTAGCTGTTTATTCTTTGTCAATGAAACATTTTCCTTATCGTCCGATTTCTTATTAGATTGCTGTGGAGTTAGTTTCTCTTCACAGGCAGACGGGCCCGTTCTTATTGTTGTTATTCAGTTACCGAAGGGATGGCTACTGACGCGAGAAACAAAACTTGACTTGTTATGTCGTCGACGTTGTTCCGTTATTGTATTAACTCGGTTGTGTTATTATTATATCTTTCTGTTTGCAATAAGCGTAGAGGATAAATAAATATAAAGGGTCTAGAAACTTTTTGGTCTAGAATACATTCAGCTTATACGTTCTCAGAATATTTCGATGGTGCATATGCTTAGCAATATAATATAATTCGATGGTGAACATGAAGATGCACAAGATCTATTCATATTTTACAAAAAGCACACTTGCGCACGATATTCAACATTAGGATGAGCTCGGTGGTCGAATGGTTAGCACCGGCCGCTTTGACTCCGAGGTCGCGGGCTCGATCCCCGCACAAGACAAAATTTGTGTGACTGAACATGTCTGTCTATCTTCTCTGGGTGTTTTCAATGTATTATAATGTATGTGTTTACAAAAAAAAAATGTATTAAAGTATAATTTATTTAAAAAAAAAATTAAGTATTATTTATCTATTACCTAATACCCATAATACAAGTTTTGCTTAGTTTGGGACTAGATGGCCTATTTGTCCAGAAATATATTATTCATACGTCAAACGGAAAGTTAAAAAAAAAACAAATATTAGCAGTTTAATATTGATACATCAACGCTTTGGCTTACGTCGCTCTTTATGTTCGGTGCTCTATTTTATTTAAAAAAATGTTATCGGTGTATCAATTATGTATGTTGTATTAATAAAGTAAGTAGGTCCGTATTTTTTCCAAAAACTACATTAAACTAAACGATTTTTTTTTTTAGATATTATATTGAATCGCATTATTGCGAACTAATTGAAAGTTTGCGTTAATTTGATATTTAATTGAGTCAGCATAAAAAATTGTAAAGTGACTTACTGTTTCAAGATTCTGTTAAAAATATATATAGCGACAAGTTTTATAATAAAGAGAAAAGAGCATTTTTTACTGTTTCTCTATAAACAGCATTGAAAACGTCAGTGTTTTCAATCCATAAAGCATGACTAATTCGTAGTTGCGCAGCGTGCCGGAGTACGCTTACCAGTTTCTGTTAAAATATAATTTTACAACAGAAATTAAAAAAAAAGACATAATCATTTAACGTTCATTGGACGATACCAAGTAAGTGTCGGTCGGATAGTCCAACCGCACGTCCAGGTGAAAATGGTCCAAGAGCCAACACTTTCACCTTTACATTACGGTGGTGAAAGCCTGCTATGGATCATGATTAAGTTATTGCTAATTCATGTTATGGAATATTAAAAATGAAGACTACCATAATCGAGGTCACGCTCGAAGATGTTGCTTGCATGAGAAAATGTTTGCGAGGAGGTTTTTAAGGAATGGGAGAATATTAATGAGTTCGAAGACAAAACAAATGAAATATATACTTATTTTATTTATTAAAGATATATGTTTCTAAGTATATTATATTTTAAGTGATAGGGGAGCAAACGAGCATGTGGGTCTCCTGTGGAGAGTAATCACCACCGCCCATGGAAATCAGGAACACTATGGGATCGCCGATCCATTGACAGCTCATCCGAAAACTCCCCGTGGTATATAAATTATAGCATGGTCGGCTTTTTCCTTTGCAGTATGGGCCAGCGAGTCATCCATCCGTTGCAATGATGGAAATGACGATTGACAGAACGCATCGCGCATGTAATTTATTTGGTGCAATAAAGACTTATTGTATTGTAATGTAATTTATCAACAAAATTGCAATCGCATATGCCATTAGCTTACTTGGAACTAAAATTTGATACTGTTGATTGTTGGCACTTGGTGGAACATTATTATCATAATGTTATATTAGAGCACTTGTACTGTTCCACGTAATTACATTTATTTTTACTTTTACCGACCGGTTTCGCCGCTAAGTCATTATCAAGGTAAGCAGATGGTGTTGATTTTAACATTACTTGGAACTTTTTACACGCACTTACAAAATTGATTAGTAAAATATAGCCACATGAAAGTGACTTTAAACATTATAATTAACCGAAACGATGAATATTTTTCTGATAAAAATCCAACCAGCGCTTAAATTGCACAGAACACGCTCAAAAAGTGTTAATAATCACTACCACCAATATATTATCAAATAGCTTTAAATCAGTGTAGCTGCGACCATTTTGCTACGTCATTGTATTACTAGCTGTTGCCCGCGACTTAGTCCGCGTGAATATCAGTTATCGTGGTAAGACCATAGGAAATCAAGTACTTAACATAACCGTATAATTAAGAAAAAAATTAAAAAATAAAATAAATAGTGAGTCAATCTTAAAACATAGACATATGCTGTCGCGGACTTTTTTTTAGAACTTTTATAGGGAAAAAATTCCATCATACATGATTTTTGCGTAACTTCAACTGTTTACGCAGCGCACACAACGTAAGCCCTCAAAAGGAATATTTTTTCCCCATTTTTCTTTGGTGCTCCGCTTCTATTGGTGTTAGCGTGATGTATAAATCCTATAGCCTTCCTTGAAATATAGGCTATCTAACACTAAAATATTTTTTCAATTCGAACCAGTAGTTCCTGAGATTAGCGCGTTCAAACAAACTCTTCAGCTTTATAATATTAGTATAGATTAAATACTTGTGATTACTGATTAATAACATATTTATTTGGATTACTCCTTCGCAAATAATGCATTAATTACAAACAACTTTGATTACCATAAAAAAGGTTATAGTGTATAGTATCAATCTTAAATGATAGTCATATGCTGTCGCAGTCTTTTTTTTAGAACTTTTAAAGAGGAATAATTCCATCATACATGATTTTTGCGTAACTTCAACCGTTTACGCAGCGCACGCAACGTAAGCCCTCAAAAGGAATATTTTTTCCCCATTTTTCATTGGTGCTCCGCTTCTATTGGTGGTAGCGTGATGTTATATAGCCTTTAGCCTTCCATGAAATATTGGCTATCTAACACTAAAATAATGTTTCAATTCGAACCAGTAGTTCCTGAGATTAGCGCGTTCAAACAAACAAACAAACTCTTCAGCTTTATAATATTAGTATAGATAATTGATTTAAGATCATCGATATAACACCAAGAGGTTCCAAAAGAAGACCTACCAAGAGGGTGACAAAACATACATACTCTAGTATGTATCAGAGTAGTCCTAAGTAGAGCTGCAATAGACACACAATACCAGATAAAGTGCTAAAAGTGAGGCCATTTTCGCGTTATCGCAATGTTTCTAACAAACATATACGTTTATGTCAAAAATATATAAAGCTATATTTTCGGTCGTTTCGCTAGTTGGGATTTTACGTTCGTCTTTCTGTACATTTTGTCACAATTTTTTTCTACATTTTAGAAACAGGGCTACGCTTATCTCAAGTGCGCGTTGAAGATTATTAAGAAATGGTTTCTCATTCTTATCTTCTAACTTACTTAATCAAATTTTTATGTCGAGCAGCTCTAAATTTGTCTTCTTTTTTCACCATTGTCGGTTTAATTTCCCTAATTTAAGAAGTGTTCTTGTTAGAAAATTTAATACACATAAAAAATATACAAGAAAAAGCAACTTGACCAAAGTACGTCCAAATCGACATTTGAAAGAAAGAATGGAAGAAGGCTGGTAACGGATCGACGACCCCTTGGTGTTGCTGATCTCTATGAACGGTGGTGATTGCTTTTCATCAGGTGACCCACATGCTCGTTTGCCCCCCCCCCCCCTCTCATATGAAATAAAATAAGATAAACACATGATAATTACTTAGTATAAACATTGATATAAAACTCAATATGTATTAAATCCTTAATATGCTTTTTAACAAAATCTTGTCATTTATAATTGTTTATTCCAATAATATGTATTGTCATCTTTATTTAAATATTAAAGAAAAATTTGGACATAACACATAACATCTTCATTTGCCTGTCAAACGGTCAGTGTAAATGTTTCTAACTTAAATCGTTAAACACTTTCTTCCACAAAATTTTTAGCAATTAGTAATTTTGTGGCGAGTTTCATGTTGGTTATTTCGGTTGCTATGTCATAACACCATTATTCTGACTTGAGAAGGTCTAAACTTCGAATTCAGAAAAATGGTTTTAAAAATTGTAACATGTGAAATGGTGTATGAAGAAACTCACCCTACTTTACACGTTGCCATCTTTAGAGCCAAAGTTATTCTCAACTGTATTTGATTACAAATTAGCAAACTGGCCTCTATTAATAAACAGTAGTTCCACCATCAACCCGCAGTTAACCAGCGTGGTCGAGTATGCTCTAAACCCCTTCGATTAAGGGGAGACCCGTATGCCAGCAGTGAGATGAATAAGGGTTGACGACGATTTGTACTAATCCCCTGTTGGACTTTAATTAAATAATATTGTAAAAAAAAAAAGACGTGTGGCACTCGGGGACTGCCGCGGTAAAGCTATTGCATAGCATTTTGTATCAACTTATGCAATTATAATTTTATTTATTTATTTTATTCATGCAGTATTGCTTTTTCTTTGATATTAATTCAAGTTACACTTTTTGAGCGTGGTGACCGATAAGAAAACAAATTTTTCTATTATTAAATAAATAAAACGAGTTTCGTAGAGTCGTACAATACGTCTAATCGCACGCACACAACGCCGTGTCGAAGACTGCCGAACTGAAACGACGTTAGACGATGCACGGCCTTCAAGCCACACCTCCTTGCCCGTCGGAGTGGGGAGCGTGAGGTTTTTTCGTTACGGAATTTCTGGATTCAGTCCCCGCGCTCAAGGCCCGCGATAGAAGCTATGCAATAGCTTAAAAAAAAATATTAAAATTATTTTAAAACTCTTTTTGATTCCTAGACATCCGCTTTTCACGACGAGTCTAGTTAATAAAGAGTTGTAGAGATTGTATTGTTAAAATATATTTAAAAAGAAATCCCTACTTACAAGTAGGGCAAAATTTTAATTATTTTATCTACTCACATACTGATAGCTATAGATATAAAAAACTAAACACAAAATCATAATGTCAGTCTTTTGCGCACAAGCCATCAAAATAAATTTAAAAAGTTACTTTTCGATACAGCTCTTTATGGACAACTGTATTGAAAAATAACTTTTTTCCATTTCGATACAGCTTCAGCCCTGGGTTCAGCTATATTAAGGAGGTTGCAATGCGAATGCGCAATGCATTTACTTTGCAAAAAAAAATCTACATAATCTGTGAACGCGGCGCGTCGCGCATGCGCTCCACGCAATCTCGATCTGCAAGTGGATTTATAAGTAAGAAATAAATCTGTGAAATTAACTTCACGGTTTTATTTAAAATATTATTAACATCTATTGCTAAAGATTAGATAAAGTAGTGTATGAAACTGCACATAACTAGGTCTTAAAATACTCGTGTCATGCTATTATCACATTCGCCTTCGACTCATGTGATAAACCCACACTCGTATTTTAAGAACCCTTATTATGCAACAGCAGGGTGACTTTTTACGCAATCGAATTAGAATCGAATCGAAATCAGATCGAATAGATGTCAAATGGTACTCCTGAGATTGAAATCAGCATCAAATCGAAATGAGATCGACTTGAACTCAAATGTCACTTTTGAATGGTACTTTTGAAGTTTGAGATCGCGCCAAAATCGAGAATGAGATCCAATTCATCTGTCAAAATTTTCGATTCCGCGGTTGGTGTCGTGTTGTATGGTTTTCTCATAGTTTTCACAAAGTTTATTAAGTTTTCGCTTGTTTATTGAGTAAAGTGTATTTATATAGCGTTAAAAATTAAAATGGCAAGATTTGATAGTATGTTTATCTTGATTGAAGAAGCTAGTCGTCTCGACAAACGACATCGCAGGAAGGCTATGATTATAGCTCACTATGTGAGCGTGTTGGACTGGATGGATGACTGTGAATTTGTGAAGAATTACAGATTAAACAAAAGCCTCTTTTGGTCTCTAGTGAGATACTTGATGCCTTATTTACAATGACCGAAAATATCAAGTGATCTATCAATTATGTACAAAGTAAGTTAAGTTTTAGCACTTTTGCTATAGGATACGTATTAAAATAGTATCTGTACCTGCATGCTTTTAAGCAAGGAATAGAATAGCTAAATCTCTGTTTTTGTAACTTTCTAGTAATTTACATTATAGTCTCATTTTTGAGCTTCATGTAATCTAGCAGCATTTAGTCAAAACCTCTCATGATATTTCTTGTTTATTTACAGGTATCATTTTAGCCACAGGCAGGCAGCAATGGCAGTACAATGTCTCTGCAATCTGTCTCAAAATGCACAAGAGAAGTTATGGTTGCACTAAATCATTCTGATATATTAAAATTATTAAGGTTCCTGGCACTTGAGAAAACAATGCAATTAAATTGAAGTAAGAACATTTTCTTATTATTATTTTAAATAGTTGTTTCGGCCAACTGGCCAGGATATTATAAATATTTTTTTAAATGGAAAAATCCCACCTAGCCGGGGGGAGGTGAATTTTTCTATTTTTTTTTAATTTGAATATTTTTTTCTACACCTTTTGATTCATTACATATTAGATTTCAGTCTACTAAGTAATTATAATGTTCTCTAAAGAAGTTGGTAAAATTACACTTTATATTAAGTAATTATATTTATTTTTTTCTTATTTTGCTTTATGCCTCAGGTTCTATGAAAAATACCAATTGCCAGAAACTATTTGGTGTATTGATGGAACCCAAGTAGCTATGGGTCGGCCATCAGAAAATGAAGAGTGGTATTTCAATAAACAACATTACCAGTCTCAAAATGTTCAAATTGTAAGTAATTATTTTTGTATTGCAACTCCTTTATTGGGCTATATAAATTTTATCTTGTGAACTAACAGAGTCACTAAATATTATTAAACAAATCTAACTGCATCTGTTATTTGATTGTATATTTTTTCTGTGTGGCTTATAATAAGATATGTGAAACAGTTTACATGGACAAAGTTAAGCCTTAAACTTAATTCAATAAATTTATAGTGCAGCATGAAGAAAAATATCTTACAAACCTATTAAGAGTTTTAAATGGCAATCGCATAGTGGTCTTTGAATTTACTTTTGGATTAGAATTTGTTAAACATCAGTTTAATTTTTTTTTTATTAATAACTTGTTTCTTGTTACAGATGTGATTTTGATTTAAATATAATCAGCATTGGTACATATCATGCTGGTGTCACGCATGATTCATACATATCAACAACCATGAAGTGAAAAGTTTATTGCAGTCACAGACCAAGAGGAAATGGTGTGTTTATTTGGTGAGTTTATGTGTTATATGTATATACTTTTTATCAGTCAATTCTTATTAAATGTGTATTTTGTTTAATAGTCTTCATTATAAAATTTTATTTTATTCCTACAACTGAAACTAGAAAGTTTACAATGAATATTTAACTTGACTAACAAAAATAATTTCGTCATTTCAGGTGATTCTGGTTATGCACAAAGAGAGTTTATGATGATCCCAAGAGCATCCCACAAAAGCATTACTTGTCTGCTTGTAATAGAGTGAAGGGGACCATCGATCTTCTTAATGCTCGGTGATGTCTATTGAAACAACCGTAAAACATTATAAGCCAGACCGAGTGGAAAAAATTATTAATGCTTGCACTGTGTTGCATAATATATGCAACCAAGGTCATATTGTTGCACCAAGTAGTGAAATACGGCAGATACAAGAGGAACATAGGCAAGAATTACAGGAGTCGCACAGAATATGTCATGCAAGCGGTTTGAGTCAGCAGCAGAGATAAACTGATGAGTTAAAAAGTGGCAATCTTGCTAGAGCACATACATGGACCCGTTATGGCAGACCAAATGGTTTAATACATAAATAAATATTCAAACTACTGTTATGTTTTTATTATTAACTCATTTAATATACCCTTTAACAGAATCAATATTTTTTGTAATAGCATTATTTATTTTCATATTAACAATCATACATCTTAGTTGTTGATAGAATCAATACTATTCAACAAAATTACTATGCTAAAAACAAATTACTATTTCTTATCCTTGTAGTAGCACTATTTTGAGTGCATAACACACTAAGCACATGCAATTATTATTTTCGCCTCAATATCTACTAGGCGATCCCACTCATCTTGCAGATGTGAGCGGCCACTGATGTATAATGTCTACCAGTCTCACACCCTTGTCTGGCCCTTTCTCTTGACTATTTAGCAGGTCTCTGTGCTCTGTTGGGCTACCGAAGACGTCGAGTAATATTTGTAGGATGGGATGGTGTCGATGCGTTGCTGAGTAATGGAAGAATTGGTGAACCCAAAGGGTTGTAAAGGTCTTGGTAGACAGGTCGACAGTTCATTGTGAACTACCAGGCTGAGAATCTGTTAACAAAATAAATATCAATTAATTGTACCACTATTACTATAAAGTTGTAAGTATGCTAGTTTACATGTAACATAATCATGCTACCTCCTCCAGGAAGGCTTCCTGGTAACTCACACACTGGGGGAAACAACTATCATTAAAAGAACAGCCGGGATTGACAGCTCAATGTGCCCTACGAAGCACGAAGGAGTTCGCTATCAATATACCCATCCATGGACAGGCTACATTGCTTATTTTTATTTTCACTGTATTAAATTAAAAAAAACTGCTTTCCAAGAGTTCCATCACTTTGTTTTCCTCAAAAGGAACTACAGGTGAATAATATCTTCTGTATCTGGGTGCTCTAATAAATAGAAACTTAAATGTATCAAAAGATAAAGAAAGAAGAGAAAATACCTATGCATAAAAAAATCATTATACCTGAAAAAGTATGAGTTACTTACAACAAGAGGGACAGAAAATCCCATATCACGTAGTGGCAAAGCAACTGCCACACAACAAAGCTAACATCCGCTCCTCGATTGGGCTTATAGTGGGAAGAAAGTCCTTTCCTCGGCCAGTTTACAGCATAATTTTTGTCTCTCCAAAACTGCAAAGGAAAGCGGTCTTTAACAAAGGATTATGTTCAGTAAAAATGAATATATATTAACTACCTTTTGACACTACTGGGATAAAAAGGATCCTTCATGTTAATCCAGAGTATATTCATTCTATGCGCCAAGTTTCATTCAATCATTTTAGTGGATTCACCATCCTCGCACACTTTTAAAGCTTTTAATAGATTTCATTAAACTTGCAGATTATTTTAACCGAAGTCAGTTAATACAGTTGGTTCCCTAAGACAACGGACCACTTCACCTTCCTAGTCAGTTATCTTAGGGAACCAACTGTACGATAGACGAAGATATGGTAATTGCATTCTGTATTAGTCTACCATTTGGAATGGAGAGAAATATGATAGTCTTTACTAAATGAACTTACTTTAGCTCACCTCGCCCCATTTTTCACTGCACATCCTAATGAATTCAAGATCTTGGAGAACTCCTGCCATTCCCTCTTTGCCTCTTACTTTCCCATCGCGGTGCGCAAATGTCCTTTAGAAATTCCTGGATTTGTTTCCAAGTATTCCAGCAAATATTGCATTTGTATCTGGGTGGGTTGCATTTTCTACAAAAAAAACATATGTTTTATTGAAATATTAACATTGATAATAACCCAATTTAAAAGTTTAATGGAGATCATAACTACAATAACTAAATAATTACCTTTTTAAAAAAGCTCACTATACACTTGTACCAAACAAACAAGAAATTAAAATTTCGCGGGAAAGAAACTTTATTTTGACATTTCGTAACATGACATTTGTTTGTTTTTAATTCACATTTTCCGTGTGTTGTACATTTTTTTTTTCAAATTTATAAGGCTTTTACGTGACTTATGCACTATAAGTGAACTTATTTTCTTCGAGTCTAGAGAAATACGTATTAATACAATTTAATTATTATTAATTTCGGTAAATCGATAAAATTATTTTACAAGAAATTGTCAACGAAAACAGTCTAACTTTTGCCCATATGCCGGAAGTTACGTCAGCGTTTGATGCTAATACGATCCTAAATTCGATTTCGATTTGATTTCGATTCCGTTCAAAAGTACAAAACTTGAATCGAATTGAAATCAGATCGAACTCAAATCAAAATCGAAATCAGAATCAAATCAAATTCAAAAGTCAGCCCCCAGTTTCATAAACTACTATTTTATTATTATAAAAGATCAGAAAGTAAAGTCAAGTGTGAATAACCAATAATCAATGTGATAAAATTGGAACATGGGTACTTCAAAAGGAGATATTATCTTAGACTACACACAACCCTTTTATCTCAAATCAATGTGGATAGTTCTCAAGGGAGCCTGTCTGAACGGTAAACGGTTCGTAGATGTTCTAAATGAGCTGTAATACGACCAGAATATCCAATCAAAGATCGCTGAAATGGGTAGATGCTCATTAAAACTTCGAAAAGCGTGGCCATTTAATAGGCAGGTTTTAAAGTTAGTGCCTTATATTTGGAATTCCAAAATTAGATTTATACTTACATTATTAGCGAGAATTAAAATGTATAGTGTACATACTATACATTTAAATTCTCGTTTATACAGGTTTATACAGATATAAAGCTATAGATGTCGTCATGCACGTAGCCTAATACTGGTCCTTCAAAATATAACTTACAAGACAGCGATCATCATTGAGAGGGTAAGCAGAAGAAGAAGGTATTGATTGTTGGGGTGTAAGTAGTTCATCAACATCTTTGAACCAAAGTCAACCTCACCTGCACGTAGTATTTATTCCCTGCTGAATGACAAACGAGGCTCTGGCGAAAGGAGAGGTAGGGCATAGCGTATTTAGTAAGTTACAAGACGGAGGAAATGCCTCCACCTCACAGAATGCCACAGCCAAATAACAATTTCCTAGAGGGTTGTTGTGTTTCTGCGAGTGTGTGAGGTTACCAGAAAGAAGGAAGTTGCTGCTTTGGCATTTGCAGCAAAACTAAAGTTACTAAAGACAACTTTTGAGTGAAAGGCTTGAAGTAGACCAAGGCCCGGAGTTGCGTAGAACCAAAATGTCAGCCTGTGACCACGGCCTGTGCAACTTGGGGCCCTACCGCCGTAGCTGAAGCCAATTACCATCGGAATTTTGATTGCGAAAATCAAACTTTAACTTAGATTTATGCTAGTTGTGTTTAGCTTAGCTGGTAGAAACGATCCAGCTCTACCGACTAAGTTGAAGATATTTATCAATAAATTAAACGTTAGGCCTATTTTTAGAGTCAAAATATTCGATGGTAATCCGCTTCAGTATTGTAAATACCCTTAAGCATGATGATGAAAATTTATAATATTTTTATTTAAGATTTTATTCTTTTTTAATTTTTTATTTTTTTTATTTAACAAATATATATTTTATTAATCAATTATTTATTTCTTATGTTAATTATTCTATAAATATTTTTTTCATAATTTTTTTGATTAAGGACTACCTCCTTTTATTGGATTTTTCTCAAAATGAATTGTTAATTCCCGTTATTATTTTTATCTCAGCCTCGCCTATGAGTTCTATATAATCCAACCAAATGGAAGATCTATAATATAGTATAATAATGAATATAAAAAGGCATATTGGACGGAAATCGTGCCACAGCATAAAAGTTATTGATTAGGAAAATACAAGATAAATAGAGTCAGAAACGCATTTGCATTCGGCTCCAATAATTTGAGTTCTATTTCTGTACGTGAGTTACGAGTAATATCCTCTGGGCTATCCAAAAGTTGAATGTAAAGGAATAATTAATGAACGATTTTCGGTATCGGTGATAAAACTTATCAAAATAATATTATTTTAAAATTGATTGATTGTTGGGGTCTTTTATTATTTATCACAAATACGATACGAATAATCAATCTACATTTTATTGTTACTTGTTATTATTTGCCAGCCACACCCTGGCCACTAATACAAATGTCGCATCGGTAACTACTACATAATCAATGATCTGTGCAAAGCGAGTATGAGCGTGTGTTTGTGCGGCGTCATACAAATGAGAGTTCCAGATTTGTCTCATAGGGGAGACAAATCTGGAACTATGCGGATTGCTATGTGGATTATAAACTAAAATGAGAAACAAGGGTATGTTCCATTAGATGGTATTTACGATAAAATATGGATACAATACTAGGTCACAAATAAAGACAATTATTTTTTGTGAGCAGACGTACTCGTATGTTACTTTAGGTAACGTTGAAACCGTGGTCGTTTGTTTACAAATTCATAATAGTATAAAATTTGTGATCACAATCGAATAAAGCTTCAAAATTATGTAAATTTAATGGGCAAGTAATTTATTATAATAAATAACCTATTAGCCGTGTAAATGGCTATTAGGAGTGATGTGTATCCTAACTCGACGGAAATTATGGGATAAATGAGCAAGCACAGATGTGGCGGCAATAAGCATTCCACATTACACGAAATTCACCAAACGACAGGGTATTAGCAATGAATATTTGGCGCGCATGCAACTTAATACGATTCTGATGGCTTCTTATGGCATAACGCGTTTCTTGTATGTGCTGGGTTTCCTGTGTAGCATAAAATAGTATTTTTACACGATACGAGTATTCGGAAATTCCGGACACAAAGCAGCACATTTGTAATATAACATTTTTTGTAACTTAACTAACAATTTTTTCTGTTATTATCCTTATTAAAATATGCATTTTATGCACTGTATATTTTTCACGTAACAAATACTTATTTATTTTCTTCATATGACAGGTGATCCTTTGAGTTTTATTTATTCCTTTGCCAGAACCGTAGTTTCTTTTTAAAGTATATACATTTGGCAAGTTTATCTTTAAATTTCTATAATGTTTCTATACTAAAATCTTAACAACTCATGATTGAAAGAGAATATCTATATCACTAAGTCGAAGAAACCATTGGAGAAGGACTACTAGTCTTGAGCCTCCCGTGTCGTTAAGAGATTGCACAAACGGGAGCACTTTTCAAGGGGTCTCCTATACTTTGCGGGGTCCCTTATACTTTTACCACCTCGGTTCATATATTTTCATTATATCACATACACGAGTCACGAGTGCGCCATCATTCCCAGCCGCTCTACCATTGATCCCAGCCGTTCTACCGTGAGTCGCACCTGATCCACTGTTGCTTACCAACGTCGTCGATAGCCTCTACAGTCTTTCACTTGGATTGTTTCATGGATCACCCAGACCTGCGTTTGGACTATCCGAACGACCCAAATTAAATTATTCCGTCTCTTTTTATTTCTGTTGTAAATTTAATTTTGAATGCAAACTTAACCTAACCTGCCCAAGATTCTTTTACTTGTAACGTTGTTATATTATTAGAAAAACACCTTCTGTGTTTTTAGGCAGTAGATTAATTTGCTACATTAATGAAAATATATTAAATAGTTTTATTAATGTGAATAAAATCACTTGTGCTATTTATTTTAATTGATCGGTTTTGCTTATTCGGTATTATCAGGGTATGTATTATTTTTGTGCCAGTTCTTCTTTTTATTTATATGCTATGCTTTTTACAAATGTATTTTATTAGCTTCACCGCGGCGCCTGTAATCAAATCTTGCAAGTTAAATTTGATTCATTTTCCAGTATCCGATGGATCTGAAATTCGGCATTCTCTTTTGGATTATTATTAATTAAGGTGAAGTGAGTCCAGGAAACACGCTTATTGAAAGAATAGTTCTATTAAACTATTTCAATTTGGTTCCTAGAAATTTAACTATGAAATCTTAAGTCCTTTCTGCAGGGCACAAAGCTATTGAAAACACAATTAATAATTTTTGGCTCGATAGAAAAAAATCGCGAACTTACTCTCTAAATTTGCACTAAGTAAAAATTATAACTATTTAATACAATTTTTTTATAAGGAAATTATACCAAAATTTTCATAATTTTAATTACGAGAGCACTATGCTATTACTTTTAAAAATAAAATAATTTAAATAAAATTATTAAAAGAATAACGATTTGCGGTCGCGCACCCTCCCCGATTCTCGATCGCTCTCAACGTCAGTGCTCTAGGAGCTGCGTTCGAGGTAGGACCTGTGCCGCGCGTCCGTTCAACGCGTTGTCAATAAACACGTTGAAATAAACACAGTGTAGGAATATCAGTAAGACAACAAAACAACGATGATGATGATACATTTATTTTTTTACTGAGACCCGGTTTTTTTTTCTCATGCTAGATGTTTCTTTGGAAAACTTTATTATAAATCTTTCTTGGAATATCTGTAAACCCACATTGAAATTCGTTCAGTAGCGATTGAGTTTATCGCATACATGTAGGTACGCGATCATCGAAATCGGTTTGGCCGTTTAGGCGTCATAATTTTTATTTTTTATACTTCGTCGGGCCGTAAAAACATACGGCCCGCCTGATGTGAAATGGTTACCGTAGTTATAATAACGCTCGCAACTTAAAATATTGCTCGCGCACCGCCACTCCCGCTACCAACACAGCAACTCCTTCCTTTCTGGTGACCTCACTCACTCGCAGGAACACAACAACTCTCAAGGAAATTGTTATTTGGCTGCGGTATTCTGTGAGGTGGAGGTAAATTCCCCAGTCGGGTAGCTTACAATTACGCTCCCTACCTCCCTTTGCCAGCGCTTCGTTTGTCAGTCAGCAGGGTGCACGGCGTGCAGGTAAAATTGGCTTTGGTTCAAAGATGTTGATGAACCACTTACAGCCCAGACATAGTGATAACCCCAAAAATAGTGGAACAAACAGACATCCATACTTTCGCATTTATAATATTAGTAGGTAGATAGTTAATTGATTCAGGTGTTATTTTGCGGAAGTCAAATTTACAGGCAATTTGATCTACACTACTTTGCGTGCTTCCGCCACCAACGTTTTTGGTGTAGGACACGACTTACGCTTAATATTATTTTGGTGTAGGAGCTAGGACGTTGGATCATTAATATTTTAGGGTGTAAGTGGTTCATCAACATCTTTAAACAAAAGCCAACTTCACCTGCGCGCTGTGTACCCTGCTGACTGACAAACGAAGCTCTGGCGAAAAGAGAGGTAGGGAGCGTAATTGTAAGCTACCCGACTGGGGAATTACATCCACCTCACAGAATACCGCAGCCAAATAACAATTCTCTCAATCAATCATGAAATCAAATTAATATATTTTTTTGTAAATACATACATACTAACTGTTACCCGTGGCTTCGCCCGCGTGGTCCAGGGAAGCTGCCATTAATTTGTGTATATTTTTTTCTTGTTGTCATTTTTTTACTTGATGGGATAAAAAGTAGCTTATGACACTCTCCAGACCGTAAACTATCCCCGTTAACAAAAATCATGTCGGTACTTAGGTTACTTTCAATGTAAAAGAAGGACAAATGATTACAAAGTTTATTTTTCCCATTGGATTAAGATGTTTTTCCGTGATAAAAAGTAGCTTATGTCACTCTCCAGATCGTAAACTATCCCCATTAAAAAAATCACGTTCGTACTTAGGTTCGTGTTTAACGTGAAAGAAGGACAAATGATTAACTTTATTTTTTCCCGTGGGAATAAAATGTTTTCCGGGATAAGAGTAGCCTATGTCACTCTCCAGGCCTTAAACTATATCAAAAAAAAAAACATGTAAATCCGTTTGTTACTTTTGACGTGAAAGAAGGACAAACAACCTTTTACCTATATTATGCTATAGTGATTTAATCTTAAAAGATAGGCATATGCGCAAATTTACGCAGCGCACGCAACGTAAGCCCTCAAAAGGAATATTTTTTTCCCGTTTTTTATCGGTGCTCTGCTCCTATTGGTGTTAGCGTGATGTTATATAGCCTATATATAGCCTTCCTTGAAATATAGGCTAACACTAAAATATTTTTTCAATTCGAATAACGAAACAAACAAACTCTTCAGCTTTATAATATTAGTATAGATAATACATAGAAAACACCCAGACCAAGATAAACAGACATGTTCATGCACACAAATATTTACTCGTATCTTGTGCGGGGATCGAACCCACGACCTCGGAATCAAACTGGACATGGTTAGCCATTGGACCACCGGGGTTGTCAAATATAAATACTGTTAATATCAATACCGCTGTATGCTCGAGCATAGTAGCTAGGGACAGACGCGTGCTGTACGGTACATATCGATTCCTAGAAGGATGAAGAATAGTGTATGCTGGCGCGTGATAGTTAGTTAGTCTAAGTATGTACCTATTTTAGTTTGACCAATAATAAATATAATTGAATATAAAAGAATTATTGAATAGTTTTCTTTTTATTTTGAATTCTTTACTTTTTCAAAATATACCAAAACATCACTTGTTTGCATGTTGAATATTATATACTTCATTAATAAAAAAAATGTATTTTTGGTTTTGGTACATGTGGTTTATTTATTTTCATATAATTATATTTCCAGTAAGTACTTTTAACTATTGTATTGACGGGTGTAATACTACACGGGTGTAGATAGTCGCTTCGCTATACTGTGGCGTCTCGGCAGCGATCGCGCGCTTGTAAGCGAGTACCCCGCGCCGGCTCCTCTCAAGCCCCGCACCTCACCCCCTCGAAAACGGCCAAGCCCTGGACTCACGTCACCTTAATCCACTATTTTTAATCCAATATGGCGGCTGGCACAAAATCGCGATTTATAATATCCTCTTTCGAGGTGAAAGATGTGACATTAGCATCAAATGAAAGGGCTTGATGAGCGAAATGTAAGTAAACTTTATAGTTCTTTTTTATTTACTTGTTAATATAAAAGAAAAAAAAAAGCTTGTTTTAAAAACAACATTAGTTTATTTTTGTGTCATCGTAGCAGTTTCTATAACTGCACTAACTATGACTTTAGAAAATAAACAATTATTGATAATAACACCTCTTCTATTTGCCGTATGTAGATAAAACATGCACCAGATTTTAAGTTAGACCTCCAGTATTACAATTGTGAACACCACATTATAATCTCGTGCAATAGTTTTTGCGTGATACTTATACAAACCTACAGACAGATATATATTCTGAAAGTAGTTATTTTGGCTTCCATTCTTCATATAAAGATCCCTTACATAATGTTTCATAAATATTAACATTACTTACCGGGGTGTAAGTGGCTCATCAACATCTTTGAACAAAAGTCAACTTCACCTGCACGCGGTGCACCCTGCTAACTGACAAACGAAGCTCTGGCGAAAAGAGAGGTAAGGAGCGTAATTGTAAGCTTCCCGACTGGGTAATGTACCACCACCTCACAGTATAACGCAGCCAAATCACAATTCCCTTGAGGGTTGTTGTGTTCCCGCGAGTGAGTGAGGTCACCAGAAAGGAAGGAAGGAGATGTTGTGTTGGCAGCGAGGATGGCAGCGCGCGAGCAATATTTTATGTTGCGAGCGTTAATGTGGCTACGGTAACCGCTTCACATCAGGCGGGCCGTATGCTTGTCTGCCACCCGACGCAGTATAAAAAAAAATTACTTCACTTACAGAATATTCCCTTAAAATTAAAGTAATAAACACATTCCTAGCTAGGTACGGCATCTGTTTAAACAGTTCCTAGAATTACGCATCAATAAATTCTATGACATCGCGGTGTTTTATAGTAGCTGGTAGCTAACAAAGGGAGGCTACACACTGGCTGAATTATAAATTTTGAATTCACCATTTTGTATTTTGGTTAGCGAGATAACGTCACACATTTTGCACCAATATTGGATAACCCTCTGAATTTGTTATCAAACCCTCTCTATCATACAAACAAAATAGGGATCAAACGTATTTTCATTTGGCAAACAAACGTCGTGTCTTCTTTTTTCCCGGTTTTATAAATGTGTCTGTTTAACCTGACCTTAAAAGAAAATTTCGGGCCATATTTTTTTATTAACTTTAACCTTATGCTGTACGTAATAAGGGCGGCGTATTCAACCTTGCGTGTGTAATTTTATCTTTAATGTGTGTACTTGGTGAATATTGAGAGATAGGGAGGTTCTTCCGGATGTTAACGGTAGGATTTATGTTATTTACGAGTAATTTGCAGTAAAATTTTATCATTGAATAAAAAGTCTTGTTAATGTAGCTGAAGACACAGTAACGCATAATAATATTATTATCTGTTATTCTAAGGGGTAGGCTTCACAACGCGTCTGTTTGCCTACAGATCTAATTTTTCAATAATGATTTTGTTTTTATTTTGACGTAAGTAGAACATGCATTGCGTTGACTGTTGTAGTGTTTTACATAGTAACAAGTTGATTGATAAATATATTTACATTTAAGTGACAGAGACTACATTAATCATGGGTTATTGTATAATGTTTATCGCACTCTACGACACCTGGAGACCGGACCCTTCAGGTGCATAATGTCCTTTTCCCATAATATCCCCTGGTTTCAAAATGTTCCTTTCTTGGAATGGCAAGAACTTTATCATTTATCATCATCATCATTTCTGACAATGAATGCACAAATAGGCTTTTGACTTCCGCAACAATCGACTTAATGCAATTTGCAGCCATGAATAATAAGATTTTATCCCCTCTGTCTACTAATGTAGCGTCTCCTGAAGAGCTCCTACTAAACTCACTTACATTTTCTTCATATGAGAGGGGGACAAACGAGCATATGGGTCACCTGATGGAAAGCAATCACCACCACCCTTGAAAATCAGCAACACTAAGGGGTCGCCGATCCGTTGCCAGCCTAAGCTCCCTCCTGTCTTTCTATTGCTCTCACTTACTCGCAGGAACACAACAACACTCAAGGGAATTGTTATTTGGCTGCGGTGTTCTGATGGTTGCCGCTGTTATTCCTACCTACCAGGATGATGTGTAAGGAGGATGACTTAAAAAGCAATGATGAGGCTGGTTTTCAACCTAAATATTTATTTCCACGCATAAGACTAGATACGCAATCGACCAGCATATTATTTTCCGACGAGCACAAAAAAATTTGTTACTACAGACATAAAAAAAATACAACCGAATTAAGGAACTTCCTCCTTTTTTGTAGTCGGCTAAAAATAATATTCGGTCACTAGTTGTTACACAACCTATATAATTACAAGGCGTCGAGAGTTCGTATTGTATTACAAGTGCCTTGGACTAAGCAAACAGGATGGATGTGGGCCATTAACGGCACTTAGTTTGCTGTTAGCATGCAAATATTGGCAGCTAACTAACGTTGCGCACACTGATTCATCTATTTAAGATACAACATATAGGAATTGATAAATTCCTGGTTTCTCTAAATAGATAAAGAAAGTAAATAAGTTTATTAAGATCACTATATGAAAACTTTTACACTTTTGCGTTGCATGGTTTATGAAAATAACAACGGGAATTAACGCGATCATTCATATCTAAGGGATTTATTATTGCCTGTCACATGCCTTTATTATTGCCTGACATTTCGATTATTTTTTCAACGGTTATTTCGCAGAACAGGGATGTGAGTGTAGTATGTTGTAGTAAATAGATAGGTATCAACAACATGGGGTAGATAAAGATTCAGCGACTTCGGTAACGGAAGCAGAGACGGCACATCGCTGAGACAGTCAGCCTGTGACCACGGCCGGTGCAACCTGGTCGAAAGGTAAATGCGGAAGTTTGTGAGGATGGACGTATGGATGTTTGATATTCTTATATGTAAACAGCTAAGTAAATGGATTTTGATAGAGTGTCTGGATAAAACGACATGGGAGCCTTCAAGAACAGAGTCAATTTTTCCTTTAAAAGGATGGCAACGGACCGGCGACCTCATGGTATTGTTGATTTCTATGAGCGGTGATGATAGCTTACGATGATAACTTCAGGTGACAAACATGCTCGCTACCCCCTTCCCCCGCCCCACCCTTCTCGCACATAAAAAAAATGCTTGACTCCACGTTTCAGAAAACCACTGATAAATAAAACAACCTTAGTGTGTATAGTCGATATGTTCCGGAGTGATAAGATCACTAGCAATGAAATGATGTTGCGTTAAAAGTGGAGGTGGAAACGTACAAATCATATTATTTATATTACAACTAGTTGACCCGACAGACGTTATCTTGTCGTCTTAACAATGAATATTGAATTAGAATTGGTTCCCCGCAATATGTCAAAGGGCTGACAGATCTGTCAAACGACATAAAGTTACAGTTAGAAAAGTTTATACCTATGGTCGTTCAGTTTAATTATATTTTCTAATTTTCCGCGCAACTTTCATATTCACTTCTTTCATAGGAACCTTGTCCTAACGATAACAAATACAACATAAAAAAATAGCGAAATCGGTCCTGCCGTTCACGCGTGATGCCGTGACCAAGTGAAGTATGTTTTCATTTTTATATATATTATATATATATTTATTTATACTATGGCGGGTGGCAGACAAGCATACGGCCCGGTTGATGTGACGCGGTTACCGTAGCCATATTAACGTTAGCAACATAAAGTATTGCTCGCGCGCCGCCATCCCCGTTGCCAACGCAGCATCTCCTTCCTTTCTAGTGACCTCACTCGCAGGAACACAACAACCCTCAAGGGAATTGTTATTTGGCTGCGGTATTCTGTGAGGTGGAGGTACATTCCCCAGTGGGGTAGCTTACAATTACACTCCCTACTTCTCTTTTCGCCAGAGCTTCGTTGGCCAGTCAGCAGGGTGCACCGCGTGCAGGTGAAGTTGGCTTTGGTTCAGAGATGTTGATGAACCACTTACACCCCAAAAATATATATTATAGATTGGCTATATGCTTACGGTAACTATGTACTTCAAGCAGAACGTATCGTTTTATCCGTAGAATAAAGTCTTGACTGTATTGTTGGTAGTTTATACGGAGTTTATACCTTTTATACGGAGCTAATGTCATTATCAGCTCCGCTTAATATAACTTTTCTTATCTAGTCTAGCTAGCTTAACTCGTCCCTATTTCCTTTTTTTCTTTGTAGAATGAATGGTTTGAATTACGTGTGAACGTGAAAAGGACGCGTATCTATTCAGCAACCCCGACGTGATTACATTGTCCTCTTTGGGTCTTACTTAAACCTAAAAGGCAAACAATACATGTATTATATAAGTGGCAACTTATTGCATGAACCAGGAAATTACTTGCTTTACAAGCCCACAAACAATTATTACAGTGACCTCTATGACCAGACTGTGTGGTTTTGGGTCGAGTTCTGAAAGCGCCTTTGTTTCAGTCTTGTTCAGTCTGAGACTCTTTGTTTTATGAAACATTAACGAGTTTCAGTTAATCGGCTATTCATTGACGCGGTCTTTCTTTGAAGCAATATAAACCTGATATATTTTTAAGATTACGTCATTGCTTCATTATTCATTTGTAGTAATCCCTGTAATACACTGGTCAAGCCCGGTTAATTGACAGGTGTATGCAAGGATATGGATCCAACGCGTACAGGCCACTTAGAAAAGTTTAATGTCATGTTATACGCCCGCCGTGACCCGCTTTAGGATATATCAATTGAACGATATACCCATGAGCAAGTCTCGGCGAACATTGGAAGAACTATTATAAAATATATAGGTTATATAGATAATCTGCGTGGACTAAATACTGGGCTATTGCAGAAGAGGGACGAATGCCAGCCATAACCGAATCACCAATAATAGTAATTCTGTTGCTGCACCAATATCAAACCAAAGACTAAAACTCCAGCGTTATAGTTTATTGATGACAATTGGTTAGGTTATCTATATTAAGTTACTACATAGATTAAACATAATATTAAAACTAGAAACCGCGTCATTATAGAATTAAATTATATGATTCTACAATTTATGCATACGGTTTAAGCAAAAGTTTAAATATTAAATAAACGTAGAACGGTTTATGGTATGCAAAAATATTCATGGAATAATAATATCGTAAGAATACTTGCAACTACGTACTCATATTTGAAGTCAAAGGAATTTTCATTTAAGTTAGAGTGACTGGCCACGATTTTGTTTGCGTGTATCCTCGAATGACTATAACTATCATTAAATGGCCAGAGGTGATCATTTTTAGAGTTCCGTAAACTCAAACAAACTGGACAAGTGTGAGTCGGACTCGCCCACCGAAGGTTCCGTACGTGGGATCATTATAAATTTGATATTTTTCATTATAAATAAGAAATAATGCGTCGGAATATTTTAATTATTTTTAGTGCAATGTGCACATCAAGCCCTTTCATATGATACCCTATTTGAACTAGTAGCTTTTGAAATTTCGACCCCCTATAAAAAACATAGACCTTCTGATTTTTTAAGATTTAATTACAAATGTATAGATTGATATGTTTTGAGATTTATTCTTGTACTTGTAGTCTATAATGATATTACTTGTCAAATTTCACAGTTCTAGGTCAACAAGAAGTACCTACCCTATGAGTTTTGATTCCCTTGAGAATGTGTCGAATTATGCGTTTTTTGCTGAATAAACGGCCGTATCTTTTTTTACGTAATCTTAGCAGTTTGAGTTTTTTACAACTTCATGGGACCGTAGACCTGAGTATACAGTTCAAATTTCAGCTTGATACCTCCACGCATTCTCGACATAAAGGGTCTTGACAGACAGACAGACGGACAACAAAGTGATCTTATAAGGGTTCCGTTTTTCCTTTTGAGGTACGGAACCCTAAAAAGAATAAGCAAACCCCATAAGACCATTTATTTCTTAGATCGTGTTATGGACTATGCTCGGTATTTCTCTACGAGATTGAATTAAGAATGAGGAGATCCGTAGACAAATTAAGGTCACCGACGTAGTCGAGAGGATTAGCAAGCTAAAGTGGCAATGGGCGGCCCACATAGGGCGAAGATCGGATGACAGATAGGGCAAAAAGATCTTGGAGTGGACGCCACGTACCGGCAACGCAGCTGGACGGCCGCCTACGAGATGGACTGACGGTCTGCGAGGGATTACGGGGAGTCGTTGGATACAGGAGGCGCTGGACTGGTCACGCCGGAAATTAATTGAGGGGGCCTTTGTTCAGCGGTATACGCCAATAGCACAGTCTTAAGATTACATACAGTCAGATGACTTATGTACTTGCGCAGAGCAACGATGGGGGGGACGCGGGGAAGCGAGCGGCAGAGTCGGCGAGCGCAATGTCCGTTAGTTTGCGCTCTCTAATCGGAAAGGATGTATCTTAAAGTAACTTTCATATAAAGAAAGGGTGTAAGTGGTACTCGTAAAGAATTATTCACGTTCATATGAATTTGTTCTGTTTTTAAATGTAAATCTATATCTACTACTGCGATGAACTGGAAGTGAGTTTAATGCAACATTTTTGAATTTAATGTTTTGAAAAATGTTAAGTTTAAAACACGGCCCTATATGTTGTCCGTTAAAGTTTCCACTGAAATTGTATATTCGTATGAGAATCTATTATAATTATAGTAAAATTTAATATCAGAACTCTAAAAATATCAAAAGTAAAATTAATAGAAAATATGTATCGGTTACGCATTTATGATTTTTTTAATGATGTGACTAAATAATTTTAGGGTTCCGTAGCCAAATGGCAAAAAACGGAACCCTTATGGATTCGTCATGTCTGTCCGTATGTCACAGCCACATTTTTCCGAAACTATAAGAACTATACTGTTGAAACTTGGTAAGTAGATGTATTCTGTGAACCGCATTAAGATTTTCACAACAAAAATAGAACAATAAGTTTTGGGGGTTCCCCATACTTAGAATTAAAACTCATATTTTTTTTTCATGAAACCAATACTTGTGGGGTATGCAAAGGTGTTCAAAAATGATGATGAGGTTTCTAATATCATTTTTTTCTAAACTAAATAGTTTGCGCGAGAGACACTTCCATAGTGGTAAAATGTGTGTGTGGGGGACACATGACCCCCCGCCCCCCTAAAATAATAGAATGATAAAACTAAAAAATATAATGATGTACATTAACATGCAAACTTTCACCGAAAATTGGTTTGAACGAGATCTAGTAAGTAGTATTTTTTTAATACGTCATAAATCGTAACTTTTATATTATGTTACTTGCTGCTACGGACCCTTCATGGGCGGGTTCGACTCGCACTTGACCCCTTTTTTTGTCTTTTAAATTAAATAATTGAGTACATAGTTATAAAAAATTTGAGTAGTTTTTGTTTTGTCAACCCTGACTCTTGATCAAGTCTCTGGCCGTAGGTATACACAGTGGCGGCACGCATTCAAGAACAAAGGAGTCATATTACTGGTAGGACTTCTCTTAATACTGTGCCAATAGGCTGTAATGATGTTGATGATGAATGATAGGATTATTTAGTCGCCGGTCTGTTCCTCAAAAATAGACTCTTATTTAGGAATGCTACCTATACACAATCCTAAGAAAGCCAGAAAGGGGTCCGGTACCTAGTTTCACAATAATGACACAGCAGCTTCACGTTGTGGCGAAAAATTTTAAATGTGCTTTGCTAGGCTTTGCAAAAAAAAAACAGATGGCGCTGTCAGCCATAGTAACATCGTCTCTGTTTATTTTTGAAGAAATAAATTAACAAAGTAAAACAGTGCATATAACGTTGTATATAAAGTGAACTGCAGTGTGCAAGCTCTAAGTGACAGTGTTATTTAACTATAAAAATGAGTGGAAAATAAGCTAGAACAATAAAACACTCGTAGTACATTTAACAGTCCATCTATGTGAACAATCTTTAAAAACTATCGTGAAGTAACCTAAAAGTGATTATTAACATTTAGTGTGTATTTATAAGGCTAAAAAGAACAAAAAAGACATAAAAGTGTTAATATAAATGTTTATGTAAACAGCTGATCATAATTTAACATGTGGGTGAAAGGCGAAAACCAAAAAACTATTAATACCCGACCATAATAAAAGTTAATCGCCAAATAGATAGCTACGTATATTTCGTCGTAATGATAATAGTGAAATTGGTCTGATGGTTTAGAATTGGGCTTGAGCCTCACTAGTTGAGGATCGATTCTGAATCAATACATTGACTTTAAATTATTTATTTGAACTTTTTACGCATTGGACATTACGGTTACATCAATTTGCCGTTTGTGACATATGTTTTGAACTTTATAATGATTATTATTTTTTTTTTTTTTCTATTGACATGTGTTTTTTTTATTTTTTATTTTTTTTGACATTACTTTTAAGGTTTGACATTTTCCTGTTTTAATTGTAATATTACGGACTGGACATTTACTACATTATTTGCTATAATTGGTAACATTCATAATGTCAACAAAAACTACGTCTATTACCGGTCGCCGTAGGAAGACACCACAACTGGTTACATGCCATAAATGTGATACTAAGGTTGATGTCAACAACACAGTTATATGCTCATTGTGCAATAAACACTTTGAATATGATTGTGTCGGATATTCTGAGAAATTGCATCGTTTGAAGGATGTAGATCACAGGAAGAATTGGAAATGCATTGCGTGTAAACAAAAATCAAAGGTGAGAACTGCCAGTACGCCATCTTCCCAAGTTTTGACATTACAAAAAAGCTGCTCACCCAAGTCAAGCGGAAATGAAATTATTAATCCTGGTAATACATTATCGAATGCAGCACCACAGTCTACTCCTACTCTAACTACTCAAATACATGATTCAGATATACTCACTGAATATAATAGCCCGAATGATTCCTATGATACTCTAGCACCGGATCGACTACTATCAAGAAGTATCGACCACACGACTACAGACTTAATCACTATACAAGAAATGCAAGAAACCATTAGCCAACTACAATTAGAACTGAGTATCTCACAGAATGAACTTGAAAATACAATATTACACAACAATGATCTAGAGAGACAAGTCGTCAAACTAACGAAAGATAATAATATATTGAAGGTTTTATGTCAGTCTCCATTAAATGAAAGTCTAGTTACCCGCAGCACTACCAAAAAGAAAAAACAGCATAGACAAATGTCACATTTACACTCAGTCTTCACACCACCGAGAAAATCTCCAGAATGTAAGACAGACCTTAAAATGGACGAAACTTTTAAGACACTGCAACAGAAGATCACTGCACTGGAACAACAATTAAAACATGCCGAAGACGAAATACAATGCCTAAACAAACGTATAAAAACCCTAAAAAAACAGAAAACAACTACTGTAGACATACAATCGTCGCACCCAGAAAACACAAATACAAGAATAAAAACATCGTCTGACACACGAAACCCTAGCAACAAAATATTTATCTTCGGGACACAACGATGTGTGGGTCTCGCATCTGCCTTGATACGAACTAGAGAGAATACGTTGCATGAAAAATACGCTGTCACGTCTATTACAAAGCCGTATGCACTAACTACAGACATCATAAAAGATTGTGAAAACACTGTACTTACATCAAAAATAGACAAAATAGTCGTATGTGTGGGGGAAAACGATTATGATGTAAATATACTATCATTTCAGCTGAGGAAATTATTACGTATATTTAAGGACAGTGATGTTATTCTTGTTAATGTTTTACAAAACATGTATATAAATGTGTATAAATTAAATAATATCATAAAATCGATTTGCAAGGAATATAAAAACTGTCATATAGTGGATTGTGAATATAGTAATTTAACTAAATTATGCTGTTCAATAAATAATGTAATTGATTATATTGACTATAAGAACAAATATTTAAATGTGAAAGCTTTAAAAAAATTGGTAATGCGTAAGGAGCCAACGTCGATACAATCAAATGACGCATGCACTACAGTCGTAAAAAAATATCTCAAAGGGACAATTCCATACTACTTTGCTTCGCGACAGTCGATAACCACAAATAGCTCCTATACAAATAATTCTAAAACTAAACAAAAAAGGAAGATAACAGACTATTTCCCAAACGTTCATAAAAGTAGTTTTTTTCGTTGATAAAACGTGTAAATCAAACAAAGCATTTAAAATATTGCATCAGAATATTGCCGGTATTTTATCGAAACAGGAAATATTGGAACTTACTTTACAAGATTTGCATGGGACAGGTAATGACCCTGATCTGATATGTCTAACTGAAACTTTTTTAAAAATTGACCGACAGAAATATCTGAACCTCCATTTAACAATTATGAACTGGCTACTTCATTCTGTAGAGACAAACAAAGAGGAGGAACCTGTATCTTAGTTAAAAAAAATATGCTGTATAAGGATCTGGTAAAATTAAAGAGCTACGCAACAAAGAATACATTTGAAGCTTGTGGTATTGAGATACCTTTACATAAGCTGATAGTAATTTGCCTGTATAGAATACCCACATCAGATCCCAATATTTTTTTAGATAAATTAGACCAATTTTTATTTGAGATGTCTCGCCACTGCAAGTCTAACATGAGAATTGTCTTGGCTGGAGACATTAATATTAATACTCTAAAGCAAAATAAAATAACAAAGTATCTACAAGACATATGCTACAATAATAATTTGCAAATTCACATTAAAGTTCCAACTCGTAAAGCATCATGCATTGATCATATTATAAGTAACATTAAAAACGCAACTGCCATCGTATTACCATTATATTTATCCGATCATGACACCGCTCAATTATTATCTTTTCCTGTACTTCATAACAACACAAAAGCCAAATCATATTTTATTTACAAAAAAGATTATTGCAGTGAAAATATCTTAAAATTTAAAGAATGCCTAAATTCCTTGTCCTGGTCTGAAATTTACTCGGAACTGGACCTAAATACTGCGTTTGGGAAGTTTCATAATTTACTATGTCTTTTTTATAATCTTTGTTTCCCATCTATAAAAATAAAAATAAACAATAGCAATAAAGGGAATCACAATTGGATGAGCAAAGGGCTTAAATATAGCTGTAAAATTAAAAGATCATTGCGTCACAATTACTATAAAAATAAAAACACTACAAATAAAATAAAGTATATTAAATATTCCAATATATTGAAAAAATGCATCTCTCAGTCAAAGAAGATCTCTAACATGAAATTTATAAATGAAAGTAAAAATAAGTGCAGAGCAGCATGGTCTTTAATTAAAAATGAGATGGGAAATACAAAATCTAATGACGATGTGAATGAACTGAAAATTAACAATAAATTGATAACAAATCCAATAGATATCGCTAATATATTTAATGACTATTTTATTAATATGACTAATTATAACAATGTGACATCAAATAATACACAACAGACATACTCTGCTACTAACATGACTGTATCTAACTCCATGTTCTTAACTCCTGTATCCGAAGACGAGGTAAAAAAAGTAATTATGAACCTTAAAAATACCACATCTGAAGGATACGATGGTATTAATACGAAAATAATTAAGAAGTGTGTTTCAGAGTTGGTACCTGTCCTGACGCACCTCATTAACAAATCATTCTTTACGGGATTATTCCCTGACCTATTAAGGCCCTCCATAGTGAAACCTTTGCACAAAAAAGGAGAAAAAGATGATATAAAAAATTACCGTCCAATTACCCTTATACCTATTCTTTCAAAGGTACTGGAAAAATGTATGTACGAAAGGATATTACAATTTTGCAGCAAATATAATATAATAAACAAGAATCAGTACGGTTTCCAAAAACATAAGTCTACGACACTTGCCATGTTCACTCTTCTAGATACAATTTTGACAAATACTAATAATAATCATCTGACTACAGGACTATTCTTTGACCTGTCAAAAGCATTTGACTTTGTTTCCCATAACCGGTTATTTAAAAAGCTCGAGTTGTTAGGAATAAGAGGTCCGGCATTACAATGGATATCATCTTATCTGTCGAACCGACGTCAATGTGTGGTCGTTAGTAAAATTGCAAATAATGAACTACTGCCCCATGCCTCCGAATCTAAAGTGAATAGATTTGGCGTGCCGCAAGGAAGTGTGCTAGGGCCGATTTTATTTCTTCTCTACATAAATGACATAACTACAGTGACAAATCATAAATGTATTTTATTTGCAGATGACATTTCTATAATTGTGACATCAAATAAAAAAAATAATTCAATAATTGACCATGAAAATGAAATAAATAAAACAATTGACAATATAATTAAATGGTTAGAAATTAATAACTTAAAAATTAACCTAGAGAAATCAAGTTATGTGCAATTTAATAAATCAAAACATTCCAAATATAAGTTTACTCTTGCTGTTGATAAAATAAAGGAAATGACACACACACAATTCTTAGGCGTAACTTTAGACCACGATTTAAATTGGAAAATATAGGTAGACAATCTAAGTAGACGCATAAATCAATTCATTTATGCTCTCAATAAAGTGAAAAATACAACTAACGTCAAAACTGCTATTACTACCTATCGTGCTTACGTCGAGTCTATCCTACGCTACGGATTAGTCATATGGGGTAATAGCACGGAAGTAAATAGAGCATTCATTGCACAAAAGAAATGCATTCGAGCTATATGTGGTATCCCACCGGATCAATCTTGTGAACCAATATTTAAACGCCTTGGCTTATTACCACTACCTTCATTATACATATACGAAGCTTGTAATTTTGTTATTAAACATAAAGAACTGTTTATAGAAGCAGGTGATAGAAATGCCAGACTGCAGAGAGATCCTGGTAGATTAGTACTAAAGGATGTAGCTAGATCAGCTAAATATGTCAAAAGTTGCCTAGCGATGTGTGTTTTTATATATAACTAGCTGTCCCGGCGAACTTCGTACCGCCTAATAGTCAATGAATGTCGTGATGTACATATATATATGAACAAAATTTATGATTTCTTGAAATTAATACAATGAATAATAGAAAATAATAGAGAAGCACGATGGCGTGAGGCTCGTGTCAGTCTAATTGTACACGCAAGTTAAGCAACGTCAACCGTAGCCTGTTCATGGATGAGTTTATGTTATCTCGAGCTCGTCCGTGCTTCGGAAGGCACGTTAAGCCGTCGGTCCTGGTATTTATCATTAGATGGCAGTCCTTAAGCCAAGTTAGTGGCCCAACCCGTAGTTGAGCAGCGTGTTGGAGTATGCTCTAAACATCTTCGGTTGAGGGAAGACCCGTATCCCAGCAGTGGGTAAATAATAAGTTCAGTACTTTACAAAGTCACAAAAAAGTACCAATTGACAACAATAAATATTTCAATCCACAAAACAAATCACAGACAACATTCGTGACGTAAAAGTGAGACCAATCGATTTGACATTTACATAACAATCAATAAATATTCCAATCCTTTTTAACTGGCACTATTTGTATGGGAAAACGTTTTTTCTTTTATTTAATTCTTTCGTCAATTTTTCAATGTTTTTAATACTTTCCCGACCAAGACACGACATTATTTTATATATTATATAGATTTATGGAGCTTGATTTAAATTTCTGAACGCACGCATAAATATTTTAGAACCAATAAATTTGCAATAAATATTTAAATCCACAAAACTGTTTTCAAAACAAATCACAGCCAACTTTCAAGACGTAAAAATGAGACCAATAGAGTTAACATTTGTTTTTAATCTATGACATTTGTTCTATAATGAGCTTAATATACATTTCTGAATGCATGCATACATTTGGCGTACGCACGTACGACAACGTCACATTTAACACCTACGACAACCACGAACATTTTGTATGGGAAAATGTTTTTTTCTTTTATTTTATTTTTTCGAGAATTTTCCAATGTTTTTAAGAGTTATTCTGCTATTCGGGACGGAAACAAATCCAACAAATCAAAAACCATGGCAATCGGTCCAGCCGTTCTCGAGTTATAAGTGTTGTAACAAACACGACTTTCTTTTATATATATAGATAAAATTCCGGGCGAGTTCAAAGAATTAAATACTAGTCAATTTAAAAAGAAATTATTTAAATGGCTTAACGACAAAAATTTTTACAGCATTAATGCACTACTTGAGCATAAGTTGTAAATTAAAATTAATATTTGCATGCTAGAATAATTATTGGCAAAACATGAGCGCCCTACTTAAGCATTTAAGATCGTATTGTAACTATACCATGTTTTACGCAAATAAAGATTTATTTATTTTATTTAGGCCGAGAAATTAATGAAGTAATAGAACTTCATTAATTTCTCGGCCCAGCGAAGCACGTTTAAAATTTTTCGCCTTTTTTTAAAGAATAATTAGTTCCATTAGTTATCACGGGGAATATCTTGACTTTTCTTTAATGGTACTAGAGATACAAAGTTGTGTCACTTGTACCATCAATGGTACTAGTCAATGGTACTACTGATCCGGAGGGAAATATTTTAAAAATGGAAATATTCACCTGCTCTGCCTAGGTGGTATTTGAACCCACGACCTTCCGATGACCGGTCGAATGTTCTTCCAACTGAGCTACCAGGAAGGAAGATGGTAACGAATTTTTGCATTTTATATTTTCTGCTGTGTACTCGCAGTGTGGCGCCATCTACCTATTAAGTATTACACTACTAAACATGCATAGCATGTCCATAGCATAGCAGTCCATCGTAACAGATGAAATTCGGCTATTTTTGATAACACCAAGTTGGCAAGGTGCATCTCGTGCAAATAAGATGGTTTTTTTTGCTCAGCTTTTTCACCCCATATTTATTTGCCGTCGGAGTCATAACAATAAATCGGTTTGTCATGGTACAGTCGACAGATCTTTCCCGAATTTCTAAAGTCGTTTTAAAGCAAAGTTATTTAATATATCTTAATGAAAATACTCTCTAACTATTAAGTGCGCTTAATTAATTAATTTTGATTGAAACACACATTATCTTGTATTCGGAGTTTGATTTTTAAATCCGTGAAAGCATCTTTTACTTTTGTTGTTCACTGTAATTACCATTTCTTTTCACAATATTAATTTCATGTATGTTTCAGGTCTATCAATCGTGTTAAATAATTTTCAATTTTGTATTTACTTTGCTTTCAGGTGTGCGATTACTTAATGGATACCGGATGTATCACGTACCTCTGAAATCGACACAAAGTTTAACTTTAAAGGCAAATGTTTCTACAAGAGGAAGCTGATGCACTGCAAAAAGATTTTTTTTTATTATACAACATTATAGCAAACAAGAAAACGGTCCGCCTGATGTGCAGTGGTTACAGTAGCCATATAAACGCTCGCAACATGGAGTACTTATCTCTCGTAAAAATATGCGGTTGGAAAAAGGGTATAAGTGAGACCTGTAAAGAATAACATTATAACACAGTTTTAGCAACTTTACATGAGAGAATTGTTATATATTATAGCTTTATTAGAACGATAAAATTTATAATGTTAAGATCAATAGCTGCAGCACTGCATCACACGTCTTCGCGCATCATACCTGGATTTCCTACTTCTAAGAACCAGCGTAACAAGTAAGTCTTACTATTAATCAATACTTTGGTTCAATGATATTCCACAGTAGCAATGATATACCGAAGTATAAATTACAAACATTGTAATATTAATTTTGAATGTCGGAATGTATCTTATGAGACTGACATAGTCAATTATGACAAAAGTCCCTAATTTAAATGTCATTGTACCATTAAAAGTCCGAAAATTGTAATATTAATTTACTCTGTACGATTGGTGATCTTCTAGTGTATCAACAGTGTAACACATCGCTGAGCTTCAGCCGTGCAGAGTCAAGGCATTGGCTGTTAGTCTGGATCTGACGAAGGAGTTCGTTCGGGTCTGACGCCGTATTATTCTTTCGAAGTTACCTGCAATCGGTTTACCTGAGGGGTTTACGTGAATGGATCGCTAGCTTCTTGTCCAGTAGAAACATTAGAGTCGTTGTGGATGGCAGTTGCTCCCATAGCAAGGACATTAATGCTATGCATAATTAATGAAGTGACAGGATTTGTTATCTAGGCGCCCTTGCACCTTATGACTCAATTCAAAGACAAGAATTACACTCTTTAAGAAAAAAAAATATTGGAAAACTTTATTGCACTAAAACATACATGTCGATAATACAAAATAAATGTCATATACAATGGCGTACTTATCCCATGGGGGGATTATTTCCAGTCAACCACAGAAAGTTTGATGGCGAACATTGTCATGGGTTTGATACCTAATTGATACAATACATGAGGACAATATAGAGCTTTAAATAAAAAAAATAACATGTAAATCCATATTACACACGTATTATAAATATTATTAATATCCAATCATTAACAAAACTCAACACTATTGCCTAACTCCTAACCGTTCCAAATGCAACTTATGTAGCTTAATAACATCAGAAAACTCATCAATTACTGTATCCATGTCCAAGCCTATAAATTTCAATCCTTTCTCTCGATTTCCCATGGAGCCCATCATCATATGCTGATTTGATTAATATGGGACCACCTGAAGAGTGTACCCTCTCAAACAAATAAGAATTATTAAAATTGCTGTACAATTGACGGAGAAATCATTGAGACTATATTAAGAAATACAACATAGAACCGCCCTACAAAAATTACAATAACAGATAATTTCTGGGACAAAGACTATCTTACGTCCTTTCCTAGGACTCAAGGTATCTCTGAACCAAATTTCATCTAAATCGGTCCAGCGATTTAAGAGTGAAGAGGTAACAGACAGACACTCAGTCGGATTTATAATATTAGTATGGATTGGCGTTACGAAAACTCGTAATAAAGACACGTATATATTCGTAATATTAGTATGGATAGATTAACGTAGATATTTCAACCCCATCGCACCCCAATAGGGGATGACGGGGTGGGGTCACGTTAGCCACGTTGAATTATAAAATCGTTGTTGGTTTCGTAATCAGCGACCAACTAAACCATAAAAACAATACCCATGACGATTTTGACACTTTTTGACCCCATTTTACCCATTTAGGGGTTGTTGAAAAATCTCGAAACACGTTATCTAAAGAAGTACTCGTGTAAAGTTGAGAATAAAAAAAAATAGTCCAACAATCTCGTTTTCCCATACAAATTTGGGCCTCCATTACATTCTGTTGGGGTAAAATCCTATTAAGTAATTTCGTGTCCACTATACTTTCAAATCAATGCTATTTTCATATTTGGCGTCCCAGAAAACCTTGAAATCAACACCCATATCATAGTATATTTATACTATGCCCATATTGATATTATGACATTTCAACCCCATCGCACCCCCACAGGGGTGATTTTATGTCACGTCATTACACGTACACTGTGTTAGATTATAAAATTGTTGTTGTTTTCATAATCAGCGACCCGCTAAACCATAAAAACAATTCGCATGACGATTTTTAGACTTTTTCATCCCATTTTACGCCTTTACGGGTTGAATTTTGAAAAATCCTGAAACACGTGTTGACTCATTTATCTATAGAATTACTCGTGTAATGTTTCGAATAAAATAGTCCAACTAATCTTGTTTCCCCATACAATCTTTACTGTGATTTTCCATGGGAATAAGACATTTTCCCGCAGTAAAACGCAGCCTATGTGTCAATCCAGGGTGTCAGCTGACTCCATACCAAATTTTATTAAAATCTCTCCAGCCGTTTAGACGTGAAGCAGTCACAAACATACACACACACTCACAAACTTTCGCCTTTATAATATTAGTGTGATAGCACTACGTACAGTATGGCCACTCCCTGCCGCTCTCACCTCCCCACTGAGACAAATCAGGAACAGTTTGTATGGCGCTCATTCTCGAACTCCACGCCATTGTCATTGTTTATGTAGTAGTAAATGATGCGACATTTGTATGGAGTGGCCGGGGTGTGTTAGCACGCAACAATGCATATCCACATCACATATATGCAAAATGTCGATACACATGTGACATACCTATTCTGTATACAATCGTCATATCGCTATCTAACCGTTTTGAGATTCAGATGTTTTGCTACTAAGTCGTTTTGAAATGTGGTCATTATGCTTTTTTGGAAATTCTGATATAAAGACGTTCTGGATACATAGTCTTTCTGAGATGTGAACTTTATGTCTACTTGGTCGTTCTGATATCTTGCTCTTCTGATAGTAACCCAAATATTAGCTCATACGTCAGGAATGCATCCATAATGCTTCCGAAGTTGACATTTGTAGGAGTATTTGTAACATTTTGATATTCACTGGCAGTTTGAAACGAAGAAAAAAAGAACAAACAAACGTCAGAATGGTTCCAAAGGCGAGCAGTGAGGACAGCAAAGGACTCCACAAGGAAGTCACACTCGGACTAACTTTCTATTGCAAGCAATAGAAAGAGTGTAGCTGCTAATATATATGTCGGAGCGGTCGGCTCTAGGACGGCATCAGGAGGGTTCATTGTTTACTTGGGCGTGAATTAAACACGAGCGAATACAATCTAATACCCGTATAATTAATAAGAAATGTCACTAGGAAAACAGTTCACACTTTTGCTCTAGTATAATTGTTCGTACAAACTAATTATTACTAGCGTCCACACTAAACTTAAACAAAATCTAATTACACGAAGTAAAAATACAAGTGGGAGCGAATGACGAATTCGTGAGCCGCGCTCGGTCACCACCGCGTCCGGAATCAAGTGCCGAGATCTCGGTTCCTCTAAATATTGTAACAAAAACAATCTCTCACTGAGCGGGCCCACGACACCGTCCGGCGGCATGTGTTGATGTCACCGTCGTTCCCATGGTACGCGTTTCATTAAACAATGAGAGCTTTGTAGCTTCTCAACTTTCCATAGCGATAAGCTCGCTAACATAAACAAACTACTCGGCCGCGGGCTGCGCGCCGACACGGCGATCCTGACTCTCACACGCCCTCGTGTGGACCAGGATTCAGTTGTCATCTGCAAGATCGACAACCTCACTTGTAACTACCGTTCGGCTATCCTAACAAAACTATTACAAAAACGGAAACCAAATGTCAGGTCTCCACAGATTAAAGCTAAACCTACAACATTATTGAATAAACTCAACAAAGAACAGACCGAGTTCCGGCTTAAAATCTTTAAAAAGAAAAACAACAAACAAAAATAATATCTCAACAGTCTCAAACTTTTACGTCCACTGTTGAAACTTCTCGTTAACATGACCAACACCTGGGACGCACTGTCCCGCATATCGGCACTCCGCCGATCACGTGCGTGCTAAGCACGCAGCCAACCAACATCTGAATACATCAGACTATTGGAACAATCCAATATCACCATCGGTATTTGACCGATCAGCAGCTATTGAAACGCATTCAATCAGCTGCCAGACCCACCCACCTATTACTTGTTATCGTCGCGCAGTCTCCGACCAGCTAAACTGGGTTAGGAATATGACCTACAATCGACAACAAGAACAGGCCGTGGCCAAACCTAGTCATGTTAACTAGAGATAATTTTGGTATAAACCGCACTAAATATCAACAGATACTACATCCGACTCATGAGTATCGACAGTTATTCGCTTTCATTAGCGCCGACAATGGCTGAACCTGACTGTTCTTCGTTGCTTTCTACATCTGAATCATGTTCAAACTCTGTGGGAACGTAACATTCTGGCATAGCTCTCAAGCGTTCGTGAGCATACTTATAGGTTCTATTGTTGTCTAGAGACTTTAAAAGATATCTGTCACTATCTAGCAATTCAATGACCTTAAACGGTCCACGATACTTGGGATCTAACTTAGTTTGATTCCGTTCATGATTTTCTATTAATACAAAATCATTAACATTAAATTTGGAAATTTTTGCTTTAGTTTTGTCAAATCTCTGTTTATCTTTAACTGCATTGTCATTTATAGATGAGATTGCACGTTCTCTGATTTCATCAATATTAACTACAGTTTCGTCTTGGTCATCCAGGGCTAACAAAGTAAGTGGTCTAGCAACTTTACCAATGAGTAATTCTAGAGGACTTGCTTTAATCACGCGATTGATAGTTGAGTTGAGAGCAAGTTGAATATCCGATATCGCATCTTGCCACGTTCTATCTTTCTTCACTTCGACTGCGGTGAGCATATTTTTCAGCGTACTCATTACACGCTCAACTTGGCCATTCGCTCGACATGTTCCTGTTGCAATTAAATGAAGCTGTATATTGTTTGTATTACAAAAGTCTCGAAAGTTTTTATTTGCAAAACATCTTCCTTGATCTGCAATTACTCTAGTGGGAGCACCAAATAACCCAACTCCAAATTGTAGAGCTTTGATAGCGTTAAGCGTATCAATTTTTGTTGAATGTTGAAGTAATGCAAATTTAGTGAATGCATCAATCAAAACGATAATGTATTCTTTGATTTGATTTGCTCCACTGAGTTTGCCGGTTACATCTATGTGTATTGTGTGCCAAGGTATCGAAACTTTAGGTATGGGATAAAGTTTAGCTTGAATTTTTCCAGATTTTGATTTTGAAAGTTTACAGGTTACACAGTTCTCTACAAATTTTCGAACATATTTTCTCATGTTTGGGAACCAATAAAAATCGTATACTTTCTCTAAGGTCTTTTCCCAACCCAAATGTACAATCGATTCGTGGACATGGTTTATTACGGACCACCTAAAAGCTCTAGGCACCATTGGTAGACACAGTGTTTTGGAATTGCGTTGAATTTTTCGATGTAAAACACCTGATACTATTTGGTATGTGTTTGTCAGATCACTGTCCATTTCGTCACTACTTAATTTTGAAATGATATCTGTTATTTCAGTATCACGTTGTTGTTCGGCCATTAACCACGTTTTAGAGATCTCTAACAAGTTCACTCGCTTTTCCTCAACTTTTTCTGAAAGATTTGTTGAAGGTACAGGGTTTCTAGACAGAAAATCTACGTGAGACATTTTTTTACCGTCCCTATATATGATTTCGAAATCAAAAGCCTGTAAGAAAGCCCACCATCTGTGAACTCGGTGTGTGAGATCTATTTTGTTACGAGAAGCTTGAAGAGAGTTGCAATCGGTTACTACTGTAAAAGCTCTCCCTTGCAAAAAATGACGGAAATGTTTAATGGATTTGACTACGGCCATAGTTTCCAATTCATAAGAATGATATCGCGACTCTGCTTTGGTTGTCTTTTTGCTAAAATACGCTACGACATGGGCCTTACCATTTTTCTTTTGTAAAAGCATTGCGCCGTAACCGTCGGAACTTGCATCAGTGTGAAGTTCAATAGGACAGTTACGATCAAAGAGCATAAGTATCGGTTCTATAATTAAATGTGAAATTATTTTCTGTCTAACTTCTTCATATTTGGGTTTCCATTCTATTTTACCTAATTAACACAAATTAACGATTCGCTCTTTTTTTATTGTTAACTTCTTACAAGACATCTCAACAGAAAATCCCTGATCAATCAAATCATGCCCTATCACCACGTCATAGTTAATAGTATGCTCGGGAACTACATGAAAAAGTAACTCGATTACGTAATTATCAATACGGACTTCTGACAATATCTGATATGTACTGACTACATTGCCATCGCCTATGCCCAATAGGGTAACCACAGACGTTACGCGCTTTCCAGAAAACTTATTAGCAACAGTTTCTTTAATAAGAGAGCATTCAGACCCTGAATCAAAATAAAAATGAAACGACTGACCGTTTTGTGAAAGACTAGACGCAGCGATCGAGCAGAAATTAACACGGCGTTGCTGCTCAACTCCAGATGGCCCTCCGGTCCCACTAGCAGCCGTCGTTGCTGAATACTGGGGAGAAATGTGCCCTGTTTGCCCACACTTGTAGCAAATTAGTTTCTTTCTTTGATCTTCTTTCTTCATATCCTTTTTGGGGTTCTGCTTATGTGATTTGAACTTTTCGCGACAGTTTTGAACTTTATGTCCCACGTTTCCACATCCATAGCACTTGATTTCAGTGATTTTTGAACGTTTAATCTCTGGTCCAGACTTCGCTTCCTCATGTTTACATTTCAATAGGATGTAGGAGTTACAGGCGTATGCCTGTAACTCTTTCTGCATTTGATGACGTGTCTCGATGTCAGTTGTGCATCAAACGTCGGTAACAGTAAGCTATTGTTAGTAGACGGCGACTGATGTATAGCACTAATAAGCGCCCTCACTTGCTGGTTCTGCGTCTCAAACAGTTTCTGCCAATGCAGGTCATTTCCATTGTCTCTCTGCACCTGCGGTGGATATTGATCACCTTGCACTCGCGTCGCGGAATCCCACTTCTGATGTCGGAGCGGTCGGCTCTAGGACGGCATCAGGAGGGTTCATTGTTTACTTGGGCGTGAATTAAAAACGAGCGAATACAATCTAATACCCGTATAATTAATAAGAAATGTCACTAGGAAAACAGTTCACACTTTTGCTCTAGTATAATTGTTCGTACAAACTAATTATTACTAGCGTCCACACTAAACTTAAACAAAATCTAATTACACGAAGTAAAAATACAAGTGGGAGCGAATGACGAATTCGTGAGCCGCGCTCGGTCACCACCGCGTCCGGAATCAAGTGCCGAGATCTCGGTTCCTCTAAATATTGTAACAAAAACAATCTCTCACTGAGCGGGCCCACGACACCGTCCGGCGGCATGTGTTAATGTCACCGTCGTTCCCATGGTACGCGTTTCATTAAACAATGAGAGCTTTGTAGCTTCTCAACTTTCCATAGCGATAAGCTCGCTAACATAAACAAACTACTCGGCCGCGGGCTGCGCGCCGACATATAATATAATAATGGCCGCGTGGTTTCCGGCATATTAGAATAGAATCACTCCGTCTCTTCCCGTGGATGTCGTACAAGGCGACTAAGGGAAATCACTACATAGTATAAAACAAAGTCGCTTTCTCTGTCCCTATGTCCCTTTGTATGCTAAAATCTTTGAAACTACGCAACGGATTATGATGCGGTTTTTTTTAATAGATAGAGTGATTCAACTGGAAAGTTTATATGTATAATATATGCATAACATAGTAGAAAAACACTGATAATTTAGAGGTTTCTAATGTGATGTCGTAAATAAACACATTTTTTTGCTCTTTCATTGCAAACGCTGGCTGAACCCAACGAGATAGATCAAAATAATGTAGTACAGTATTGTTCACCTTAAAATGGTCTACAAAAAAGTTCGCGATGGTATATGTCTATCTCTTAGTGGTAACACACAATAACCGTTATTTTATCCTTTGCTTTTTACAAGAAATAATGCCTTATTTACGAAGCGATTTTAAGCAATACATAATTAATCCTTATCCAATTAAGTACCTTAAATACATTGCGCATTTAATATAGATCAATATGGCCCTTCACAGCATGTAATTTAAATGAATAGTTTAGAAGATATACACATTTAAAATGCAGGGACATAACGGCTGTGGCGGTACCGGCCGCGGAGCCGGCGGCGGCGTGTGCCTATAACTGGGGAAGGACTGGATAGGACAAAGCGCAAAGACCTTCTGTAGTACATTTAGTATCAGCATTGCACCCGTGCGAAGCCGGGGCGGGTCGCTAGTACATTATAAAACATCGATCAGGCCTCCCCAACTCGTTTGGCCAGCGCGTGGGGAGTGTAGGCCAAATCCTCCTTCTGTCAGGGACGGACGAGAGAGGGTCGTGTTCCTGTAGTGGAGACTAAAATGACCTGATGATGATGATGCTAATTATCTGAAGAGGCCCTTGGGTATTGTTAGTTGATACACATACTCCATATAAATTATACAATAAAAAACTTTTTTGTATAATTATGGAAATATATGGGTATGTTATCTTTTTAGGTTTAAAATTTTATTAAGCTTAAATCTAAATAACCTGCGATACGTTATCATGAAGTTCTTGAATAATAACACAGACTGAGTAATAGTACCGCGTAATAGTAGTAAAATATGTAGGTATTGTGCTGCAGGACCTCCCAAAGGCATCGCCGGTCACGACTCGTACCGCTGAATAATTCATTTAATCCATTTAATAGGACAACACGACGAGACGAGCAAAAACGAAAGTTGCCTCTTGTACGAGATTTAACATTGTATCCTAAAATAATATAATTTGATGCATTGATAACAGTTCAATTCAATTTATGAAGACAAATTGAAGTTTTGCTCATCATAGACTAAAATATCCATGGCAGTAGCATGCGTCTAATAACCGGTGGGTGCCGGCCGGTGTAGTTTGCATAAACTAATTGGTGGCGGAAGCACGCAAAGTAGTGTAGATCAAATTGCCTAATATATATTACTTAATACTATACCTGCAAAAAATATAAAAGAAAAGAATTGCACAATAGTCGACTTAGTGTTTCTTCACTTCTAAGGATTCTCAATAATTTCTTAGGCTAAAGAGCCTCTTGGAAAGCCAAGACTAATTTGAATCACTATTTGAAACCATTACTGTCAATTACAATAAAATTAATTACTACATATTGCAATTCATATGCTTCGTATATCTGAAATTGATCATATTGTAGAACGGCTTTATTTATGTTTCTCGACTTTTCCGGAAATTGATTGTCAATAATTTCTTAATCTGTAGGAGTCAATATTTTACTAGTCAGAACTAGACATCACTTAAATTTAATTTAATGCAAATCGCGTTCTTTGAAATAACAGCAATTATAACGTAAATACATTTTAGTAAATGTATGGAAACTATCGCCATTTATCTTCTATGTAGAAAATGATTCCTTTTTTGATCGATAGTTCGGATATGTTCGGAGTATCTCCACGTGATAAACTCAGGAATAAGTATAACCGTCGAATATATATTAGAATCAGGCTGAGGTAGCATGCAGAATTGTTGGTGTATGGGATAGGATGGTTCTGAAATCGCGACCTCATACCAAAAAACACACTTTTGGATTGCAGCTCCGACGCCGACGATCTTATAAATATCACAGGGAGTCGACGAAGGAAAACAGTTCCTAAACATTACTCTACATAGTCACGAAAATAAGCACACAAAAGGGGGTAATAGACTTAATGCTAATAATAATAAAATACATTCTCTATCCCACTGTCACTGTAGGCGGAAGGTAATCTATCATAATGTTATAATAAAGCACTTGTACTGTTCCACGTAATTATATTTGATTTTACCGACCGGTTTCGTCGCTAAGGCATAATCAAGGTAAACAGATGGTATTTTGATAAATATGTGGAACAGTACAAGTGCTTTATTATAACATTATTTATGACAATAATGTTCCACCAAGTGCCAACAATCAACAGTATCATCTTAAAATATCTATTTTTTTAAATTGTATTCTTGCAATCAGTTCCATGAGAGCATTTAGCATAGGGTTATGAACTAAATATTTGTCTTGGAGACCTGTCAGTCCAGTGACATGCGCCCTTTAAGCATAGTATTCGCTAAAATTTCTAGGAGAACTTCATTTTAGCCGTTTGAATCTTGAATTACTCATCAAGAACGCAGGCAATATGTTGGGATGATTGTCTATTCTATTCCTGTATTATTTCATTGAGTGTTTGTGATATAGCAATATATATATATATATATATATATATATATATATATATATATATATATATATATATATATATATATATATATATATATATATATTAGGGTGGTCCTTATTTTTCGACTTTTGAAATGTCCCCGGGGCACTTTATAATTTGATTATGTACTCCTAAATATGAAATAAGATTTGCTTTTTTTTGTTTTTTGTTAAGATTTAGAGGTCGCTACCAGCAATCAAAGTTTTTACAAAAAGCGTTGAAGGACAGCGGTTTAACTAATGTTTCATTTAAGATTTTAAATTACATTTTACGTGCAAGTGAAACACGCTCCTTATATGAGGAGAGGCCCCTTCTCTCCCCGACCCCTTTTCTGAATCGAAGCGTCAAGATTCAGCCCGTATCAGTTCTAATAAGTAATTATCGAGAGCGCACTCGTTTTGTAACTGTAGATCCTATTGCCAATTCGGTATCAGGACATGGAGTTGATCAACTTCTAGCAGTTCCAAAATAGAAACGTGGAACGAGCGAGGCATGTGCGTCATCTGTCTACGAAACAATAAATTCATGAAATTTGAGCGATAAGGTAATGTTTGTGTTTTGACACTACTTTTGGAACGAAAATTGAATAAAAATATGCTTTGGCTTGCTTATCGCCAACACATTCGGAAATAATTGGGATACTATTGATCAAAGCGACTACAAAACAATATCAGATGATGCTCAGGCAAATATTCTTGCAGAAGTGGCCGCAGACGGAGTTTCTTTTGCCAAAAAACAACTACAACCTCGAAATGACTACAGGGAATTGTTGAATCTCACAATCATTTTCTTAGGTGTTTCTGAAAAAGGCGTTTTATTTAGAAGACCTGTTGGTCTACATCGGGCTAGATAAATAGCAAGAGCTTTGTATTGCTTTTTTTTATATAAACATCAGTTTAAGCTTTATGAGAAGAACGGAAAGGCTGTGAGATAAATATGCATTTTCACGGTGATTATTTATATTAAATATTGGTTTCAAGCCCCTACCGGAAGATCAGCACCAAGAAACGACTTCCAATTATTGAAAAGCCTTATCGCCTTTGAAAACTTTAACAAAAATACAGCTATTGTTGCGCTGAAACAAATTCCAAATCATTTGTGGTATTGGTCAGAAGAGCTAGATTTGTATGCCTTTTTCGATGACGAACTTTCAGTTCAACAGAAGAAAAAATGGTAGAAGCACTGAAAATTGAAGGCACAGAAGATTGCTTCAAAAGAAGAGCGCGGTGACGCTTTAATCGAAGAATATAATAAATTGATTACATCCAATGAAGAACAAAAGCAATATTTACTTTTCTTGGTGAAATACCATAGGAAGAAGTACTCTCATACTAACAAGCCAATCCTTGTATTTTAAAAATAATGATAATAATGTATTTAGATATCTACATATCTTAATTCATAACAGCAACAATAATTTTGTAAATTTTTTTTAGTCCTGCATAAAAGAATCCAAAAAATACAGATTTTGAGTTTTTATTTGAAATTCAAGTCTTGGTAGCGACCCCTAAATGTCATTTATAAAACTCAAAAAAATTACTGTATTAGTTTTTTATGGTACATACTCAAACTAAGTGATGCCCCGCGAAATTAATGAAAAAAATTTTTTTCCTTAGGAATAAGGACCACCCTAATATATATATATATACATATATATATATTACTTTTTATCGATTTACTAACATATAAATTATACCAGCGGGGGGTACCACAGTCTTTTAAAGCCACTTGTATCCTAATGGTAAGCAGTTTATTCATCAACATGTTTGAACCAAAGCCAACCTCGCCTGCATATGGTGCCTCTCTCATGTCTGATAAACGAGGCTCTGGCGAAAAGAGAAGTAGGATATAGCGTAATTTATGCGAGCTATATTTTATGTTGCGAGCGTTTCTATAGTTGCGGTAACTGCTTCACATCAAGCGGGCAGTCTACTTGTTTAACGCCTGATTTTTTTTCTTTACTCTGTTCTAGTAGCTATATGTCAGTATCTGGACATTATGCTACTTTTATGTCCGATTCGAGATCAATGAAATTATCACCAAGTTCAGCCGTTCAATACTTTACCATGTTTTGATGTTGCCCTGTGATGTTATCCTTTTCAGCTTATTTGTTAATTTAATTGTTTTGAATATATATTAGGATGAATGTCAATTAGTTTTTTGTAATTAGTCGTTCAAGTGTTCCTTTCCTATTCTCCTTCCTGTCCTTTTTCTGTTTTTTTCTTTTTAGGTCGTTTTGGATTATTTCATTTGTAACTCATAATACATTTGCTATGATCCTAAGTATTTTTGACTGGAATCTTTGTATTATTTCAATATTCGAATGTAATGCTGTTCCCCAGAGCTGAATTCCATAAGTCCTTATTGCCTTAATTATAGATATAAACCAAAGAGCCTTGTTAAAAAGGCTAAGTTTTGACTTCAGTACCTAGCCATCCGACATAGTATAACTAGACTGGGTATGGCTGGCCCACGGGGCCGAAATCGAGGTTGAGTGAAGCGAGTAGATTCTCTGAGTATATGTTTTCACTTTGATTTCAATGGAAAATGTATTTGGTGATAATTCCTCAAGGACATGATCAATATCAATTTTTAAGCATGTCGAGGTCTTTAATTGCGACAAGTTTCATCAAAATCGGTTCAGTGGCTTTGGAGCCTATTCATTTCCAAAACGGATGGTCGAAAAGTGACTTTTCGACGATCCGCTCGCTCCATTCACAAAAGTCATTATAGCCCATGGACGCTTGGCACATAAATAATAATAAATATTTCTGGACGATTTACACAGCGGCATCTAGTCCCAAATTAAGCGCAAGCTTCTGTTATGGGTACTAGACAACTGATATATACTTAAATACATTTTTTTTGTAAATACATACTTATAATACATAGAAAACACCCAGACCAAGACAAACAGACATGTTCATGCACACAAATGTTTGTCTTGTGCGGGAGTCGAACCCGCTACCTTGGAGTCCAAGTGCCCATTGCTAACCATTCGACCACCGAGCTCGTCAATATAGTTTTGATATTATAACTATAACTCACATAGAATGATATCTGAGTTTCCTAAATGACTCTGTATAGGTGCTGCTCATATTTCAATATGTAAGTAATCACGATTTCAGCTATCCCTTTGAATAATATGGCCTTTCAATATCTGAATAGAGTCCTGGAAAGCAGTAATTAACTGTATTCGAAACATTGAACGCGTATAATCAAAGTAATAGTTAAATAACGAGATTTCGATAGCGTTGCGCAATAATAGAGCTGCGATTTCCTTTGTGCACGCAGACACAATTTATTCAAACTAGCTTCTACCCGCAGTTTTGCCCTGCATGTACTCAGTACATGGGTAAAAAGTATCGTATGTGTTATCATTATCAGTCTGTGTGATGGCAGATGGGGGAGGAAGGTATAGGAGTGGAGGCCGCGTGTAGGACGACGAAGCGTTGGACGCATTCCTTCTAGATGGCCCAATTACCTTAAGAAAGCAGCTGGCAGCGGTCTGATGCGGAAGGCGGAGGATCGTATTTGATGGAAAGTATTGGGGAAGGCTTATTACCTATATCCAGCAATGGATAAAAATGTTCATAATTGCCGGCTCAGTATCTTCTTATAAGCTTCATAGTGACCTTACTAACTCGCAGGATCTCTATAAAAAGGAGAATCTTTCTTAATCGGCCTGTGCTTAATTAAATATTATTGTATCTTTACATACAATACAGAAATCTTTAGATACAATACAGACTCCGTACATACACGTATGACGGTACAGAAGGTATCCATACGAGATTCCTATTTCGGCAGATTCTCTTTTGCTAATCAAGCACGGTGCACTATACCTACTATCACGTATAAGTAATAGTACTACGTACTACTATTCAAGTGTAATTAATATAATTGAGAACTGAAGATTATTGCAATCTACACCACTCGCCCTTACACATTCAGGGAATACCTTCGGATTTTTTGATTGGGAATATCAAACTTTAGCTTAAATTTATCGTACTTGTGTTTAGCCTAGCTGATAGAAACTCTGGAGCTCAACCGACTAAGCTAAATATGTTTGTGAATAACTAAAACGTAAGATCTATTTTTCGAATCAAAATATTCGTTGGTAAACAGTTTCAGCTTCGGCGGTAAGGCCCCCGGTTTTGGGTAAAAAAATATAGGAAGAAGAAAAAGAGCTATTTTTAAATTAATACCAATATTTTAAGCAATAAATGCGGCCTTGGTCTTAAATACTTAGAAGTTATAAGCCCGGTATCGTTCATTGATTGTAATGAAACCAAGAATATGAAATGAGCAACTTCCCACGTTTTTACTCAGCTCTAAAAGCCCCTATATTATTTTTTATCGATAGGGAATTTCCAATAACAAATTTACGAATCTTATGTATGTAGATGGCCTGAAAGTCATTATATAAGTCGTAGTACTATCATACTCATTATAGTTAGGATATAAGTTGCTCTCCAGTATATTTAGAGCCAAAGCTAATCTTACCTGCTTGTAGACTCTACAAGCAGGTAAGATTGGCTTTGGCTCTAAGATTAGCAAACGGGGATCTGTCAAAGGACGTAAGAGCATATCATGTCATAAGGAAGAGACCTCTATCTTGAAGAAGACTGCAGAGGAATAACAATAAACTTGAGATTCCTGTGAATGAGGTCGCCAGGCGCGACAAGATGCTGCTTCAGCAGACTTCTCCTTGTAATACTAGCACGATGCTCGTGCGCTTTACCGTAATTACTTAATATCAGGTGGGCTGTGTAGTACAAAAAAATTCGTTTGAACTTGATGTAGGTAACCAAGGTAGCGAAGACTGGATACTAACAAATCGATTATGGTGGCAGAGAGTGAAATATAGAAGAAAATGCCAGGTCTAAACCTGACGGCTGCTGTAAAGTCTACTGAATTTTGAATATAATGACGAAATATACCTAAGGGAACAAATGAGTCGCTCGAAATATATCAGAGTTTATCGGTCACATCGCAATGTCAACTATTCATATTGGAAGTTCTGTTAATATTTAAAAGTTAATATTCCAATAAGATTGTTTTATATGTGTAAAACAAATTGTCTAAAGGAAAACAAAACATAATTTTAAAAGTTTTATTATCAATACTACAGTCTTTATACTAATTTCAAACGGATTGCAATGAATTAAAATAGATATCAACACAAGTTGGTACATTGTTATTACGTTAAATAAGTCTGATATCTTCGTTCATTTACACGTTATTTTATAATACCCTATCATTATAATTACATAAGTTATTTTCATCCAGAGTATAAACATTCGTTTGACATTCCTTTTACATTATAAATTTCATTATTTTTACACTTTAAAATCTACCAGATTTGGCATAATTTTAAATTCCATATACACAACATGATTTATTATTAAAACTAGTAATTTACACTTATCTATTTAATCACAATAAAGTATTTTACTTCGTAAATAAGTTAGGTATAGAAACACGTCAGACGTTTTCATTTTATTACATCATTAATTACAAAAATAACATTGCAACGTAATGTATAACGAGTGAATATACAAAATCAAAATATAATATGGATATAAAATTTTGTATTTGGCGTATTATCAAAGACTATCCTCCTCCGAGTACTAGATATAAAGAAAAGAACAAAATATTGCAACAGCTTCTAGCAATTTGAATGTTTTCCTTACATTTGGATGGTCAATATTTTAGTCTCAAGACTCAAGAGGCCGCCCAGAGTAAGAAATTACCTCAATGAATAAACAAAGAACATTTGTGAATGAGATTGCATGATTTCATATCGCACAAGTGCCCTCGTAAAATAAAACTTTTGATCTGATGAAGCCATTTTTATAATAACCCAGCAAATAAATTTGTATCTTCGGAAAGTAGCGGCAGTGACGTCAAACTTTTTCGATTATCACACATTTCGTTATTGATTGCTCGTAGTTGCAATAATTCATTCCTGTCTGCCAAACTTCCACAAGAACTTTCAAAGACGATGAAGGTAGAAAAGGTTCCAACCCAACGTGAGTGGCATCCTATTCATAAGGGAATCAAATTGGAAAAATCCGAACCCGTATCGTTCTTTAAGTTTGTTCAAACTTTACACATCCATACGATGTATACGTACAGTTCACTCATGTTTACATTGTGGCTTATTTTTACCTGTAACAGCATTAAGGTCCATATCGGTCGTCTGCACTTCTACATTAGGAGTGTTAAAGTTATCATATGATATATATTGTGGGGCTTGTTGTGCTTCAGCCTTAGCAACAACTGGCCGTTTTTTAGTCTTTATGTATCCTAAAGCTGAAACTAATACGACGAACACTATGAATCCGATACAACATCCCACAACCAAACTAAGTCTCCTAGTCAATATGTCAGCGATGCCCATGTATGTGTTTGAGAATGGACTATCTAAAGCCTCGCCAAATAGTGCATTCGTGTTGACACTTGTGCATTTACTCGACAGAGAATCGTTCATGTAGGGTCGTAGATAGTTGAACACATGTTCATCTCCATATAAATTGTTGGTTGGATTTTCTGGCGAAGGGGCTATTCTGGCATCGGGTATTGAAGACCCCGTTGAAGTAGTAGTGCCGAAGTTACCGACTGCTATTACACATATCATATACCGGGATCCAGGTATCAAATGGTTCAATATAGTGGATCTGGCTGTTGCATTTAGAAGCTTTCCTCGAACCTGTAATATATATTTTTTATGAAGTATATGGTTAATAGTAAAAATATAACTAGAAATAAAAAATATGATGTGTTGGTAATTTTCTTTATATGACTTTGAAAAAAGTTTTGATTTTGCATTTAATCCTATTTATATTTTAAACGATGAGGTGTTGAACAGTTATCTTTTTAAAATTAAATTAAAATTTAAGTTTAGCATACACGATGTATTTTTTTAAGCTAGGTAAGGGTTAAAATGTAATACATGTAGAATTAAAACTTCTTTACCACAGGATCAATAACCTGAATGCATATCCTCTGTCCAAAAGTCGAGTGTATGAACCGTTAAAAAGGAAGATTTAAACGGATTCACGGCACAACCGAATATACACGGGCGAGAAACATAAATATTTTTTATGGTCCATTGAAGTGATGCAAAGCCTTTGTATTCAAATGTTTGTTGTAATGTAGCTGTACGCATTTTATATAACCACTTTAACTCAAAATTATTAGTTATTATTTTCTAGCAGGTATTTTAAAACGTAATTTTGCTTTAATATATTACAAAGGACAAGTAATACTTATTATGAATGTAAATTTTTCTGAGATTAGATCTTATCTATGAGGAAAAACGTAGAATGACTACAACAACGAGAATAAAATAGGTACTTTTTCAGAACCTTATAAAAGCCTTTGTCGTTTTGTATTTTTAAATACAGAATGAAGATTATGATAGAATTCGGTAATATATAGGTATACTTACAGTATTTGGGCTCTGTTCACCGTAGTAAGCTACTTGGTATCCACTCAAGCCACTTTGATTGCGGCTTTGCCATGACACAACTATAGAATATGTTTGAATATCTTGTATTGCGATCCGGATAATAACAGGCATATCACATAGCTTCTGCGAAGGCAGCTCAATGAAACTGTAGCCGTGTAGTTCTTCAGGATATTCGCATCGTAAATTGCTACTTCGTTTTATAACAATTTTGTGATGATTTTGCATCCACCTCCAAACTTCTTGCGACTCACAGTTGCATGTTAACGGATTTTCTGTAATCAATAAAACTTTATAGTATTTAATATAAATAAGTAACTACAAAATGTATGTATCATAAATAATTCAATATACGCACCATCAAAAGAAAGTGTTTTTATTTGAGTTTCAAGTGATGTAAGCATTTTCATCTGAATTGCTTCAAAATAATTGTGACTCAGGTCTATAAATGTAATCTTATTTAAATTCCGGAATGCATCGGAAGATATTGCTGATAGCCTGTTATTACTCAAATACAATTCTGTGAGGCTTTGTAATCCTCTGAAAATATCTTTGTTTATCCTTGTTATGTAGTTTGAAGAGAGATCCAACTTTTGTAGGCTTTGCAAATCGGAGGTGAATTCTTCAAGTTCTCTGAGTATATTATGTGATACATTCAAAATTCTAACAACGTACAGTCCTTGAAGCCTTTCTCTAGGTATATTTTCCAGTCTATTTTCGCTCAGGTCTAACTTTTCTAAGTAACGAAGTTTGGAAAATGCACCAGGCGATAATCTGTCTATAGAATTCTTACTCAGAATTAATCTCTTGAGTGAAGAGAAATTTTCGAAGTCCTTACTTGTAATAATTGTTAAGTTCGTACTTGTTACGATTAATTCTTCCAGAAGAGGAATTTGTTTTGTTGGATGAGATTGAAACAGCTGTTTCAACGAATTTGAAGACATATTCAAAGTAGTAAGCGCTAGAAGTACGGCTTCAGATAATCCATTAGTTGGTATATGCTTAAAAAGATTACGTGATAAATCTATATCTTTTAGTCCTAGTGAATGTTGAAAGAAATTTGGTGGAAGAACTGTTAACATGTTGCTGCTCATATTTAAACTAACTAAATTTTTAAGTGACGGAGAGTTGAAACCGTTTAATAATGAAATGCGATTATCACACAAATTCAAAATTCTTAAATTTTGCAAGCCTACAAATTTAAAGAAGTCTATTGTATGCAATTGGTTGTTACATAAATCCAATATTTCTAGTGACGTTATATTAAATAATGCCACATGTGGAAATTCCGTGAAATTGTTACCTCTTAAATTCAATTCTTGTAATATCGTTGTATATGCAAATACGTCTTTGTGTAAGTCTTTCAAATTATTATAAGCTAAGTTTATTCGCAAAAGATTTTGATTCTTAATGAATGTTGCTGGAGGCAACTGAGATATGTTCGACATTTCCAATGACAAAGTTTGTAACGAGGGTAGATGGGAAAATGTCTTGTTTTCCAGCATGATTAAATTATTTTTAGATAATATTAAAGATTTCAGGCCAGGTATTTGGACTTGAATAATATCATCCCAAGTTAAGAGATTATTGTTCATTTCTAAGTCACTTAAGTTTGGCAAAGTTTTTAGTGCGTCGGCTTCAATTATTGATACTGAATTTTTATTAAGCCGAAGCTGTTTTATTGGAAGCGATGAAATATCAAAGTCTAGAACGATTATTTCATTTTGTGACAAATCAAGCACTTTTAACTTGACTAAATATTTAAAAGTATCTTTTGCCAGCTGATTTATAAAATTACATTGAAGATATAGTTCTTCCAACGTTACTAATTTGAAAAATGTTTCATTGCTCAACTTTACAAGCCTATTATTACTTATATCTAAGAATTTTAATCTCTTTAAGTGCATAAAGGTCTTATTTTCTATATGTACAACACTATTATTTTTTAAATACAGCCTTTGAATATTTAACAAATCATTGAATAGATTGGAAGTTAATACCTTAATATTATTTTGACTGAGCCACATTATTTGCACGTTCACCTGCCCTCTGAGAGAGCTATTTTTCAATAATGACAGGTAATTTACACCAAGTTGTATGGACACTAGCGATGAATTTCTGTTAGGAAATACGTCCCCAATAGTTGTTAAGCGATTACCCTGCAAATTAATATGTTGGAGACTTTTAAGAGTAATAAAAGCATGAGAATCTATATTTTGAATGACATTATTTTGTAAATGTAATTCTAATAGTTCCGGTAATGGACTAAACACATTTCGTTTAATGTGACTTAATCTATTATTTTGTAAACGTATTTCTTTCAATTCAACGAGTTTATCAAATACTAATTCATCTAATTCGTTAATTTCATTATTATCTAAGCTTAATGTCACTAATTTACGATTATGCTGAAAAATATTCCGAGGAAGTTTTCTCAAAAAATTTGTTCCCATGTGTAGCTGAGTTAAATTTTGTAAAGAAGAAAAACAATTTGGACTTATTTTCTGTACCGCATTATGTTCTAAATTGAGAACATTCAAACTGATCGCATTTTGGAATGCATCATCTGTAATTTCTAAGATATTATTTTCCGACAAAAATATTTCTGAAAGGTGGTTAAGGTTTGAGAACACGCCTTTAATGTAATGAAGATGATTGTGACTTAAATCTATTGTGCGAATTTTATAATTTTTTTGAAATATACCTTTATCTACATTTATTATTTTGTTTCGACTTAAGTCGACTGTTTCTAAGTCTGGTAACGATTGAAATGTAGCTGCATCTATTTTCTCTATTTGGTTACTAAAGAATGTTAATGTTTTTATTTTAGGCATACATCGAAATGAATGTTTATCTAATTTGGCGAATGAATTTGAATTTAAATCTAATGTAAGTAAATTTTGTATTGTGACATCTATGTCTTCTGGTATTGAATGTATTTTGTTCCATGCTAGCCTTAAATTATTAAGTTTATTTAACTTTCCCAATGGCTTAAGTGGAAATATATCCAAATAATTTTCTGTTAGGTCTAGTTCAGTCAACGACTCTTCCAAATTATAAAATGCGTTTTCAGAAATGTTGGCTATTTTATTCCCTTTTAAATTGAGTTTCTTTAATTTTAGATTTATAAAAGTATTTGCTTGTATATCTTTGATATCGTTGAGTTGTAAATCGAGTGCTTCAAGGCTGCGTAGATCGAAGAATGAATCATGAGGAATTTTGTTCAGTTTACTGGAAATTATGCTCAAAGACATTAACGAATCTCGTAGTGATGTGAAGGCATCAGAACTAATTTTATTTATATTTGACTGTGATACTTGAAGATTCGATATTTTTATGTTCGGCGGAAACATGTCTCCTTTTAACTCTGTGGTCGAACTTTCTAGATCGTATATTGATAAGGACTGTATTGATCCGCTTATCTTTGATATAACAGTTTTCACGACTCCAGGTGTTGCGCTGGGACATTCTAAAAATAATCCTGAAATACATAAGTGTCATAAGTCTAAATTCTTAGAAATAATACGTTAATTTATTTTTATGAGATAAATTACAACACTACCTTCCTTACCTTCTTTAAAATTATAACAAGGACATATCGGGTTCTCTGCTAAACTTGGACATTTGGGTGGCTCTTCTCCTTGCAGTATCGGAATATGAATGATGATGAGAAATGCGTATACTCTGCATTTTCCATTGGATATTTGAGTAAATATGCCCATATTGATTCGACGTCATTTCAATAACATCGTGCACACGACGTCCCAATTAGTGGAGCTAGTCTCTGCAAAGAAAAATAAACTATTTTAATAAATAATAATAACATTATAAATATTTTAAATATGGAAAAATCACCAACTTGTCACATTTGTTTTGTTACGAAAAAATATGATTCGGATTATAGATAACTTGTCAAAGAACAAATTTGTATACATCTAAATGAAGGAATAATGATGCAGATAAAATCCTTATAATACATACTAGCTGTTACATTGTGGGCGAAGCCGCAAATGTTATCATTATTTTAAAAAAAAACTTTTTTTTCCCCGTGGAATTAAGATATTTTTCCCTAACAAAAATATGTATGAAGCCACTTTGCAGATCTTAAACTAACCCCGTAAAAATCACGTCAACCCACTGGTTACATTCGACGTGAAAGAAGAACAAGTAAACAGACAATTGTAGCTTTGGCCACATGGTCATTATTTTAATACAAATCTTTTTTTCCCCGTGGGAATGAAAGAATGGAAATTATGTTTTTCCGGGATACAAAATAGCCTATGTCACTAACCAGACCTTAAACTGTCACCGTTAAAAGACATCATGTCAATCCATTAATTACTTTGAACGTGAAAGAAGGACGAAGACACAAACATCGCATTTATGTGTACATGTACATATTTGATAAAAAAAAAAATTAAGTGTTTCCTGAATTTAAAATCATCAACAATATAAACCAATCATCCTACAAAGTCTTTCCATTTCGTTTTTGTAATTTCTCACAAGTCATTATACAAAAAGCAGTCGGTAATGTTTAATCCTGAAAATTCCACAAAGGAAATACGACGTTGCTTTCCGATTAAACCGGAAAAGGCTTAATTAATTGCCATTTGTATCCAGGCACTGACACAAGTGCCCTGTTTCGTCGTTTATTTGTTTTGATAATACTTTCGCCGCACCTGAGCTATGAGATTTTTCCTTTGTAAGTTTTATTTTGAGTGTTTACCTAGTAATTTATTAATAATAGAGTAAGGTAATAATCAATAAAATAAGATTTAGGTGATTGTAGCGAGAGACAACTTTGAGTAGATATCTTTTTTAGGTCGCTAGAAGCTGGAAGCATTCGAGAGGTCCTATGATTATATCTAGGCTCTAGCGACCTAAAAAAGATAAGACGGGCTCGGTGGTCGAATGGTTAGTAATAGCTACTATGGCTCCAAGGTCTGGAGTTCTATCCCCGCACAAGAAATAATAAGATACCTTTTATAAAAAAAAAACAGCTGTTCCCGAGTGATGACGAAAAGTTCGAGCCATAATTGACTTCACGCAAGCGAAGCCGCGAGCGGAAGAAGTAACACAAAAATAATTATATTAAACAGAGAGTAAATTTCCTCATTAAACAACTAATAACAACAAAGAAGCTAAATTAAAAATCGATTTGTTTCCAAAATGACTATTTTACACAAAGAGCCCCCAGGGGGCAATGAAAAATAATAACGTACAAAATTACCTCCCGAGCTTAACTTTCCTCAAAGCCGGCAGCGGAGCAACTTAGTAAGAGAAAATACCTCATTGAGAACATTTTTATATTTTCTTTTTTTTTGTTGCGGTTAACTTAATAATCGATTTTTAACGACATTTTATTATGTTGTCTGGTGCTGAAGTTAAATTAGGCTATTCGATGTTCAGATTTTGAAATTTCATCTATAATGGCTATTTCTTTCTTTTTTTTTATTTTCTGTTGGATTCGTTTTTGATTGTTGAATTTATCACTCATATATACTTAATTTGGTCTGGGCGTTGTATACTTATAATATGATTTTCTTAAAAAACTATGTTTAATGTTGTAATGTGTCATATGTTTTAATTAAGTAGGTATGCCATAATTAAATTTAAATAAATATCCATTAGTCGCAATTAGTTTAATTAATATCTATGCCACATACTACCTCTAAATAAATATTTGTCAAATATGGCCAAATTATACGAAGGAAATCTTACTAATATTAAAAATGTCAGAGTTTGTGAGAATGTATAGATAAACTGCCGAACAAATTTGGATGAAATTTGGTATACATATGGAATATGTTCTGGAATAATACACAAGATACTTTTTATCCATGTACTGTGTTGATGCTGGGCGAGGCCGCAGGTAGAACCTAGTTAGTTATACTATATTAAATTTTGAGCGGTAGTAGAGTCAAGCGCTACGCTATTCAACAGAATATGATAGTATAATTAGCCAAGGGCTTACTAGTTATATTTTGATGTCAGGTAAGGAACTAATAATAACCAGAGTAAGATCTCAACTATTATGGTTCAGTTCTCGCGATTTACAACCAATGCCAAGAAAGGCTCTAATTATAAAACATAAATATAAATAAGATTGGATAGTATGTTGCTTGTATCCCGGGTAATCTTCAGAACGGCAAATCTGATTTTAGCGAAACTTTTATTTAAAAAAGCTGCCAAGAACATCATAGTTTCAATTCACGCGCACTAGTAAATCGACAACTCTACGACCATGGATCTACGCTGGCCGTATATGACACATTTTACGTATATAGGGATCTATAGAAACGCAGATAACGATACGCACAGCCGCACAGGGTTGTTACGCCCTACTGGAAGCCTACCACATTTTCTCTTTAAGCAGTATTACCAGAGTTACCTCATAGTACGAAATTCATAATGTAAAATAATAATTTTACATTATGAATTTCATACTATGAGTTAACTCTGGACAGCAAGCAATATTGTTTTTATGTCAAAATGCGTGCCGTGCTATAAAACATAAAAAGGATATTGTTATATGCGCATTAGTTTTTTTTCACGTGTATCTCTATTGCAGTAACAACAATATTGTTTTATTACTAAGTATGTTCAAACGAAAGTATCGTCTATTCCCTGCAACAAGAGTCAACGCTACCACTGTAGATTCCATATGGTAGGTACTTTTTTGTGTTATTCGATGTCACACATTTTGTCAACTAAAACAATACCTACTATTATAGATCTCATGGTACGCTTTCACTTTAAGAGATTATAGTAGGAACTCTGGTCTTTTCTGTACAAAATAGAAAGTACTTGTAATAGAGTGCGTTTGTTATGACGGTTGAAAGTAAATAACCGCATTAACATCGAATTAACAAAGAAATATATAACCAACTGGAATTTAATTTATATTATTAACATTTTAAACTTATAAATAAGATTTAAACTTTTCTTTTATCGGATATAACGCAAAACTCGATTACTCGAGAGGCAGAAAAGTTTGAAGGCGACCCGTTTAATGACGTGGCAGTGTGTTTGAGTATGTACAAAAGTTGGGAGTTTGAGGTCCATGATGAATTATTTGTATGTGTTTTAGTTAGGATTTTGTTTCTTTATAAACTGATAGAGAAAGTTTGGTAAAGTAATGATACGTGAAAGAATTCATATATACGGCATAATATTATATCCATCTAGAGGGGATAACCCTCAATGTACTGTACATTGAGGGTTATCCCCTCATAAAACCGATAACCTCATAAAAGCGACTGGAAGCGGGTGCGGAAAGCGGTGGATAGCATACGATGGAAGGCCTATACCCACTAGTGGATAGATACAGCCTCATAATGATGATGATGATGATGATGACATTGAGTTCGCTAGGTACATCTTTCACCTACAGAATCTAGGCTTTCTAGAATTTGTGTGTTGTAAATGTATTGAAAGGCTATAGATAGATAGGAAATTTGGATCAACTTCTGGATGAAGTCATGTAGAATATTATTTACTAGCTTCCACTAACCGCGGCTGCACTCGCGTTAATTTAATTTTTCTTAGTAAAAAGTATTTTTTTTTTAATAAAAAGAAAGACATACTTTCCTATTCCTTTGAGAATATATGTACAAAGTTTCATGATGACCGGTTGAGTAGTTTCGGCGTGAAAGTGAAACAAACAAATTCACATTCATTTTTGTAATATTAGTAGGGTTAGGAATTGTTTCTGTCCTAATAAAACTTCTTTCAGATGCGAGTATTCCATTATTAGTAAAGTGACACCCGTGTGCATTTATAAATCTGGCAATCATGATAGAGAACAAAATTAAGGTACTTATACTTTTCTTGTTATTTTCCTCAGCATAAGTATTTTTAGGGCTCCGTAGTAAACAAGGAACCCTTATAGTTTCGTCCTGTCTGTCTGTCTGTTCGTTCGTCCGCGGCTTAGCTCGGTGACTGTTACTATATCGGTACCTATTTGAAATACGGTATGAAATCCCAAACATAAAGTTCGATTTTCTTTAAATAGCTAATTTGTTTTGAAGTCTTGTAATTATTAAATTACTTTTGCTTTATTTTTTTATTCTACGCTTTATCTTACACCCCATTTTTATTGGAAAGATAAAAATATCACCTACCCTCAACGATATTGTTCGTATATTTTTAAACCACAGAATTTATTGTAGTAGGCGAATCACGAATGTCAGATATAAGTTATTACAAACTTGTTATAGAACAATTTGATGCGAACATTTCACCTCATCTAATATGCAATACATCTAACGTAATCGCAAATGTGTCAGACCTATAAATAATAAATAAATAAATATTTCTGGACAATTTACACAGCGCCATCTAGTCCCAAATTAATCACAAAGCTTTATGGGTACTAGACAACTGATAAATGTACTTATATACATTTTTTTTTGTAAATACATACTTGTAATACATAGAAAATACCTATATTTCTATTTCTGGAGTGAAAACTGCTCACAGGCTATTTGACAATGTTCAAAAATTGTATAAATTATTTAACAATATCGTAAAATACACAAAACTATAAAGGTCTGCAATACAAACTTTCATTTTAATATCTTCCGTCCGACTTATTTTAGGGTCGATCAAAGTTTTCGGAAAAGTCCATTTTAAAAGTATGTATGAAATTATTAAAAAATAATATTTCCATTGGAGAAGCAATAAAAAATAATATAACTTTTATTATGATACTAATTACATAAACGTAATATTTAATATAGTTGTCGTACAAATTTCTAATTTGATGCATACAAAGTACAAACCCGTGACGTCATAACTCAGTAGCAACAGCCTTTGGTATGGAGCGTTTTCGGTAAAGTCCAAAACTGTGATTTTAAAATTAACATATCTCGAGAGTATTTTGTGCTATCGAAGTAATTCTTTCACCTATGGTTATAATATTGAGATGTCCTTACATATCAAACCGAAAAAAATGTAGGTCAAATAGCCTATTAAGATATGAGGGCATAGAAAAGAGAGGGCGCATTGCTTTAGTTGGAAGCGGCTTGCTTGACTGGGTACCTCGCATAAGACAATATGAAGCATGGTAACGCGTTGGCAGAATTGCCACTGATATTCTGTACCTGTATGTTCACATTACATTTGTAATGAAAATTGTGGTTTTAAAAAAACACATTTTTCATTACAAATTGCTTTTAGGCACAAAGCCTTTTATATAACCGATATTGTATTGCTTTCCTAATCAATATTATGGTGTAACTTGGATTAAAATCAAATAGATATTCCATTGAAATTCTTGTAAACTGTACTTTACGTTATTATGTTGGTTTCTTAGGAAAATACTAATAAATGACAAGAAGTAGGGCATGGAACAAAGAAAGATATGGTGCCAACCAAGAATAATGGGAAAAGGACAAACCAACGATGATGATGTTGGTCGAGGAAACTATCATGTAATCCACTTGTGCAAACGATTTATTTTTAAAGGAGGCAACGCTAACACTTCGGGACACCGCATACTTTAAGTAGGCTAGGCCCGACATGACTTCGGGGATTTCGCAAGCGTGAGTCAAATGTGCGTGTGTCGTAAGTCGCAAGAGATCCGAGAAGTTAGCGGTCTACGAACGTAATCCGTAAAGTACTTAAAAGGTTAAGGAAATTCATTTCCTTCTGATCAGTCCAAAGTTTGAATGTATATCTTAGATAGAAAACACCGGTTATTTTGTTGGTTATCAATATATTAATACGTGAAGCAAAAACTTTCTACACAATCTTACGAAATTGGGTGGATTGCGGAGTAGTATGAAATTTCGCACACTTATATAGTTTATATAGAGAAAGAGTGCAGAATGCTTTTTTTTTTAATTATGCATAAAAATTGATTAAGTCAATAACACACGCATATACATATACTGTTTTGTTTATTGTTAAAGTCGTGTCATGTCATTATGGACGAATTTCGGGCAATGCACTAGTAATTTAAAAATATTTCTATACTTTTCTTACACAAAATAACATATCTAATAAACTTAAAAAATAGTACAAACGTGAGCTTATTTCTCTTAGTGACAATACAATGTGGATAAAATTTATGTACAAAGTTCTACTTTTCGTCGTTTAAAAATAGACTAGATTCCAGCGATATCTTCTAGATACTGTAATGTTTCCTAAATGACATTACATTAATTTTTAGCATGTGGCCACTGACTGAGAAAAAAATCTTAGTTTTACAAGATAGGCGTGAAGAGGTTTTTATAAGATGGGGAACACGTAAGTGTTGCCTCTGGAGTTGCGTGCGTAAGGTTGCCATAGGTTGCGATGACAGTTTACCAGCAGGCATGTCGTATGTGTCTTTGCCACCTTAGTTATATTTTTTATATTAGTTCAACATAGTGGCTCTGCTTCGCCTGATGGCAAACAAAAAAAGGAGCCCAAATTGCAGACAACAGACTGAAGATTAGACAAAAGTGTTCTGTTAGTTGACACTGCCATGCTGGCTCGCGAGGTGCTTCTTCACACTTCGTTTGAAGGATTCCATGTTGTAGGGAGGAGGAAACACATTATGCCGGTAAGGTGTTTGTATATAAAAAATATATATAAAATCTCAAACAATAGATATTGACATCGCTAAATATAAAGATTCTAATCAGAAGTAAGATTCAACGTAGGAAACATTTATATACAATTTACATTATATTTCAACCAGAAAGATACGAAATATTGTTACGAGATATAAGACAAAATTAGATTAAATCATTATTACGACGCTGCAAAGCTGTTAGTCGAGACTTGGAATTAATATTACAGCGACTCAACAGAAGTAGAAGTTGCTATAGCCCATTCATCATACGATTATTCTGAAATCACAATATAATTACACTAATGCCACGAACATTGAGCGATTCATCATAGTTAATGTCAGTAATTAAATTTTATCGGTCATATATTTTGTGGACAATGCTAATTCCATCAATTTTTAGTATGCTCTGTAGGCCCCTTTCGTAGATAAGGCTTTGTGAAACAGCTGGGGGCTTTAGCGGAGCACGAGGTGGGCTGTTAAAAAGATGCGACATCTAATTATCACGTCTCTGCCGTACCTTTATTACAGCGTGGCGCCATTTCATAAGACATATTTTCAAGACGCTGATAGGGTTACGAAAATTGAGCGAAAATTATGTTGCATTGGCAAAGTTCGATTTTGTACTTAATAACAGCGTGACGTAGCCCTCATCTGCTATTTTTGCCAAGAAGATATTGTGTTTGCTTCGCTTCATGGTGTTTTTGATAACGGGAAGAATTTTTCAAGTCGCAATTTCAACCAATACGAAAGTTTCATTTTGAGTGGATTTCCTGTACCTTGTCCTGTAGGCAAAAACATACGTGTCATAAACCTGCAATATTAATTGATAAACATTAAGTCACACAAAAGACACATTTTTTTTTAAATCTCTAATTTAATTGGAGTTTGATGGATTATGTACAATTGTTAATTGTTTGAAAAAAGTATTTGTAAAACATCGCATTCAATCAAAACAAAATAATCAATTTGAATTCTAGAAAATGGTCTGTCTGTGATCGTACTTTCACATATAAGCAATCTTGGTAAGGTTCCAAATTATAGCTTTTTCACAGAGGGTTTAGTAGGTCAACCTGATCGTTGTACCTCAGAATGTGCCGAACCGATTGACGCAACTTGGCCCAAATATGAATTAACTACGTTACGTGATCTTAATCTGATTTATATAAATAAAGTGCTCAATATAGAGATTGATAGTGGTTATCTTTCTGTTCATTTCATTCGACCACATCGATGTCGTAGTGTTTGAATAGCGTCTAAACACTTCTATAAATAATATTAGAACAGTCTCTTTATTTGCAACAAATTTTGTGAGTATTGATATTATTGGATCAACTACTCTTGAATACTAGCGTACCACAAGGCTGTGTAGTGTCCCTCACAATGTTTCTTCTGCATATCTCATATCAATGACATGCTGCTTATATTCAACATTCATTGATATGCAGATGATAGTACAGTGGACGCATCTCTGGGCCGGTGCACTCCAATACTTACTTACTCCATTTGACCACATACATCGAAGAGCAGTTCTAATCTTCGGTGACCCAATGATCTAGGATCGACTGGACTCTCTCTCTCTCTACACGTGATAGCCTCTATTTGCGTTCTATACAAATTATATCACGAGGAGTGCTCGAATGAGCTATTTGATTTGATACCTGCAACTGAGTTCTGATCGACATGAGAGCCTTCAAGAACAGAGTATTTATTTCCCTTAAAAGGCTGGTAACGGATTAGCGACCCCTTGGTATTACTTATGTCTATTGGCGGTGGTGATTGCTTTCCACCAGGTGACCCACAAAGTCGTTTGCCCCCCCTCATTTAAAAAAAAAATTCGCGAAATTGGACCATCGTATTATATTATTACTATTGCTAGTATCACAGTCCGAATAGAACTAAATAACTCACTTTGTTCATTTAGCACACTAATACGTAATAGTAACAAAAAATACATTATTGAACTCTTAAATATTATTTGGGCAACAAAATATAGTACTGACGATGCAAGCCTAGAAAGAAATATTTAAAACCATTACAAGCATATAATTTCTCACAGCGTCGCATCTTGCGCGCCAAGTTTGCTTTTTGACGAACACTATGATTTTACCATTCAGTTCTTGATGTATTAAATGAACACGCGTCAGCATGTAGAGTGCCAACCATTCTTGTTGTGCCAAAACGTCACGCGGACCCACACTCAGCGGCATGGAAACTTGCCCAGCCATGGAAATCATTATTAATGGGGTGGTGGCGCGGCACTACGGAAAATACCGGGCGTCGGAGCATTATGATGGAATTATCATTTTATATAGGTATATCTATACTGATGTGAGGACTGAGGAGCTCAATGACGTCGATACGCGTGTCAGTCTAGTCGAACACGCAAGTTAAGCAACGGCAACCTTTGCCTGTCCATGGATGGCTGGCAAAAGAGAGATAGGGTACAGCATATTTGTAAGCTGCCCGACTGGGGGGGGGGGGGGGCGACTGAATACCGCAGCTGAATATCAATTCCTTGAGTGTTTTTGTGTTCCAGCGAGTGAGCGAGGTCACCAGAAAGCTTTCTTTCTGGTGACCGAAGTAGCAACTTCCATATATATATAGGTATATACGGATACTTGTTTGCAATCCGCCGTAGTATAATAAAAAATAAAAAAGTGATACTCCTTGTGTTGGTTATGGCTATTATACTGGTTGCTACCCGTTGTTTACATAAAACAAGAAGTTTCAAGAGTTTTTTTGTAAATTACGTTACAAAAACAGTCATTTCCATGCCAAATCATGGATAGGACGTCTCTCGTAGGATAACAACAAAACACTATACTTCGGTTGGGTATTTTGCTACAGCTATCTGTATTGGCGTGCAAGTGGTTTATCAACATCTTTGAATCCTGCTGACTGATTAACGAAGCTCTGGCGAAAAGAGAGTTAAAGAGCGTAATTGTAAGCTTCCCGACTGGGGAATGTACCTCCACCTCACAGAATGCCGCAGCCAAATAACAATTCCCTTGAGGGTTGTTGTGTTCCTGCGAGTGAGTGAAGTCACCAGAAAGGAAAGAGATGCTGCGTTGGCAGCGGTGGTGGCGGCGCGCGAGCGATATTTTATATTGCGAGCGTTAATATGGCTACGGTAACCGCTTCACATCAAGCGGGCCATATGCTTGTCTGCCACCCCGTCGGGTGGCAGACAAGCATATGGTACTACGTCTATTAATTAAATTGTATATCCTAAATTTTTGAAGGCGCGATAAAAATCTTAGACATGAGGATACACAAGGGTGACGCCTTGTGTATGTAATACGTCGCACACTCACGGCGCACACTCAGCTGTGTATCACTCACTCAGCTATGTAATGCGCGTTTGGGTTAAATTGGTAGGGAGCGAACGAGAGATGTAGTTTGCACTTCTGTCGTGTGGTCATCGTTTTAAAGCATATAGCCCGCTCTGTAAAGGGGATGCCGTAACATATACCTACAGCTTACAATATATCCCCGTTGCTCACACAGTATCTCCTTACAACTGATAACTTTACTCACTCGCAGTAACAAACCAATGCTCAATGCTATTGTTATTTGACTGCAGTATAGTGTGAGGTGGTGGTCCTTCCCAAACCGGGCTCGTTATTACCCCACATTTAAATATTCTGTGCAGAGCACGCTGAATGGATTACACTAATTGCTAATTGAAGATAAACTCTTAATCCGCGGATTAACTTGGGACATCCGACCCTACGGTTATAATTAGAAATAATTCTAATATAACCTGGTGGGATGGTTTGCTACATTTCATGTATTTCAACAAGATAATCTTTTCCATCTATAGCTTAGAAATAAAGTATAGATTAAATTTGCAGCTTAAACAAACCGGTCTGCGGCCGGTCCTATCTTATGAAGTAAGGATACAAGCTATCAGCCCCCGTACCACCATCTCTTATTGCGATTCAATAACTGAATAGATTGCTTATTCATATCAATGAATAAGCGACTCTATTTCAAATGAATATTCATTGGTATGAATAAGCAATCTATTCAATTATTGAATCGCAATAAGAGATGGTGGTAAGGGGGCAGTACGAAATAATATTACTTGTTCTGTGCTAATACATGGAGTAACTTTCGCGACCTATTTGTACTTTAGATTCGGAATTAGTACTTACTTATACTTCGTATGAAATTATACAACTTATCTACTAAAATGTAATAGATTAAAAAAAAAAACTACACTGAGAAGCAATAAAATCCTATGAAGTTTATCATCTAATTTCTACAGTATTTCTTGATATCCATATATCATGTATTTTTTTGTGTTCCGTAAATTTTGCAAGTTTACCGATTTGTGTTCCATAAATCGGTAAACTTGCAAAAAAAAATCTAAATTATGAAATTTTTTTTTGACTTGAAGTATACATTTATTCAGATTTACAATGACACACATCATTTATTTATATATTTAGTTTCTGTAAGTTTTGTGCTTAATAAACTCGTAAAAAATAGTGAATAAATTCACTTTTTTTTTTAGAAAATCTATATAGGTATGAGTTTTTTATGCACTTTAGTCCTAAATTCCTATGGTAACGGATAATGGACTGAACGACAGAGTTTAACCACAGTATAAGTTATAGTGTTTAACATAAGTAAAGTCGCAATTAGTCAACACTGAAAATACTATAAATTTATAAGTTTAGTAAATCACCATAAAAAATCTACTTCCAGCTTCATCAGCAGACCCTAATCACATTTTAAATCAAAACATATTCATTTCAACTATTAACAAAATAAACAACAAAGTTGACACTGTTGATTGTTGGCACTTGGTGGAACATTATTATCAATCACAAACACCATCAATTTCCCTTGATAATGCCTTAGCGGCGAAAGCGGTAGGTAAAATTAAATATAATTATGTAGAACAGTACAAGTTCTTTATTATAACATTATGAAAACAAACAACAACTATGAGAAACACAAAAACTATGAGAAAACCAACATTTTGATCCGTGAAACATTCTATAAACTCTTACAGCAAACTCAGCATGTATCCAAATAAAATATTCTTATCGAAGTACAGGGTAGGAGAGATACGAAGAGATACGAGCAGTGGGAAAGTTACAGTGGGGCGTAAGTGCGAGATCAAATCGGACCCTAAAAAGGGTGAGTCCCATTTGAAATCGAACTTGTTGAGGACGACTTATGAATGTAGACGAGTTTGCTGTGACATTGTAATACAAACTTGTATTTGGCATATGGTTACATGGAGGGTTAAATGATAAGAAACTCGGATCGAACGCACAAGTCAAGTGTTGGCAGATGGAGCCCGTCGCCAGATGTATTTTTATTTTGTTGCACACAACACTTAAACGTATTTAAACTAATAAATAATATAAAGAGTTAAAGTTTGTATATTTGTAAGTTTGGATGTAAGAGGTAAAAAAAATGCTATTACAATTTTAAAGAAATCTTTCACTTATTTTAGGATGTACCTGAGTGGACTTACAATTAGGTATACCATATTTTATTGGATTTTCGTTGTATAGGCAGCGTAGGGAAAAATCATAAGTATATCGTATAGGCATATTTCAGTATGCAGCTCGTCAAATAAATATTTAATGATTACGTTTGTAAAAAATGTATATTACATACATACAGTACAAGTAAATTCCAAATCCCAAGCAGACTGGTAGATAATGCATTTAGCATTAAGTCCGCCTATTGAATAAATAATATTTTTTTAAATAAATAACATAAATATATTAATAATAGTGCATCAAGCAGCTTGTAGACCGCCATGTTTTTAGTATAAGATAGTCCTCCGTAGCTTAGCTCAGCTTGACACATACATTGTATCCGTAGCTGGACTCTTATTCTGGAAATATTACGATCTAGAAACAGATGATTTTACCTATGCAGCCGGAGTATGTAGCAATAAATATTGTTTAATTTTCTCATAAAAATCTAAACTACAACGATTTAATGAAAAGAAAATGGAAGGATTTACCTACAAGTAAAAAAAATGAAGACGGGGTAATCCTTACTCAGGAGGGATGAATGACTATATTTACGACCGGACGAATCCCTCGGGGTATGCTTCCCTTGTACCTTTCCTGTAATTCCAACGTGCATTATAATACATTATTTATTTTTAGGTATTTGCATAGGTAAATATGACTTAGTGTAGATGTTTTTGTATTGTCAATGGAAGTGTCCGTGACTTGGGTCATGTTTACGCGTTAGATTAAACAAGAAAGTAGTACGATTGGCAAACACGAAAAAAAGTTTTACACATACTAAGTGCGCCCTCCTTATCTGACCTACGGCCGCGGCGTAATGACTTGGACGCTGACCGTTGGGCCGGTTTACAGGCAAAAAGCTACACAGCGAGCGATGGAGAGAATTATTCTTTTGGTGTTTCTCATGAAATCGAATCCGGAACGAGGTAACAAATTACCTCCATCAAAATGGAGAACTTATATTGTCGACATAGCTGTCAGAGTCAGCAAGCTGAAGTGGCAGTGGTGCGGCCACATCTGCCGAATCAGTGATGACAGATAGGAAAGGCAAAAAAATGTACAATGAAGTCCTTTGTAGTACCAGAGGTAAGACAACTGATATTTGTTCAGAAAAGAGTAATATAGATACCGTTTGGTATATATTTTTTTTTGCATTTATTTTATAAATCGCTGGCGGAACATTCCTCTTTGGGAGGGCTCTGCCAGCCTCTGTCTTGCACAGCCCCAGGGTTCCGTACAGCACACTTTAAGTAACGCTGGACTAGAATATTGAAAGTCATTAGATAAATCAACAATCTCATGAATCAATCCTTAAAAAGTTTAAAACAAATAAACAATTATATTACTACTATATATGTGTAAGTTGCATATATCAGTTCACGTGAACAATTTAGATTAATAATTCATTTCGTTTCATGCGATGGTAATAATAACCTCAATCCAACACCACATTATACGCAGGATGCAAGAACCGTTAATAATTTGGTTTACCATTGTTTTACGCTATAAATTAATTGAGAATAAAAGGATTTCGACAAATTATTTGTTGATCAGTATTTGTTGATTTTTTTCCTACTTGTTAATCACTTTTAATTAATTTAGTGCATCGTCGTCAGCAGCCCTTATTCATCCCAATGCTGGGATACGGGCTTCAATATGATTATGCAGCTTAATATTGGTAAATGCTTTGTTATTACTTTCACCACTAAAACACATAAGCTTATGTTCGACTATCACCTAAAGGATGAAGTTCTAGCTCGTAATCGAGTTGCACGGGATCTGGGTGTGCTTTTTGATGACAAGTTAACCTTTCGAGATCACTATGATAACGTTGTCGAACGCGGCTATCGTCTACTTGGTTTTATTACAAGATCAACTAAACCCTTTAGGCAAGCGAAGAGCTTTATTTATATTTACTACTCGCTCATACGTAGTGTTCTCGAGTATAATTCTGCTGTTTGGTCCCCTTTCTATAAAGTACATAGCAATCGAATCGAAGGTGTCCAAAAGCGATGCCTGAAAATTCTTGGCTATAAATATGGCATGGGATGTAAACTCGGGTCTTACAATGAATGTCTGAAGTTTTATCACTTGGAACCTCTATATATTCGACGTCATAATAACGACCTTATTTTACTTTATAAAATTATTCACTACAAGCTAGACTCCTCAAACCTTCTTTCTTTGTTATCTTTCAATACCCGATTTAGATCTCGTAACAGAAATTATAATATTTTTTGTCGTCAAGTTTTCACCAACAATACATCGTATTACAACCCCATAGTTAGGATGTGCCGCCAATATAACGAAATTCTTGTCACTGACAGAGACATCGATATCTTCCACTCAGCACTGTCTCAATTCCGGAGACAACTGAGGATCCAGCTACAACCGGACGAGAGAGGATAGTACCTACTTATTTGTAGTTCTTTCATTCTAATTCGTAAATTAATCTTTTTCTTACTTTTACTTTTATTTTTATTTTTAACTTAAATTGTTTTTATTGCTGTTCCATAAGATATAATCTAGCTCTGTACTAATTGTAAGCTATTATAATGGTGTTTATGTCGATTGTAATCTGTCTTGTATGCTAATAAATAAATAAATAGCTTTAGGGAAGGGATTTAGGGCATACTCCACCACGTAGCTTAAGTGCGGGTTGGTAGAGGCCAGTGTTTACAAGCCACCTAAATACTTTGATGATTGTTTTTGAGTGTGTTCTGGCGGTGGTCTCATATAGATTTTATTACTATCTAATCCTGGGGCATTTGATAGTACATTGCTACTAGTTGTGAAGTAAAATCGTTGAAATAGAATAAAGAAAATAATTTAATTGAAATTGACAATCATATTTACCATTAAACGCTTCGACCTCAATGAGGTCGGTTTCTCTCAATCTATTGATAAAAATATCAATTTTTTTTGTGATATTTTTATCAATAGATTGTTAGTATACTGGCGACGTCGTCGAAACCCCTTATTCATCCCATTGCTGGGATACGGGCCTCCCCTCTATCGAAAGGGTTTCTAAACGCCTTTCATTTTTTCAGAGAATAGTCCACTAGGCTGCTCAAACGCGGGTTAGCGCAGGCCAGTGTTTTCAAGCCCCTGAAGGCCACTGACTTGGCTTAACGACTGTCATTAACGATAACAGCCGGAATCGACGGCTTAACGTACCCTCCGAAGCACGATATAATAGCGCCGTGCAAGTAATAAATTGTAAAAAAAAACATGTGACATAAAAACAAAAGGTACTCTGTGGCCTGTAGATAAAAACAACACTAAAAAAAATATATCTGCGGAATCAATCATTTACCTAGTCTTACATGAGACTTTATGATACTTGAATACCATGATGTACATTAATAAAAAAGTATTTGAGCATTTACGGCATATTTGTATATTAAATACCCTTGTTGATGCAGCAATGTAGTGAGGGTGCCCCCCCCCCCCCAATGCACAATCAAACGCCAATTATATCACTCGTTAGCAAATAACATTGTCATATATATTAGCTTATATTAAAGCCAATTTCTGTAATTAATTAATTAATACCCTAGTACAGGAATATTAGTAAACAGCTGAATTTTCGCATACTTACAAGTGGAGAGAGGTAGGGAGCGTAATTGTAAGCTACCCGACTGGGGAATGTACCTCCATCTCCACAGAATACCGTAGCCAAATAACAATTCTTTTGAGGGTTGTTGTGTTCCTGCGTGTGAGTGAGGTCACCAGAAAGGAGGGATGCTGTGTTGGCAGCGGGGGTGGCGGCGCGCGAGCGATATTTTATGTTGCAAGCGTTAATATGTTAATATGGCTACGGTAACCGCTTCATATCAGGCGGGCCGTATGCTTGTTTCCCACCCGACGTAGTATAAAAAAAAAAAGCGGGAGTTACAAGTTTGGTCAGTCTCACACTAGAGCCACGTAAGTAAAGTAAATAAATCGCCGGGCCTGTATAAACGTAAGACATCAGGCGGGCCGTATGCTTATTTGCCACCCGACGTAGTATAAAAAAAAACGGGGGTTACAAGTTTGGTCAGTCTCACACTAGAGCCACGTAGGCAAAGTAAATAAATCGCCGCCGGGCCTGTATAAACGTAAGACACAGGCTACACCGGGAACAAAAGCGGGAATGTCGTAACCGCATCTTTTCATACATGATTGAATGATTCACTTAGGCTCTGTAGTTCGCGGTGTGAACCGAACTATGAAAGATGCTGCGATATAAGCGAAGCTAAACCAACTTTGCTTCGTTTTGCTTTGTTACCGGTGTTACCTTAACGAACGCGTTTGCGAAAACGATGCGCTATATGAATATGTACGTTAGTATATATTTTTTTGCTATCATGTATTCACTTTCAGATACGATATACAAGGTAAAGTATTGTTATTAAGATAATTGTCTTCTGTTATGTTAAGGTTGGTACCAACCACAAAATAAATACCTACCTACTTTTGTTTCGTCAGGAACTCATTCAATAAATTGGCAGCGTGCCCTACGTCATTTTCTCTGTTTAAACAGAATGGCAAGAAAGGCCATTTTTTTCCTATGCTTAGTTTGGAACTAGATATATGTATCTGGAAATAGTTATTGCTTATTAGTGGAAATATGATAAACGAGGAAGTGCTTCCCCGAATCAGATTATGCCCGAATTAAGGACGCAGGAAGTTTGATGACTATATTTGGGATTAGAAAAGAGACTCTTTTGGAATATATGAGCACTTTGCACGGTATGACAAAGTTTATGAAAATTGAAAATGAAATAATAAGCGAAATAGCTTTTCACTCAAATACACGAGCTGCACGTTGTCAACGGGAGAAGCAACTGCAGCCGCCTGGTGTCTGATTGACTCGTGCGCGAACATAGGGCACTCCTGCAATCGCCGTGATGGTTCCAACTGAAAATGAGCACTGGGGTTGTACCTCAGCTATGCTGAGTTGGGACTCTTTTGGCGACAAACTTTTACCACTAAAGACTAGTAACTATATATATAACGTTTTCATAGTTTTAGGTACTAAAGTGTAGTCAAATCAAATTTATTTGTTTCTTTCTTTCTTTCAGCCGTCGTCGCGTCGGTAGCCGTCGGCGGCAGTCATCGACAAGTCGACAATTGCCGAGGACTGCCGTCACTATAATGATACATCAACACGGTAACCGTCGGCGATTGCCGTTGCCTCTGCCCTTGACAACATGTCGCTCGTGTGTTTGAGCCTTAAAGTCAAGAAAAAGTAAACAACGTGAAATTGGACATTGTCGTAAACTGATTTACAAGAAAAAGGACACAATAGAAACAAATAGAGACACCTACTACGACAAAGACAAAGCCTTGATTGTCGCTCTGTATGTAGCAACTTTATATGTATTAACATATTTACAGTAAGTCTCTTTAATTTAAACAATTTTTTAAACAAAATAACAACAAATACATATAACACATTAGACATATCTTTATTTTTAAACCAGTGGTACCCACACTAGACTACTCTGTATTGTGGGTACCGATACGAATGTGCTGAACATTGGCCTCGGTGTGCAGAATGATTAGTATTAAAAAAATATATAAATAAATAACCTCAACAAATAAGGTGAGCCATAAATAAATCTGTTTAAGTAACAATTAAATAGAAATTAACTACAATTATTCCAAAAGTAAATAGTATTTAGAGCAAAAACAAACTTACAATTTGATTGGATAGCAAAAGCGAAAGTAAACAATTAAGATGATTCATTCAGCGCTGGCCAGCGGACTAGTTCTCAAACTTTTCCAATTTCCAAGTTGAAACTTACTTGCTTTTAATAAACGTATTATTATCAAACGTCGTGGTTTATGTAAGACAAAGCAACTTAGTGAACTAATGGTAATACTTTGATCTAAGTGTAATGAAATAATATTAGCTTAAGATACTTCTTATGAAAAAAACTTAATTATACTAATTTTGGCAGTGTAGTTAAGTTTCTTAATTCGCTTTACTTACCTCATTTACTCGTAAATCTATGAAATTACAGCTTCGATTGTTGTATAATCGTATATATAAGCTGATACCAAGAGTTCTGTTTGCTGTTTAAACGCTGTGTTGTTCTTTTATATCTTTTTTTTTTAAAGTATCTACCTATAAAAATGGTTTTCGTATGCGTGTGAAGTGAAGTGTGTACAAATTTTTGCGTGTATTTGGGCACTCCCGGACAGAGATGATACTCCATGTAAGGTGGCACTTGTGTTTTGTAAAGTCTTCCGTCGTGGGCTTTGCGTTAATGAAAACATCAAGTTTTATGGACGTCAACTTGACTTTTTTGAACGTCGTTGGACACACCGCCTACAATTCCCATACTATTGACGATAGTAAGTGGTTCGTGCTGGGATTGAGGAGCAACAGCAAAAGGATTTTTTGACGTGACAACGTCTTATAAATTGGTTAGCCGGGTGACACTTCAAGAAACGCGCTCACGTTATGCGCTCACAATGAGAGCGAGTGAGAGGCACGCGTCCCTTCTAAGAGCGAGAGAGACAGACATAAAAAGTGAAAGGCATGCGTCCCTTCCACTCGAAAACATTTTACCACTCAAAGTCGTTGTCACGTAAAACTTTCGCCCGTATACCGACTTTACAGGCAACCAATTTTTTTTGCGGTGAACGCACTGATTTGTGTCTTGGTGGTATTAAATTGATCCAAAATTCAATAAAAAATCTGGAGTATATTTCATCCTGATAACTCCAGTCCTAGTCAACGTGACTAGGACTGGAGTTATTAATAGTTATTGATTATTTTTGGAACTCTTTGCAAACGAAGTCACGGCCGCCCGCTAGTAAACTATAAAATAAAATAAATCTCGCATAAAGCGACAGATCGTGACATCCTACAACATTCAGGACTTTATTTGATTAAGAGGGCATAAGACGACCAGGGTTTGAGGAGGTTGGAGTAGGTCTATATCCGGGCATGGCGGTAACAGGGGCCGCATCGATTGATCGAGACCTCGCAATATAAATATACGTTCCCATAGTACGAGCTTTGCTTAGTTTGTGACTTGATGGCGCTTTTTAATTTGTCCAAGAATATATGAAAATTGTGAATATCTTTTAAATGGTTTTATTGTTTAGAGAGATCTAAAAAAATGTGACTCGAATGCATAGGAATTGTGTACGCAAATACTACAGATAGCAACATAAACTATAAAGCAAGAATTAGTCGACTAAGCCACGCCCACGACTGCTAGTTAGTACATTAAGTACACAGTGGGATTAGCTCAATGAGACATTTTGAGGATTGGTAATTCTACCCACGTCTAGATTGTTACTTTGATAGAGGACATTGGTAGAGGAGTTCGATGGCGTCTCGTTGCGCGTATCAGTCTAATCGATCACGTAAGTTAAACAACGTCGACCGTAACCTGTCTATGGATGGGTTTATTTTCTCGAACTCCACGTGCTCGAGAAGGCCGCGCTGTATTACATATCAACATACATAACTTCTTCTTCTTTGTCGCTTCACTCTTGCCAGAGTGGTCGTGGTTATCATGATGAGGCAGCAGCTCGCCTCACGACGTCTCGCCACCTCTGCCTGCTGGTCGCCAATCGGGCACATTCGTGTACTGGGGCGCCCACCGCCGCCTTCACCTGATCGGTCGAACGCATAGGGGATCTGCCCCGTGGTCTTGTGCCTTCAATCTTCCCCTGCACAACAAGTCTCTCTATGGAGTCGTTTCCGCGGCGATTAACATGTCCAAAGAACCGCAAAATACGACTCTGCACCAAGGTGGATAGACGTTCTTTAATGTCTAGTTCAGCAAGGATGGAGGAATTTGTGCGGAATTCAGTCGACGAAACTCGGAGCATCCTCCTTGAGTAAGAGTAAGGAACATACATAACAGCCGTTTGAAAATGCTGGAATCTGCTGGTAATCCGCAGGTAAGCAGCATAGGCCATAGCAGAGAACACCCTAAATCCCTTTTGATTGAGAAGAGATCCGTATTTTTATATTTGTATTCGAATATAGGTTGATGTAGTATTAATTTTACTATACATCAGAATAATGATAATTCAAGCTACATACCACTTTGTATAAAGCGGAAAAAAATGGATCGCATTTAAATTATGCAGGATGAAGGCATCGCATATTCTAAACCGCGATAAAATTCCATGTTTTAGAAGCGTCCCGCTGGCATCGAATTCCAATAATATTTACAATCGACAAACCGATCGTTCATTACATAATAATCCTACTCGGATGAGTTTATATTCCGGACGCATGGCGTTAAATTCCCGGTTTGGGGAACAGCAGAATTTGAATTTATTTATAAGATTTCCCGTATACGAATAAATTTCTGTTTTTGATGAAGTCGATGCCATTAGATTTTTTTTATTCCGAATTTTGGTTTCAGTTCACGTATTCAGAATCGATAAATCGCTCGTTTGTAACAATAATAATTGTACCCGGATGAGTTGGTATTCTGGACGCTTTGTGCTAAATTCTCGGTTTGAGGGGGAATAAATGGATTTGAATTTTCTTAACAATGAATGAATTACTCTACTACAAAAATACTCTTTGAAATTTTATCATCATCATCATCAGGTCCATTTTAGTCTCCACTACAGGAGCACGACCCTCTCTCGTCCGTCCTAGACGGAAGGAGGATTTGGCCTACACTCCCCACGCTGGCCAAACGGGTTGGGGAGGCCTGATCGATATTTGATAATGTATTTCCCTTAGTCGCCTTGTACGACATCCACGGGAAGAAACGGAGTGATTCTATTCTAGCCTGCCGGAAACCACACGGCCAAATTATGATTATTGAATTTTATAGGTACGTAACGTAAAAGGTATGTGATTATGAAATTTTATATGTAGTTCAATATTTTAATCTATGATTGCGAGAAAAGATTATTTAATTATTATCGCCTGCTGTATATGTATCGATGTGCATTTAACGTATTTAATCTATTTTATAATACTTATCAATGTAAACTACCTGTAAAATAGCAAAAAGAAAAACCTTTTGCTTCTACACCATTCACACCTATTAGTCAAGCACGTATAATAAATAATAGTTCGTGGCCTGGCCGTGTGGTTTCCGGCAGACTAGAATAGAATCACTCCATCCTTCCCGTGGATGTCGTACAAGTAGACTAAGGGAAACACATTATAAAACATCGATCAGGCCTCCCCAACCCGTCTGGCCAGCGTGGGGAATGTAGGCCAAATCCTCCTTCTGTCTTCGACTGACGAGAGAGGGTCGTGCTCTTGTAGTGGAGACTAAAATGACCTGATGATGATGTATAGTTCATAAGCATATACCACATAAATTTGATCATGTCCCTTCATATCGGCCTCAATTTAATTGGCTTCTTATTCGTCAGCGCAGGCAGCAGAGATTGCTTTGTGTACTTCTCTCAATTCTAACTAATCATCTATCTCTAGAATACTTAAAATACAAATTTCAGTATCTTTGTGATTCGCATAGTCTCCAACTACGTTCTGAAAATACAATAGGAGTCAGACATAAAGCCAGAGTGGAAAAGTGGAATAGAAAGTAGATATACTTTCTATTCCACTTTTCCACTCTGGCTTTATGTCTGACTCCTTCATACAACAAGCTTCACATCTCTGGAATGCGCTACAATTTCGAATAACTTCAACTACAAAAAGAAAACCCATGCAATTCTTGAATATGCATTTAAACACTAAATCATCATCATCATCATCGTTGTATTTATGTATCTCTATGTATGTTTATTAAATATAAAATTCAGCTATGTATGTTTCTTTTATTTGTAATATTATATTTTATTACTTAAATGTTTTGTATTGCTTCTCCAGAACCACATTTTTGATTTTCTGCGTGTCCCAGGTTCACTGGTAGAGAATGCTGTTAGCGTTAAGTCCGACTTTTGTACCCTTTGTGTGTATTATATAACTTGTAGTCAATAAAGTTTTTAAATAAATAAATCAGATCTTGAATGATATATAAATAGTTCTATAATACTTCTTTACTTTTATATAGCAGAAAAGAATATAAGCAGTATATGGTCTCTGAAATGATATTTATATTGTATAATATTATTTGACCTAATATAAAAAAAAAATGGTTTATTTATCATAATATCGGTTTTTATTCATGGATTGACCTAAATTTTGGTAATTTTGTAATATTGGAGAACATGTTTTGTGTTAAGTTTCTTTTTGGGATTCGTTCGACTTAACTGTGCCAAGCAATCTTCGTAGGTATATCCAACCGCACTTATTGTAAGTAAATATATTCAAATTTGTAATAAAAATATCAAATTTGAATTCTATTCATTTATCTCATGCCTATCCAGACATAAATGTGTCCAAACACGGTCCCAACCAACTAAACTGATGCCGATTCTGTTAAAGATGTTTGTTAGAAAGAAGACGAATATTTTCAGATCATTCAGTACAGCTCAGGTATCTCGACTAAGCAAAACACGATTGCCACACAGTAAGCGGCAGCTTGTTTTTAAAAACTGAAATCTAAATTAGTTTCAGCATGGCTTTATCAGTACGGCCCAAGGTTGGTTTTATTATTACTCTGTTATATCTAATTAAATAAGTTTTAAAATCATTACTTTCTTTATGATGATTAAATTGTGGGAAAAAGTCATCTCTATAGCTCGTATCTATCTAATAGTATGTCGATGTAAGCGCGTGAATTGTCGTTATCGTTTATATAAGTGCATAAATAATAACATTCTCTTTTAATAAATATTTAGACGAAAGACCTGAGAAATCGACGAGAATTAAGTAATTTATGTTAGTTTCATATTTGATTTATACCATTACCGCAATTCGTAACTTTATTGAAACTTTTCATTTAATGAGAAGAACATTATTGAACTTTGTACATTTATTAGACAAATATAGTTTGGAAAATATTGGAAATAGGTTTGTGGTTCGTTTAAATTATGCTATTAATCAAAACAGTTTTAAGTATAATTATTCTCATTAATTCTGCGGTTTTACATCGCTAGTGAAATTACGTACATGGCGCATACTTTGTCCATTCATGTATGGGCGGTAATTTTTGATGCAAAAGTAAATATAGCCAATATTTATTAATTAGTATAAACGCTCATAGTAAAATTGTTTTATAGCCGATTCGTTGTGCTTTTTTTTTCTTTATAACTAAGATGGCAAACCAACACACGTGACCTGACGGTAAGCATTCATCGCGGATTATGGACGCTCGCTACACTAGATGCATCACACACGCGTTGCCGGTCCGTTAAAAACTTGAAAACCTCTTCACGCCTTTCTTGAAGAACCCCATGCTGTAGTCTCTTGGGAAAACCTCGGCAGGTAATTCATTCCACAACCTGAGAGTCCGTAGAAGAAAACCTCTCTGGAATCGCACAGTTCGTGACCATCTTGGCTTCAACGTGTTGTCCAATGAGTGCTAAGTAGTTGTTAGTCTTTAGTAAGGTGGGTAAGAGATACACCATCATCCTAGAGCTAAAACCAACTTCACCAGCCTGTGATGCACCGTGCTACTCTACTAACGAAGCTCTGGTAAATGAGAGGCAGGGCACGGCGTATTTGTAAATCGCCCGATTGGGGAAGTACGTCCACCACACAGAATACCACAATCAAATAATGGTTGCCTTGAGGGTTGTTGTGGTCCATCAAGTTAGTGAGATGACCAGGAAGGAGTAGCTGCATCGGCGTCAGCGATATTTCATGTTGCGAGCGTTTATATGGCTATGGTAACCGCTTCACGTCAGATAGGCCGTGTCTGCCATCCGTCGCAGACATAGTATACAAAAAAGTTAGTACTACCGCACAAAACCTATTAATTTTTTTATTGAAATTTTATGGCAGCAACACAATAGTGTTCCGACCTCTCTTTCAATTTTAAAATAAAGTTGAACAGCGATGCAGTACAAAGGTATTTCATATTTGGCACATGCTAGCAATATCAGTGTTAGTACACAGTGGCGATGGGTTAAATTGTCTATCGAAGAACATGCGGAGTAATTACGTTATTTGTGTGGGATCCGAAATTGGAAAAACGAAATTCATCAGTGTCTATAAAAGGGTACCGTTACTGATCTATCAACACACAGCTCAAACTACTGGATGGATTGGGTTAGTGGCGTAGTAGTAAAATTTAATGCAGGGTCCTTCTACTCAAATACGTCATGACCGGGTCTTCTACCTACTCGAACCAAATACGGCGGAATGCTTGTTATCCGGGGGCATATTATATGAAATACTACTACGTATAGTATGGCCACTCCCTGCTACTCTCTTGTATCGACCTCACCTCCCCTCTGAGACAAATCTGGAACAGATTGTATGGACGAACAAACTCTCATGAACACGCTGCACAGACGTCACTGTTCATGTGCCCGGGTTTATATAATAAATATTATTTATATTTGAAACAAAATATTAATTTAGTAATGGGTAGATACAGGCTGATAATGATGATGATGCCAGCTATTGAGGGGCATTAATATGAAGAGCTTGATTACCTCCATAGGAAAATTGTTGTGACTAGAAATCTAAGTATACATATTTAGAAAATTAATCTTTGTGAGGACGAATTTCCTTTGAATGTTAATATACAAGATTGTACTTAAATATTTTAGCTTTCATTTTAATATCTTAGTTTAAATAAATAGACAGATTCCCAGTAATATTGCGAAAATTATTCGCCAGTAACATTACCGAGCGATATAAATGATAGTGCCGTGGGAAAAGAAAGATTTCACTAAAATCGTAAGCTTGACAAATTAATATTCTTATCTTACTTAAAATTATTTTATTAATGTTCAGACAAGATCGTCCCCTAGGAACAGTCTGTTTACACTTATATTCTAGGGTCAAGGAGAGTAGAATAATGTAAGAAAGTAGTGGAAATAGTACCTACTCAATTAGTTCAAATACAAGTTATATATATCTAAGACTGCCAATATTTTTTCAGCTGATTAAATTTTTTTTTTTTAAATAAGCACTAAACACGTACGTACACTTAAAAAGAATAGGTACACTATTTCATGGAAAGATAAAAATAGCCAGTTGTATTTAACCATTCGGAACGTCAAAAAAAAAAGGAATAACATTTTTTTCTTCGATTGCGATCATCCATTATTGTCTGACGTTTCGACCAGGTTGCACCGGCCGTGGTCACAGGCTGACTGTCTCAGCGATGCCCCTCTGCATCGGTTGCCGAGGTCTACCACGGGGGTAGATGAAGATTCATCGACCTTGGCAACGGGTGAATGGTTCTTCGGTATCCATGTACCGCGACACACTACACTTACGACATCCCTATTCTGGGAAATAAAGGTATGTAAATAAAATACCCTTATGCATGATCGCGTTAATTATTTCTATAAATCATGCAACGCGAAAGTTAAAAAGTTATTTTAACCCATGAAATTGATAATACTTACATTATACTTTGTAGTTGTTAACGTAAAATTTGTCGAAAATGGCAAAAAAACTATGGGGCTTAATAAACAATAATGTACCACAACTTTTTGATTATTATATTATTACACAAATATGCTCAAGTTCCGCTTTTTAAAACAGCACAATGTCAATTATATAATCATAACAAATAAACTTGCAGAAAACAAACTATTTATGCCAGCTGTTCGGCAGATTAACTCAACGATCTTGTTTTCCACCCACTGAAGCTTTTTACTATTGTTTGCTTAACCGCTCTCGTAGTCTTTTTATTCCGCTACGTAATAGTATTTATAGCCGTATGTGTGTCAGTCTGTACAGTTCCGGCTTTTACGAGGTGTACAATGGAATACACAAGCGTAGACGGTTTTAATTGGTCGTGTTCGTGTTTTGAGGAGCTTGATGGCGTCGTTGCGCGTGTCAGTCTTATCGTCCACGCAAGTTAAGCAACGATGACCGTAGCCTGTCAATGGATCGGTTTATTTATCTCGAGCTCCTCCGTGCTTCGGAGGGCACGTTAAGTCGTCGGTCCCGATTGCGGTCTTTAGATGACAGTAGTTAAGCCAAGTCAGTGGCCTTTGGGCGGCTTGAAAACAATCCCAACAGTGGGATGATTATGGGTTGATGCAAAGTTCGTGTTTAATATTGTCGTCACTATGGATCAAATACACAAAGCTTTCAATTGTGGATTGGATCTTTATTGTGTAACTACATTCAGTCGGAGCAGGAAATAATTTGGAGCAGGAAAGAAAATTTTGGGGTGTAAGTGGTTCATCAGCATCTTTGAACCAAAGTCAACTTCACCTGCACGCGGTGCACCCTGCAGACTGACAAACGAAGCTCTGGGGAAAAGAGAGGTAGGGAGCGTAATTTGTACCCGACTGGGGAATGTACCTCCACCTCACAGAATACCGCAGCCAAATAACAATTCCCTTGAGAGTTGTTGTGTTCCTGCGCGTGAGTGTGGTCACCAGAAAGGAAGGAGATGCTGCGTTGGCAGTGGGGGTGGCGGCGCGGGAGCGAAATATAATGTTGCGAGCGTTAACATGAAATATCATGTTGCGAGCGTTAATATGGCTACGGTAACCGCTTTACATCAGGCGGAAGGTATGCTTGTCTGCCACACGACGTAGTATAAAAAAAAAAAAAAAGTTTTATATGTGGTTGCGTTAGTATAAGAGTCCTCGATCACCTACAATAATATTTTTAGTATATTTTATGCTACTTTTAGCACATACGATGAGCGTTTTTGCGATTGCATCAACTGAATCGACGCTGCATTGCATTTTAGTGATTTGCTGCTTTCTGTCGCAGTATTATTTAGTACAAAAGTGTGAAAACATTTTGGTGCCTGAATTTATATTGTTTACATTTAAAATGCAACTGTATTCACCATTTTGTTTACTACGTCGAATGCTCACCAATGATGAATTTACATGCACTGTGAATATTTGCTGGTGAATATTCATACAAGTAGCATATTCTTTTAGTATTGAACCGGAAGTTTTTTTTTATTTCATTGTTTAAATTAATTTTGTATTGATCCTAAACCAACTCTAAATCACAAGCCAAAAATGTTCTATTCCTTACATTTGCAGAATACTTATAAGTATTTTATATAATATTCTACATAAAATACTTATAAGTATATATATTATAGTAGTATAGTATTATATTATTTGTGGTAAAGAACAACTGCATTTCGTTTGAATTCAAATTGACTATGTATATCTAATAACATTTTTAACGGTTTGTAACATAATATGTAAATACAAATGTCCACCGATGCTAAATGTTATTTACCACCCGTGGTAAACTATCGTTTCTTAAATAATGTTTTATAAAAAAGGTGTTGTAAAACACTTTTCCTGTTGACAATACCCTATTAGATTTATCACAAGCTGCTCTGTCTCTCGTTGCCGTTCATTACCCAGTGCTATATTGAATGCCGTAAATACTCTCATCCTCAATAGAACAAGTTGATATTTCCTCCATATAGCTATGGGCAATGCGGGTCTAAAGTTTATAAATGCAATTTTAAAGTGGTTACTGCTAGTACGGCAACTTGTGTCAGTTTATAAAGTAGTAAAGCGTGATCTACTTACATATAATATCTCTTAATTAATTTGATGCTAACCATTTGATCTTTTACGATATATTTTTATATTTATATAGGGCATACGTGTGAGAAGCTCGATTGCGTCGTCGCACTTGTCAGTTTAATCGAACACAAAAGTTAAGCAACGTCGACTGCAGTTTGTCTATGGATGGCATTATTTATCTCGAGCTCCTCCGTGCTTCGGAAAACAAATTAAACCGTCGGTTCCGACTGTTGTGTTAGGGTTTCTTAGTTTTGGAATCATTTTCTAAGGTTTAATTTAAATGATTTGCACAGGCAACTCATTGTTTTAAGCTATTGACTGCATTGGTCTATGATTGGCTAACCAATCACAGGCATTCAGTTATTTGTGATTAGTAAATAACAACCAATCATAATACTTGATTTTTTACCGCGAAAATCACACCGAGACTTGGAGCGAAAGCGGCCTTTTGAACATTATTTTTTCGACTTTTGGACTTGAAGGTTGTTATCAGAAAATGAAAGTAATCTTTCTTTCTTCAGTCTTTTCATCACATTTAATACTAGTATGCAGACTAGACTAAAGTATAGTAACTATATTACATGAAGATAGAAGGAGGTCGGCTTATACTTGTCATTAGATGACAGTCGTTAAGCCAAGTCAGTGACCTTAAGGCGGCTTGAAAACACTGGCCTCCACCAACCCGCAGTTGAGCAGCGTGGTGGAGTATGCTCTAAACTCTTTCGATAGAGGGGGGGAGGGCCTGTATCCCAGCAGTATGATGAATAAGGGATTGTAGACGACGACGACAACATAATGTCTCATAGAAGATATAGAGAAAAAAACTATTATAAATTAATAAAGATCGATAAGAAAATTTCTTCCTGAAGTTACACTTCTAGATAGTTGTACACCCGTCAACAATTTCAGCAGCAGATGTCCCATCTGTATCTGATAGGGTTACTACATCGATATTTGATAATAATATATTTTTATTGCATGTGAACTATATATTATTATTATAAACAGAATGTAGTTTCATCAAAACACAAAAGATCACATTTGTATACACAAATGTGATCTTATTTGAAATCTTTTCTAATAACCTTCGTCGTGGTGCATTTTATTATTTCTAGTAGCTTTCATGCAAAGAAGACGGATGGAGGTTATAATAAAAAAAAACAAGCGAACCGTAAACAAATCGTATTTATGTAGTCAATTCAGTACTGATATTTAATGTTTCCTGTTTCAAACTAACTGTAAGACCAAACAGAAAACGCCGATGAAACTGCTCTACTGAAAACAAGTGTATAAACAAAATCGGGCTCGCTCGATAAACAAAACACCGTAATGTGGCTCCGTTCATGACTGTACCAATCATGGTAGAGATAAATCAAGCGCGAACAGCGATGGTAATATGAACCAACCAGCCATTTCGGCTTGAATGTGAGTATTATTCGTTTACAATAATTTACTGATTTCAAAAGAAATAAATCAAAGATATAAGCATGAATGAATTAACTGTACCGTAATAAATTTATAAGAGCCCAAGCATACTTGCTTCTTTTAGCATCGGCGATAGAACGATTTAGCTGATATTTGGGAGCTAGATGCAGGGACAAAAACAGTGATCGAGCCAATCGAATTGCTCAACATAGCGTATGAACGTAGACCCCGCACATCTTTACCCGTCCGAGGTCCGCCTGACGAGCCCTGTGGTCAACCGCCGAGATGGACGGCTTAAAGTGCCCTTCGAAGCACGGAGGAAATTGATATAAATAAACCCATCCATGGATAGTCTACGGTCGACATTGCTTAACTTGCGTGTTCAATTAGACTGACACACGCAATAACGCCATCAAGCTCCTCTATCGTCGTTGTCAAACCAAAATCTGCTATGTGCATTTTTTATAATTTTTACATTTTGACAATTGCGACTGGTAAATGAACCAAACCATCGTATGAAAAAACTGCTACGAGGGCGACACTGAAAGTTTTTAGAACTGGCCAGTTGTAAACAATATAATAAAGAAATAAGTTTAAATTTTGAAAGTAGGAACTCTGCCAACATTATTGAGTATGTATTTCATTCATTTGTCATTTGTTTTACGATTTGGCGGCAAATTGAAAATTGTCTGTGTAACGTCAACATGAATTTAACGCGAGAAAATTTTCGTGCAATGATTTATTACGACTTTCGTTGTCATTTAAGTCAGCAAGAAAGCTATGATAGACTTCGATTGGCCTTTCACGATGAAGCCCCATCTCGTGCGACTATTTACAACTGGTTTAATGAGTTTAAACGTGGTCGCACTAATCTCACCGATGATCTGCGTCAGGGTCTGCCGTCTACGGCGACGACTGAAAATAACATCAGTGTCGTGCGGCGTATGATAGAGACTGATAAAAGAGTGACGTATCAGCAGATTCGGACAAGCTTAGGCATCGGTATGAGTCAAGTGCATAAAATCCTCCATGAACATTTAGCGGTCAGGAAGCTTTGTGCCCGGTGGATACCTAATAATTTGACCGAGGCCCAAAAACTCCGTCGGGTTGATTGGTGCCGTGAAATGATTCAAAGATTTAACGGAGGTGACTCAAATGCTGTGTTCGACATACTTACGGGTGACGAAAGCTGGGTTTACTGTTATGATCCAGAAACCAAGAGACAGTCTGCTCAGTGGTTGTTTCCTTTCGAGGAGTTGCCAACTAAAGTGAAGAGAGGTCGAAGTGTGGGAAAAAAGATGGTGGCCTCGTTCTTCGGAAGGACAGGTCACTATGCGACAATTGTTTTAGAGGATCAAAAAACAGTTACTGCAGAGTGGTACAGTAACAATTGTTTGCCACTTGTATTGGAAAAAGTTCGGGAGAAACGTCCTCGAAGTAGGATCCTTCTTCACCACGACAACGCCTCGTCGCACACCGCCAGGCGAACGATCGACTATTTAGTGACGTCAGACGTGGAATTACTGGGTCACCCGCCATATAGCCCCGACCTCGCATCTTGCGATTTTTATTTATTCCCGAAAATAAAAGAAAAACTTCGAGGAAATCTTTTTATGAACACCGAAGAAGCAGTGGGCGCGTTTCAACAGGCCGTCGAAGAGACCCCTAAGGACGAGTGGGCTAAGTGCTTTTCTCAGTGGTTGCAACGGATGCAGCGGTGTATTGATGTGAATGGACACTATTTTGAAAAGATATAATAAAACTAATAACTTGCTAGTTTGCTCAGTTTTTGATTTTCTAAGAACTTTCAGTTTGACCCTCGTATGTGCTGAATAGTTGTCACAATACGTCGTAAAGTACTTATAAGCACATAGCAGTTTTTTCATACGATAGTTTGGTTCATTTAATTATTGAACAAATTAAATCATATTAAATTATCATCATTATATTATATTAGCTACCCACGTATGTTATCCTAACATGTGTTTTCGAACGTACTTGCCTGGTTACTATCAATCCTATGGTTGTAGTTAAATGCGCACTTACCTACTATTTTATGTAAATATTAGGATTTTTTTTTATGTTGTTATGATTGTAACAGAAGATGCTTGATTTATGAAATGCGTTAATATTGTTATGTTTAATGTTTTTTGTAAACTGGTGTAATAAATAAATAAATAAATAAATTTACCAGTCGCAATTGTCAAAATGTTAAAATTTAAAAAATGCACATAGCTGATTTTTGTTTGACAACGACGCTATGTTATGTTGATTGTACAGATTGTTCGACAGTAAAGTGTGGCCGACGAAAGAATTGTTTTGAACAGCTGACAGTTAGATATGTACTCGTATGACCTATAGCCATGTCTTTCTATATCACATATTCCGCATCTTCTATGTCAGGATGACATTCTTTCGTTGGCCGCACTGTACCTACAGTTACGATACTTTGATTAGTTACATTGATACCCGCATAGACCTAATATTTTTCAGTACAATACTAATGATGAGTTATGAGATAGAGACGTGGTCCCATATTACGGGTATAATACGTGTTGCTAAGACGTTACAAGCTCGCGCAGTGTCTATAAACTATCAGAACCAAACAGCTATACATACCATACATGCTCACAACTTTCACATAATATTATTAGGATATTGTATAAACAAGTATTCCTAGCTAGCAGTATCATCATTTATCATTTCTGACATGCATAGCTATAAATATACATCCCTTTCAACAAGTACTGGTTATGTGTCTGTATTTTCATGCATCGGTTCCCTGTGAACTTTACCAGGTCGTCGATCCGTCTGGTGGGCGGCCATCCTACGCTGTGTGTTTCAGCTCCCGATCGCCATTCCAGAATTGTTCCAACCGGGGGTCCTACCGCCGAAGCCGAAGCCGATTACCATCGGTTATTTTCATTCCAAAAATTGGTCTTAGGATAAAGTTATTGGTAATCATATAATTGGTAATATTTGTCACGGTATTCTGTGAAGTGGAGGTACTTCCCCAGTCAGCTTAAAATTATGCTGTGCCCTGTTCTCTTTTGCCAGAGCTTCTCTCGCTAGTCGGCAGATTGCACCACGTGCAGTTGAGGTTGGAAAACTGTGAAGTGTGATGATTATGATCATGGATTGTTACACAGAATACTTTTTATTTAGGTAGTGTGTTTAAGTGGAGCGAACCCGCGGGTAGAAGCTAGTGTTTTATAATTTTATGGCAGGTGCTTCTGTATACAACTGCAATAAGAAGTCATTTTCGGCTTACATCTAGCATAAACTAGAATTTAATACGTGCTCGTAAAATTTTAGTGATGCTAAATATAAGCAGATTAAAGCGGCTTTTTTACGGCAGTTGCGCACAAAAATATTTACTCAGGTACTTTTCCCAACTAAAATTATAAGGTAAGGTAATCAAATAGTTACAAGCGTTCATAGTCTGTGGTACCTGCTTTTCATCAGATAGGTCGTATGCTTGTTTTTCAAAGTATTAACAACCTGGCTAAATTTGATTCTTATTTTTTATACTATTAAGAGCACGAGCTGAATCGTCGTGCTCTTACGAGTAATAGTATAAAAAATAAGAAACAAATTTAGTCAGGCTGTTAATACTACGAAGTATTATTATTATATATATAGTATAAAAAATAAGAAACAAATTTAGCCAGGTTGTTAATACTACGTAGTATTAACCTGACTAAATTTGTTTCTTATTTTTTTATACTATTAAGAGCACGAGCTCTAAAATTCATATTTTTGTATTTTATTGTAAAACTTTATTGCGCAATACACAATCTACGCAAAACATAAAAGAGAATTTACTGTTAGGTAAAAACAAATAAAAATTCTATTTCATTTCATCACTATTATTTTTGGTACGATCAAGACTTTATTTTGTTCAAAATTACGCAGGTATTTTATTTATTCCTTCTTGAGTTCATCCTGGGTAGGTAGTGTTATGTAAAACATTTTTTATTTAGTATTATTTTTATCGTGTATTATGAATTCAAAACTTATGACAATGATAATTAAATATAACACTTTGTAGTTACTTCCACCACATATTCATGCCACTACTGGGATACAGGTCTCCCTTTCAAGCAAAAGGGTTTGAGCGTACTCCACCATGCTGTTCAACTGCGGGTTGGCGTAGGCCGGTGTTTTCAAGCCGTCTAAGGCCACTGACTTAGCTTCACGACTATCATCTAATGACAACGGGACCGACGGCTTAACGTGCCCTCCGAAGCACGAAAAAAAAACTTTTTTTTTAACTTCAGGCACGCTGTAAAGAATCTAGAATTACATTCCTTTATGGTACTAGTCCATTTGGTGAAGTACCTCCATCTGACAAAAAACTGCAGTCAAACAACAATTAACGATGATTGTAATGTTATTGCGAGTGAGCGAATGATCATGATTCAGGGAAGGTGAGATGATTCAGGGAAACGATAAGCTTGCCTAACATCCGCCTTATTACAATAAACCGCAATTTTGCTCGTATTTCATAACCTCATTTTCGTTCTCGAATAAAACAATGGCTATTTTAATTTAATGGAAAAAACACTCAGTTCCGCAATCCGCCTTAATGGAGCGTTTACTAAATCGTGCGCCGGCGATAGCCCTTACTAGTGCCCATTATTTCCCATGAAAAGATGATTACATTGACAAATTGCGGCCCTACAGCGCGGAGGTCACTAATTTGCTACTGAATGTACTCAATTAATTGTCTTTTATCAGAATAATTTGTGTCATAACTATGCTTGAGTAATACCAAACAGGAGAAATGATATAATTAGGTATACTAGTGGTCGCCCAGTGCTCGAAATTCGACCATAATTAATTTAAATTATGACTTTAATAATAAACAAAAGAGTATTATTTGTGTGTGTGTCAAATGCATGGTAGTGTGTGTGTTTTCTTTATTGATTTAATGTATTTTTATACATAATTTAAAAAAAAAATATATTATCATTCTGCATTCCTTCTCTATATAAACTATAAGTGTGCAAAATTTCATACTCCTCCGTCCGATTTAAAAAAATGAAAAAAAAAAAGATATTAAAATGCCTCCATAATATGTAGAAAAGTTGTTGTTTATATTTTATTTATTTATTTTATATCTATTGAGTTTAAAAAATAATATGTTAAGAACATTTTCTTCAAAAAGGAATATAAAAAAAGGAAAATATACATCGAAGCTAATGTGTAGGATCCGCTGCATTATGTAACGGCTAACTGTTTTTTTTGAATATAGGGTTAATAAAATGGCGAAGCGGTTTTTTAAAACCGTTTGTTTATCAAATTATCACCCCAGTGAGTTGTCACCTGATGGCGCATCACCAAATTTGCTTCACAAAAATCACAAAATTCTTTTGAAATATGTGTGATGCCCCACACATATTTCAAAAGAATCACAAGACAAACCCAACCTAACTAAATGATAATTTAATGGCAATCCGCCTAAAGTTAGCTATTATGTAATGGGGCGGTTATACACGTGTTTTTACATTGAATGAACATGAATTAACGATGGATTTTACAAAGTATTTTTTCTATGCACTAGACTTGATTTTAGATTACTTTATATGGATCGTATTTTTTATATCGTATAAACTGCTTATTATAATATTTCAATATCAAAAATTCAAGGCAAAATTATTAGAATGCAGTTCGCAAAGAAAGGTCTTTAAAAGTTAAAAGAAATAAATAGGGAAATACATTAAAAAAATATATTTGATGTTAACAAAAATAACTAAAAAGTTAATTTACTGTGTTATTTAATGTAGAAAATATTAATCGCTATTTCGTGGTGGCTGCTCTATCGGATTAAAAATAACAGCATTTAAATAATCGTGCATTGTCACGAGAACCAAATTAATGTGTCATAGTTCAGCTCAAACGCACACTGGGTAGTGCGTCTTTATCTTACAAAATTTCATTATTTTATGAATAAGCTTTTACAATTACATCTATTTACAATGTATCTCGCACTTATTTTTAAAGAAAATTGCGCTGTAAAATTTTTTAAGGCCAGCTTTGTTAATTTTTAACGGTAGTCAAGGTGAACAAAGAGCAATAAACCTAGATACTAGCGAACATGATCTAATTGCCTACACACACAAGGCTTATACCTATGCGCACTGAATATTACTATTAGATATGTGTCGCAGTTTATCCCGACTTTTTACCATTTTTTTTTTGTATGAGAGGGGCAAACGAGCATGTGGGTCACTTGATCATCACCACCGCCCTTGGAGATCAGCAACACTTCCTCCTTCCTTTGTCGGGCAGCTTAAAAATACGCTATGCCCTTCCTCTCTTTTCGCCAGAGCCTCGTTTGTCAGTCAGCGGTGTTGATGAACCACTTACACCCCAAAACTATGTTTCGTTGCCTGTTATGTGATATGTGTAGCCTATAGGCTATTTAATGTCATACATATTAATCCCTAAATAATAACCTCTAAAATGAAAAACTTATTTATCAAATCCTGCTGCTAGCTTCAGAGGTTAGCAATACAAAACAATTACAGAAAATATGTTCAAAAACCATATTATTATATCAAAAAAAAAATAACAAATCTATACGATCCATATTTTTTTAATTGCCTCTGTACCATTATCATACATTTCATACTTTTTTTTAAATATATATTTTTTTTTATCTACCAGTATTTCAGGAAATGAAAATTTTATAATGAATATATAGCCCACGGGACTTAAGTCAGTTCTTCCACCATCCCATTTGGTATGATATTGAGCTCCCATAAACTTCCGCTAATGTTTCCTCCGCATCTAATATACTGAAGCCAAGAAACATCAGTATATTTCTGTAGAGAAAGCCAATTTCCACATAAAATACACACGCAAGCGTTCACAAAGAAACAAACTTCTGACCGGCCCGCCCACGTGGCTTTTCCAGCGAAAAAATCGCTTTATTTCTAAGTCGCAAGCCATTAGAAGCAGCTTGCATTACGGTAAAGGGTTAGCCCTTAAACTCTGCAAAAAAGGGGCAAAAGTCATCACGAATTGCTACAGTTCTTTTTCTTATCTGTAGTGATTTAAGATTGTGATTAGTATTCGCCGTTCGTTCTGAACATTAGCAAAATCGCTTTGAGTTCTATTGTAAGAAAATTGCGATTTGAGCATGATTAGCTAAGTCTGTGATAATATAACATAATGACTACATTTATAATCATTATACTTTCTTAGTTAGTGTAAGTAGTGTGTCTCTGAAGTAAAAAGTAATTTAAAAATTTTTTGAAGTGAATTGGACGTTTTTATGCAATAAGTGTCAACACTAAGACATTTTTATTTCTTGGAAGTTAGTTGATTAGAAGTTAATTTAGCGTTAAGGTTCCATTCCCTAACTTTTCAAATTACGTGTTGTACCCATTTAGCGTAACTAAATCCTTGGTCGGCACTCTTGTTTGTTTATCTGAAACATCTCTATTTTACATTCCTTTTGTTAGGTTATAGCATATCATAATAAAGAAAAAGAACAAAGGCATTTTATACATTCGAATGTTAATGATCACTTGTCATACATGTCATGCATGTTCACCCTCACATATATTATTGAAAGAGAGGTACGGTACAGCGTAAGCTGCCCGACTGGGGAAATACGTCCACCTCACAGAATATCGAATAACAATTCCCTAGAGGGTAGTTGTGCTCCTGCGAGTGAGTGAGAGCACCAGAAAGGAAGCGATATTTTTTGTTGCAAGCGTTAATATGGCTACGGTAACTGCTTCACATCAGGCGGGCCGTAAGCTTGTCTGCCACACAAAGTAGTATAAAAAAATATATCAAATTAGGAGTTACTTTTGTATCGTAGAAATAAAATATTTACATAATAGTAGCTATTCAGATTCAAATGGGAATAGATTTAGTAACGTGAACTTTACATTAAGTTTACGTAGAAAAGTATATAATGCTCCTCGAAAAGCCATAGCTTTTTCAGAACGTGAGCCCACCACACATTTTCACCACTGTGTCTCCTGTGTAGCCAGGATTAACAGCGACGACCACCAAAAAGAGAATAAACAATGAAGTTCATTGCAGTCCCGGGAGTAAGACTACGGCTGCCTTGGAATTTACAATGAATTTAATCAGACGAAATTAGTAGGAGTAAGAAGCTTTTGGGATTTGACTTCCCCTCTTAGCAATGTGAGAGGCAGCAATATGGCAAATAAGATATTAAAAAGCCTAAAGCCATGGCTTATGAAATGATCAAATGACAGCAGCTGCACCCGAGGGCTTCATCGTCAATCCATAATCATCCCACTGCTAGGACACCGGTTTCCCCTCAATTGAAGGTGTTTAGAGCATACTCCATCACGCTACTCAACTGCGGGTTGGCGGAGGCCTGTGTTTTCAAGCCTCCTAAAAGCCACTGACTTGGCTTAACAACTGTCATCTAATGACTAATGATAGTCGGAATCGACGGCTTAACGTGCCCTCCGAAGCACGAAAGAGCTCGAAATAAATAAACTCATCCATGGACAGACTATGGTCGACGTTGCATAACTTGCGTGTTCGATTAGAATGACACGCGTAACCACGCCAACGAGCTCTTCCACCCGAGGGCTTAATATGTCTTATTAAAGACGTCCGAAGACGATGTTGAATGACTTGCACTTTTGGATACATTAATCTGACACGCGCAGTGAAGCCATTGCGATGAAGAAGCCATTGTGAAGATGAAGTGAAGACATGACGATGAATACTAAAGCCATACCACGAATTGAAATAAATTAAACCATGGCAACATTATTTTTCCTCTATTCCATTTTATTTTCTCCCGATTTGAGAAATGAACCCGAGTCCTTTCGTGAAAAAATACCCGCAAACTCTATATTCATCTAATAAAGTCCAGTTTATTTAGCATGGAGGACCATAATGTTGTATGCGAAAATTATATTGCATCATTAAGTTATGAAGTATAATGGAATGACAAATTATTGAGACATTCTCACAATATTAGTAACAGAATTTTAATTAAAAAATGAAAATTTATTCGGAATTTAATGCGCAATTTTAAATTATGGGATGTAAGACGTTCATCTCTGACGAAAGAGAGAGGCGTGCGGACCCGATTTGAGATCTCCACTGCACAGAATTCCGCATCCTAATAACAATGTGCTTGGGGATTGTTGTATTCCTGCGAGTGAGTTTAGTGAGGTCATCAAACGTGAGGAGATGCTGCATTGGTAATGGGGGTGTCAGCACACGAGCTATTTGTATTGCTAGCGTCTTTACAACTATGTCTGTCTATATGACTGTATGACTCTATGTATTGTAATCGCTTTACATCAGGCGGACCATAAGCATATTTGGCATCAGAGGCCGTTTAAAAAAAGGAACTCTTTTTTTATACGGTCACGGATACCAAAATAATCTTTATTTATCACTAATTAACTTTAAATAAACACCGCATTTACCCAATTAAAAAAAAATGTTTAATTAGCTTAAAAAGTTAGTAAAGTGTTACATCTCTCGTTTGAACTTTTCCCCGAATCTAGATCATGGACTGTTCGTCCCGTTTTGGCCTAACAAATGGCGCTTATCCGTCACTCTCCAGATACGAGCACTGACGAGTGTCTGGTGTCAAAGCTTGTCATTTGAACTATAAACTTATAGCTCAGCCGAGCGATTCCCAACTCTATACCTTCAGGAATAGATCACTTTCAGCAGGAACCCTCTTTGTTACGTGGGTTACTTTACGAACGACAGATCAGAAAATAGAATTTTGTTAGGCGTGTTTTTATTTCCAAACTGAAAGGAGATTGAAGAGGTGACGTATTTGGGAAAATATTTAACAACTGCGCGTTACTTATGTATTTATTTTGGTGCTATTTGGGTACGTAACCGTGAAAGTGTGAGGTCGTATTTGTAATATATTATGTTACCTGTGTGGTATTAATAACTAGATTGCAAATTCGTATGCACGTATCTCGGTACCACGTAGGAATCCGGCCACATTCCTCGCCTTTATCATAATGAGAAACTTGGCGCAAAATTTCTATAAACACGTTAGGCTTGGTTGGAAGAAATCTCTTAAGAGATAAGCTCACCTTTGTATTTGTACCTGCTTTTTGTTCTGATGATCTTGTGAATATTTTCTAGTTTTGAAATTAAGGAAAATTTTAGCTTTCTTGATTAAGGACTGGGTATTCCTGAGCCAATCGGGTAATTAGGACTTTTTAAACATTAATAACATACTACCTTGCTCTGACGAGTTCGCTCGCACAAATTTCGACGTCTCATGGGAATTTTCAAAACTGCTTTCTTAGCTGATACATATGTCATATTAGCTATCTGTATGCCAAATTTCATCCGAATCCGTCCAGTAAGCTCGATGGCGTCGTTGCGCATGTCAGTCTAATCGATCACGCAGGTTAAGCAACGTCGGCCGTAACCTGTCTGCAGATGGGTCTATTTATCTATTGCTTTTGGGGGTACGTTAAGCTGTCGGTCACGACTGTTGTTACTAGATGACAGTCGTTAAGCCGAGTCAATGGCCTTTAAGTACCTAGAAAACAATGGCCTCCGCCAACTCGCAATCGAGCAGCATGGTGGAGTATGCACTAAAACCCCTTCGAGTGAGGGGAAACCCGTATTACATTAGTGGGATGATTATGGGTTGATGTCATCCAGTGGTTTGTTTGTTCGTAATGTCTTTATTGTACTTATATAATATGTATGTAACAGTTATTAACAGCTAACTTTCGCCCGCGTTTTGAGAAAATTATTTATTTTAGATTTTTTACGTTAACATATTTTATAGCCTAAGATACTCATGAATAACTTGGCTTTCTATTGGTAAAAGAATTTTAAAAATCGCTTCAGTATTATCTAGAAATTATTCCTATATATAAATATCTATCCAACTGTATTTTTTTATACCATTAGGGTGCAAATAAGCATACGACCTGCTTGATGGTAAGTAGTCAACTCAGCCTATGGACGGGATGACTACTTGTAATGTTTATTATTTATAATATTATATTATTTATGTCTTATCTATGTATTGTGAATTATTTCGTTTATAAATATATATCAACAGCAATATTAAAACATAACGTATATAAGTAACAAATACGATTCAATTTATTTATTTCTTTTAATTTGGAATTCCTGGCACAATAATTATTGACCTACATTTAGATCCACTTATTTATACCTAACTCCTTTAATATAAGTATATAATAATATACATAGCAAGCAAGATATCAGTACTGTGATAATAATAATATTTCTAGAATAGTATTAACATGCCAATCGACTTATATACGATTATCTTGTATGTCCTAATCCAATCTAATGTTAATTAATATGCTAAAGATATGAGAATATTCCTATTATTTTTTAAAGGCCATAAAATTCCTAATATTTTATTTAATGGATATAGATTTTATTATGTACATGAAATGAATTTAAAAACGAAATAGTATAATTCCCATTACAAATTTATTTAGTAAATGAGTAAAGTAAAAATCACTTAACACGAGTTCCAAAAATAAATGTGACCTTTGGATATCTAAAACTCAAAGTTAATTCCTTACAGAGTTAAACGTACAAGCAATTTTAAAATTAAAAACCCAGTGGCTATCGGTTGCGGAAAGTTTACGTAAGAAAAAGTTCGCACTGAAAAAGCTACCGTGCATTAATTGCTACTTCAAAACAGGTAATTTCTTCGCGTACGATGTTTAAACAGAATAGTTAAAAATATATGACTAATTAATATACATGATAGTGACTGATAATAAATCTTGACTCACCACTATAATTCCGAAAAGTTTCAAGTGAACTCAATCTCCATAATTTCGAAACACTATTGGTGATCCGTCTGTGAACTATTTGAAATATTCAACTAGCGAACTTTTTCCACACTGAGTAAGTAAAGTAGCGGCGTGACTTCGATATAGTTGTAGTTATCTAAGGAGCGTCACGGGAGCGTCCACTGCGTCCCCACTCCTGAAGCTGACTGGAGCAGGGATCTCAACGGAGTCTGCGTAATGGAACGGCATCCCTACAGATTGCTATATGGGAATAAAACGCTAATAAATTACGTACATCGTACACGCGTAACGCGAATGCTGTGTTCTTGATTAGTTTGGAGTCAGCCGCTAATGTGTTAGACATGCACACAAGCTTTTGGGAACACGGTTTCGTTAAGTGCCTATAAAATAGTTGCATGTTGTAGTTACAAATTGGTTAATTTGTGTTTGATTTTTGACCGACATTTACAATGTGGGTTAAATATACAGCGCCATCTAGTCCTAAATTAAGCGAAGCTTGTTACGGGCGATATATGACTGATAAGCACATGTAAAAACTTTTTTTGTATGATCACTTATGCTTTTTGTACACACAAAAGTTGATTTAAAAAAAAAATGAAACCGACTTCAGTTGGCGAACGCAGCTTATTGGTGGTATACCCCGGCAGACGCTGCTGCCCGTCTTCCGGGAGAAAAAATATTGCATGACATAAGATTCCTTAGTCGCCTTGTACGACATCCAGCGCAGAGCAATGGAGTGGCGCAATTCTATTCTGCTGGCAACCACAGGGCAAATTTAAGGGTTTCTCTTGATTTTTCTGGGATCCCATCATCAGACCCTGACTTAGTGAATATGGGACCATCTCGCAATTACCCTTTCAAATAAAAAAAATAAATTTGACCATACGTGCTTATAAAATTTAAGGGAAATCAAGGGAAACTTGATTTCCCTGGCATCCCATTATTAGATCCTGACTTGCTGAATATGGGACCACCTTGCAATCATACCCTTTCAAATAAAAAAAGAATTATGAAAATCGGTTCACAATTCGCGAAGATATCGAATAACATACATACAAAAAAAATATTCAGTCGAATTGAGAACCTCCTCCTTTTTTGAAGTCGGTTAAAAATACACTCAGACCAAGACAAACAAACATGTTTATCTTGTGCGGGGATCGAATCAGCTTTGTCAGAACAAAGCTGGTGTGGCATTCTCTGATGCATGAATATACGTAGGTATTTTAAGTAGACATGTAGATGTCTACTTAAAATTGTTACTTTTAGAAAGATATTCTAACGTATATTCATGCATCATATGCTATATTTGCACTATACAAACTACAGAAACAATTTAGTTAGCATACAGAAAATATCCAACATAACTTTTAAACATAGAGTTCGTATGTTTTCATTTTCGTTTAGTGTTCAATCTACATAATGACAAACTTTTTTCATAAAATTCCCTTCTTATGTATTTTTTTTATTAAATGCCACGCCGGGTGCCGGGTGTCAAATAAGCATACGGCCCACCTGATGTAAAATCGAATCCACTAGACGCTAACAATAAAAGTTGTATTGGTACTGCTACTCTTAACATAGCATTTCGTCACGTCTGGTAACTTTACTCACTCGCAGGAACACTACAATACTCAAGGGTATGTATATTTGTCTATGGTATTCTGTGAGATGGAGTTACTTCCTCTTGGCATCTCTTTTCCTCGGGCTTGACACACTCTATCTCTCTTTCACCAGAGCCTCGATAGAGTTAGTCAGCAAGGTGCACCACGTAAAAATTTTACTGCGGCATATCTGAAACGGATCTTACAGGTTGGATAAAAAATAGTTACTTTATAAAGTTTTACATCTCAATACTTACCAGCTTACTTTACTTACCTACTTAGATGTCTTCTCTGGGAAAACGCGATGTTACTACATAAAAATAACCTAATAAAAAAAAATGAAACTAGGTTATTAGTTGTTAATAAAAAAGACTACTTCAATGTCAACTTACTGTGTTTTGTTTAGCCCTTTCATTTACCATCGTATCGTAGGGGTTAATGTCGAAATTAGAAATCGCCATTTTATGGGACCGTCAAATTAAATTTAAAATGGCGAAATTTATATAATCGTCCATTGTTCTAAGAAACAAACGAATATACCAAATCTCAATCGGACACTGGATAGTGTCCGATTATCTATATATATATAAATCAATGCCACTTTTCGTTGTAATTTTATAACTCAAGAACGGGCTCACCTACCCAAACCAAATGTTTAGGCTTTGTTCGGACTATTTAGTAGATGGTTTATGTGAAGTTTGCATAAAATCGGTAGAGCGGTTCTTCATTTATCACATTTTTTGTAACAAATTAATTCAATAAATGGCGGATCATTTTGTTAATTGGGATTTTGCTGTCAAATTGAAACTTTTTCAGATGGGGATTGTGCTGTCAAATTGAAACTGTTTTCAGTGTTGACAGTACAAGCATGTTGTTATGTCATTCATGCGGTCATTTCATTTTGGACATACTTCAACTTTATGTTGCCTGTTGCAGAGTCGGTACCTCCAGCCGTTTGTTTATTCATGCTCAAAATGGAAAAACAAAAAATATTGTTTATCCAAATGTTTTGGATTAAGTTTTGAAATAGCTAGCAATTAATAAAATATTTTTTTTGTTTCAATAAATGAATTTGATGTTCCAATTTTTTTTTAAATTTCACTTTATACGTATCGAAGCACGTACCGGGCCGCTAGTATATTATATATCTGTGTATTGACACAGACAAACACCACGGTGAAACTAAATAGAAGCTTGTAGAAATATTTACTAATGCCTACAATGTCAAATAGAGCCTGTATGTGTAAATTTTAAAGTAAGAAATCGACAACAGATGGCACTGCATGTTATTTCTATTAGGAAATGATTTTATAAGAACCAACTGTATTATTATATTTATATGATAATGTTGTATAAGAGTCCGTTTTTTAGTTCCGACCCTTATACAAAAGTTGGTATCAGAGTGGCGCTGACGTAGCATTACCATAGCATTGTTTTTCAACACATGCAAAATATTCATAGTGTGTACACATATGAGTATAGCAGGAAAGCTATGTATCCGCTTACTCCACTTAGGGCGAGGCTTTCAAAAGAATATAATAGAAACCCAACAATATCAAAATGACTTGAAAGGTGACAATTAGTCCTTAGAGCATTCACAAAAAATGGTCTCAAAAGATGGTATTTGGCAATATTCTCTCACCACATATTACTTTTGCAATAGGCGATATTACTTATTTTAGTATTCCGTCATGGTGAGGTTGGTGGAACATACAAAAGCTCTGTAAACGTTTCTGGGTGATTAGTATTCGCGGCTCGTCTCCGGCACACATCAAAGTGAATTCCTGTGTCACATTATCTAAAAAAGATAACTAGAAAAAGGTTGAACCATCTTGACCCCATTTAGGCTTAAAAGAGATGTTCTAACTTTGAATTCACAATAAAATGCATTACTGAATACTGAATTCGTCTTTAAGCGTTTGTGTATAATTCTATGTATGGATTTTTTGTGGCCAATTAATTTAAAATAGCGTAAGTTATGACGTGAGTTGGCCGTGTGGTATCCGGCAGACTAGAATAGAATCACTCCGTCTCTTCCCGTGGATGTCGTACAAAGCGACTAAGGGAAATACATTATCAAATATCGATCAGGCCTCCCCAACTCGTCTGGCCAGAGTGGGGAGTGTAGGCCAAATCCTCCTTCCGTCTAGGACGGACGAGAGAGGGTCGTGCTCCTGTAGTGGAGACTAAAATCGACCTGATGATGATGATGATGAAGTTATGACGATCAGGAAGCGCACTGGAGTTACAGCATTCGCCTTATTATTGTCCAGGTTGAAGTGGAGATGGGCAGGCCACATGAGTAGGAGGGATGATTGCCACTCCGCAGCCAACCAAGAACTGGCCGGCGGAAAATCGAGAGGCAACCCACGCGCGATGTCGGCAGTCCACGACATCGTCAAAGTGGCGAGGAAAACATGGATGTGCGTAGCCAAAATAAGATCGAATTGGAAAGCCCATGAAGAGGCCTATACCCAACAATGGCTGACAACGGACTGAGAAAGAAGAAGAGAAGTAAGTAGGTATGACGTGTATCTGTTACTTGTGTTAATCTTGATGTTAACAATATTATAACGTTTTCGTTATCTTAGACAACCGAACATTGCTCTTTTTCTGGGAAGATCATCGGTTAATCAAATTATGTGCTATAATTTCGTCATGCGATTAACGATATGATGTGCGATATGATGTGCGATTTCTTACAGACCGTCTATATTATGTTAATCATCGTCTTCTACATCGCTATCTTCGTCTTTTCATGATGATGATGACCTAAACTAGTACTAAGTAGGCAACTAGTAGTAAGCTTAGAGTACCTCTAAAACAATTATCCCATTTTGTGTGAAATTATTGAAACTTACCACCTATACAAGCCCAGCGCGGTGACAGAGACAGAGAGATAGAAGATCGCTGAACGCATAAGAAATTACTATACAATAGGATGCGAAGTGGGAAAAGAATATTCATAAGCCGCGTATCCACTAGAGGCAGCCTCGGGTCGAGCGGCTGCCTCGCTCCGAGGATTCGTAAGTGGAGACGCTGCCTCAACTTGAGGCATACCGCGACATGAGGCAAATTCGTCGCCGCGAGCCGAGCCATATAACAATTCATTTGAGGGTTGTTGTGTTCCTGCGAGTGAGTGGTCACCAGAAAGGAAGGAGTTGCTGCGTTGGCAGCGAGGGTGGCGGCACGCGAGCGATATTTCATGTCGCGAGCGTGAATTTGGCTACGGTAACCGCTTTAAATCAGGCGGGTCGTCTGCTTGTCTGCCACTCGACGTAGTATAAAAAAAATAAAAAAAATAAATAGTAATTCCCTACGTCATACTGCTAATACAATAATAATTATCCTATAGATTCTATAATAACCTTGCATTCCCCATAACCAGTAACTGTGGTATCATAGTGTATCCTATGTCGGCTCGGCAATGACTCGCTTAAAGAAACTTCTTGTTTGCACCCGACGGGCGGAAGAGCTACGCAAATATCCCGTTTTGCATTATGAAAATAGAATAGATGGAACAGAAACACCGACCCGATGTTTATTCAAAAGGTCATTTCGTCCAAGCAAGCCATTCATAAGAACCATTATCCACGCTTTTAATTATACAATAGGACAAAATAAATACTGGACTTTAGTCATTAATTGATAAGAGCTTCTACCTGGAGTGCAGGGCCACTTTCAATGCGAAATTGCTGTAAGTGTGAATTCTGGAAAATTGTGAGTGTAGTACTACTCTTATATTTTATTTCAATAACTTTTGTAAAAATTCGCATTTCATTTCATAAGATTCTCTCCACAAGAATTCTCTCCACTCCTTCTCTCCAAGATTCTCTCACTTCATTCTAATATACTTATAATTACTTGTTTTTTTTTTTTGTATTTATTAAGGTTCTTTGCTTGTTTGTACAACTTTGTTGCATATTTATTGCTATTATTAGAAATCATTGGAAGAATCAAAATTTCCTTTGCCTGCTTAGCTGTCATCGGTGGGTTATATAAGTTTAACAATAAAAAACTGACTCACTCTACATTTATGTATGTAGATACAGACTGATGATGATGATGAAAAAAATATAGGACCAATCTGGAAGTATACTCTTTCAAATCGTTTTTTTAAATCGGTTTATAAATCACGGAGTAATTAAGTAACAAACATTACACAAAAAAATACAGCCGAATTGAGAACCTCTTCCTTTTTTGGAGTTGGTTAAAAAGAAATAGCCGCTATTACTCGCTCTCTTGTTGCTCGCTGATCATCAGATGAGTAACATGTATTCTATACTTTTTACCGATGCAGGACCTTAGTCTGCTGGTTCAGTGCCAGCTAATTTATTTTGTGATTAGAAATTAAAATTATAATAATTGCTAGCATCATTGGTCTATAAGGATAGACCGGAATAGATCGGAATCTGGGGTGGATTTAATTTAAAAACCCAGGAAATACAACCATGACAATTATGTTAATAAATAAAATTTAAACATAGATCAGGATCTATGTTTAAATTTATGATATATGTGGTTGTATTTCCTGGGTTTTTAAATTAAATCCACCTCAGATTCCGAACAATAAATAAATATTCCTGGGCAAATTACACCCGACCATCTAGTCCCAAATTAAGCAAAGCTAGATATCTGATATAATACTTAAGTACATTTTTTTTGTAAATATATACATAATTATAATACATAGATTTTGATCCCCACGATACAGACCTAGCCTAGTGTGGGGGTCGTCGGATAATTCTCTTTGAAAATAACAAAAAAAAAGAAAATTATAATAACAATAACAATAATAATTAGTCCGCAGGGCAGCTTGTGTGGCGAGCTGTTGTGTGAGTAGCGACACCACGGACCCGAGTCTCCAGAGAGTCGGTCAGGGCCTTCGTCTCCGGCGTGTCTTCATCGGTCGGAGTGTAAACACAAGAAGGCCCGCAGGACTCTCAGCTCTGGCTTGCCTTCATTGGCCGTCCAGAGAGGAGCCGCTAGAGCTATATGCTCCAGGGGTGGAAGTGTTAAAGGGCATCACGCCGCGAGTAACTTCGTAGAAAGCGCAGCACACCTCTCGACATCCCTGAGTCACTCACACCGGTGTTGCCCCCGGCCGTTTTCCTGGCATTTCGGGGGCCCATCTAGTGAGTGGCAAGCCACCGCCTGCCGCAAATAACTAGCAATAAAAGCAGTTATGGCAGGCGTCCGTCCCTCTTCTGTAATAGCCCGGTATTAAGTTCACCCAGATCTCATCTCCATAGCCCATTTATTTTCCATCACACTTCGCAATAGTCTCAACGCCTGCCGAGACCTGCTCATGGGTATGTCGTTCCATTGACATATCCTGGAGCGGGTCACGGCGGGCGTACAACATTACATCAAACTTCTCAAAGGGGCCTCTACGCGTTGGATCCATATCCCCGCGCACGCCTATCAAATGACCGGGCTTGACCCGTGATTAAAAAGAGATATAATAATAATAATGGAACTTTTGTTAGATAGATAGTTGTTGTTGTCAGTAAAGATATAAACAATAAACGTGTGGAAATAACAATAACTGAACTTTTCCGAAAACACTCCATTCAGGAGGCCATCACTTTGTGACGTCACACCTCTTATTCTGCATGCATTAACTCAGAAAACTGTACGACTGCTATGTTAAATATTGTATTTTATGTGGCTGGTGCTGTTAGAAACTTTATAGCATTTTTTATTGTATTTGTAGCGGTAATAAATTTTATTTCATTTATTTTTATTTTTTTATAGAAAACATCCAGACCAAAACAAACAGATATGTTCATGCACACAAATATTTGACTAGTGCGGGAATCGAACCCGCGACGTCGATTTCTAGCAATATTATATTAATACAAAAAAAAAAACTATTTAAGTTTAATATTAGTTATACCCAAATTAAGCAAAGCTTGTACTTTGAGTACAAACTTTACACTAGATGGCAGTGTGGAATTCGTCCAAGAATATTTATTATTTTACTTATTATAATATTCAAGTTGTTAATTTCAAAACTTGTTATTGACATATAGGTAGTTATTTTATATAGACATATAGTTATGTTATTAATGTCTCTAATTTTATATTTTTTACAAGCGTATGTTGTAGTTTAATTAGTGAGGTACTTTGGGGTGTAATTGGTTCACCATCATCTATCTAACCAACGTCAACTTCACCTACACTTGATGCACCTTGCTGACTAACTAATGAGGCTCTGGCGAAGAAGAGGTTAAGCGAGCATAAATGACCCGGGAATTACCACAACCTCGCAGAATACCCCAGCCAAATAACAATTCGCTTGAGTGTTGCTGTGTTCTTGGGAGTGAGTGACAGCATTATGAAGGAAGGGTTCACGGGAGATATTTGCTAATTATTCATGTAGCGATTTTCGAGTCATATAAACATGTGATCCCTTTACATCGGACGTTATATAAAAATAAAAATAATTTAATATCAGATACCAGTTTTCAACCACAGTAATATACTCCGTTTTATTAAAAATTCAACGTAAATGCAAACAGTAAAGTAATTATGACGCCCATCACTTTGGATTTTCCGCAAACTTTCAATCGCTTAACCGTTCAGTTTTACTTTGGCTAGTTACGCCTTTGCATTTTACAGGGGTTAAAGTCTTTCAAGGGAAGATTAAGTACATAAAAAGGAGGAGAAGGTAACATACTCCTTTAAAAAAAAAATCAAAAAAACTTCTTTTTACTATCTATAGAACTTCTTTACTTTAGCGGAAGTGGCATTCTGTGGCAACAGTTGACATTCAAATAAAAACCGGCCAAGTGCGAGTCGGACTCGCGCACTTAGGGTTCCGTACCATTATCTATAAAAACGGCAAAAAAAATCACGTTTGTTGTATGGGAGCCCCCCTTAAATATTTGTTTTATTTTAATTTAATTATTTATTTTTAAAGTGAATAAATAACTAAATATTATGTGAGTATTTCAAGCGTCTACCGTATTACCGTTATCAATTGCGAGCAAAAACGAGCAAATAAATCACGTTTGTTGTATGGGAGCCCCCTTAAATATTTATTTTATTCCCGTTTTTAGTATTTGTTGTTATAGCGGCAATAGAAATACATCATCTGTGAAAACTTTCAACTGTCTAACTATTTATTATTTATTTATTTAAAACTTTATTGACCACAATAAAATGATACAAAAGGCGGACTTAATGCTATTGCATTCTCTACCAGTCAACCATTAGGAGTGCAGAGTCACACGATTGCGGCTATTCCAAAAAAAATAACTTAATATGTACTGTAAACATATTACGTAAACCTAAAAGATAAATAATATAAAAATAACATTAATAAACATACTTACACATGCACAGTTATACACAAATATCCATACATATATACATACCTATAAATATATACATATACATAAATATAATGACATATATAAAATAAAGTGAAGATATTTACTGCTTTATCAGACCCTTTAATAGATAGGCGCGCACCTTCTTCTTGAAAGAAAATTTACTGGGAGAGCTTCTAATAGCTTCTGGTAATGCATTCCAGAGACGTGAAGCTTGTAGAGTAAAGGAGTTGGACATAAAACCGGAATGGAAAAGTGGGATTGAGAGTAAGTAAGAATTGTTAGAGCGAAGTTCGAGGTTATGAGAGTCGCAAAGATACTGAAACATGCATTTCATGTATTCAGGAGAATCAGGATTGAAGAGAATTGAATAAAGCGTACAAAGCAACCTCAATTGTCGACGTTGGCGAATAGGAAGCCAACCTAATTTGGACCGGTAAGAAGAAATGTGATCAAATTTTCTGAGACAGAAGATAAATCGAATGGCATTATTAATAAGCCGGTCAAGTTTATTCAGGAGATCTTCATTTAGATCAGGATAACACACATCAGCATAATCTATGAGTGGTATAACTAGGGATTGAACAAGTGTGACCTTGGTAGTAATAGGGAGAAAATTCCTATATCGATTGAGAAATCGTAATGTAGATACTACCTTACGACTTACTTCAGCAATTTGAGTGGTCCAGCTTAAAGTACAATCAATATGTAGGCCGAGATTTTTAACACTTGTGCTGAAAGGGATCACAGAATTATTAAAATTGATAGCCGACATGGAACTGGTATCTATTTTCGAAATTTGCCGCGAACTACCGACGAGAATTGCCTGGCACTTGTTAGGGTTTACCGGTATGCCAAAACTGTCCGACCAGGATTTTATTTGGCAAAGATCTGCATTCAATTGTGAAATACCTAAATTTAAGTTATCTACAGACGTTTGCACTGGTAAGACGTTTGAAATGGTAAGAGCAACCTAGCGAAAAGGACAGAAAATTAATGAAAATGGAAAACATTAAAGGGGACAAAATACCGCCCTGAGGTACACCAGTTGTCAGGTCATTCCAATCCGATATCTCACGGCCAACTCGCACTGCCTGCTGCCGACCTCGAAGATAAGATGAAAACCAATTTAGCGCCATAGATGAGAAATTAGAATGTTTTAAGATGGCTAATAAGATATCATGGTCTACCATGTTAAAAGCATTGGAGAAGTCTATGAGAACAACAATAGTGACCATTCTATCTTCCATTCCCCTGCGTATATCTTCCGTGATTTTAAGGAGAGCAGTAGCAGTACTGTGCCCAGGTCGAAAACCAGACTGAAATGGCGAGAGGAGATTGTTAGAGACGATGAACTTGGACAGCTGCTTATGTGCGACGGCTTCCAGGATTTTTGAGAGGAAGGGTAAAATAGAAATAGGTCTATAGTGACTCAACAGTTGAGGAGAGGGAATTTTTGGAAGGGGTGTTACTAGCGCTTTGCCCCAGAGACATGGAGATGTACCCGTTGAAAAAGAAAAGTTTATGAGGTGAGCCAGAACGGGGAGTACATTTTCTAAGACAGCAAGGATCATGTCTCTACCTATGTCATCACAGCCGATAGCTTTAGATTTAATAGAGAGGATTACTTTACGAATCTCATCCTCACTTACTGGCACAAAAGAAAAAGCGTCATTGAGAAGTTGGGCCATGGAAGAAATCTGGGAAATAGTGTTTGATTTAACCGTAGAGTCGAGAGAGGGTGTCGAAGAAAAGTGTTTATTAAAGTCATTAAGAGAAAACGTGGAAGTGTGAGATTGCTTAGGGCATTTGCCTATACTAAATGAATGTAGAAACTTCCATATATTGGCCGACGAAGAATTTATTATGTTTTGATGAAAATACTGCCGTTTAGCTACTCTTACCATTCGATTACAATGATTACGCGCTACTTTATATAGATCCCAGTTCGCATTTGATCTGTCACGCTTATAAAGACGAAATGCGCGATCTCGCCGAGTCATTGCTACACGGATATCTCTATTTATCCATGGAGCCGGTGGACGCTTCACTTTAACAGGTCTTAGTGGTGCATGGGCGTCAAACAGCTTTAAAATACATGCGTTAAAGTTAGCTACTTTTTCTTCGATTGTTTTGGCCTCAAGTACCGCAGAAAATTCTAATTTAGCCGCATCTTGCTTTAATTTTTGAATATTCATCCGGGCATAACTACGCATCCAGACAACTGTAGGCTTCACCCGAGGTGGTTTTAGTTTGTATTGAATAAATATTAGGTCGTGTCTGGAAAATCCTGGGGCGCAAAGCTGTCCATGTTTGAGGACATGATCTACAGAAGAAGTAATCACCAAGTCAAGCCATGTATCTTGTGAAGTAGGGTTGTGGTGAGTAGGCTCTAATGGCAGAATAGATAGATTGACTGACTTAATTAGATTTTGAAGTTTCTGACTTTGAAAAGAATTACACATAAGATTAGTGTTAAAATCACCCATAATAATGTGATGTGTGTAGTCTGAACAAAGGGATTCGAGAACAGTCTCAAGATGGGAAAAGTAATCCACAGCAGGCGGACAATAAACAACACCTAGAATGGTTTTGATACCCTTAACCAATATTTCTAAAATGAGATACTCAGCAGAACCAGAGTATAAAGATGGTGATGAAGCTAAAATTGTGTATGGTATGTCGCTACGAAGATATATTGCAACACCTCCACCACTCTTACCAAGTCGATCGTTGCGTATCAAAACATATCCAGGGAGAGAATAGGATAGAGAGGGAAGACATGGCTTAAACCAGCTTTCTGAAATGAGTATAGCGTGAAAAGGGGTAGACGTGAATGTATCAAGAAAATCTGAATAATGTGAAGGGAGGCTTTGTGCATTAATGTGACAAGCATTGAAACAGTGAGGTGTCCCAATAATAGCGTCGTTAAGTAAATTGTGCAATGTTTGAGGTTCAAGAAGAGAGTCACTGCCGTCTTCAGAAGATGAAAGACTAATATTCAAAGCAGAGTGGAATGAATCATCATCAGACATAAATAAAGATAAATTATAATAAATATAAACTAAATATAATAATATAGAAGCAAATAATATTTTAAATATTAAAGGCAATAAATAATACTTGCCTGTCCTGCCGGTTGACCTTGAATTACATCTAATGACAACGCTACAAAAATGACGCTAAAATCCCGGGTGCCAGAGCGCTTTACTTAGATATCGATGTCAGTTCAAGAAAAAAAAAAAAAAAGAATCAATTGTCATCGTCATGAGAAATAAGTCGTAAATAGCTCGGCAAAACTAATTTTCATCTCAGCAGTGATTGCCAAGAAGAAAAGAAGAGTAACATGTCTAAATAAACTGTGTTCTGATTTGACATCGACATTGAATGACATTGATTACTTAATTTATTTACGAAGTTATGATTACAATATTTTAAAAACAAGGACAAAATATTAAAAAATTTAGGGTAAATCTAAAGCCAAACCTTATACAGCGAAGATACAAAGTAGATGTGAATGAGATTATTTTGATACAAGAAATTATGTTAATACAATACTTGAATTCAATGTTTTTTCGCTCTGGCTGCCCGTTTTACGCGCGTTCGCTGCTCTGGGGAGCCCGTCGGCGAAGAAGACCCTGTTGCAGTAGCTTGCGGAGCCTCATCTTCAGTAGCAGCGATTTGCACCAGATCATCTTCAGTAAAAAGGCGACGCAGATTACCGTCACTCATCTTGACAATGATGTCTCCATTTGCAGTCCAGCATCTTCTCATTCCAAAGCGCTTTCGTGCTAATGCGAACACAGACTGTCGTTGCCTTGTGAGGAACTCGGCTACACTGTAAGGTGTTCCCTTTAAGGCTGTTTTCTTCTTCCAAACAGCAGCCTTCAGCGAAGCTTCAGAGAATCGTACAAGCACCGGTCGACATCTCTCGACAGTGGATTTACCAAGTCGATGACATGCAGTGATGTTGTCCAGAGAGCAATCAGATAAACTCAGATTGTGTATGATGATATTTGACACAGACTCGGAGAGTGTATTATCAACTATGTCCTCAGATATACCATTGAAAATAAGGTACTTTCGTCGGTGTCTCATCTCAATATCGTCGATGGCCCTGGAGAGTCCAGTTATCTGCTGACGCAACAACTGCAGGATTGTCCACACTTGTTGTTTAAAATCGTTAAATTCATCCTGCAAACGATTAACGGTGGAGTTGGTAGATGGTGCAGCGGCCTTCAGTTGTGTCTCAAAGTCACTCATTTTCTTCATAAGGATAGCCTCCAAGGATTTTTGTGTATCCATTACCTCTGCTAAGTTTGCCATGATGTGTCAAAGTGCGTTGAAAATGTGTATGAAATGTGCCGACAGGACAGTGCAATTAAAATACTGTTATTTCATACAGATAATGTAGATAACACTTGTGCTTATTGGAATCACTTTATATTACTATATTAAGTGCTATTAAGAGGCGTAAGTAGTCTAAATATTAATTAATAAATTTTTTACTTTAGAGTATGATGTTAACTTTATTTACACCTACCGCCGAAAAAAAAGTATCTATAACTATGTAAACTATCACGATTCATGAGATACAGCCTGGTGACAGACGGACGGACGGACGGACAGCGGAGCCTTAGTAATAGGGTTCCTTTTTACCCTTCGGGTACGGAACCCTAAAAAGCAGCACTCGAAACTACGACCGTTTATTTGACGACCAGCAATTTATCTGTGTGTTTCATGATCTAAATGAAGAAAGCATTAAATTTGTCACAAGAATTGCTAGCCGCCAACCGGCATTCTAGTTACCACGAAGGAGTTACTCTAATTGGCAAAAAGCGTGTCAATATCATCAAGTAAAATGAGTTTTTGATTATATAAATAAATAAAAATGCCTGGACATTATACAGCGTCATCTAGTACCAAATTAAGCGCAATGCTTGTACTATGGGTACTAGACAACTGATACTTATATATTTTTTTGTAAATACATACCTACTTATAATACATAGAAAATACCCAGACCAAGACAAACGGATATGTTCATGCACATAAATGTTTGCCTTGTGCGGGGATCGAACCCGCGAACTCTGAGTCAAAGTGGCCATTGCTAGCCATTCGACCACCGGTCTCGTCCACACGAATATAATTAAAATCTGAAATAAGTATTAAATAAAAAAGTATAACTTTCGTTTTATATAAATATTTTCAAAGCCGTCGCCACAGCCGCTGTTTTCTTTGATCTGCCCACTGTATCTATTGGAATATGTCTGAATTATAGATGATATCATTTGAAAATATGAGCATTAAATGTCTCAATATATTTCGTAAAACGGCGCAAGAAATATTTTTTCGAAAATAAACTTGTATTAATTTGTCCTTTAAAAAAGGTTATATGTATGATATCGCTTGAGGATATGACCGCCTTTGTACTAAGTAGAACTTTTGTTTTTCACTATTGTTGTTCTTTTCTTTTTGGTACAATGAAGTGTACTGTATACATATGTATGTATATTTGGTACAATGTATGTACGTGTATGTAACTTTATAAACAAAATAGATAAATGTAACTATAGATATTAAAAATACGTTCTTAAAAGAATACGTTACCGATAGCGCCGCCTAAAAGAAACATAGCTCGTAATCGCATACAAAAATGAATGATTATCGCATCAACCCATATTCATCTTACTGCTAGGATTTGGTTCTTCCTTCAGTCTAAAGGAGTTTAGAGTGTACTCCACCACGCTGCTCAACTGTGCGTTGGCGGAGACTAAGCGTAAAGTGAAATTATTTTAGTGTCGACCGAGCCATTAGTTTCGACCGAGCACCAATAGTGCTCGGTCGAAACTAATGACGAATGACTAAAAATAATCAAAGGACTAATTTATAAACTAAATTATAACTAATGGACTAGATATCCTCTATTTATATCGTATGTCTACGTGGCCCGCTTCAGTTTGATTTTATCCCTACAAGCTGAAAAATCTATCGATAAAGTAAAATGAGTGTTTAAAATCCCAAAATTGTAACTTTAAAATAATTTAAAATTGTTAACATAGTATCCTTGAACAGATGTGCTATGCATGCCCCATTGGATAGTGCTCAGGGGACCTACCGCCGAAGCGTAAGCCGATTACTATGGGAATTTTTGAGTGCGAAAATGAAACTACTGCTTAGTTTGTTGTTAATAATATTTAGCTCAGCTGGGAGAAACTCTAGAGCTATACCAATTAAGCTGAAGATGTTTGTCAATAACCCTAACCTACTATCATTTTTCGATTCCGCTCCGCCGCGGCCGGTAGCTCCCCCGGTCAGTATTGTAAACGAAATCATGTATTTAGCCTGAACTTCCTCAGCCAATAACGGCGCAATATATCGGTGTATCGCGCGGTACATTATTCTTTAAGCAAAAAAACCGGACATCCCGCCAATATCGGAAAGTCTGGCAACGCTTGCAACGTTGCTGCACTGGACACTGGATAGCCATTACCGTCCTTCGTTTGGCAGTCGGGTAAAAATATGCTTTTAGTTGTAAATATTTTCTGGGCCATAAGCGCAGTATGTGCGACACGCCAGCTGTTTAAGTACATAAACTACATCGTGAAATTATTTATTACACAATGGTTATCTCAAATTATAAATAATATATTTTTTTATCATGAATATTTACATTCTGTATTAATCCTGGCTACACAGAAGACACACTGGTGGGAATGTGTGGTGGGCCCTCTTCTTTCACTCGTAGTAGGTTTGACGACTAGCAGTCGCCCGAGCAGGCTGGATTTCGTAAAGGCTACAGTACCGTAGACCACATTCATACACTGCGGCAGATTGTACAAGAAACTGTAGTTTACAACTCTATATGGCTGGAGGATCACAATCAAAGTGGTTAAAGACTACGTTTACCTCGGACAGGCCATGCAGCTGGGTCGGAAGTAATTTCAACTATCTGCCATTCTGTGTGACTTTTGTGGATTCCGAAAAAGCCTTCGACTCCATCGAAACTTGGTCTGTTCTGAAATCATTACAGGGATTTCAAGTAGACCTCCGCTATATCGAGTACTGAGACGTCTGTATAAAGCTGCAACAATGATTTTCCGCGTGCAGAACCAGCAGTCTAAGCCTATTCAGCTGCAGCACGTCAAGGGGATGTCATTTCCCCGAAGCTATTCACCGCTGCACTAGAAGACGTATTTAAGACGCTGGACTGGAAGACACGAAGTATCAATGCAAATGGCGAGTACATCTCATCTGCAGTTTGCTCATGATGTGGTCATAATGGCTGAATTGCTGAAGGAACCCAATTTAAGCGGTTAAAGAGTAAGTCTATCTCGGACAGGCCATACAGTTAATTTGAACAAACAGATCGATAGACACATTCGAGTGGGCTGGGCAGCTTTCGGAAGGCTTCAACACATCCTCACCGCAAATATACCCCAATCCTTGAAAACTAAAATCTCCTCGCTATGACCAACGGTGCAGAGATTTGGACTGACTGTCGGGCTGGTTCACAGCATCGCATAGCATGTGATGGAGAGAGCTATTCTTGGAGTTCCTTTAAGGCATCGAATCCAGAATGAAGAAATTCGACGGAGAACCAAGGTTGTTGACATACATAGTTCTCGGAGTCAGCAAACTTAAGTGGCAGTGGGCCGGTCACATCTGCCGTGTCAGTGATGGCAGATGTCGGAGGAAAATTCTGGTGTGTCGACCGCGTATGAGGCGACAAAGAGTGGGACGCCCCCACTCTAGATGGACCGACGACCTCATGAAAGCGGGTGGATACAGAAATCGGATGATGGAATATCGTGGAAAGCATTGGGGAAGGCCTATATCCAGCAGTGGGCAAATACAGGCTGTTAGTGATGATGATGATAAAGATTCGAGTAATTTATGAGTTCGTTATCCGCTTATCCTTAAGTTTAATGTTAACCGGGTCAGCGATTCAAGAGTAATAGCAAAATATATATTTTCCTAAACAGGCGTCAACATTGAAGGAAATAAAAAATATATTTACATTTCCTTCATACCGAAAACATGAAAATTAGAGCATCAGATCGAGAACAAATTATCGAGTTATAAACAAATAAGTAGAAACTCTAGAGTTCTACCAAGTAAGTAGATATTTGTAACTTTAACCTAAGGCCTATTTTTGAATATTACATAATCAGACCACGTCTGTGTATTCATAGCACAGGGTATCTTTGTTTGAGAGGATAGGTATTGACTTCTACACACATAAACTGTTGTACTGTGCTGTTGGAACTATTGATAATGAAATCTAATGCACCTAGTGTAATTCAGTTACACTAGGTGCATTAGATTTAATTATCAACTGTTGTACTGTACTGTTGGAACTATTGATAATGAAATCTAATGCACCTAGTGTAACTGAAAGAAAATAAAAAATATTATTTACTTATTTCGCTTGGGCTTCTGAGTCCATTGTTGGAAGTAAAAACTAATACATGCGTACATTTCAAATTTCTGTAACAACCCATTTAATACCTAATGTTGGGCATGTTGTTAAATAATACGCGGCATGTTCAGAATTTTCAGGCATAAATAACGCTAGTGCAATTTGTATATTGTCCAGGTAAACCGCAACGTTTTAGCTACAACTTATTACTTTACTAAAGTAACACTTTATTACTCTTGTCACAATGCTCATAATGAGACCACAGAGGAGTAATATGTATATAGTAATGCATACCACAGTATAATAACACTCTCCGTAAACAAACGCGAAACTTTCGCCGTCATAAATTAACTGAAATTATGTTCTCCCTTAAAGGGTAAATGAAGACATAATGACCACTTCGGTGCATTGACCTACCCACCATTAATTTGGACGATAGGTCAATGCTTCGGTGTCTGAAAAATGAAATAGAATATAGTCGTAAAAGAATAGCATATTTATTTGCCAGAACATACAACAGTCTAAAAAGATTAAAATATAATATATACCTACAATGTATATTAGAGTTCGAGTTTGATTTACTCTCTTGGCCATGTAAGAATCAGCAATATGGCAAATAAGGCATAGAAAAGCTCAGCTGCCGTGCAACGCAGATTCTGTAAAAAGTTACATAATAGAATCTTGTCTAAATTTAGTATTGTACACAAACTCGATTATGATTTTTTTTTTCGTTAAATCTTATTAGTTTTAAACGAACGCTACTTTAGCATATTAATAAACTCAATACCAAGTTCAATGTTCTCAAAATAATTTTGTATTAGTAACTAATAAAAACGTTTTTACTTCACTCAGATTAATGGAAAGCTCACATAAAAGCCAATTAAAGTTTGGTCTCGCAAAGTAAAAATGGTAAACTTAAGATATTTGTAAAACCAAATTCTAAAAATAGTTTTTGTAAAGAATATTTTATTCCTTTAATACTAAATTTAGTAAAAATATGTTTATTGTTACGCTTTCAATGAAATACAATCAAGTAAAAATAAGACGAATTTTAAAAGATTATTACTTTTATTTTCCAATGAAAACGTTTTTTTGTATACTATGTCGGGTACTAGACAGACAAGCATACGGCCCGCCTGATGTATTGCGGTTGCCGTAGCCATATTAACGCTCGCAACATAAAATATGGCTCGCGCGCCACCGCCCCCGTTGCCAACGCAGCATCTCCTTCCTTTCTGGTGACCTCACTCACTCGCAGAAACACAACAACCCTCATGGGAATTGTTATTTGGCTGCGGTATTCTGTTAGGTGGAGGTACATTCCCAGGTCGGGTAGCTTACATTTACGCTCCCTACCTCTCTTTTCGCCAGAGCTTCGTTTGTCAGTCAGCAGGGTACACCGCGTGCAGGTGAAGTTGGCTTTGGTTCAAAGATGTTGATGAATCACTTACACCCCATACAGATACAGGCTGATGATAATTTATCCAAGTAAGTAAAATACTGTAGGTACCTCATTTTTTGCAATCCATTATACTGGCAGAGTTCACCTCTGCCACATAGCTTGATATTTTCAGATATTACTGTATATTATTATTACAGAGACTGGCATCGGCAGAGCCCATATTACGCCCCAATTTATAAACTGACCTATTTTAGGAATTACCTTCACATCACAGAAATGTGAGTGAGGTCACCAGGAAAGAAGAAGTTGATGTGTTGGTGGCGGGGGTGGCAACGAGCAATATTTCAAGTTGCTAACGTTTATCTAGCTACGGTAACCGCTTCCGTATGCTCTTTTGCCACCCGACGTAGAAAATCATAATAATAATTGACATACTCTAATTATTATATTTTTTTAATTGCTTGACACTATTATATTACTCATATTATTGCTAATATTATTTTAATTTGACTTTTAACCATACTGATACTTGACATATTGTAATTATTTTGATCACATGACATTATCCTTGAAATTGAAATTGTAATTAAATTCTCTAACAATTTATGAATATATTTACATTGTTTTAACATAATTTAATTTTAAATAATTGTAGTGCCCTAACGGGGTTCCATGCAGTGCCATTTGTTTTTTAAGAAACTATTATATAAGATAATGTACCATGGAAACAATAAATAATTTGAATTTGAATTTGAATCTTAGCTCGCTTTATTTTTAACACTAGTTTTCACTTAAAGTTGTCCAATATGTTCAACTGGTTGAACAGACAGTTCAACATATTGAACGAAAGGTCCATTAACCTTTCTGTGCGTGTGGTCTCAATAATTTCATCTCATATATGACCCTATTGTGCTTTGTTTAATAGCGTGACTTTCTGCTATAAACAGATGTTAGCGTGCATGAATGTAAAGACTGAAGAATGTTAGGACGTTTACATTCAGGCGATTATTTTGAATAAAAATTTTGTTTTATCAAAAATAATAAGTAAAAATGCAGGCAAAATAAATCTACGTGCGTTTAGGATTATTTAATAATACTTTATTTACAATTTTCAGGGTACATAGCCGGTCTTAATGCTAATAGCATTCTCTACCTGACGACCTTTGGAAAGTGCAGATTACATAATTACATACAAATTACATAATTATGTATTACGAGAACTTTTAACTTAGATGAAGTCGAGATGTATGTGCTCTCTAAACCATGGAGGAGTTAAAGTAATTAAGTGGAATAAAAAAAGTGGAATGGATATTCTAATTATTTTAGTAAAACATTGTTTTGTTGTCGATATTGTAACCACCTTGATTTTTTACAGAACCATTCGTTACAAATTATAAATCGTTTTTACTTCGGTCTCATGAAGTTACATAAAAACTTAAATACACATTAATAATGGTTTTTAATATGTACCTTAGTTTTAAGAATATTTTAGATGTATAATTCAACAAATTTAATAAGAAAGTGTAAAAAAAAGTAATTTTAACTCATGACTTTTATATATTAGTATTTTGTTATATAAGTATTTTGTGAGCTGTTGAACTGACAAGAAGGTAGGTTTGTATTGTTATTATTTTACTGTGTAAATTAAATTACTATCCTACTTGCTGCCTGTACTTGGTACTATGTCGGTTATCATATGACTTTTGTTACGTTGTTTCACTGAGCATGCATTGCTCTAATGTATTTCTAGACAGAATGGATAGAATATACTTTATTTGCAGTTTATATAACAAAGAAAACAAATAAAAATATTAATTGGTTATTAACAAATGTAAGTAACGAGGTGGCGTTATTGGTAAAAACAATATTTCCAAGACAACCTTTATGGTAACGAATATATGTACAAATATATACAGTATTCGCAAGATAAAGATCAGAGACCTACTTAATTTTAACTAATGAACTTTTAAACATAAAATTAAATACAAGTATAAATTAAATAAATGAATTATTAAATATATGATACATATATAACAATGTATATATATTCTCATACAAATAGTAAACTCATTCAAATTACAGTAACATTATGTGATATTGATAATGCTGTAATAATTAACTTATACTTTTTGTTTACTTCGGTTTGTGGCCGTCCTTCATGGTGTCCGAATTACTAATGAAAAAAAAAATTACAATCAAATCATAAGTGTCCGAATTCATCGTACACGACTACACGTCATTTGCAGGGCATGTATGGAATGTCTATACATCAATTTCAGACAAGGTACATACGTTTAATAGTTCTATCCGAACTGACGAATACCTAAACCGAACTATCAGATTGCGAGCTCGATTCGCATTTAGTCGATTCAGACTGTCGCAACCGAATCTGCATAAACAAGCCATTTTAGTTCCCAACTTCGCTATTCCGTATGTCTGTATGCCTTCGGTATTGGTACAACTTATGTCCTCTATAAGTTGACTCATCCCGCGGGAAATAAGGAAAAGCAGGAAACACGCTTGGGAGCCTCCACAAAATATGTCTTCGAGCTTTATTATTCAAGCACTTGTGTGTTCTACGATTATTTAATTTTGCTTTATTCTCGGTTCGCCCAAAAAATGTCTACGACAAAGTGATATAAAGTTTGTTCGAGTCTTTTAAGTGGGTTTGTTTATTCGGTATCTTTATGGATTTCGGTAGATGTTGTTTTGTTTTGAATTTCAGATTGATGTGCCGGTGAGTAAATGAAATCGTTGCTAAGGTTTTGGCGTTAAGAACATGAATCGATCGATTATTACAACTGATCGATATTACTACATCACTATAACTTAGGTATCTACTTTAAATAGTTGATTAAAATAAATTAATAATTGATCTAATTGATATATATATACGTTGATTAAAATAAATCTCTTTTTACAATGATTCATCGGTAGTTTTTACAAATTTCAGCAATTTGAAAAACGAGCACGTGGGTCACCTGATGGAAAGCAATCACCACCGCACATGGAGATCAGCAACACCGAGGTCTCGCCGATCCGTTGCCAGCCTATACTTCTTTCTTTCTTTCTGGTGACCTTACTCACTCGCAGGAACACAACAACCTTCAAGGGAATTGTTATTTGTCTGCTGTATTATGTGAGGTGGAGTTACTTCCCCAGTCGGGCAGCTTAGAATATACGCTATGCCCTACCTCTCTTTTCGCCAGAGCCTCGTTTGTCAGTCAGCAGGGTGCACCGAGTGCAGGTGAGGTGGCTTTGGTTCAAATATGTTGATGAACGACTTACACCCCAAGTCTTAGATATTATTATTTATTAAAAGAGGGACGAGTATATAAGACTTGCCTTGAATTTCGGTTTTATTTGTTGCTAATTAAGAAAGACCGAGTGTTGATTCGTATTTATTGCAGTAAAATGATTTTTTTTATATTTATAAATAGGGTTCATAATATTTGTATTTCTTGTAAAGTGTAAATTTATGCATGTATTTTTTTTGACCCATAAAAAAATCTTTCTGTACCAGTAAAATTAGACGAAAATGGAGCCTTATCGCAAATGAGGAGGAACAAAACGGTTCCAGCATCAATAACGACCACACACACCTATCCCATTTCAAAGCTCTTTTCATTGTTATTATTTGTTATTAAACTCCTTCTTAAGGTGGTTAGTCTCAAATTAAAAAAAATAGTCTCTAAATAAAAAAAAAGGTAAAACAGTTACAGTAAAATTTGCAAGAAGATAGAGTATAAAATATAAAAAAAAAAAAAAGTAGTCGGTGCCGAGCCATCAAACTTTCGGTACGAGCAACAAATTAGATTTGTTTTGTTCGTAATCTTGTGTATATGACACAAAATTATATTTTTATTTTTATATTGTTTGGGCTCGGCACTGACTTCAAAATGATCAGTTGGTAGTAGTTAAAATAATATTGTAAATAGATAAATAGGTTTAGGTAGGTTTTAAGCCAAATTGTGTGTATATATGTGTAGAATATAAAATACGTGTAGGAGATAGGTTAAATAAGGTATTTGTTTATTTTTATTTAGTTATTACAACGATTATTATGTAAATATTTTATTTAACATTTTTTTTGTGTTAAAAATCTAAGTTTGATTATTTTTTTACTTTTTGAAGTCGGTTAATTTTCTTTTTATATTTTATTTTTATCTTTTTAGTGTTAGATAAATTACACAATAAATTACGCAGTTATTTGATTAAGGGACGATTTTTCAATCATCAAATAACTTAACAAATAACTAACTAGCGAATTAAAATATCCGACTGTTTAACGGACGGATAAAATTGATTGAATTTTTCAATGGTCAGATAACGAGCTGATAACTATCCAAGGTTTTTAGTTGCTAAGTTCACTCTGATTCTGTACGAGCGAGAAGTACGCATACGTTGTTATGTGTGTTAGAAGAAGACAAAAAAAGATTGACATTTGTTTATTTGACCTTTAATCATAACCTTAGAGGTTTCTATGCATCAATCAAACTATTATGCACTTTTGCTCATTCATTCGTGGTCGTGGTATTTTCTGTGGTGATTTTTACTTGGTGGGTTTCGGTTTTTGCCAGCAACTTTTTATCGCAATTGACAATGGAATCAAAAAAGAGAGAATGTGCTGCTAATTTTAACAATGTAGAAGTTTAGTTGTTAGTAAGTTTAGGGACGATTTTTCAATCATCAAATAACTTAACAAATAACTAACTAGCGAATTAAAATATCCGACTGTTTAACGGACGGATAAAATTGATTGAATTTTTCAATGGTCAGATAACGAGCTGATAACTATCCAAGGTTTTTAGTTGCTAAGTTCACTCTGATTCTGTACGAGCGAGAAGTACGCATACGTTGTTATGTGTGTTAGAAGAAGACAAAAAAAGATTGACATTTGTTTATTTGACCTTTAATCATAACCTCTAATTTCTATGCATCAATCAAACTATTATGCACTTTTGCTCATTCATTCGTGGTCGTGGTATTTTCTGTGGTGATTTTTACTTGGTGGGTTTCGGTTTTTGCCAGCAACTTTTTATCGCAATTGACAATGGAAACAAAAAAGAGAGAATGTGCTGCTAATTTTAACAATGTAGAAGTTCAGTTGTTAGTAAGTTTAGTGGATAAATATAAACAAATCATTGAAAACATCAATATCAATATAATCAATAAAATATCAATAATCAATCGAAAATATCAATAGTTTGGAGAAACAAGAAATAACCTCAAAATAAACGTCAATGAAAGGAAGGTTGACTTGACGTATAAATACGTAATCTAATGATAGGGTTACCTTACCGAACGAATAAATTTAAGAATTATTTTTTTACGGGCTACTGGATCAAGGTTTTTGGAGCCTATCTTTAGTTTTTCGTTTCTTATCTGGCCATCAAAGAGGCAAATAGATTTATTCTCCAGTTATGGGCGTTATTCGCCAAATAGAGCCTATCAGACGATTGAAAAATGCAATATTTTGTTATCTGTCAAATAAACACTATCTGTCTGTTTATCTGAGGATTGAAAAATCGGCCCTTAGTGGATAAATATAAACAAATCATTGAAAACATCAATATCAATATAATCAATAAAATATCAATAATCAATCGAAAATATCAATAGTTTGGAGAAACAAGAAATAACCTCAAAATAAACGTCAATGAAAGGAAGGTTGACTTGACGTATAAATACGTAATCTAATGATAGGGTTACCTTACCGAACGAATAAATTTAAGAATTATTTTTTTACGGGCTACTGGATCAAGGTTTTTGGAGCCTATCTTTAGTTTTTCGTTTCTTATCTGGCCATCAAAGAGGCAAATAGATTTATTCCCCAGATAAGGGCGTTATTCGCCAAATAGAGCCTATCTGACGATTGAAAAATGCAATATTTTGTTATCTGTCAAATAAACACTATCTGTCTGTTTATCTGAGGATTGAAAAATCGGCCCTAAGTATTACAATGGGTAGGCCATAGGCAGAAATGAAGGAGATGCTGCGTTGGCAGTGGGGGTGGCGGCGCGCGAGCGATATTTTACGTTGCGAGCGTTAATATGGCTACGGTAACCACTTCACATCAGGGGGGGCGTATGCTTGTCTGCCACCCGAAGTAGTATAAAAAAAAAGTAAATGTGCAGCCCGTATGAGAAAAAATAGGAATAAAGAAACAAGGATTGAAAATAAGGAACGATTAGCAAACGTTCCCAAGAATCACTTTTGACTCGAAATGAAAGGCTATCCTTTCAAAATATACTATAATAAAGGTAACAAATGATGCTTTTCACTAAAAAATAATCTTCAATTTTACCCTTACCAATAGATGTCGCTCTGATATGCTTTTATGATGCTATGCTTTATTTTAGTTACTTTTGGCGCTAGTAGCGGCAGATTTTTTGTGCAACGTACATACTAGTGCCTAGGTCGAAGAAAAATAGCAATTTGTGAACGAAATCTTTGTTGTTACGAAAGTAGGTAAATATTATTCTTATCGTATCTCAGGCTGACTTATTGTCAGCCTAAAGGATGATAAGAATATTTTTTTTTGTCATACAGTCACCATATTCTTTTAGTTAAATTTCACAATATTGTGATTTCAGTGAATGACGGGACTTAAGATTTTTAACTGTTTTCTCGAGGGACGCTATATTTAATATCATTCTTTTGTCTAATTTCGTGCATATGTTTTAAAAATGTTTTTTAAAAGCAAGTGAAGGTTCGCTTTTAAAAAAAACATAATGAATACGAATTCACAGTAATACACTATATTACAAAAATTCGCCAATCTCACAAATCAGCCTCATAACTCATTTGGAAGAGCGCTCTACTCGTAATACTTAAGTCCCGAGTTCAAATCCCACCATTGTCCGTCCTCCTTTGATTTCATCATTTTTAAAATATTTTTTATAACAAATTAAGGTTTTTTAGGAATATTTTCTAGTAGACTACTTAGCAATGTACTTAGTAGAAACATTCCTAAAAAACCGTAACTTGCTTTTTTGTGCAATGTCGGATGAAAACAAGCATACCACCCGCCTGGTGTGGAGCAGTTAGCTGTATAAATGCAAATCGCAACATGAAGTATTGTAGCCCACGGCCGCATTCGCTGCCAACACAGAACTCCTGGATTTTCTTCTTGGTGACCTCACTCACTCGCAGCAACACGCCCCTATAGGGATGTTTGGGTGCCGTATTCTGTCAGGTGATGATACATCCCCAGCCGGGCAGCTAATGAATAAACCAAAAGGATGGAAGATAGGAATAAAAATGGTCACAAAAATAGAGAAATATCACGTAAAAGAAAAAGCACAAACAATACAGTCGACTCGATTTGAGAAAAGTTGAAAAATTTTCCGCGCCGTGTCAATAAAGTTCAATTTACGCAACAGAACTTTCGATAAAATATCGTTGTTATTAATAATTTATCAATTAGCATACTACGATTTTAATTGATAATGCATATTAAAATTTTATGCATAAATTGAAAACAATAATTTTATTGTCGTATGAACCTTTTTTTAATTTTAATAAATCATTCTATTTAAAGCACATGACTTCTTGTGTCAAGCGATTGGTACGTAAAACGGAACGTGGGGTTTTAAAAGCTCTCAGCAGCCATCGGCGCGCGGCCATCCCATTTTTGATACAACGGTACGTAGGTGCTATACTATACTAGGTAGGGACCTAAGCATTTAGCGTGATTAGTAGTTTGCGCGCCATCTAGCCATTTTTGATTAAAACAGAAAAGCATAATTAAACAAATTGAACCTTCGTGTACTGATTTTGTTACTAATCAAATTACCTATAACTAATTTGAGACTCTTAGCGACCTCTGTTTCTCTTTAGAGTAACTAAATTCCGGTGGACGCAATTTTATATGAACATTGCTGGTCCTTTATTTCTCTAGTCCCTGATACTGCTAAGTAGTTCCCATCGACCAATTGCAGTACTGTCTCTCAACTCCTAATCGGTAAGGAGTTCTATAGCGTCATCATATTTCAAGTCGCGACCGATTACATGGTCATAATTGTATGCCTACGGTAACCGTTTCACATTATGTGGGCCCTATGCATGTTATCCCCCGACATAGTATATATACTTTTTTGACCTAAGTTTGCGTTTTTTTATACAGTTTATACCATGTATTTATTATCTAGGAGTTAGGCTTTAGGGGTCTTGTAGACCTCAGTACTGTAGTCCCCTGGAAAACTCACTTTTACGTGATATTTTTTTCCTCACAACATTTTCGCCACTTCTCTTTAGATGCAACGTTGACATGATTACCATGCTGTTAGAAATTGATAGCTTATACAAGAAATGATAACAAGTTCAATCAGTGGATTGTATTTGTATTAATTAACAGTTCCATCAGAGCTCTAGGGATGATATTGATATTAATTATTTCTGTCTGATAGTCGGTTATATTACATAGTCAAAGCGAGGAGTGATAACTGTAGAATCGGGATGTTGCAAAAACATTTTTAATATCCTATACAATTGAGCAATATCATTGGAGAGCTAAAAGCGGCTAGACTCCGCTGGTTCGGACACGTAGAAAGAAGAGGGGAGGATTGTGCCGTAAAAAGAGCCTTCATGGAATGACCAAATGGTAGCCGACCGATTGGGTGCTCGAGGTACCGTTGGAGTGACGAGGAGGCGTTATAATTGGCTAGAGCTGATCCAAGATCGAAAGGCTTGGTGCCGTCATCTGGTGCCGGAGGCCAAGGTACACTATTGGTCATTGCGCCGCAGCAGTAAGTAAGTAATTTTAAGTAATTGAGCCCGGTTGTCGAATGGCTAGCAATGGCTACCAAGGGTCGGGGTCGATTCTTGCAAACAACAAAAAACGAATGTTTACATAACTGTTCTGTTATATGCTATATATAAAAACACTTTAGTACGTTTAACCGTTTAGCCTTTAGACTGGATGGAGCTGTGTGGTAATAGTCCCCGAGCCTGTTGGCTCGGGGACTATTTGTTACAGATTTACATGACCATTTCCCTCCCGAGCGTAAACTTGTGAACTGCTTCAGAAAGTTGTATCATGAAGCCTAAAAAATATCAGCTGCAACTCCGTGGGTGGGTTCAGCAGCAGCACCCTCCCAAATACGTCGGTCGGTCGGTCGGTATGAACCCATAATGGGGATACGGGTCTCTCGTCAATCGAAGGGGGTTTAGAGCATACTCCACCACGCTGCTCAACTGCGGGTTGTCGGAGGCCAGTGTTTTCAAGCCGCCCAAACGCCACTGACTTGGTTTAATGACTGTCATCTAATGACAACAGCTGAGACCGGCGGCTTAACGTGCCCTCAAAAGTACGAACAAATTCCCAAACATATATTTGACGAGCTCGATGGCGTAGCGGTCAATGACGCGGCTTCGACACCAACGTTCGTGGGTTCGATTCCCACATAGGACAAACATTTGTGTGCATGAACATATGTGTTTGTCTTAGTCTGGGTGTTTTCTATATATCATAAGTATAGATTTACAAAAAAAAATGTATTTACGTATGACGAGCTCGGTGGCATAGCGGTCAATGACGCGGCTTCGACACCAACGCTCGTGGGTTCGATTCTCACACAGGACAAACATTTGTGTGCATGAACATGTCTGTTTGTCTTGGTCTGGGTGTTTTCTATGTATCTTAGGTATGTATTTACAAAAAAAAAGTGTATTTACGTATGTTTATCAGTTGTCTAACCCATAACACAAGCTTCGCTTACTTTGGGGCTAGATGGCGCTGTGTAATTTGTGTGACAATATTTATTATTATTATGTTTATCAGTTGTTTAGTACCCATAACACAAGCTTCGCTTACTTCGGGGCTAGATGGCGCTGTGTCTGACATATTTTTTTATTTATTTATATAGAAAATAACAATTCTGCGGAAATTCATTTTCTTTTGAAACGCTGAGAAAAATTCGATGTGCTATTTCAAACAAAAATACCATAAACGCTATCTTGTTATCAAATAGGAATGTTGGCTACTCATCAATAGATGGCATGATGGTACAATTAAGAGCACTTCAACTTTGATACTCCGACCTTTGTACTATTCTTATTCCCTACGTAATAAGAGCTACAATCGCATTGTGACTGTCAAGCATGATCTGCTCTTATCTGTACAAAAAGGAAACTAAATTCATCAACGCGCTTAATATTACAAATCTCCCTGATCATTATTATTATTTAAATAGTTGATTATAAATTATTTAACACTACGACTTCATAGTAAAAGTAAAATATAAAATGCAAAAAATCGCCACAATCACAAAACTTCCTGGTAGCTCAGTTGAAAGAGCTCGACCGTTAATCCAGAAGTCGTGGGTTCAAATCCCACCTAGGTGGGGGAGGTGACTATTTCCATTTTTAAAATAGGTATTTATAACACCCTGTAATTTTAAAAAGTACATAAATTTAAAAAATACGCTATCTAAAAATATAAAAATGCATATCTTATGAATATACACATTTTCCTTTATGTATAAGTGGTGTGATTTTGCATAAGGTGGTCCTAAAGAATATTATATTATGGCTAGGTGAATGCTCAGCTTCTTCGGCGAATAGATAAGCTCTCTAAGGAGTGTATTTGTATCCAAAGTAGGTAGCATTGAGACGAAAATATGATAATCTCTAATGCATTTTCTTGGAAGCGTGTAAATCACAAGATACTCGTAGCACTAAAATTGAAATTGAATGCCGTGAAAAGATAAAAACGAATCAGAATTGTTAACGTGTCAACATAATATTGATCTTGCTAAAACTTTGAAGAATGTTTAAAATTTGATATTCGTGGTGAATATTTGCTATATTTTTTTTATATTACGTCGGGTGGCAGACAAGCGTACGGCCTACGTGATGTGAAGCGGTCACCGTAGCCATATTAACGCTCGCAAGATGAAGTATCGTTCGCAGGTCGCCACCTCCGCTGCTAACGCAGCAACACATTCCTAGTAACCTCGATTACTTTTTTGTATTGTTATTTTGGTTGCGGTATTCTGTGAGGTGGAGGTATGTCATTACTTACCCCAGTCGAGAAGCTTACAAAATACGCAATGCCCTACCTCTTTTTTCTCCACAGCCTCGTTTGTCACTCATCAGGGTACACCACGTGCAGGTGAGGTTGGCTTTGATTCAAAGACCTTGATGAACCACTTACACCTTAAATATTAAGTCATTTTTAATTTCACACTAAAACAAACAGTCTTTGTTTAACTTTAAATTTAATCATTAGGCATTAATCTGTTTTATATTAATTATGAAGCCACAACAGTCATTAAAAAAAATATGTTTGACTGTTTATACCAACACGCATCACACAAAAACTACTGATCAAATTTTCATAAAATCTTACACGATGATGCTAAAGCCTCATTTCGATAAATATAAACCTTGATTTAGGTGTCGATGAACTTTCGCAAAGAAAAAGCAATTATGTAACCATAAAATAATGGCTTTTGATTAAAGTTTGATGTCGTTTGCTCCTAGTAAATATTTACCTCGAAACGAGGTTACTAAGCTGTTACAACGGGAGCGAAATGAGAAAAAAAATTGAATGTGGGAATTTCCTTGTGCAACAAACTCTAGTAATTGAGTGCGCCGAGCCCGGATGTTTGTGCAGCTAGAAGTTTTTATCAACGTCGATTGGCGCGCCCCTAGTGTCGCGCTAACTGCATTTTATACCTATAAACTCTATATACAGGTACTTAGCACCGCTACTTGCAGGCGTAACTACCCTTTATTACACCTCTTTTCAGTCCACATTGCATTACCTTCTCCCGAAGAAAGTTCAACGGTGAATAGATTTCGTTTGGGAATTTACAGTAGTTAGTAAAAGAAGTAATATTTTTTCACTACTCGCTTCATTAGGCACGGCGTAGTTTCTGTCGTTAAGTTATCTAGTAATTTCCTACTCATTGTTTTTTAAATTTATATATCACTAACTAAATGACTATGCTATTCGTACCGCCTAACAGTCAATGAATGCCGTGGTACATTATAGCTGAACTAATTTTAAGATTTTATGGAAATCACTACATAGTATAAAACAAAGTCGCTTTCTCTGTCCCTATGTCCCTTTGTATGCTTAAATCTTTGAAACTACGCAACGGATTATGATGCGGTTTTTTTTAATAGATAGAGTGATTCAACTGGAAAGTTTATATGTATAATATATGCATAACATAGTAGAAAAACACTGATAATTTAGAGGTTTCTAATGTGATGTCGTAAATAAACACATTTTTTTGCCCCTTCATTGCAAACGCTGGCTGAACCCAACGAGATAGATCAAAATAATGTAGTACAGTATTATTCACCTTAAAATGGTCTACAAAAAAGTTCGCGATGGTATATGTCTATCTCTTAGTGGTAACACACAATAACCGTTATTTTATCCTTTGCTTTTTACAAGAAATAATGCCTTATTTACGAAGCGATTTTAAGCAATACAGAATTAATCCTTATCCAATTAAGTACCTTAAATACATTGCGCATTTAATATAGATCAATATGGCCCTTGACAGCATGTAATTTAAATGAATAGTTTAGAAGATATTACACATTTAAAATGCAGGGACATAACGGCTGAGGCGGTACCGGCCGCGGAGCCGGCGGCGTGTGCCTATAACTGGGGAAGGACTGGATAGGACAAAGCGCAAAGTTTCCAAAACCTTCTGTAGTGCATTTAGTATCAGCATTGCACCCGTGCGAAGCCGGGGCGGGTCGCTAGTATTACAATAAATATTAGAAAATAATAGAGAAGCTCGATGGCGTAATTGCGCGTGTCTATTTAATTGAACACGCAAGTTAAGCAACGTCGACCGTAGCCTGTCTATGGATGGGTTTATTTATCTCAAGCTCCTCCGTGCTTCAGAGGGCACGTTAAGCTGTCAGTCGTTAAGCCAAGTCAGTGGCCTTTGGGCGGCTTGAAAAAACACTGGCCTCCGCCAACCCGTAGTTGAGCAGCGTGTCGTGTTGGAGTGTGCTCTAAACCCTTTCGATTAAGGGGAGACCCGTACCCCAACAGTGAGATGATTATCGTTGATGCCGCTATAATTTACTTATAAAAAGAATAATTTTAAGGTTATAAATGCGATTGTTTGTAAGGTGTGATTGTTTGTAATATAGATGGGATTGTTTGTAAGTGAGCGAGCGATATTTTTAATGTTGCGAGCGTTAATATGGCTACGATAACCGTTTCACATTAGGCGGGCCGTACGATTGTTTACTACCCTGCGTAGTATAAAAAAAAGAGTAGGTAATAACGAGGCCGGTGGTCGAATGGCTAGCTATGGCTACTTTGACTCCGAGGTCGCGGGTTCATTCCCCGCACAAAACAAACATTTGTGTGCATGAACATGTCTGTTTGTCTTGTTTTCTATGTATTTATAAAAAAAATGTATTTTTATAAATATAAAAAATATGTACTCATCTAGTACGCTTTGTACAAGCTTTGCGCTTAGTTGGGAACTAGATGGTGCTAGTAAATTGTCCAGAAATATTTATTTATTTATTTAATTACATAAAGATAACCACAAAGATTTTATTAATTAGAAAATATAACAATGCAATTAATGATTGTACAATGATATGGATGATGTTGCGTTTTGAGCATTCTTCTTAAAGGGGTCTTTCTGCATTTTAGTACGTGCCATATAACGACACATAGTTTGCGAACTCCCGCCAAAAGTTGCCTGCTTGCCATGAACAAAGCCATGGGCAGAAGATTATCAATAATAATTTTACGAAATCACTAAATATCGAATTGCTGTTTGTATGAAAATCGTAAATTTGTACCATAAAAAAACTATTATTTTTTCGCCCCACTTTAACAGAATACCTACTGGGGTAAACAATATCAAATTTTATTATTTTTATATGCCAAATTTACTCGAAATTCTTCTAACAAATGTTTCACGTTTATATATGTAAGTAGTTTCAGTTATAACATTAATAAGAGGCTAGGAGATATAGGCTGAAAATGTAATCTTCCGTGATTATGTCATATACCTAGTTTATATTCTCAAAAAAGTTTACAAAATTATATCTTCCAAATATCACAATAAATAATAAAAAATAATAGAGAAGTTCGATGGCGTCATTGCGCGTGTCAGTCTAATCGATCACGCAAGTCAAGCAACGTCGACCGTAGCCTGTCTTTGAATGGATTTATTTATCTGGAGCTCCTCCGTGCTTCGGAGGGCATGTTAAGCCATCGGTCCCGGCTGTTAAGCCAAGTCAAGTGCCCATTAGGCGGCTTGAAAATACTGACTTCCGCCAACCCACAGTTGAGCAGCGTGTCACCACGCTATACCAGCCCCCTTACCATCAACTCTTATTGCGATTCAATAACTGAATAGAATGCTTATTAATACCAATGAATAAGCGACTTTATTTCAAATTGAATAGACTCGCTTATTCATTGGTATGACTAAGCATTCTATCCAGTTATTGAATCGCTATAATAGTTGGTGGTAAGGGGGCAGTAAGCTCTAAACTTCTTCGATTAAAGGGGAGACCCGTATCCCAGCAGTGGGATGAATAAAGGTTGACGACGACGAAGTTATAGTCAATATCCAAAGTCTAGGCGCTCCTAGGTTAGGCTAGTTAACTCTTAAAGCAAATTGAGGTTAGCTTGTGATCAACAAAACGATCTAACTAGACTATGTCAAAAGGCTTACTATTGTATCTCAGATTACATAAATGATAAAAGTATTTAGAAATGAATTGCTCTTGTTTTGTTATGTTAATGATTGTATTTGTATTTAATGTAACGATATTGGCAATTAAAAGAGTCTGCGTTGAGTTTTTTCCAGTTCTTCTCAAGAAGCCCCGTCGCCGGAACTGGCACTTAAATTCACTTTCACATTCAAGATAGTGTGATGAAAATGAATCTAAGCTCTGCTGATTTAGAGTAGTAATGATTTAGATACATGTTCTTTTATTTAATTTGTATTCTATTCTATATTTAACTAGCTGTCCCGGCGAACTTCGTACCGCCTAACAGTCAATGAATGTCGTGATGTACATATATATATGAACAAAATTTATGATTTCTTGAAATTAATACAATGAATAATAGAAAATAATAGAGAAGCACGATGGCGTGAGGCACGTGTCAGTCTAATTGTACACGCAAGTTAAGCAACGTCAACCGTAGCCTGTTCATGGATGAGTTTATGTTATCTCGAGCTCGTCCGTGCTTCGGAAGGCACGTTAAGCCGTTGGTCCTGGTGTTTATCATTAGATGGCAGTCCTTAAGCCAAGTTAGTGGCCCAACCCGTAGTTGAGCAGCGTGTTGGAGTATGCTCTAAACATCTTCGGTTGAGGGAAGACCCGTATCCCAGCAGTGGGTAAATAATAAGTTCAGTACTTTACAAAGTCACAATAAATATTTCAATCCACAAAACAAATCACAGACAACATTCGCGACGTAAAAGTGAGACCAATCGATTTGACATTTACATAACAATCAATAAATATTCCAATCCTTTTTAACTGGCACTATTTGTATGGGAAAACGTTTTTTCTTTTATTTAATTCTTTCGTCAATTTTTAAATGTTTTTAATACTTTCCCGACCAAGACACGACATTATTTTATATATTATATAGATTTATGGAGCTTGATTTAAATTTCTGAACGCACGCATAAATATTTTAGAACCAATAAATCAGTAAAAAAACGACTCTATGAATCGGAAGCGAATTTGGTACAAATTCTGATTGTTTTCGCTTCCATTTCATACATATTAGAATTACGCTATTTGTATGGCACATCCGTCTCTTATAAAACGTAGTGGTTACATTCTCTTTGCAATAAATATTTAAATCCACAAAACTGTTTTCAAAACAAATCACAGCCAACTTTCAAGACGTAAAAATGAGACCAATAGAGTTAACATTTGTTTTTAATCTATGACATTTGTTCTATAATGAGCTTAAATGTATGCGTGCGTTCAGATATACATTTCTGAACGCACGCATACATTTGGCGTACGCACGTACGACAACGTCACATTTGACAGCTACGACAACCACGAACATTTTGTATGGGAAAATGTTTTTTCTTTTATTTTATTTTTTCGAGAATTTTCCAATGTTTTTAAGAGTTATTCTGCTATTCGGGACGGAAACAAATCCAACAAATCAAAAACCATGGCAATCGGTCCAGCCGTTCTCGAGTTATAAGTGTTGTAACAAACACGACTTTCTTTTATATATATAGATTTGTATGACGTTTCTAAGTGCCTTATAAAGTCCAAGCAATAAAGATATTTTGATTTGATTTGATTTGATCGACTTGCTTTTAGAGAGGGAGGTGAGGTACATTAGGTTTAACTAGTCAAACCTAGAAGCACCTAGATTCGGGTATTGACTTATAACATATGCATAGGACGTAAAGCTGGGCTGTATATTATAACTTAGAGGAGCGTCCACTATATTTCGGTTAACCAGCCATCTATCACTGCCTCTAATCTATTAGGCCGTCCATGGGACCGCTCCTGTCAGATCGCGACAGCCCTGACAATGTACTCATTAGGAAAAGTAAACAAATTAAATCAACTCGAGTTCTGGGGTAGTTGACATTTTATCCGTTTGTATTAATTGAATAGTCCAATAAAGTTACGGAAAATTTTAACGTAAAGTTTATTAATTGTAGTTTTTGTTTCTTTAACATATAATTAAATACTCGTTATTGTGTTATTGTAATAATAAGTTTGGACTACTTAAGTATTAGTTCCATTTTAGTCTTATATTATGGCTATGAACAATAAAAAGTGATTTCTCATAATAACATTGAATCAACACTAATCTATACTAATATTATAAAGCTGAAGAGTTTGTTTATTTGTTTGTTTGAACGCGCTATCTCAGGAACTACTGGTTCGAATTGAAAAAATATTTTAGTGTTAGATAGCCTATATTTCTAGGAAAGCTATAGGCTATATAACATCACGCTACGGCCTATAGGAGCGGAGCACCAATGAAAAATGTTGTACCAATAAAAAATGGGAAAAAAATATGTCTTTTGAGGGCTTTCGTTGCATGCGCTGCGTAAAAAGTTGAAGTTATGCAAAATCTATATAAAAAATCATGTATGATGGAATTGTTCCTCTTTAAAAGTTCTAAAAAAAGTCCGCGACAGCATGTGTCTTCTTTTAAGATTGACTCACAAAAACACTCAAAACAATCTTTTTGTCACAACAAAAAACAAACGGCACCAATTGTTTTGAATCAACTGTCATATTTTAGTTTTTTAGTTTCTTAAATTACCGTTTTTATTTTAATTATACATAATTAAGAGCCATATTACATTTTGACTGTGATTTTTGCGTAAAATGGCCAATTTTGGCGTTCTTGATCTCGGAAACAAAAATACATTAACAATGTTGACTTATTGAATAGTACAGAATAGCTATTGGCATAGTACATAGCGGCCTCGCTTTTTGTAAATTTTGCTTAATTTTTTAAATAAACCCAAAATTGCAGAGAAAGATTTTCATAAAATGCGCGCATTCACTATTTTGAGCTCCTGGATTGTACTACTGTTCCAAACAAATGAAATAAAAAAAATAGAATGTTATTTGTTATATAGTCGTATAGTACATAGCGGCCCCGGAATTTTAAAATATCATTGATTTAATATAGAAAAAAAACATTCTTTTAACCAAACAAACTTCCAAAAACGCTTTAAGTAAACTGTTAATTTCTCGAATAAACGATAATATTATTGAGCAAAATTTATACGAGAATAATTATTACTAAATGATAAATAAACTTTGTAGCATCAATTTATTATCTTATTTCAATAAAAATGATAAATATAACTTCAAAATTACTACAAAAAACGATGCGCCGGCGACCTTCGCGGGTTTAGTACTGCGCGGGAGCTCGTCAGCGTGCAAATGTAATAGGGCCCTTAAGTACTTGATTTCCTATGGTCTTACCACGATAACTGATATTCACGCGGACGAAGTCGCGGGCAACAGCTAGTAATTAATAAATAATAATTTCTCATCATTCAATAACCGTAAATCAAAGTTTGAAAAGTTATCCATATCCATTTTATTACTAGAAATAACATTTTTTTGAACTACGACTCGTATCGTATCGTATCGGTCTGTTTTTTTCCCATGAATTTGTGAGCATTCTCCTTTGGATGGTCAAAACTGAAAAGGATTTATTTTTTCATAGTAATAGAAGCAATGCACTAAAAATTCTGTTTCATTATGCCGGGTGCAAACTGAAACCTGATTTATTGTAAAACTCGTATGTATGATATTAACAATAATTTTAATATAATTTTATAATTGTAAGTTTGCATTTTTTACGTAGATTTAGCACAAATGCTTATATTATCATCATCATCAGCCTGTATCTATCCACTGCTGGATGCCTTCCCCAATGCTTTCCACCAAATACGATCCTCCGCCTTCCGCATCCAGCCGCTTCCAGTTTATATTATACCACAGTATAAGTAATAGTATTATACTTAATCTTTATCTATATTATATATATAAAAATGAATCTCTATTTCCCTATGTCATGAGCCGCAAAATTGTCGTTGGAGTAAATTTTTTCTTCTTCTAAATATATCGATATGGGTATCAAAATAAAGGTCTCGATGACCTGATTTCAAATTATATATTTGATATATTAGTTTTGCTTGTATGGAAATATATTATTGTTGCGCGTGACTAATAAATCTGTTGTAGGTGCAGTCGGATTTTTTGATTTTTTTAATTAACTTAACTTGTTATGTCACTTCGTTCACATTTAAAATGATTTTGCTTAGACTTATCACATGTTATTGCTAAATCTGATCTTTTCTAACAATAACTATAGAGTAAGTAACTGAAAAATACTGTATTTATATATCATGATAAGTTCCAGAGAAAATAATTCAATCCTAACTGTAATTACAAACTACACCAATAAAGGTCCTCCACCATTTAAGAAAAATGGGATGTGGCTGTGTGTGTTGTAAGTGAATACGTTATATACACTAAAATTATCTCAAAATGGCAGCGCTTTCCCTCCCCCGTACGCAATGTTCCTTACTAAGCGAGCTAAATACTGTGGTCCTTCATCTATCCAGTGGTGTGATTGAATTTTTGATAAATCTATCACCATCCAAAATTCAATCACCAAACTGTATCACCAGAATTTTTTATCATTCGTTTTTTTTTAATTTCTTCCCGGTGAAAGCAAATTTTAAAGACGTAAAAAATCATGAACGTTACAACTATTTCATTTGAAAACTTATTTTTACTGGACTAGAATAGTTTGTACTTCGCTCGGTTTAATCAATTGAGCAATAAACAAGTAAATACACAGTTGTAGTTGTGTAGCGATCCCTCCGTCGGAAAACTCTGTCGCGCAATCCGCGGCCCAACGCTCCCTAAAATTATTTACCTTTCATTCCGTTCACTAAATGAGTAGGATTATTGGATTAAGTCCAGAAAGCTTTGCCCTTAATTGGGGCTTTCCAACAAATAACTTTTCTGTTTTCTCAAACTCGGACTGCTCTTAAATAATGCTCCTAATTAAATTTGTGCACAAAATGAAATAGATTTTCGCCAATTAAGATTCGTAGTTCTAATAAAGTTTACATTAACGATGTTTTAATTACTTTATGAATTATATGTTGTTTTGATACAAAAGTTTTCGACTTTGAGTTGTTTAAGAGGACTATAGGAGCTAACTAACTGAATAGAAATTAATTGTTTCCTAAACGATTGTTAGGGGTGGAAGTGGCTCACCACGATCTTTAGAGCCAAAGTCAACCTCACCTGCACGTGGTGCAACCTGCCGACTAGCGAAAGAGGCTTTGGCAAAAGAGAGGTAGGGTACAGTATATTTGTAAGCTGCCGACTGGGGAATTACCTCCATCTCACTGAACACCGCAGCCAAATAACAATTACCTGGAGGGTTGTTGTGTTCCTGCGAGTGAGTGAGGTCACCAAATAGGAAGGAGTTGCTGCGTTAGCGGCAGGGGTGGTGGCGCGTGAGCGATATTTCATGTTGAGAGTGTTAATATGGCTCCGGCCACCTCTTCACATCAGGCAGGTTCACATGCCTTTCCCCCCGACGTAGTATAAAAAAAATATTATGAAAACGAAACTTATAGAACAGATATTTAATTGATTCAGGTGCTATTTTGCGGAAGTCAAATTTACAGGCTATATGATCTATATTACTTTGCATGCTTCCGACACCTATCAGTTCATGCATGCATGTTAGCCTAACGGTAATTCGTCGGTGCCGGCCGGCAGTAGTTTGCATAAACTAACTGGTGGCGGAAGCATGCAAACTAGTGAAGAACAAATTGCCTGCAATTATAGAACATTTTCCCCAACCCGTTTGGCCAGCGTGGGGAGTGTAGGCCAAATCCTCCTTCCGTCTAGGACGGACGAGAGAGAGTCGTGCTCCTGTAGTGGAGACTAAAATGGACCTGATGATGATAGAACATTTTTATTTTCACAAAGGCCGAAAAGTATTTGTATTTTATATCATTTATCCATCATTTAAAATGCAGCACAGAGAAAATTATTCTGCATTATTGCGAGAAACGGCCATTTTCAACTTTTATGCGTAATACTTTTTTTGTGTTGCATTTTAAAATTGAAAATACTTCTTTGTGCAATTAAGTGTTGTATAATGTTGGTTTATTCGTTTATGAACTATAATTGACAAGCGTGGAAGTCGAATAGCAAGCAATGACAACTTTCACTCTAAAATCGCGGGTTCAATACCCGCACAAGCCATTCGACTTCGAACCCGCTTTCGGATGATTCGTGCTTCGGAGGGCACGTTATGCCGTCGGCCCCCACTGTTATTAGATAACAGTCGTTAAGCCAAATCAGTGGCCTTAAGGCGGCTTGAAAACACTGGCCTCCGTCAACCCGTTTGCAGTTTAGCAGCGTGGTGGAGTATGCTCTAAACTCCTTCAATTGAGAGGGACCCTATGTATGAAAGTATGTACCTATTTAAAAAAATATAAAATGTATTTATGTACATTTATAATTTGTCTAGTATCCATACTACAGTCTTTACTGAGTTTGGGCCTAGATGGCGCTGACCGTCTAATGTCCAGACGAAATTGATGAGGTCGGTGGTTGAATGGTTAACAATGGCCACGTTGACTCCGAGGTTGCTGGTTCGATCCCCGCACAAGACATTTTTTTGTGTGCATGAACATATCTGTATGTCTTGGTCTGGGTGTGTTCTATGTATATATTTACATAAAAAAATGCATTTAAGTATAATATCAGTTATTTAGTACCCATAGTACAATATTTGCTTGGTTAGATTTAGATTTCCGTGTGTAATTTGTCCAGGAATATTAATTTTATTATTTACTTTTTTAATCAATGGCGGCGCTAGTTATGTCCTATAGACATTTTAAGACTGGGCTGGAAGTCGATTAAATTGAGGGGCCTAGTAGGCAAGCGGTAGAGTTAGCTGAATTGTTGTCGAGACAAATTGAAGTGAATGAAGAATGATCCAATTGTTTTAAGAATTGCTAACATCCTTTACTTAACAAAGAGTGACGCCTCACCGTTAAGAGTACATAGCGAGAACTACAATAGAATAATTATGTAGACAGTCGACAGCTGCTGTATTGCAGTAGACTGTTTAATAGAAACTGGAACCAGAAGTAGTCTGTAAATAAATTTTAATTAACTGATATATATCGTACAACGAAGATTCAGCTATTGCGTTTGTATTAAGAGAACTTAGAGTATTTTCAGAAACAGTTATAAAGTTAGTTCATTTTGAAAAATAGGGTGTGGCTGTGTTATGGACACAGGCAGTGTATTGTCCGTGAATACATTATATGCACTAAAATTATCTCAAAATGGCAGCGCTTCCACCTCCCCCGCACGCGATGTTCAATAGTCCTTACTTAGCGTAATAAATTCTTTGAACCTTCATCTATCCAGTGGTGCGATTGAATTTTGGATGTAGAGCAAAGATTCGAAACTACAACGCCAAACTTATACCCTCGATTTTGTTATCGTTAGATTTTTTGGATTGCCCCCACATGGTATTTAAAGACTTATTCACGTCATAAGAAATAACCAGTACCGAGAGCATGCGGTAAGCTTCCGAACAAGAGCAACCCGAAGTTGGATCAGGGACCCCCTGATCCAACTTAATATTGTGATGTTACAAGCTAAGCTGTAGCCGATTCCCCTCGGATTTTTTGATTGCAAAAATCAAACTTCACCTTAGATTTATGGTACTTGTGTTTAGCTTGGCTGGTAGAAACCCTGGAGCTCTACCGACTAAGCTGAAGGTGTTTGTTAATATCTAAAACGGAAGACCTATTTTTCGAGTCGAAATACTCGATGGTAATAGCCTTCAGTTTAAGCGGTAAAGATTGTTAGTTATAAAATATATTGCATGTACCAAATTGGCTAAATTATTTTTAATTGTTTACTCTGTCGTAATAAAGGTATGGTAGATTGATTTTTTGTGTAAATTCAGTGTATTTTACCAAATATTACAGATTTTTATAAAGCCACCATTGCTAATTGCGATTTGCTTTATTTATCAGTATAAAAGTACTATGTGGTAAAATACAATATTCATTTATTGCGCTATCGTACACAAACATGACAATTTATATTACATTAAAAATAAACAACAGTAGCAGGCATACATTTTCGCCGCGCGGTAGAAAGAGAGGGGGATATTACTTCGTCTGCTACGCCGCGCCGGCGGCCTACTGTCCCTCCGTCCTACGAATTTTCGATCAGGTTACGTGTCCTGACGCGAGTTTAACATTTTTTACACATCTCAAAAAGTACATAACGCCGCTAAAGAAATTTTAATTTAAAAAATAAACACAGGAACCAATAATAATGTCCTCAGGTTGCGATGACTGCTTACAGGTTACAAACAGTTTGGTTTATCAGGCAGGTCCTACGCTTATTCTTAACCTAGTCGGAAAAAAAAATTGTCCGAAGTAATCAAACTTGAACATTTTAGTTCCTCATTGAAATAGCACAATACTTATAATAAGATTACGTACTTAATTGAAAGGTTCAAGTGTTTGCCATTCGTGGGCCAAACGAAAAGCTTTTAGTGCGTACGAAACTACTTACGTACCTTCCGCTACGTACACGAAATGAATTTTATTGAGTTACCCCTAAAAGCTCTACGAGCAATTTAATCATTTGGACCAAATGCTTTTTACTATTGTTAAAACACACTTCATAAAATGCATGAATAAAGTATATTTAGAGATAGGCGAAATGTCGGTTATTTATGATAATTTCCCAAAAAGTTACTTATAAATGCCCAGTTTTTGAACTTAAATAGAGAATTTGTATGTACTTATATTAACCACTGTTTTCCTGCATTGATATAAGTATAATTTAGACGAATATACTATGTCTATTTAATTAATAAAATAAAAATATATAGAGTAAACAGACAGAATATGTGTTAACTTTTACAACAACTAACTGGAAAATAAAACGATTATACGACGTTTCTAAATTATAGGTTCTTCTTTTATAGAGTTTTTGTGCATTTTTAGTACAGGTCAAAATGCTGGGCATTTACAATAAATTCAAAAAGTACATATAAATTCCTAAAAAATACCCAGTTTTTGAGTATAAATAAGGAATTTATATGTACATATTTTCCTCCTCATCAGTACTTCGGAGGGCACGTTAATCCATCCGTCCCGGCTGTTGTCGTTATATAACAGCCGTTAAGCCAAGTTAATGGCCTTTAAGCGGTTTGAAAACAATGGCATCCGGTAACCCGCAGATCAGCAGCGTGGTAGTATTAACTCTGAACTCCTTCCATTGAGGTGAGACCCTATCCCAGGAGTGGGATCAATAAGGGTTGACAAAGAAGAAGAACAATGTATTTATTGGGAACTTACTGTAAGCGTCGAATTCCCGGCATTTGCCCATGTCTAAGTATAGGCCATAATGGTGAGAGATTAACTTTTATAATTAAAACCATACTAATATTATAAATGTAATAGGATTTTTGTTTGTTTGCTATTCTTTCACGTCGAAAGGAACTTTATTTATATGAGAGGGGGGCAAACGAGCATATGGGTTACCCGATGGTAAGCAATCACCACCGCCCATGGAGATCAGCAACACCAAGGGGTCGCCGATCCGTTGCCAGCCTATACTCCTTTCTTTCTTTCTATCTGATGACCTCCCTCACTCGTAGGAACACAACAACCTTCAAGGGAATTGTTATTTAGCTACGGTATTCTGTGGGGTGGAGGTACTTCCCTAGACGGACAGCTTAAAAAATACGCTATGCTCCGCCTCTCTTTTCGCCAGAGCATCGTTTTGACTACTAATGTATTCACATTTTTTTTTATATATTTTATAAGTTACGGTAAAAAATCATCCAGATTTTCTTTTACCATATTTTCAATGTGAAGTTCGGGCAAACGAAACTTCGAAAACGTGTCTGAAACAGACAATGGAATATACTCGTACTAACTGGAAACAAAAATGTATTCATTTCGCCGTTCCGATATACTGTCCATTGAATTTCATACACATGTTACACAATGCATGCAGTCTTTTATTTCAAAAAATATGACTAAGTTTGTTTTAATAATTTATTTTTCGGTATTGCCATTACGCTCTATTGAAGATGATATGATTGAAGATCATTGAAGTGACGTAGAAATGCATTCAAAGTGTGTGTCGTCACTTACTCATCCCACTGCTGGGATACGAGCCTCCCCTTAATCGAAGGTGTTTAGAGCATACTCCACCACGCTACTCATATGCGGGTTGGCGGAGGCCAGTGTTTTCAAATCGTCTAAAGGCCACTGACTAACGACTGCCATCTAATAACAACAGCCGGGATCGACGGCTTAACGCTTCCTCCGAAGCATGGATGAAATTGAGATAAATAAACAAATCCATGGACAGGCTCACGGTCGACTTTGCTTAACTTGCGTGTTCCGTTAGACTGGTATGCGTAACGACGCCATCGAGCTCCTATCTCTGTGACATTTAAAGTATATAATGCGATTTGTCTGATTTAATTGCACAAATTATTTCATTTATTCTGACTGATTTGTCTTATTATTATAGCCTCCCATTGGTGTAAGTACACTGTAATTGTATGGTTTTCCTTTCATGCAATTTCTTCATGTTTGTTAGAGAGATGTTATCCTTATGATTGATCCCATCGATTCATAAAAGTACAGCATGTTGTTTTAACCGGTTCGATTCTTGGGTGTGGGAAGCGAATATTAATAACCTTTGAATGCAGTTTCGTTTCCTTTCAAATATAAATGTTTCCTTTATGTGAAATTGGCTCAATCTCCATTAATTTATACTTTCCCTTCCACTTGAAGAGAATTATTTACACATTTAAAAATTCCATATTAATGTAAAAAATATTATCTATTTTTCTAAGACGGGTAAATATCGACAAAAATGCATAGAGAAAATTGCACTTGAAAAAATCAAGATTACAATTCGTCATCATTTCAAGTAATCAGAATGGCGTCAGAATTTCAAGTAATAAATCTACGAAGCAAATGTATACAAATTAATTGTTTGAAATAGACATTACTTAAAATACACCAAAAAAATGTGCGTTGGCTTGAAAAATAGCCCGGGTTTTTCTTAAATTTCACTTTTAGCGTGAATGGGTGAACCCAGGGTTGATGTTGCATTATGCATTTTACTAACGAACGTGTGCTACCGGAGCCACGTACGGAAAATTTGAATAGAAAATTTTAACCACGACAAAATCTAGACCGTTTTGGCCAAATTGTTAGGAGAAAAAAATATAAATCTATAAAATATTTTCATCAAGAAAAAAAAGGTTAAAATCATATAATGGGATGAATGTTAGTGGTTTGGCTAAGTGTGTTAATGCTATTAACATCAGCGGCTATAAAAAAGTTATCGCATTTATAATATTAAAGAAATAAAAAATACAAATCAAGTCTCGCCCCGAAGCTTCGTCGCCCCATACGAGGTCTCCACTCTAGGACTTTCCTCCACCATCTGCCTCACTGCCACTTTAGCCTGCTGCCTTTGAGAGCTACATATGTCGACAACTTTGATTCTCCGTCAAATTTCTTCGTTTTGGATTCGGTCCCTTAGAGAAATGCCGAGCATAGCTCTCTCCTTTGCTTGCTACGCGACTTTCAATTTATAGACGAGCTCTACGGTCAGAGTCCATAAGAGATAAGATATACATATATTTATGTATAAGTATTAATCATGACGAAATATATACTTATTACGGATTTTGCAGCCATCTATAAAAGTTAATATATTTTTTGTAAGATTATGTGCAATGGAGATTACATAAATAAAATAATCGGGCTACCGACAGATGTCATCGAAAATTCTGAATCACGTTTGACCTATTATGTGCTAGTGTAACCATATGTTATAATACGCGACCAAAACAACATCCAGCACGCATCGAAGGAAATACTGCGATGTTAAAGAGACGTGACACGCATTTTCATACATTATTTATACGCTTGAGGCACCGGCCCGCGCGCTTCGCATGGCTCAAAGGCACCGGCCCGCACGCGTCGCATGCCTTAAAAACACAAGTGCCGCCGCAACACTCGAATTGGATAAATAACTGAATTTGACCATATTTTTAAATAATAATATAGATAACCCATTAATACTAATCTTTCAACTTATATTTACTTCTGAAAAAAAAAATTCTCAATCATTTACTCAATCATTTAATAAAGATCGGTCTTGATCGGAAAAACGAAGTAAAATGATGTCCATTATTCTGAAGTAGGTACATTTTAATCAAAATTTTAATTTATAATAAAAAAAAAATAAACACAAAAGTATACGGACAATGCCATACAGAAAATTGTCCTTGAATTAAATTCTTCCTTGAATTTTCTCTCTCTCTGTCTGTCTTTGTTAATTTTCAAATATATTTTTGTTAACACAACTGATTACAAGTTTTATATTGTTGACTATTTTCGTAGAAGGTTGAAAAGATATTGGAGTACGACTGGTTACGAAGCCCCAGCTTCGTGTGTAGCAGATTGCGCCGTCATCGCATCGCCCTAGTTTGCATTTACCACGGATTCTATAATACCTACACTATTTAGTTCGGCACACTAGGGTAAATGTTATAAGCTTCGTTAATTAAGTTCTGATGCTCGTGGCATAGTGTTTTGTCTATTATTACCTGACTGTATTCAACGAGTTCAATATCTAATAACAAATTGATAATATTGGCAGCGTAAACAATGGGTTTGCCTGTCGGGAACGTTCGAAAATGCAACCTCTTCCTCAGTGAAGACAGTGCATGCATGTATGTTTTTATGAAAATATACTTGGGTTGTAAGTCGTTCTTAATTATCTTTGAGTTTAAAGTCAACCTCGCTTGCACAACAAACGAGATTTTACAAACGAGCAACTGCCTTAAAAAGAAGTAGGACACAGCGTATTTTTAACCGACTCAAAATAGGAGGAGGTTCTCAATTCAGCTGTTTTTTTTAAATGTTTATTATGTTATGTTAATATCTCCGTGATTTATCAACCGATTTGAAAAGAACTTTTTTTATATGAAAAAATATGGGACCAATGGAAGTATACTTCCAGATTGGTTCCTTGTTCTTCCAGATTGGATGAAAAAAAGCCCCATATTTTTTTCATCATCGTCATCATCATCATCAGCCTGTATCTACATACATAAATGTGGAGTAATGTTAGAAGTCGGTTTTTTTTTGTTAAAATTATATAAGCTGAGCGTCTATGCAAGTATCTTTATCTCACGGAATACCACAGTAAAGATTTCCTTGAGTTCTGAGAGTGAGAGTTACCAGAAAAGAAGAAGTTACTTGCGTAGGCAGCGGGTAGATGTGTGAGCGATATTTCGTTTTGCAAGCGTTAACACGGTAAGGGATTTAATATTTAAGAAGGGCTGTAAGCTTGTTACCCAATATACTTATTATACACATTGGGTCGCAAACAAGTATACCCTCTTAAAAAATCAGAAAGAGACACAATTGCGAAATCTTTATTGTTCATTCAATTATAATAACTTTTCCAGAAATAACAACACTCATAAATTATTTATATGTGCTAACCTAACTAAAGCCAGCTGGACTAACATGTCCATTACCTAAAATATTTCATCTCAGCTCTAAATCTAACCGCTCCAGGCGGAAAGTTACCCTACCGAATAGTTAATAGAGTTCATAATTAACTATTTATACGAGGGATACGTCCTAAGCAGCTATTTAGTGCTACATGGCAAGGTAATGTCAGTAACAAGGCTCGTTAATTGAGTTTCGAGCTCGTGTTGTTACTATTTGTCATGTTACTTAACTGTATGCAAACTTGTCTAATTGTCTCTTGGCGACTGTTCCTACAATCCACCCAAGTATACTTGAATTTCTTTGGCCTGTAGTTGACCATAGATATCTATGGAATCAGACAAGTATTTCTGTTAGATATCTATGATCAACTTCAACTTACGGTTAAATATTATGCAAATATCATGGAGGAAGTATTCCTATTTCTATGCATAATTTACCAATCGAAAGAAAATTGACAGTGACAAAAATCTCTGGCACCAGTTCAACCAAATAGAGTTTTTGTCAACTTTGAACGTACCTGGATACCGGCTAGCAGTTTATGACTCGGTTCAGAGATTAGCTATGCTTACTACTTATGATTCCCAAGCTTACTGATGGTATTGAATACGTCTATGTAGATATTTTCCAATGGGTTGTGTTCAGAGAAGTTGTTCGATGTTCACAAACTACTTCATTAATAACATCTCTCGTTATCTCTAGAGAATTCATCTTCATGTTTTAAGTCCGAAATTATCCTTTACTATGGGTACCAGACAACTGATAAAAGTACTTAAATACATTTTTTGTAACTATATACATATAATACATAGAAAACACCCACACCAAGACAAACAGACATGTCCATGCACACAAATGTTTGCCTTGTGCGGGAATCGAACCCGCGACCTCGGAGGCAAAGTAGCCATTGCTAGCCATTCAACCACCGGACTCGTATATAGTGCGATTGCAGAAGGAATTCCCAAATTTTTAAAATGGTTTCTATGGCCGCGAAGGGTTGCTTCCGACAGGCAAGTAGTCCTAATTTATGTAGGTATCAGTAAGACCAAGAGGTCTATGGAAATCAAGCAATATGTCAATTTGTGAGTTCAAGACGTCTATTTGTGAGTGGCAAACTATCACTAATAATCTTATTAATCTAACAAATTTGTAAGTAGACGTCATCTTTATACATATTCATTGATTAGGTCTCATTATAAAGTTCACAATATAATATCAATAATACCTCTCGGTTTGCAAAGCTATGTATGATAAACCTTACGTATACAGGCAAACGAATTGATAACTTCACTGTACATTGACTTTTTGTGGTTGCTGCTGACAAAGAAGATACAGTGGTGGATATGTATGATGTGCTGAGCGCTTTATCGTTTTAAGGACAACAAAGAAGGCTAAGAAGTTCGCTCGGTTATATGCATAGCATTAGATCTAGACTCTGTCAAAGCGGAAATCACGAGAATCACGAGAATCACTTTAAAAATAATTGACAGTACTTGAATTGATGACCCACTTGAATTTGTATGAGCATCATCGATATACGCGTCGACGCCGTTCGCCTCTAACCGTGTCCATCTAAGATGATACATTTCTCGAAAAAGGTGAAAAAAAGTTCCAAACCACCTAGTTGTACAAGTAAGGGATCTGGGATGAACATTTTTATCACAAATCATGTAGGTAAAGGATGAAGTTGTATTTCAAAGGTAAGCATTAATTTTCTAAAATATTTAAATTGAAATGAGTAATTTAATACCTTGTCATAAACCTCCTTTTTCACCCATGCTATCCCCGGATGATTTTATTGGGGTATATTCTTAACAGTGGTTCCTTCGGAACATGCATTTAAAAAAAAAAACTTATAAGTAGCCTTTACTTATTTGACTAATAACTTAGAATTTTTTTTTTAACATGAATCCATCAACGCTCGTTGATGTCTCTTTTCCTTCATCGGTGTTAACAAGGGGTCAGTGTTTTCTTTATTACTCGCTAGTGTAGCGTTAACCAATCTGAGTGTTGTTTTTGGCATTTTGCCTTTCGGTCTAAATACGTAAGCCCTTCGAGACTCGTGCAATAAATGTACTAAATATTCTCAACTGCATATGTGCACTGTGATTTGATCTGTCGAATTAATGAAAACATATCGAGTCGTGTTATCATACTCTCGGCTAATATTTGGTTTGGCTTACCAGGCTTTACACGGGTAACTTTTGCATACTCATTTGATACAAAATATAAAAGGTACATTATAATGAATGGATAATATTGAGTATGTAATAAACCAATCAAATGTGTGTTCCCTATTTGGGGTTAGCCCTCCTGATACATTGACGAGCTCGGTGGCGTAGCGGTCAATGACGCGGCTTCGACACCGACGCTCGTGGGTTCGATTCCCACACAGGACAAAGATTTGTGCGCATGAACATGTCTGTTTGTCTTGGTCTAGGTGTTTTCTATGTATCTTATGTATGAATTTATAATTAAAAATGTATTTACGTATGTTTATCAGTTGTCTAGTACCCATAACACAAGCTTCGCTTACTTTGCGGCTAGATGGCTCTGTGTAATTTGTCTGACAATAGTTATTTACGCCACTCTTGACGATTTTGTGTCATTTTTGGTGTTAGGCCCATCGTCAGCATGTCATTATGGATGGTTCTTATCCAGGTGGGCGGCCTCTGCCTCTTTTTCCCTACTTCATTGTTAAGACCCTTCGTGTGAAATGCTCTTCACTTCTACGCATTACGTGTCCAAACCAGCGTAGCGTGAGTATGTAATAAATAATAAATAAATAAATATTGTCAGACAAATTACACAGCGCCATCTAGCCCCAAAGTAAGCAAAGCTTGTGTTATGGGTACTAGACAACTGATAGATGTACTTAAATACATATTTTTTTTGTAAATACATACTTATAATACATAGAAAATACCCAGACCAAGACAAACAGACATGTTCATGCACACAAAATGTTTGTCTTGTGCGGGAATCGAACCCGGGACCTCGGAGTCAAAGTGGCCATTGCTAACCATTCGACCACCGAGCTCGTCGATTTTGTAGGTTTGTTTACGTTGGCATGATCGAACGCGAACAAAAAATCTCACTAAGCACTCTGGTGACTAAATAAATATGATGTAAACATACCAAACGTAACCTAACGTAGTGCTCCAGTCGCCCATTTAGTTTTTAGTGTTATTATTTTCGGAATATTTAGTTACAGATTCCATTCCACGGTTCGTACTTAGTTAGGAGCTATTTCAATAGATTATACTGAAATAGCTCCTAACTAAGTTTATAATAGTCGGTCACAAAGCCATATTGATGGACCGGGCAGTTGGGCAAATGAATTAAAAGCCCCGGTATTAGAACGCTATAAAATACAAATTTCGTTTGTAATAACAAACGGCTTTATCTGAACAAAAAAGGTTTGGAAGTTTCACGTTTCATCAAGCAAAACATTAAAACAAATGGACAGGCAGATACTCTTCCATTCGCGTATTTGAATTATTCATGTACAATCTATAACTCAGACAGCGGAGGGCATTTTACAAAACAAACAAATTTTATTGATCTCGCAGGCGTTGTTTGTGCCTCCACAATAAAATATTTACATTTACTTCGCAACACCTGGCCTACCTAGACCACCCACCGCAAGCATTAGAATAATGAAACGCTCGCCGCCACTGAGTTCTTACTATTGAATAAAACATCATTTTTCAAAATGGTCTTCTCAACTGTATCGCTTTTGGGTTTCCGCATCTCAAAAGAAAAATGCTTGTCAGTTATTTTTGATAGGGTCATGAATAACACTTTGGAATGTGGGTGTCTGTCGGTGGTATGTTAACCACATGGTATATTTACTTGTTCAAATTCGGTAATGCGTCAAAATTCAACCTAGTTTTTTTTAACAGAAAGAATTAACAGCCTACTCCGAAGAAAAAAGTTTCGATCTTTTCCAGTTACGAATTTCCTTCGATTGGGCCGGTGGGTGTAGACTTTGCATGCAATAGGGTTAATTTATTGTCTAAATAATATATTACGATAATATATGGAATTGTGCGGGGATAAAACCCGCACAACATTAATATTTGTAGCATAAACATATACGTTTGTATTAGTCTGAGTATTTTTTATGTATCTACAAAAAAAATGTATTTAAGTATAATATCAGTTATCTAGTACCCATAGTACAAGCTTCGCTTAGTTTCGTATACTTGTCATAAAAGTACTTTAACATGCTTATTAGAAATATTTGTTAACCTTGATGACTGAAAATAGCCTCTAAGACTCCCTACGGTATTTCACTTCCTCGTAGATTCGTCTCACAAGGCCAGGTACCCGTCACTCCTCGTATATAATTCATTCAACGGAACCCTCCCTACTAGAGTTCAACTTGCACTTCTTCTTTATAACACTTCGTGTGTCAAACACTTATATAGTCTGATGCACTATATCGTTCTCTAAAGACAATTGTAATACAAGAAGTATTGCTCGTAGCACCCCGGTACTAACTTAATGTATAAATAAAATGGCCTGAACACATACAATGCCATTTAGTACCAAACTAAACAAAGCTTGTACTATGGGTACTAGATAACTGATAGAATACTTAAAAACATTTTTTTTGTAAATAAATCCATTTAATACATAGAAAACATCCAGACCAAGATAAACAGATGCTTTCAAATGTTTGTGGGGATCGAACCCTCGACCTTGAAGTCAAAGTAGCCATTACTAGCCATTCGAGCACGAGGCTCGTCAAAATATCTCCTCACGTCTAGTGACCTTATCTACTGGACGCGTAACTATAAGTAGAGAGAGGCAAATGTAACGTTCTATGTAACTTCGCCTAAGTTACTTTCCTAGTCTGCCTCGAAATGTCTACCCTCCTTCACCAGATTAGAGTATCGTTTGCTAATCCGCAATAATAATTGGCCGTGTGGTTTCCGGCAGACTAGAATAGAAACACTCCGTCTCTTCCCATGGATACAACAATACAAGGCGACTAAGGGAAATACATTATAAAACATCGATCAGGCCTCCCCAACCCGTCTGGCCAGCGTGGGGAGTGTAGGCCAAATCCTCCTTCTGTCTGGGACGGATGAGAGAGCGTCATGCTCCTGTAGTGGAGACTAAAATGACCTGATGATGATTGCTAATCCGCACTCTGCATTACGTAGAAGCACAGTATAAGTAATCACATATAGTATGGACAATGGACTCCCTGCCGCTCTCTAGTAACCCTACTTCCTCTCTGAAACAAAATCTGGTCAATTTATACAAGTCGCATCCACACACGCTCATTCTGCATAGCATATAGCGTGCTGCACAAACGTAATTGTTTATGTAGTAGGTAATGACAGGACATTGGTATGATAGGCCGGAGTGTGCACAGGTGAAGATGATTTTGGCAATAAGGGTGGTTAACCTATTGGACTCCAACTACCTACTTATCTATTCCAATATCCAAACTAAGCCCCTTCTTAATAGGTGTCAGACCCTCCGATACTTCCCTCGGCTGTGGAAGGAGGCCATCGTAATTACTCTTCGGAAACCGGGTAAGGTGTCGTATAGCTTGCCCAAATAATACAGGCCGAACGGGCTCTAGTCTACAAGATATACGAGAAAATGGTTATCGCTCGCCTCAAGCATCATCTTCTGCCGAGAATTAGTACTCGCCAGTACGGGTTCATGCCACAGAGGGACACCAAAGACGCCCTCTATAACCTGCTGCAACGGGTTCCCTAACTTTTATAATGTTGTTACCAATATGACCAATAAATTATTTTATGATTTTACGCCAACCCCTTCATTTAATCTTATTAGTCACTATAAATTTGTCATCCTTTATCAGTTTTATGGCGTTAAAAAAATCCAAATTAAGCTGAATTAATGATGGACATAAATTACCGACCATTATCAACGAGACATCTTATAAATTAACGTTTGAAAATAAATGGGTCATATAAGCTAATATTTTATCTACTAGCTATAATGACGACACTTAATATAGGTAGTTTGTTGTTCTAACCATCAACATCGCCAGAGGATGCCGCACGTAGAGGCGAAACACGTGTCGTAGAGACGACCACGGCAGTCGCACGTTTCTTCTGTTTCAGATGTTGGAAATGTCGCAGCAGCTGGAGCAGCAACAAACAAAGCAGCCACGGCAGTCGCATACATCTGCTAACGGTAGTAGGTGGGTGCCGACCTGCAGTAATTTGCATGAACTAATTGGTGGCAGAAGCACGCAAAGTAGTGTAAAAAAAATACTCAAAGTGCACTAATAGATACTGCTTATCAAAAACTTATATACATAGCTCATTTAATGTGCAATACAAAGCCATAGACCGAATGTCGATTCCATTCGAGATCTGCATGAGCCGTTTAAGCTTATTTGCATCAAATAACTAAGATAATACCGCAAAGGATCTCCCTGGCCTGGTAGAGCCACATCTCTACGCATGCCTACGTATGGCCGGGATAACGAATGTGGGTTCAAATACCGAGAAATATTTTTCAAACGGAATACGCCAAAAGCAGTATTCTATGCTTATGCTGCAATAAATTTATTGTTTCCTTAATAAATACGTAAATTTCAAAGGAAAATGTTATTCGTATTATTATAAAATATGCATGTTCTTCTATTAATTTTATTTTATATTGAAAAAAAAAATAACACATGAAAACTGGCTTATATAAGTTTTATACTATACACAGTCATGTAGGTTTGCTTAATCTGACATTTAAAAATTTCAATTTGACAAAAATTTAATTACATGTACGCACCTAAAATAAATAAATGAAAGGCTTAAATAAATGTAAAAGAAATTCGAATTTAGATTCTGAAAATTACGATCAAAATAAGACAAATATATCAATAATATTCACAATATTATCGATATAATAGAAAAAAGGGCGATATAAAAACCAAAATTAAGTTTTCCTTCTTAAATTCTATAACAAAATTCTCTGAATTCGTTTAAGGCGAGGGTGTAGTCAAAAACTTCAATCTTGCCGGCAAAAATCCTTTTCATGGAAGCAGTATTATGAAGACGGTGTATGAAAGGAGTAAATGGTGCGAAATAATCTGAGCTCTTAGTTCTACGTTGCTGAAAACGAATTTATTGCCTCCCGATACTCATGGCAACGCGTTTTATTGACACCTTCAAAACGCACCAAAATATAAGAATTATATTAATTTAATAAAAAATGGAACGATATTCTTGGAACGTATTTTAAACTCACTATATGGTGTAGTTTACACATATGGTATAGTTTTACCCCCGGGACTGCAATGTATGTACTTCACTGTTGACGGTCGCTGCTGTTAATCCTGGCTACACAGGAGACATAGTGGTGGGAATGTGTGGTGGCCCCCAGTCCCGTATTTTATAACTCAAATAAGAACTATTTTACACAGAAGATCCGTACTTACAGGATCGTGTTTAACGTACAAGTAGTTACTAGAGGTAACATCCACACGGACCGTATTGACAGAACCGTTTTCAACGGGTTCGTCGCTAAAGTTAGCAGGTTTGAAAGATTGTCGCGTGTGTAAACTCACACGTACTTTTACAAATGCTAAAAAACATGATGAAACGGACCGCTGTGGGAAATGTGGGCCCTTGACCAGGCAGCACGATAGATGGCATAACGTTTAGGGCATTAATTTCTTTATTTCATTTCTTTTGGTTAGTAAAATGGGTGCTTCCGTTATTGTTGTTTAGCTGAATACCAGCGCTGTGATTGTCTAAGTGATGCTGAACTTAGACCACATTGGTGGTATATGGAAAACTCAAATAATTTTGTGACAGATTTAAGTTGTACCTATGTGAAATTACAAGAAATTATTTATTTAGGCAGGGAGCACTTGTGGGCACTTAGACGTCTTATACTATTTAAAATTACATTTTTTGTCATTTTTTATTTACTAACATTGCGGAATTGACTGTTGGCGAGTTGATCTATAATATTTTATGTTGTAATAAATAAATTTCAGGACTGACCATTGAACTTGACACCCATTTATATCTCACTTCTTTTGTCGTTGAAGTCAATAACCAAAGCATATATCATAATATTGAACCTGGCTCTCATTTCACATTTATGTTTTTATGGGATTGTTTCTATATCAGCTGCCTTTCCACCTTCCTTTTCTTACAAACAGTTTACCATACGACATAATATCGTGAAAGGTTTTTTATTTTTATACTACGTCGGGTGGCAGACAAGCATACGGTCCGCCTGATGTGAAGCGGTTACCGTAGCCGTATTAATGCTCGCAACATAAAATATAGCTCGCGCGCCGCCACCCCCGCTGCAACCGCAGCATCTCCTTCCTTTCTGGTGATCTCACTCACTCGCTGGAACACAACAACCCTCAAGGGAATTGTTATTTAGCTGCGGTATTCTGTGAGGTGGAGGTACATTCCCCAGTCGGGTAGCTTACAATTACGCTCCTAGGCTTCAAACTTCACCTGCACGCGGTACACCATGCACCGCGTGCAGGTTAAGTTGGCTTTGGTTCAAAGATGTTGATGAACCACTTACACCCCAATTTAAAGTAGCTAAAATTGACTAGGCGCGCAGTAGCCACGTTCGCCAAATATCAAATTTTTCTAACAGCATAAGCGGCGGAGCTGAGCTTGCCGGATAATTTGTTTATACTGAGGCGTTGCTGTAATTTTTAATCCACTGTAAGTCCAAGAAATACAGTGTCATTTGATAGGTAAATTCTAATCTATAAATATAAAATTCAAAGTCCTGACTGACTGACTGACTGACTGACTGACTGATATATCAACGCACAGCCCAAACCGCTGGGTCTAGAGACTCCAAATTTTGCACGTAGGTTCCTTATGATGTCTAGGGGTACACTAAGAAAGGATTATTCAAAAGTCATCCCCAAAGGGGGTGAAACGGGGGTCCAAAGTTTGTATGGGGAAACGAGATTAGTTGGACTATTTTATCCGAAACTTTACACGAATACTTCTAGAGATAAATGAGTAAATACGTGTTTCAGGATTTTTCAAAATTCAACCCCTAAAGGGGTAAAATGGGGTTACAAAGTCTGAAAATCGTCATGGGTATTGTTTCTATGGTTTATCGGATCTCTGATTACGAAAACAACAACTATTTTATAATGCAACATAGCCGACGTAACATAAAATCACCCCTGTGGGGGTGCAATGGGTTCGAAATATATAAAAGAAGCAACTGACTGATTGAATGATATATATCAACGCACAGCCCAAACCGCTGGGTCTAGAGATTCCAAATTTACCAAGTAGGTTCCTTATGATGTCTAGGGGTGCACTAAGTAAGAATTTTTCAAAATTCATCCCCAAAGGGAGTGAAATGGGGGTCCAAAGTTTGTTTGTTTGTTTGTTTGTAAACTTTATTGTACTAAAACATACATGTAGATAATACAAAAGAAATGTCATATACAATGGCGGACTTATCCCATGCAGGGATTTCTTCCAGTCAACCATGGAATGCTTGATGGGGAACATTAACATGGGTTTGGTAATTGGTACAGAGTATTTGTACAACATAGAGCTTTAAATTATAAAAATAAGAAATAAGATAAAATAAAAAGAAGTATTAAAAGAAATAATAATGATACTAACAAAACATGCAAATTGTTATTATGCAAAATGTACACATTTTACATACCTATTTTATAAACAAATGAAATACATACAATAAATAGCTCAAACATCAGGAGTACAACCAAAATGCTTCCGAAGTTGTGATTTGAAGGAGTAAAGAGAATGTAACATTTTAATGTTCACTGGCAATTTGTTCCAAAGGCGAGCAGCGAGGACAGCAAAGGATTTAGTATAGCACTCAGAGCTGTGCTGAGGAATTACCAGGTATGGTATTTTGCTTGAACGAAGCCGGTCATCAGAGACACGAAATTTGAATTTTTCCCAAAGATACACAGGCGCTGTTGGATGAAAGAGAACTTGAAAAAGGAGGGAAAGAATATGAAGATTTCTACGGAGTCTTATGGGCAACAAGTTGAGTTTTGCGCGATACTCAGATATGTGGTCAAACTTACGTAAACCATAGACATATCTTATGCACATATTCTGAATACGCTCCAGTTTATTTAGAATTTCTTCAGAAGGGTCCAAGTAAGCTATATCCGCGTAATCTAAAACTGGAAGGAGTAGGGTATGAACCAGCAGTATTTTCGTGCTGGCCGGAAGGAAATTTTGTAGTCTTTTCAAAGAGTGAAGTGATGCAAAAATCTTCCGACTAACTTCGTTGACTTGAGGTGCCCAAGACAAGGTTTGGTCCATGATGATTCCCAAGTTTTTCACTGTAGAGGAGTAGGCAATAATGTTACCATCAAAAATTACATTGGGGCACATCATATTGGACAATTTGGAAACAAAATAGGGGCTGCCAATAATAATTGCATTTGACTTAGATGGATTGACCCTTAATGCGAAATTTCTAGACCACTGTGCAATGGCACTGAGATCGTTGTTGATAGAGCTGACCGCACCTGCAAGGTCCTCCAGCGACGCTGCCGTATAAATTTGGAGATCATCAGCATAGAGATGATAAGAAGAAGATAGTAACAAAGTAATGTGATTAATAAAAATTGAGAAAAGAATGGGAGATAACACTCCCCCTTGGGGTACACCCGCAGTAAGACAGCACCAGTCAGATATGGAGTCACCAATTTTCACAATTTGACGGCGATCAAATAGGTAAGACTTGAACCACGATAAAACCAATGGTGATAGATTGAGAGCACGAAGCATTCCAAGCATAATGTCAAAATCAACCGTGTTAAAAGCGTTAGAAAAGTCTAGTAGAACCAGCAGTGTTAATTTTTTGTTTTCGATGTTCAGTCGAATATCGTCGGTGACCTTAACGAGTGCCGTAACGGTGCTGTGTCCAGTGCGGAAACCAGACTGGTGCTGACTCAACAAATTATGCTTTTGAAGATGATAGGATAAGCGCTGGTGCACAAAGTGCTCCAACACCTTAGAAAGGAAGGGTAAAATGGAAATTGGGCGAAAATCTGAAAAATTTAAAGGCATAGACTTTTTTGGTAGAGGAATTACATGACCCTCTTTCCACTTAGAGGGAAAGACACCAGAAGAAATAGAGCAATTTATAATGTCAGCAAGAAACGGTGCGATATGCTCCTTGATTGGATCAATCATACGTAGGCCGATATCGTCATTGCCGACCGCTTTGGACTTTATGGATCCTATCAATTTCACTACTTCATCCGGTGCTATCCTACCAAGCTCAAATAAAGGAATTGATTGCGGTGATGCCATGTCCAACTGGTTCAGTGCTGATATTTTAAGAACGGGATCTATAGTAACAGGAGAACTAAAGTGCTTATTTAACGCGTTCAGATCGATATTAGAACTAACAGTAGGTTGCTCCTTCCCAACACCATTCGATTTAAGAAATTGCCATAGTTTCGTAGGAGGACAATTTTCAATGTGTGAGTGCATATAATTGCGCCTTGCTACTCTACAGGATTTATTACACTGATTACGCAAAGATGTATATTTATCGCGATTAGCCTGATTAGGATCATGACGTAATTTAATTTTTGCTTTATTCCTACGAGTCATGAGAGCCTTAATCTCATCCGTAAGCCATGGTGCTGGGAAGTGTTTGACCCGGACAGGACGAAGAGGAGCATGTTTGTTATAAAGTTCTAAAATAATAGTATTAAACGCCATCAATTTTTCGTCAACGGATGATGCAGAAAGGACATTATCCCAATTAGCGCTGTGTAAATCATTCAAGAAAACATCCCAATTAATTCCAACAAAGTTACGTAAAAGTGAAACTTTATGCCTTCGCTTAGGTGGCCGCAGTTTAAAAGAGGCATAAATCAAATCATGCGCTGAGAAGGCAGGTGCATTGAATTGTCCAAAGTCAGTAACCAGATTAGGAGCAGAGGTAATTATCAGGTCAAGCAGGGATGGAGGACCATTATGAGGGAAGTGGGTAGGGCCAAGTGGAAGAAGATCAAGATTAACCGAATGTAAAACAGAACGAAGGTTTTTTGCACGGACATCGTCTTTAATGAGGCAAGTGTTGAAATCTCCCATAATTATGGTGTGATCATGTTGTGAAGAAAGTTGAGTCAAAAGTATGTCCAATGAATTGAAATAATTTACATGAAGGGATGGACTGTAATACACACCTAACAAAATTGTCACGTGATGAAGGGTTACCTTTAGGAATAAGTGTTCAGGAGATTGGTGATCTGGAGGGGATTGGGATAACAACTCATATGGTATATCGCCTCGGAGATAAATAGCCACCCCACCATATCCCACCATTCTAGTAACACCACCCTGGGTTCTAACACAAGTGCGATCATTCCTAATGAGCCTGAAACCTTTGTATGGGGAAACAAAGATTAGTTGGACTATTTTATCCGAAACTTTACATGAGTACTTCTATAGAGAAATGGGTAAACAAGTGTTTCAGGACTTTTCAAAAATCAATCCCTAAAGGGGTAAAATGGGGCGAATAAGTCTAAAAATCGTCATGGGTATTGTTTTTATGGTTTATCGGGTCGCTGATTACGAAAACAACAACTAATTTATGATCTAACATAGCCGACGTGACATAAAATCACCCCTGTGGGGATGCGATGGGGTTGAAATATATAAAAGAAGAAACTGAGTGACTGACTGAAATATATCAACGCACAATCCAAACTGCTGGGTCTAGAGATTCCAAATTTGGCACGTAGTTTCCTTATGATGTCTAGGGGTGCACTAAGAAAGGGTTTTTGAAAATTTATCCCCTAAAGAGGTGAAACTGGGGTCCAAATTTGTATGGGGAAACAAGATTAGTTGGACTATTTTTTCCGAAACTTTACACGAGTACTTCTATAGATAAATGAGTATCAGGATCAGGATATGTTTCAGGATTTTTCAAAATTCAACCCCTAAAGCGGTAAAACAGGGTGAAAAAATCTGAAAATCGTCATGGGTATTGTTTATATGATTTATTGGGTCGCTGATTACGAAAACAACAACTATTTTATAATCCAACATAGCCGACACGACATAAAATCACCCCTGTGGGGGTGCGGTGGGGTTAAAATATCATAATATCAATATGGTTGTTGATACTATGGTTTTCAGGGACGACAATTACAAAAATGGCATCGATTTGAAAATATCAACCCCTAAAAGGGTAAAATGGGGTCAAAAAGTTTGAAAATCTTCATGGTTTTTATGGTTTATCGGGTCGCTGATTACGAAAACAACAACGATTTTAAAATTCAACGTGGCTAACGTGACCATCATCCTCTATTGAGGTGCGATGAGGTTGAAATGTCCATCAATATATGTTTCGTTTTTACAAGTTTTCGGAACGCCAATCCATACTAATATTATAAATGCGACAGAATGTCTGTTACCTCTTCACGCTTAAATCGCTGGACCGATTTAGATGAAATTTGGTTCAGAGATTGTAATGATATGTATGTGTTACCACTATCACCACTTAGTACAGGGTATAAGTAATAGTATTACCTTGGGAAACCGACTCACTCGCAGCCGGGTAACCGCTCCTGGTTACTTACTCATGCCAGTAAGAATCCTCGCTGAGGGGAGCAGCGGTTACCTCTGTACTAAACCTTATCTCCAGGGGTGGGTTCATTTATGGAATACAACGGAAAGTCAGATATAAATCGAAGTAGGTATAATCTATTGAAGTATACAATAATATCCCGACATGATATCAACACTCGGTTTGGGGATTCCGGGAACCATACGCGCACTTAATAGTCTTTACCGAACATACCGTTCTCATCCACGTTGGGACCGCAGTTCACTGACTGCCAATGACGTGCAGAACTCGAGTCCTCGAGACACGCCGCCTGACACCGGAGTCGCCGGTGTCGTGCTGGTCGCTAGCCGCAGACCCTGCCTGCTGACCGGGGGGATGCTCGAGGTGGCCGCCCGCCGCAGACTTCACGCGTGTTCCCTCACACGCAGACCGCTGCAGACCCTTCTGCTAACTCCCTCGCCGCCCGGGATGAACTTCACTCGCGGATATAATGGCGGCTCGACCGGCCAACTTCTGGTTGCGTCTGTTCGTCCTTAGAGCTACACCGGGACTGTCTCTCCGAGCGCGCTCGCGCTCCCTCCGTTGTTCCGCGTGGCGTCATGTCACGCCCCTTTTTGCCCAATTTCTATTGGTCCGTTCGTTGTGCGGTCATAACATTTCGACGGTAACAATTAGCTAGGATCTGAGTTGTCATTCGTCTGACTGACAATCAGTCCACGTGGACACTATTTGTATTGGTAGTTTTCATCGCACGGTCACTCAGCGTCACTTTCGCCATTGGCTTGCATTTGTAGCTTCCATTTCAACGGACTTTCAACGTTTTTCCTTTTCTCGGAATTCGTCGCTTGTTCCCGGAACGACTTCTTCTAATCGGCCTCGAATGCCGGTTCCTTTGAATTTGCCGAAAGGCGCCGCGCGTTACTTATTAACTACGGAAATACCGCGGGTTTGTTTTGACATTTATTCTTACATTACATTATCTCCTTTGTTAAAAACAAAAAAAGAAAAGAGAAAAAGAAAAAAAAAGACTGAAGGTCCATCTGACAATCTCAGGCTGCCCCTATGTGGGCCGTGACTCTAAGAGTCAACGAAAAGAAACTTAAATTAAACTTTACAAGTGTTACAATGCCTCTCAATGGCTTGAGGAGCCTTAATTTTATGTGTCCAGACGTGGCTACACATTACAAAATAGATCACTCTGTTTCCATTACAACGTTACTTGTTAACCATGGCATATACTATTACAACTTCCATATGTCATAACATTATATATGTCGCTTAATATTATCTTAAGCATTATAACACAATCTAGTAACTTGGCTTTACTACAAGGGAATGTACCCCACCATATGAACTAAGTTTAACACAAAAACCAAAACAAAAGGTACATTCTACGCTGTTTTCTTTTTTTTTATGCGAAATGCCCAAGTATTACAGAATAGACAAAACAAAACAAATTACAAATGGCAATCAACCATAACAACTCGGTGATGTGATACCACCAGGCGCATAATCCTTAATTCAAGAGAAAAAAAAAATACAGTAACCTTAACCTAAGTTTACCATTACAACTTGCGCCCTTGAGAGATAAAATGAAATTATAACCTCAGCACAATCCTTACAAGGAAGACTGTTCCTTATTACTTTATTTATTAGTTAATTACTAATCTTACAGCAGTGTCACCATTCTCCTATTCTCCGGAAAAAAACAAATGTTACCCTATCTGCCTACAAAACCAGGCTTAGACCTATAAGCTTACAAATGTTAGTCTGATGACAATACTGTATGTGTCTCAACATACTTGTTTACTTCTTTTTATTATTACATATTTACAAATATACAAAGATAGTGTTTAACTGTTATTTACACACTTGTGGAAAGAAAGAAGTGACCAGTATTTAAAAGTTTAAGAAGAAAGGTTGGTGGAATTGAAGATGCGGAGTCCAATGTTTCGTGGCCCGACTTTAAGCTGTTAACCAAAAATATTTACAATGTTGCTCTGTTATCTTTATGGTGTCGGGTGGCCACTATCTTTTAACGGATAGGGGCGACCCTAACCCAAGGTCTAGGAAATAGTGATGCCCTTCTGTGACGTATGTCACAGAACAGCATTACTCGTTAATTTTCAATGATAACCGACCTTCCGAATTAACTGGAACAAAAAACAATATTTGCAAACCATTTTGCTCCCCCGTACCCTCTACCTTAACAGTAGTCTGCTTTTTTTTTTAATTAAGCAATCCCGAACACTTTACTAAGACAAAAGTTCGGTATAACTTTACGTTTCCGGGCTTTCTTTAAAAGCTTGCCCTTCCTGCTTCGACTGCTCGAAACTAATAACTTAAACCTAACATTTGTTATCACTTATCCCTATATACCAGGATATACTCACGGGTGCATCTCTTGCACACGCTATAATTCACCTAGTCTGAGGTCGTTTCTTTACTACAGACTGTGTTATTCTTTAATTCTATTTACTTGAAACATATACTTATACTTATACTTATACTTCTAATATTTACACTGAGACACTAGTATAGTGTTTCGTCATTATTACTCAAAAGATTACTCAGACTAACTGAATTTCCTTATGACTCTAACTGTTGCTTATATGTACAATCTTAATATATTTTGTTTACTTTACTTAAAGTTTACTGCAAAACGGACGAGTGCAATTGTTCGTTTTGATATGTGAAATACTCTCTTTAACATAAACTACATGTGGACCCATGTGCGTACGCAGTTTTCTATTTACTTTGTACTTAGCTCCAATGCTTGTTGGTTGTTAAGAGGTAACAATTTAACATTGTTAACTTGCATGTTTAACGTGTTCTTTCCCCACCGAGTCGATTGAAGCTATTAAACAAAATTTTAACCATTCATTCATCATTCTTTTGTGGCCTTATCTCATACATCATACATTCAAACATTCAAGCGAGAGAAAAAAAATTTTGCTGGTACCAGACTTTTTGGAGAAACAACTCGTGAAACCTGTCAAGTGTACATATGTATAACGTTTGATGGATAGGCTTTATTGTGCGATAGGCTTAACTTAATCCGAGTATAGCCTTTTATGTTACCCAAACATGCAAAACCATCCTTTTAAAAGTTATACATAGTTAATTTTTAAAAATATCATTTACATGATACAATCCTACTGGTGTTTTATCTAAATTCCCTAACACATAGGAATTTTTCGACTTAACCTCTAGTACTATCGATTTGATGAAACGAGGAGCCAATTTATTACTAAAAAATTCTGCCGCCTTTGACTGGTAGTGAGCTCTACGCCATACAATATCACCAACATTATAGTGAACCGTATGTCTCCTTAGGTTATACCTTGTAGCATTTTGCTGGTATACTGCGAGCAAATGCTTTTGTACACTATTAAATACTAACTCTAATTCTTTTAAGTTTGAACTATATTCGCTGACCTTTTCCACTTCTATGTCGTTGACTGAGTTAGGATTCTGTAAGTTATGCAATCTACCATCTAATAACAATTCCCTACCATGCATAACGAAATATGGTGATAACCCATGGGCTGCACTGACATGAGAATTCAAAGCACATTGTATTTTTATCAAATTTTTAGTCCAATTCCTGTGGTTTTCACCACAATATGATGCTATTGCAGTTTCTATTGTTCTATTGTATCTTTCGACAGTGTTGTTCTGTGGAAAATAAACACAGTTACGGAATACTTTAGGAATATTATATTTTTCAATGAGTGCGTTGAATTCTCTTGATACAAACTGTGAACCGTTATCAGTAATTATACAATTTGGCACTCCATAACGTAGGAATATTGTTTCCTCTAGGAATTTAATAACTGTGGCTGAAGTAGCCTGCTTAAGTGGGTGAAACCATACAAATTTTGAGAAAATATCGACTGCTGTTACTAAGTAAGTATGACCAGAGTAACTCTTAGGGAGTGGTCCTACAATGTCCACTGAAATAACTTGCATGGGAGCATTCACCTTTTTCTGGTGTGTCATTTTCCCTGCCGGTGGAGAATTATTTACTTTATGAGCTTTACAAACGTCGCATTTACTAATTACTTCTTTAATATCTTTCAACATTTCTGGCCAATAGTAAAATAATTGTAACCGTTTATACATTTTGTATGACCCTAAGTGTGCGGATTTAGGATCCTCATGAGTAACTTTAATGAGCTTTAGCCTATCTTCTGCAGGTATAACCTGCTTCCACTGCAATGGTTTATCTAAATTAAACTTGATCTTACAATATCTATACAAAATGTTGTCTTTTAACCTGTAATTTGGAAACTTTTCTGGTGTTCTGTGAATGCCTTCTATAATTTTGTTGTACCACGTGTCCTGACTTTGACTACTTAGGCTACTATGTACATTATTATTACTAATATTTACAATTTCAATTTTGACACGTGACAGTGCGTCAGGCACAACATGAAGTTTCCCTTTCTTGTGTACAATTTCGAAATCAAATTGTGAGAGCCTTGTTGACCAACGTGCCAACCTTCCTGATGGGTTTTCTAATTTATACAACCATTTTAAGCTTTCATGGTCTGTTACTATAACAAAGTGAGTACCCTCTATATAATGTCTGAAGTGTTTTACTGACTCGATTACGCATAATAGTTCCCTTTCAGTAGTACTATAGGCAATTTCGGATTTTGAAAGTGTACGAGAGAAATAGGCTACTGGATGATCACACCCATTTTCGTCTTTCTGCACTAACGCGCAACCGATTCCGTAAGAGCTCGCGTCGCAGTGCAGGTAGAAGATCTTGTTGTAGTCTGGCACGTGCAGTACCGGTGCTGTCGTCAACGCCTCTTTCAGCTGGTTGAAGGCCTCCTCTGCCGGTGCCGACCAGGAGAACTTTACCTTGGTACTTGTCAACTGTGACAGTGGTCTTGCCATTCCTGAAAAGTTTTTAATAAAACGTCTGTAATACGAGGCTAAACCTAAGAAACTCCTAACTTCTTTTACGTTCTTTGGGGAAGGAAAGTTCTGAATGGATTCTATTTTAGATGGGTCTGTGGATAGCCCATGTTCATTTACAACATAGCCGAGGTACCGTAGTTCTTTTTTGCAAAATACGCATTTTTTTAAATTTACAGTTAGATTTGCTTTCTTTAACTTATGCATTACTTTATCAAGTAAAGTCAAATGTTCCTCAAAAGTTTTTCCTATAATAACTAAGTCATCCAAATATGCAAATACCTTGCCACCGAACTCCGGACCAAATAACGTATCTACTAGCCTTTGCAGTTGTTGTGGAGCGTTTGTTAATCCGAACGGAATAGTTTTGAACTGAAGCAAGCCTCTGCCTTGTGTGATAATTGCTGTTTTCTCCTTGGAGTCCTCCGTTAAGGGTAGTTGTAGAAAAGCTTGACTAAGGTCTATCGATGATATATACTTTGCTTCCTTGAGGCCGTCCAAGATGTCGTCTATCCTAGGCAATGGATAGCTATTTTTCTTTGTGACTGCGTTGAGCTTCCTGCTGTCCATACACAATCTGTACTTACCGTTTGGTTTAGGGACCAAAACTACTGGTGATGCCCATGGGCTGATGGATTCCTCCAGCACTCCCATGGCTATCATCTTGTCAAGCTCCTCGTTGATAAGAGCCTGTTTTGCTGGGCTAACTCTGTAAAATCGCTGTTTTATTGGTTCACCTGTGGTTTCAATTTTATAATTAACCATATTTGTTCTTCCCAAACCACACTTTTCAAATGAAATGTTGGTAAATTTCTCTATTACATTATTTAACTGTCTTTGTTGCCTTGGGGTCAACGGGACCCTATCCGTAGAAGTCATGTTATACGAATTAGGTTGACTTTCTAACTCATTTGTGTTGTTGGGCAGTAATACTTTATCCGAGCTACCTTGCTCACTTGCTAAATTAATAGCGACCTGCGGACTATTCCGCCTATTAGTTGCAATTGAAACTTTAACTGAGCTACCTTGCTCACCTGCTAATTTATTAGCAACCTGCGGACTATTCCGCCTATTAGAAGGGTTCTCTCCTATTTTATTTACAGTTTTGCTTTCTTTGATATTTACATTATTTACAGACTTAAAGCTATTATTTACATTTGTATTTACATCTTTGACAGAGCCTTCTATTATACCAATTGTACCTATTGGGTTTCCCTTGGTTACCGGTTGTAACCATACACCTTGGATTTTATCCAATAACCCTGCTTGTTCCCAAAAGTCTATACCTAAAATGAAACTGTTTGTTAAGTCAGGGACAATTTCGAAATTTAACTCGAAATTATTATTGTCAACCCTAATTTTCAACTGCAATCGACCGATTACTGTACTTGGAGAACCGTTTGCCGACATTGCCTGTTTAATGGGGGAGGAAATAATTTTATAGCCTTGCTTTACAAATTCTAAATGTTTGTTATTGCCTATTATATTAATATCAGCACCGCTGTCTAATAGAGCTGTATACTGTTTATTATCTATTATGAAGTTAATCAGTGGCCTTTTATTTCCTACTGTGGGTATATGCACCGGTGACACCTTATTGTTAGAAAAGAATTTATTTACAAATACCAACCAATTTTTCCAATCGGTGGAGTCCCGGGTGGCCGGTGCCGAAGCTAGTTTTTTGACTGATACCCGGTGTTGGTCTGGTGCTCAGCGGCTGAAAGCGTGCTTCGCTGAGGTGCTTCGTCGCTGCTCAGCGCCAGTGCGCTGCCACTGCCTTGAGCTGGTGCAGCTGGCTGCGTCCACTGCAATGCCTTTGGTGCGGCCGGGTTCCTTTCGTGATACCGCTGTGCAGCATCCTGACCGGCTTTCTTTGCGGGGTTCGCTGAAACAGTTTTGTAGAGGGGTTTACTTAACATAGGACATTGTTTTTTCCAATGACCCTGCTGGTGGCATTTAAAACACGTGCTCGGGTTCGTTTGTTTCGGGGGAGGCTTAGCCGATATACTTGGCCTAAATGGTGGTGAAAGTTGTTGAGCAGCAGGAGTATTGCTATATATTGTGGAGCGGCTATTTACAATTGGGTTTGAGCCCCTGTTAAAGCTGTCAATCATCTTTCCTACACGGAGTAAATCGTTAATTGAGTACACCCCACCATAAATGAATGCTGGCTGATAACGTATATTCATGTTGTGCTTAATTATTTCCAACAGTTCACTTTCGGAAATACGGTGTGCTATTTTATTTGCCAGGAACTGTACGTAAGTTACGAATTCCAGTAATGTTTGTTGTGGTGATTGTTTATAATCTCGGATTTGTGTCATTATCTGATAACAATAGTCTAAGGGCTCGTAGTATTCCTTTAATAGTTCCTTAAGCTGGTACCATGATATGCATTTATGCTTGTTTACTCTGTACCAAGTAAGTGCGGGTTCTGATAGAAGATCATGGAAATTCACTAACATTGACTGCTCTGATAAACCCCGGGCCACCTGTAATTCTTCCACCCTACTGATGAATTCCCTTACATCCGTTGATCCGTTGAACTTTACATTCCAATTTTCCAAACCATGTTTTAACCCAGCGTAATTGTGAGAGTGAGTGTGACTCACCTGTGATGACGACGTCGATACCTCGTCCCACGTAATTAGTTCTTCCGTACGTGATAACTCTTGCCCTGCCATCGCCGTTGAGTGTCGCCACGAATTTTCCATGACAATACTAAGCTATATTAACAAAACACAGCGAAAAACAAAATAAAAAACTTAAAACTAAAAAATAATTAAACTGTAGGCTCCTGGACTATGTGCAATATGCGCTGCAAGTACATACGCTCTGCGTATGCCAACAAACAAACAGTAGTATTGCGTAACCTTCGCGTTTACTGGCGAACCCGTTACCCAACTTTTATTTTTATAAGAACTATATGTACCTATTACGTAGTTCGCGATTTATACTAAACTTAACGTTGTATATTGAACATAAATAGCCGTTGGACGCCAATGTAATGATATGTATGTGTTACCACTATCACCACTTAGTACAGGGTATAAGTAATAGTATTACCTTGGCCTTGGGAAACCGACTCACTCGCAGCCGGGTAACCGCTCCTGGTTACTTACTCATGCCAGTAAGAATCCTCGCTGAGGGGAGCAGCGGTTACCTCTGTACTAAACCTTATCTCCAGGGGTGGGTTCATTTATGGAATACAACGGAAAGTCAGATATAAATCGAAGTAGGTATAATCTATTGAAGTATACAATAATATCCCGACATGATATCAACACTCGGTTTGGGGATTCCGGGAACCATACGCGCACTTAATAGTCTTTACCGAACATACCGTTCTCATCCACGTTGGGACCGCAGTTCACTGACTGCCAATGACGTGCAGAACTCGAGTCCTCGAGACACGCCGCCTGACACCGGAGTCGCCGGTGTCGTGCTGGTCGCTAGCCGCAGACCCTGCCTGCTGACCGGGGGGATGCTCGAGGTGGCCGCCCGCCGCAGACTTCACGCGTGTTCCCTCACACGCAGACCGCTGCAGACCCTTCTGCTAACTCCCTCGCCGCCCGGGATGAACTTCACTCGCGGATATAATGGCGGCTCGACCGGCCAACTTCTGGTTGCGTCTGTTCGTCCTTAGAGCTACACCGGGACTGTCTCTCCGAGCGCGCTCGCGCTCCCTCCGTTGTTCCGCGTGGCGTCATGTCACGCCCCTTTTTGCCCAATTTCTATTGGTCCGTTCGTTGTGCGGTCATAACATTTCGACGGTAACAATTAGCTAGGATCTGAGTTGTCATTCGTCTGACTGACAATCAGTCCACGTGGACACTATTTGTATTGGTAGTTTTCATCGCACGGTCACTCAGCGTCACTTTCGCCATTGGCTTGCATTTGTAGCTTCCATTTCAACGGACTTTCAACGTTTTTCCTTTTCTCGGAATTCGTCGCTTGTTCCCGGAACGACTTCTTCTAATCGGCCTCGAATGCCGGTTCCTTTGAATTTGCCGAAAGGCGCCGCGCGTTACTTATTAACTACGGAAATACCGCGGGTTTGTTTTGACATTTATTCTTACATTACAAGATACCTTGAGTCCTGGGAAAGGACATACCTAAGATAGTTTTTATCCCAGAAATTACCTATTATTGTTATTTATTGAGCCCGTAGGGCGGTAATGTGACCATTATCAAAAATCATTTTATCCTAAAAATTACACGAGTACTTCTATTGATTAATGAGTAAACACGTGTTTGCCCCAAATGTCACGTGAGCAAAGCTGCGAAAAATATAAACCAACTGAAAAATCCTGACACGAAGAAGCCAAAAATAACTACTACCTGCCTCCTGCGATTTTTAAAGTCGGTGTAAGTTTTTTAAAGTTTGATTTATCCTTTTTAAGCTGATGTAATAAGACTTGTTTTATCCTAATAGGTTTTTAAATTTGTATTTGGCGTCAATCAGTGCTTATGCGATCGCGGGTAGCGCGGCAGGAGCGGGACAGGTGTAGTAGTTATCGGGAAAGTTCTTGCATTCGTAATTAGTACAATTAAAGATGCTACATGAACATCGCGGTCGCGTGTTTCTTTTTCATGAAATTTTATATACATATTCTTAAAGGTATTAGGAAGGACATAGGATACTTTCAATTAAAAAGAAGTAAACGCGGGCGAAGCCGCGGGTGAAAGCTGTGGGGGTGCGATGGGGTGGAAATGTCTAAAATGGGGTGACAAAGTCTGAAAATCGTCATAGGTATTGTTTTCATGGTTTATCGGGTCGCTGATTACGAAAATAACAACATTTTCTAATCAAACGTAGTCGGCGTGACATAAAATGCCCTCTGTGGGGGTGCGATGGGGTTGAAATGTCATAATATCAATATGGGTGTTGATTCTATGGTTTTCTGGGACGTCAATTATGAAAATGGCATCGATTTGAAAATATAACATAGTGGATATAAAATTAGTTAAAAGGACTTTTAAAATTTTACCCCTATTAGGGTGAAACGGAGGTCCAAAAATTCTATGGAGAAACGAAATTAGTTGACTATTTTATCATAAATTTTACACGACTACTTCTATATATAAATGAGAAAACACGTATTTCGGGATTTTTCAAAATTCAAGCCCAAAAAGGGTAAAATAGGGCCAAAAAGTCTGAAAATCGTCATGGGTATTGTTTTTATTAGTTTATCGGGTCGCTGATTATGAAAACAACAACTATTTTGTAATCCAACATAGCCGACGTGACATAAAATCACTCTTGTGGGGGTGCGATGGGGTTGAAATGTCATAATATCAATATGGGTGTTGATTCTATGGTTTTCTGGGACGTCAATTAAGAAAATGGCATCGATTTGAAAATATAACATAGTGGAAATGAAATTACTTAAAAGGATTTTTCAAATTTTACCCCTAAGAAGGTGAAACGGTGGTCCAAAATTGTATGCGAGATTAGTTGGACTATTTTATCCTAAACTTTACACGAGTACTTCTATATATAAATGAGTAAACACGTGTTTGCTCCGAATTTCACGCGAGCGAAGCCGCGGGCGAAAGCTAGTTTATTATAATCAGTAAAGATTTCTGTTTCGGAAGAGATTACATTTGGAAGATTAAATTTGATAATGTTAACATTTACACAGAGTACTAATACAACAACCCTCTAAACTTCTAGTTTAGAACTCGCAGAAAGACAAACATCGTGACGGGATTTTCATATAAATTGAAAATATCTTGTTACGATTGATTTAATAAACAAAAAATCTCACTGCATGACTAACGAGAATATATAGATTAGTTACTACGTACTAACTGTCACTTTATCGACACCATAGACAAAGATTAGATCAACTGTTTGCAATGTTTGATAACTTTCGAAAAAATACAAAAACCACACAACACAAAGAAAAAACCCGTTTATGGATTTAATTTAATACAGAGATTTAATAATAAAATATGTTCCATATTTCAATTTAGAATACCAAAAACAATAAATAACTGCTGAATGAAATTTTACGCTGAGCTGTTTGTTGCAGTTGAGTTAGCGTGAATATCTGACTCGCTTTGAAACTGTATTCTGTTAAAACATTAAAATTTTATCACAATAAATGTTTGTTGGATTATTTCTGTCAATGTTTAGAGACAAAACTCACCTTTCACCTTGCTTCAACATTTTTGGACATTATTCAAAGTATACATCAAGGTACATTATATAGATACCAAGAATCCAAATACTTGACGATGGTATGTATTCTGGGATTGATGAGTCACAGCAACTGACGTATTCTTAAAGTGAAAATGGAAAAGTGGAAACTTATGCCTACGTAGGTAGAATCGAGCAAACGTAATCGCTCCCAGTCGGATACTCTAGTCCAGTGTTCCATAACTTTTATAATGTTGTTATGACCAATAAATTATTTTATGATATTACTCCAAACCCTCGTTAGATTATGTCTTATTAGTGGCAACGAATTTCTTATCCTTTATCAGCGTTATTTCCCTTACAGTTTTTTTTTACCCAGCGGGGGTAATTACCTCCATATTCAGAAATACCGCTCTAGTCAAAGTGCTTTCAATTTCTGATATAAGTCGTTCGCGGTTCTCATCAATATGTCAGAACGAAGGACTAATTTTAGACTTTAGCAAACAATAGGGATCGGGTTATCATCATCATTGCTATTTCTGCCAAGTGACATCCACAGCTGGACTTAGCTACCATAGACTTTAATAATGTTCAGTTTTGTGTTGTTTTTGTCCATCGGCTTACTGTGATCTTTACCAGATCATCGATCCATTTAGTCGTGCTCCGTATTCGACAATGCGTTTTCTAATCCACCTTCGTCATTCCAGAACTTTTCTGGCCAATCGGCTATTAGTTCAGCGTGTTATGTGATCTACCTCTTGCTACTTGTGCCTGCTGCTCCTTAGCGCTATGTCGGTGACTTTAGTTCTATAACGGATATACTCATTCCTGTCTTAATCGAATTGTAGAGACACTCCGAGCATTGCTCTCTGCGTCTCTCTTGCGCAGTGCAAGCTTGATTGAAGCCTATAGGATGAGATCTTATGGATTTGGGTTATGGTCAAAGTGAACCTCATATACCAGTTGCACACTCCACTTAGCAATAGGAAGATACAATATATTTCTCTAGACACGTACATTACAAATGATGAAGTGCTTCCATTTACCGCACTTTAATTTCACTTTTGACTGCAGCCCGATAATAATTCCATAGAGTTAGTTGTGTAGAAACATAAATCTAAAACATGAGATGCTAGTAGTGTTGGATGTAGCGCGTAAGTAAATATATTTCTTTAATTTGCAAGTATACTCTCTACGGTAACCACTTTGCATCAAACAGGTCATCCGAGTCGTTCGATTCCCACTTCAGCCTTTTTGTTATACTATCACAGTCAGTCAGACACTGTAGTAAAACACTGTCCAATAAATTCCATTTACACTTCCAACGTCAACTGTGTCACGAATAAACCGAAATATGATTCTCATGCAGGAGCTACATTGGAAATGGCAAACAATCGTAAAAAGTGAACGAACTAGGTTTCGCCCGAACCCTAGAAAAAGTCATCAAAAAGTAACGCTGTTGTTAAAACTGCACAGCACGTAAAACTGAACGGACTTTTTCACGGATTCGTTAACCAGTTAACACAGAATGAAAGCAGGGACAACAGTTTTGCGCACGGAGCTGGAAACTCGATAAACTATTTTATGTGCCTCATTTTCTACATGCTGTATGTAGATTAGATTTTGGGCATCCTTTATAAATAAATACTTGAATGCAACGGACACTGAGCACAATCCTACCTACGTTAATAACTTTGTAAACAAATGACGTTTCTGGGCAGCGTGAATTTATTACATTACTAGCTGTGCGTACGACTCCGTGTGCGTGAACGTTTGATAAGAACAGTTAAAATTTTATGATTATTTTATTAGTTGTCTTGGCCAACTTGCCAGTATATTATAAATATTTTTGAAAATGGAAAAATTCACCCCCCCTCCCCCCCCCCCCCTCCCCTCCCCTTTGCTTCTGAATTAATCCTACCTAATAGATATCTCTTCTAACCATTCTCTTATAATAGATATATATTTGCGTGATATTTTAAAACAGTCCATAAAACATTTTTTATACTACTTCGGGTGACAGACAAGCAAACGGCCCGACTCGTACGAAGCGGTTACCGTAGCCACATAAATGCTTGCAACATGAAATATCGGTCGCGATACGCAGCAACTCCATAGTTTCTAGTGATCTCAGTCACTCGCAAGAACACAACAATCCACAAGGAATTGTTATTTGGTTGAATTCTATGAAGTAGACGTACTTCCCCCGTCCGGCAGCTTACAAATTCGCTGTACACTACCACTCTTTGACCAGGGCCTCTTTTGCTAGTCGGCAGGGCTCGACGTGCAAGGGGGTTCGACTTAGGTACTAGAAACCATGATGTGCCTATTACACTCCAAACAAATACATATATAGTACGGACAACTCGCCATTTCCTATAATAACAGTAAGCTTCGCCTATCCCTTATATGAAATGGCGTTTTCCTAATGGCGTTCGTGAGCCTCATGATGAGTCAACAATGTTTTTACTCACAATGAAAGGGTTTGGCAGTCACCGTCGCGGAGTGTAATCAACGATATCATACTAATGACCAAAAACACGCCATTGTATTAATTGTACCTTCTTATATTAGTGATACTTATAAACTTGACAGACTCGTTGTTATGATTGACAATAATGGGCAAGTTGAATTCGATATTGATTGTAAAAATCCGGAGACGTATAATTTTGTACATCGTAATAATCGGTAGGAATGACAGGTACTGGTATACTCGTATATGTGGAGAAGAAAATAATAAAAGCTATTTCGGTTATATGTCCTTTATCATTATGATGACGATCCATGTGTCTACGTCATTATGTGTTCAGGCTATACCATATCTAATACTACACTATATTTTGTAGACGCCACCTCTACCACCTAAGCTGAAGCCGACTTCGATCGCCTTTTTTGATCGCGAACCGGTATTAACTTTACCTTAAGTTAGTGTAAATGCCGATAAGCTTACCAGGTAGGGTACGATGATGGGGGGTGTAAGTTAAAACTTTTGGAGACACCTGCACCTCACAGAAAACTGCAGCTAAATAATAATTCCCTTGCGGGTTGTTGTATTCCTGTGAGTGAGAGAATCTAAAAATATCCAGTTTTTTCTCGCTCCAAACATATTCTGGGTATTTACCGGGGAGTGAGCTCACCAGAAGTATTGCTTTAATAGCAGATTTCCTTGAACGGGTCTTTGTGATACCACCAAGTATTTGTAATGCTACCAGATTGTGGCATACTTTATTTCATATATCTTCTGTCTGTGCTGCTGTAATTGTTTAACAATAGATACAGGTACTCGTAATATATAAGTGTTGGCGAAGTAATTAGCAGTAACATGAGATCATAAAACAAGGACAAAAATAAGTAAAACTAAAACACACTCTTCAATGACCAATCGATATTACTTAATGTTAAATAAACGATCTAAAAAAATATTTAGTTACTTACGTTTCACTCATATTTCTTTACTCCAAATATCGTGGAAATTATAACTTGCCCTTTTACGGCAGCTGAATTAAAATTAGCGACATTTACGTAATCATACATTGTGATGAGAATATGCGATTACGTAAATGTATTTCGGCATCATTTTGTTTTTCAAAATTTCAGCTCAATACTACTCCGGGAACTCAGTCAAATTTAACTTGCAGGACTTGATTAACACCGCGGTGAAACTAAATAACAACTTGTAAAATTGAGTTTGTCTTTAATAGTTAGACGTTTTTACAAGGTCTGCAACGCGCATAATGATGCTCCTGGTATTGCAGGCGTCCATAGGCTACGGTAACTGCTTTCCATCAGGCTTGCCGTATGCTAGTTTGGCACCTTAGTTAGTAGGCTAGTTTGGCGTGAAAAATATATGCAATTTGTCTTTAAATTGATCCTCGAAATAAATATTAAAATGTGAATAATATTAAAAATAAAATAAAAAATTGGTTGTCTGTAAAGACGGTTTACGGACGATAACATTATGAATGAATGAATGAATGAAACATTTATTTGTATCTCCAGCACACACATAATAAGTTCTTTCCAGTGATTGCCCTTGGCACTACTGCTTGGCACTATCAGTAGTGTCATGGGAAATTTTTCTTTCCCGTGACTCTACTGGTAGTGTCATGGGAAAACAATTATTTCCCGTGACACTACTTTGATGTCAGTAGTGTCACAGGAAATTATATCCGATTAGTACGATAATGCCCTATTCCGGAAATGGACACAGAGTCCTATCTCCCGTGACACTATCCCTTGTCCAATAATTCAGCCGTGGAGAGTCAAGGTGAGGCACAGGCTGTCAGTCTGGATACGGCGAAGGCGTTCATCGGGTTTGGCACCATAGTGTTCTTTCGAAGTTGCCTGCATACGATCTACCAGAGGGTTTATTCGAATGGGTCGCTAGCTTCTTGTCCAGCAGAAGCATTAGAGAGTTTGTTGATGGTAGTTGCTCGGATAGCATGGACATCAATGCTGGCGTCCTGTAAGGCTCTGTATTGTCCCCGACGCTGTTTTTGCTGCATGTCAATGATATGTTATCTATTGATAGCATTCATTGCTATGCCGACGACAGCATGGGGGACACTTATTACACGGGCCGCTAATATTCCCCGCTCTCTGGTGGAGGAGAGCCGCGAACAACTTGTGTCGAAAATCGAGAGCACACTAAGTTGAGTGTACACTAAGTAGAACTTAGTGCGATTTAACCCCTCTAAGACACAAGTCTGTGCGTTCACCGCTAAGAAAACCGCATTTGCTGTGGCTCCACACTTCCAGAATGCACCCCTCACCATCGCCAAAAGTATTGGGATTCTACGAGTTGAAATCTCCAGGGACGTCCAGTTTCGTTGTCACCTGGAGGGAAAGGTCAAGCTGGCGTCGAAGAAACTAGGTGTGCTCAACAGGGCGAAGCAGTACTTCAATCCGCGGCAAAGAATTCTGCTTCACAAAGCTCAAGAAGGGCCGCATATGGAGTACTGTTGCCGTCTATAGGCGGGAGCACCTAGATACCAGCTTGCACCTTGTGACTCGATTCAAGGACGAGCTGTGAGGATTGTTGACGATCCCAAACTAACAGACGGTTTAGAACCTTTAAGTCTGAGGAGCGATTTTGCGTTCCTTTGTGTGTTCTACCGATTGTACAATGGGGTGTGTTCAGAGGAGTTGTTCGACATGATGCCCACGGCTTCCTTCTACAGTCGCACCCCTCGCCATGACAGGGAATTCATCCACACACATTGCAGCCTAAGTGGTCGCGTACCGTGCGGTTCCAGAGAAGTTTTCTCGATTGGATTGGTTTCAGTGGAATGAATTGCCTGTCGAGGTTTTCTCAGGAGACTACAGCATGGGGTTCTACAAAAAGGTCGTGAAGAGGTTTTTACAGGGTCGGCAACCTATGATGCCCCTGGTGTTACAGGCGTTCATAGGCTACGGTAACTGCTTTCCATCAGGCGGGCCGTATGCATATTTGTATTCGGTATGTCTATTGGAAAAAAAAAACTATGTGATAAAAAAATATAAAACAAGTATTACTACTAACTACATAGTTTAAAATATATATTACATATAATTAAGTAATTAAAAAATAATAGACACAACTTGATATCATTAGCCTTATAAACAAGGAAGAAAAACGATAGTAGTGTCATGGATAATGAGTTAATCCACGGGTAATTTTGATATGAGAGTCGGATCAGCCAAGGAGAATAGTAAAGTCACGGGAAAGAAAAATTTCCCGTGACACTACTGATAGTGCCAAGCAGTAGTGCCAAGGGCAATAAAGGATTAAAATTAAGTGAAATATAGTGTTAAAAAAACCGGCCAAGTGCGAGTCGGACTCGCGCATGAAGGGTTCCGTACCATTATCTATAAAAACGGCAAAAAAAATCACGTTTGTTGTATGGGAGTCCCCTTTAAATATTTGTTTAATTTTTATTTAATTATTTATTATTAAAGTGAACGTCTACCTATTGCCGTTATCAATTGCGAGCAAAATCGAGCAAATGTTTGTTATATAAATCACGTTTGTTATATGGGAGCCCCCTTAAATATTTATTTTATTCTACTTTTTAGTATTTGTTGTTATAGCGGCAACAGAAATACATCATCTGTGAAAATTTCTACTGTCTAACTATCACGCTTCATGAGATACAGCCTGGTGACAGACGGACGGACGGACGAACGGGCAGCGGAGCCTTAGCAATAGGGTTCCTTTTTACCCTTTGGGTACGGAACTCTAAAAACACAAAAAGAATCAATGTGTGCCGCAGTAACACAAAAAGGCCATAGCTCAGCTACATGTTTTGTTCTAATGAACAAAACGCTGATAATTCTGCTACAGACAGTGATTAGCCGCAACACTAGTAAATATGAGCGAGTAAAATTGGTGAATAATGTAAGTGAATAAGTTGCAAAGTGTGTTTGTGTGTACACATAACAAAAACATTATGAAATAAAAATTATTTTTTGGACGTAAAAATATTAAAATATTTATTATATTATGGGTACCCATTTAATAGGTACCCATAATATAATAAATATTTCAATATTACGTCCAAAAAAATAAAAAAGAGTTATGAAATAAATAGATCATGCTTATAAATATCGGGTATACCTAAATTCTCAATACAATTTACTCAATAAAAAAAAATTCTGTAATCTTTTTTGAAATTATCTGATAACGTCATAAGAAAACATCGACCGATGGAGTTGAAGAGAGATAGATGCGTCAAAAGCCGAATTCTTAGGCCGATCGTGCCTTTCTATCGCTTGTTCCGAGCTCTCGCTTGCACGCTCGGCTCAGGCGGAACGTGCCAAAAGAGTGCTTTGTTGTGCGTGCAGCCGTCGTTCATCGATTTATAAGACGTTATGACGTCGTTAAACATAATTTATCTGTTTGAGGTGGTGCCGTGGGAACTACAATAGGGTATTAAGTACAACTTCCTGACCTGACCTGGGGACATGTATCCACGGGGAATATCTGCGGGCCTCGAGCTATAGGCTTTTTACTCGCGCAGTCTTCAGGGGTGCAATACCACAGGCAATACACCCCCGCGTAATTTAGAGCCGCTCTAGTGCGGCACAATAACTATAATAACTAGACTTGTGTAGTTCTTGAGTGAGTAGTTCAATTGTACCAGTTCACCATACAAGCCGGTTCTTGTCACTCACTCTTTCTTGTCCCATGTAGTTCACTGCGTCATTTAGTTCAATCGAGTGACAAAGAGTAAAAAGAACGGAAATACATAAAGCGTACGAGCTAGAATGAGAGAGATACGTTGTAATGCCAAAATTGCTGATAGAGAGCGAAACGGACGGAAGATTCTGAAATTGTTCGAGATAAAACGAGACAGATAGTTTCGTGCGTGGTTGACTGACCGAATTAGAACTCTAAGGCTAAGGACATAAGAACAAGTAGTAGTACAAGGCTCAATTTTTATATTAATTATTATTTTAACCACTAAATAATTTCTTTTTACTCAAGCTTGACAGTCCTGAGCCTGTTAAAAGTTTGAAGGAAAATCAATATTTGTAAAGGAATTTATAAAATACCTATTTCATTAGTTACACTTATTTAAAACAAAAATACAATGTCATCAAAATGATGCAATAGAACTGTAGAAGGAATCAGTCAATAGAACTACTGAGTCGAATCAAAGATACATTGAACTAAACTGAACTAGTGAGTCAAAAGAACTAAAGAAGTAAATGAACTAAATGAACTAAATGAACTAGATGAGTGATATAGTTCATTTGCGTCAAAAGAACTGCATCTCTCTTTTCAGTTCAGTGAACTGCTTTGCGCAAGTCTAATAATAACTATATACTATAATAACTAAATAACTAAATGCGGTACAACTTTATGTACCTACTTATTAATATCATCTTTACTTTTGTAAAAAGCTAACTTCACCTGCACGTGGTGCAGCCTGCTGATTGACAAACGAGGCACTGGCGAAAAGAGAGGTAGGGCATAGCGTATTTTTTTAAGCTGCCCAACTGGAGAAGTACCTCCACCTCACAGAATACCGCACAGATAATCGCGAAATAACAATTCCCTTAAGGGTTGTTGTGTTCTTGCGAGTGAGTGAGGTCAACAGAAAGAAAGAAAGCAAGGAAGGAGTATAGGCTGGTGACGTATCGGCAATTGGTGTTGCTGGTCTCCGTAGGCGGTGGTTATTGCTTTCCATCAGGTGAACCACATGCTCGTTTGCCCCCAGGTAACTGCTTCGCACATTATAGTGCATTCCTTTAAAAGAACCAGCACGTGACAAAAATCGTAAAAATCTGTCTCATTTCTTTACAGCATGATAGCGAACTTATATCCTTTTTCCCTTTAGTGTCATAACATCCAAGTCACGAAACCTCCAAGTTGCAAAATATCTACATCCCAAAACATTCAAATTACATAATATTCAAGTCTCAAAACATCAATGTCTCATAATATTCAATTGATTGTATGTGTGGATGGATGAGTATAATATATATAAAAGTCAATTCAAGTCAGCACAAGAAGAAGTTGTCAGTATTTTTCAGGGTTAATTTGTCAATGTCATTGTAAATCAATCAACATAAAACAGAATCAACATAAAACATACACAAACCTTTTAAATATTTATATTAAAAACAGTTTGAAAGGTCAAGGTCATAAGCAAGTCAAGTCATGAACATGTCTTTTTATTTAAAAATGATTTATAAATTAATATATTGTGAAAAGAATTATATACATTTGGTTTGGAATGCAAGATATTTATTAAAATGTGTTTTAATATCATTTTACTAATCACGTTTAAAAGGACCTTAATTTAGATAAAAGTATAAGAAAATAATGTTTACTATTTATGCATCAAATAAGAATTATTTACATAATATTTTAATGACTAAAGTCTTCAACCAGTGCGTCCTCCCTGCAATATGCATATATACCTATGGTGCAGAGTTGGACACTGACCATCGGACTGGTTCACAGGCTAAAGGTCGCGCAGCGAGCGATGGAGAGGGTTATGCTCGGGGTTTCTCTGAGGGATCGAATCCGGAACGAAGAAATTTGACGGAGAACTAAAGTTGTCGACATAGCCTTTCGAGTTTGCAAGCTAAAGTGGCAATGGGCGGGTCAAATCTGCCGAGTAAGTGATGGCAGATGGGTGAGGAAGGTATTAGAGTGGAGGCCGCGCGTAGGACGACGAAGCGTTGGACGCCCTCCTTCTAGAATTCTAGATGGTCCGATGACCTTAAGAAAGCGGCTGGAAGCGGCTGGATGCGGAAGGCGGAGGATCGTATTTGGTGGGAAGGCTAATATCCAGCAGTGGATAGATACAGGCTGATGATGATGATGATGATAACATAATATTTACTCACTTAACAAATTAAAATTTGTGTATTGTATATGATATAACACCACTTACTTAGAAAACTTTAAAGCCACTTATATGAAAATAATGAATATTATGAGACATGGATGCTTTGAGACTTGACTATTCTGCAACTTGAACGTTTTGAGATGTAAATATTTTGCAACTTAGAGGTTTTGATACTTGGATCTTATGAGGTTTGAACGTTTTGCAACCATGTGCTTTTTCTGCAGCTTGAACGTTATGAGACTAAACCCTTTTTTCTTGTGTGAATGCAATGTATTGAATTTGTCTATAGCTTTCTCTGTATACGCAACATCCAATATTTGCATTGCTATCTCAACTGCAAAGAATACCAAGCAACGGAAACCTGCTATTGATTGGGGCTGAGAACACTATGATTCATATCCACAGGTGAATTACGCGTCAGCAATGTTAGCATTCACGGTCCAATCAAGTCTACGTACGAAGCAAATTGCGACTCGATATCCGATACCGTACTTTTATATTTACCTTCAAAGACTAAACTACTACTTTACGTTTTGTGAATAAAAATAACGCTTATGGAGATTGAACTAACGTATATGTTTTATATTTGTCAAGGAAAATAGGAAAAGAGAAAAAAAGGAACTCATTCTGCCAAAGCAAGCAACACCTTCTTTTCTGGTGACTTCATTCACATGCAGGAATAAAATAACCCTCAAAGGAATTGTTATTTGACTGTGGTATTCTGTGATGTTGATATATTTCCCCAATCCTCATCACCTCCAGCTGCCAGAGCCTCGTTTGCCAGTCAGCAGGGTGCACTACGTACTGGTAAGGTTGGCTTTCGTTCAGAGATGTTGATGAAGTACTTACACACTCAAAAGGCCTATCATTAATTAGGTTGAAAGTATTAAAATAAATTTTGACGCATAAGTATAGCCCATCTATTACTAACGACGTATGGTGCAAAGTGTGGGTGATCGGGTTTGAGCGACACCAGACAAAGATAATGTCCCAGATTGGACTCAGAGGGGAGGTTGAGGTTAGTTTGAGAGATAGGCAGGGAATACTATATCTTGTATGTCTCTAATAAGCTAGCCATATAAAAAGTAGGAATATCCTGATGACAGGCAATTTGATCTACACTACTTTGCGTGCTTCCGCCACCAGTTAGTTAATTTAAATTAATTAATTATTTATAATTAACTAAAATGAATTAATTACCTATGATAACTTAAGACAAATATATACACTATTATTATAAATTGAATTATAAAAGAAAACTTTATTAGGTACTTAAGTTTATGAGGAGGCTCAAGGTAAAAGTTAAAGTGATATAAGTTATGCAGATAAAAAATAGTGTTGGCCAAAGTTGCATCGAGAAAAGTTTACATGAGCTGTTAAACTGAAAGAACGAGAACGAAAACCACAGATATTCATTAGAAATTAATTTACTTCATATGATATTTTTATACAAATAATTTCACTTTATTGATGTTTGAGTAGACTGCCGGAGAGCATAGTTGTCTAAAAACGTGTTGTTGGATACACGAGTAACTGAAATATCATTATTATTAAAACAAGCGTAATTGTGAAACAATCGTCAACAGCAATCGCAAATATCGTCTTCAAAATTAGTGCTTTTGCTGACTAATTTTGTTCATAATTGCAAAATTATTGGCTGATAAAATTACATTAATAACATTTTATAAACCAACATAAGTAATTATGTGTTATCTCTCATTTACTTGCATAACGTCTCTAAGGGTGGGTTTAGGTACCTACATAAAAGCAGAATAACGACGCTACAAACATAACAGTTAGCTAAGTATGGATCAGATTTAAGTGCGTGTTTACAAAGGGCATACTAAACCCCAAAACCATATGCAAAAGATTATTATGTGTTAAATTAATCCCTGCATCCACACAGTCATGTCATTGCGGGGATACAGGTCTCCTCTCAATCAAAGGAGTTTAGAGCATAATTCACCACACTGCTCAACTGTTGGTTGTAGACTAGTGTTTTCAAGCATAGAGGCCACTGACATCTTGTGACGACACCCGGGACCGACGGATTTACTTATCCTCCATGTACGGAAGAGTAGATCCATAGACAGAAAGTCTCAATTGAAGGGATCAGTGCGTAATTCATTGTGCTGCTAAACTGCGGGTTGGCAGAGGCCACTGTTTTCAAGCCGTATAAATGCCACTGACTTGGCTTAATGACTGACGAAATATATAAACTCATCCATATTGGCCGCCACGCCGCCACCTCCGCTTCCAACGCAGCAACTCCTTTTTTTCTGGAGACCTCACTCACTCGCAGGAACACAACAACCCTCATGCGAATAGTTATTTGGCTGCGGTATTCTGGGAGGTGGAGGTACTTCCCCAGTCGGGCATCTTACAAATACGCGCCCTACCTCTCTTTTCGCCAGAGCTTCGTTTCTCAATCAGCAGGGTGCAACGCGTGCAAGTGAAGTGGGCTTTAGCTCAAAGATGTTGATGAACCACTTACACCCCAAAATCTAGTAACAATTTAATATTACGTCTAAGATGTGAACAATATGTCATGTTTCATGAGCGGAAGACAATCTCTACCTCTCCTTAAAATTATGGAACAACACGCTATATGCTTATAACTTTTTATGCAGAGAAAAGAGACTCGTTGTATTTTATGCAAAGTCAGTACCAATAGAATTACTACAGAATATCTGCAAAATCAAATTGGATTTACAGAAGCCAATCTGAGATTGACGACTATATATCAGTCCGGTCAGTTGCTCTGTTCTGTGGTCTCGTAAAAAGCACTTCTAGTCGAGCAAGCATGCCTTGTTTGATGGATGTTTGGGCGGTTAAGTCGCGGTCTGACCGCGAACGAGTAACGAGAAATTCATTATACGCGATTCATGAGAATTTACAGTATAAATCCCGCTCACCCGAGCTGACTTAGGATTAACTATTCGCTTTTCACGTAAGACCCCTGCTATGCGATGCTATTTGTTTATGTTATAGTTGTTGTATGTGATTTTCTTACACTTACAACATGTCCCTTACACCCCAAATTACAATTATGAACATATTTGTAATATGGAGTGTAAATGGCTCACTGTCAACCTCATCTCTCCGCGGTACATCAAATGTAGATCAAATAATGACGCAATTGCGAAAAGAGAGATTGGGCACAGCGACACTTCTCGCTTGGATTGGAGCGGCCCGACTGGGGAAGTGTCTATACAGAAAACCGCAGCCAAATAACAATTACCTTGAGTTATGCTGTGTTCCTTGTAAGGTCACCAGTAACCTCCGCCTCTCTTACCTAAGGTCATGACAGCGGTTTTCAGCACTTTGGGTGCGGGACAATCTCTCCCTGAGCCACTGCGTTCAGGCTGCCCTGTGTCTTTTGGGGTGGGCATCATTTCACTCAACAATCCCGCTAGGAGCAAATGACGTAGGAGGATGATGGAACACGCACCTCGCACGCTTACTGTTGATTCCGCCAACATCAGGGATCTCCATTCGAATCTGGATGCCGGCCATATTTTTCCTAACCAAAACGCATATATCTTCCCCGACCGTCATCTTATACGCACGTTATACAGTGTACAACCTGAGTTATGATAGAGAGATCCGAGTGCGCGTCTGGACATTCGCCCTGACGACAATCTCCGTATGAGATCGAAACTAGTCTGCTTTCCCGACAAAAATACGTGAGCGACCATTTAATTTAATTAATTAATTGCTTATTCAGAATATTGTATAGATTACTAAAAGGTCAACATATATAGTTTATAGAAGTATTTTCAGAGTCAATAAAAATATAGTACCTATTAAAATATCTTTTTTTTAAATACATTTTCCAGTAACAGTGACAACATAAGCCCCCCGCTCCGCTGAGAAGTTTAGATTATCCCATGATTTCAAAATAGTAAGTCGGTCGTTTTTCAGTGTCATAGAACCGCAGCTTTATGAATAATAGAACGTCCACCTTATGTCATAGAGATAGTGTTCATTTTAGCATGGCATGGTGGAAATGAAAACGTTGGAGAATTCACGTGAAGGGATAGCTGTGGCAGAATGTTTAAGAAAAAGCTATTGAACCCGAAAGTCTGTACCTATGCTCTATGAAGCAAAATTTTATGCTTAATCTATAATCGAACATTTTTTATATGCTGACTTACCAAAATAAACATTGGGACCACCATCACTGCGATTAGCGTGGTATGGTATGTGCTGGCTATACTTCCAGGGACTGTATATATGTTTGAATATATTTTCGTACCACGCCTAAACGATCTAGGAGAACACGAAAATAAGTGTACTGGTATCGGATTCTACAGAGTTCGGAATAGAACTTACTGTCTTGTAAGCATATGTCATCAAACTGCTAGAATCTGTTGCGAATATACAAAACTCGATTTGAAGTTCCTTGCTATGTATATCTCTCAATTTGGCATAGTTTGTTGGTTGGATCTATTCTGCACAACAGGTCCATTTGTCCTTCCGCATTATTTACTACTAGCAAAGTACCCGTGCTTCGCTACGGGAACACTCCTGATTTGCGTCTATTTTTGTTTCGATTCCAGATATTTCATTTTTTCCCCATAAAGGACTGTTTCGTATTGAGCATTATTACAAACATACACCATTTAGGTTAAGACGTCCCGGTAAACAATATTTTTGGCATTCGCACCAGGAGCCAAAATTGCAAGGCTTCCAGGAGAACTTACTCTTGAGCAAGCTACATACAACTGATCATGAGAGAAACAGTCCTGTATCAAGTCAACCCCAGCGACCTTTAGAGACTGCCCCTGAGCTTTGTTAATGGTCATAGCGAAACACCTTTATGGGAAATTGAAATCTCTTAAATTGAACGGGGTGATCTGATGGAATAATGGGAATGCGGGGTATAAAGAGAGATTCCTCAACAGCGCATCCCTTACTGTCCTCACTCAACAACTCATCTTTCCAGTTGTTGAACACGTGAACAATGGTGGCACGAACCTCCTGATGATACACCTCCGTTCCATGCAAGTGGTAGGAGATGGAGCGGAACAGGCCAGCTCCAAAACCTTCCACAGCTATAATGGTATAGGGCATCATCACACCTTCCACAAGTATAAATTTAGTCAATATTGACGTCATTGTTTGAAAAATACCGAAATTCTTATATTAAGTAGGTATATCCCATAAAGTCGGTACTTAGAATAGGTTTTTCAATTAGTTTTCGGCACCAGATGTAGCTTCATTTGAAGGACGCAGTTTTTTTTACGCCCTACGCGCGCGATGGACAACCTTTGGGGACCCGACTACAGGGATGAGGTAAGCGATAAAAATATAAAAACAATAATATCCTTGATGATTTTCAGACTTGGGATGTAATTGGTTTATCAACATCTTTGAATCAAAACCAACTTCACCTGCACGCGGTGCACCCTGCTGACTGACAAACGAAGCTCTGGCGAAAAGAGAGGTAGGGAGCGTAATTGTAAGCTACCCGGCTGGTGAATGTACCTCCACCTCACAGAATACCGCAGCCAAATAACAATTCCCTTGAGGGTTGTTGTGTTCTTGCGAGTGAGTGAGGTCAGCAGATAGGAAGGAGATGCTGCGTTGGAAGCGGGGGTGGCGGCGCGCAAGCGATATTTTATGTTGGGAGCGTTAATATGGCTACGGTAACCGCTTCACATCAGGCGGACCGTATGCTTGTCTGCCACCCGACATAGTATAAAAAAAAATTTTTGACCCCATTTTACTCCTTTTTTTTACGATAAAATAGTCCAACTAATCTCGTTTCCCCATACAAACTATGGACCCCTGGGTTTCACCCTCTTAGGGGTAAAATTTGAAAAATATAACATAGTGGACACGAAATTACATATTTCGTGTCCACTATGTTATATTTTCAAATCGATGCCATTTTCGTAATTGACATCCCAGAAAACCATAGAATCAACACCCATATTGATATTATGACATTTCAACCCCATCGCACCCCATTGGGGGTGATTTTATGTCACGTCGGCTATGTTGGATTATAAAATAGCTGTTCTTTTCGTAATCAGCGACCCGATAAACCATAAAAACAATACCCATGTCGATTTTCAGACTTTTTCACCCCATTTCACCCCTTTTGGGGTTGAATTTTGAAAAATCCTGAAACACGTGTTTACTCATTTATCTATAGAAGTACTCGTGTAAAATTTCGGATAAAATAGTCCAATTAATCTGGTTTCCCCATACAAACTTTGGACCCTCGTTTCACCCCCTTAGGGGATGAATTTTGAAAAATCCTTTCTTCGATCTTCGATCGACCCAGCGGTTTGGGCTGTGCATTGATTAGTGAGTCAGTCAGTCAGTCAGTCAGTCAGTCAGTGAGGACAAAGCCTTTTATTAATATAGATTTCCCTTAGTCGCCCTTAGTACGACATCCACGAGAAGTGACGGAGTTATTCTATTCTGGTCTGCCGGAAACCACACGGCCACTTATTATAATAATCACAAAGAAAATTATATTATTTATTAATTTTGATTGAATTTCCTATATTCGCAACAAGAAACGAAAAAAAAATATAACAGTTAGTTGATAACAAATAAAATAGAACTAAAAAGTTTACTAACTGTGGCTCACTAATTTTATTTCACCGTGTGTGACCTTATAAAATGCCATTTCGTGGCGTTCATAATAATGGTTAAAAATGGCGGCCTTTAAATAATATAAAAAATAAAAAATATTTATTTCGGACAACATAAATCCAGGTTTGCTAGTGAATACAGAAAACTATGTTAGTAACTTATGTTTAGAAGAGATTTAAGTAACCGTGATTGTTGCGAGACGAGTGTTACATATTTTAGCTCAATTCAAGTGGGTTTAATGCGAGATATTACTTCAGACAACGCTGTGGCACTAAATAAAAGCGAACAAGCGTAAAACTTATTGAAATGAAAATTCAGTAGTTAGTAATCAATATGTAAGTTATGATAGACGATCAGACATAAGTACGAGTAGCACAGAACGCCATTGTTCCATTTTGAAAAGATTAAAAAAAAACAAGCCGAGCAAAGAGCATATCATAAATAAATGGATTCAAGAATCATTTCCGAATAAAATTACCATAAAAACAGATTTGTCCGGACCATATTGTCTCGAAATTAAAACACCAATTATGGAATTAGTGTGCAATTAACGAAATGACTTCCATCACAACTTTGGCCCTTAATTATGTCAATTCTCCGAGAAGAAATAAAGTGCAAAAAAATAATCCCAACTTTATTCCTTACATTTTGTACTTTGATACTTTCATTCTCCTTGTAATTGGAGCAGAAAGAACAAATTACGAAGAGGGAATGTTCAAATTTCTTCATTTACTTTTGTAATAGGATAATAATTATTGTCTTCGGAACAAGAAGTGTAATGGATTTGTTTCTGTTATTTGAGTTATCGTTTGTTGTACAAACTTACGAAATTAGATTAGGCCTTTATATTTGTTTGGTCTATAGCAGGAATTGTCAACCGGTGGTTCGCAGACCATCAGTGGTCAGTGAAAAGTAAAAATATGGTCCATGATACAAAGTTATAATGAAAGAGATTAGTACTATCAGACAAAATATAACAAGTCGAGTTATAGAATAATGGATTTATATGACACTTGGGGACCCTACTCCCAACAAAAACCTCGTAGTGGTCCGCGAACAAAAAAAAGTTGGGTACCACTCTATAGCTTTATTTACAACTAGCTGATGCCCGCGACTTCGTTCGCGTGGACTTTATGATTCCGGCGTATTAACACAAATACGAACTAAAGTAGATACATAAGAAAATATATGGGGCAGTATTACACGTTAAAAGTCAACAAATTATTATTTTTATTTAAGATAGTAACCATAGTTTAAAAAAAAATAAAATAAATGAAGGGAGTCTTTCCTTCGGGAGCTAATATGAAAAGACCTGAAGCGTTACTAATCCTCGATAAAGCCACATTCTTGGCCATTTCGCATTCATCTGAAACGATTAGACAGCAATCCTGAAACAATTTCGCTTTGTCACAGTTTCGTGTCACAAAGCATGTCGGTGTTTCCGTTCTGTATAAATCGAGTAGAATATTGAACATTGTATTTGCCTCCTTCCGTCTAGAGGTAATATTATGGTTGCAATACCTGGCGATGCTGCTTTGTGATATTATTTTGGCGCCTGATTTCAGCGAGGATTGCTCTCGTCAGATATGTTTTTCCTCGTTGTTTAAAAGACTTTGAGTCACAAAATCTTGCTACATAGCGTCCCGCAAATGCACGCATTCTTCTGGTTTGTGCAAATATATAACAATCGTTCCATTTAAATTTTAGCGTACACGTCTATATAAAACTGACTAAACAGACCACGTTACCTTTATATATATATATATATATATATATATATAAAAGAGAAAATCACTGACTCACTCATCACGAAATCTCAGAAACTATAATAACACCTACAAACCAAGGTTCCTTATAGGGTGTAGACATCCGCTAAGAACGAAGAATACTCCACCCCTAAGGGGGTAGAATGGGGGTTGGAAGTTTGTATGAAAGTCCTATGTTTTTGAAGCAAGAGACTTGAAATTTAAAATGTATGCTCTATAGACGGTGTGGAGGTGTACTAATAAAGTATCTTTGGAAATCAATCCCTTTTTGGGGTTAAAACGGGGGTTGGAAGTTTGTATGAAAGTTCTATGTTTTTGAAGTAAATGGCTTGAAATTTAAAATGCATGCTCTATAGATGGTGTGGAGGTGTACTAATAATGTATCTTTGGAAATCAACCCCGTTTTGGGGTTAAAACGGGGGTTGGAAGTTTGTATGAAAATTCTACGTTTTTGAAGTAAGAGACTTGAAATTTAAAATGTATGCTCTATAGATGGTGTCGAGGTGTACTAATAATGTATCTTTGGATATCAACCCCTTTTTGGGGATAAAACGGGGGTTGGAAGTTTGTATGAAAGTTCTATGTTTTTGACGCAAGAGACTTGAAATTTAAAATGCATGCTCTATAGATGGTGTGGAGGTGTACTAATAATGTATCTTTAGAAATCAACCCCTTTTTGGGATTAAAACGGGGGTTGGAAGTTTGTATGAAAGTTCTATGTTTTTGACGCAAGATACTTGAAATTTAAAATGTATGCTCTATAGATGGAGTGGAGGTGTACTAATAATGTATCTTTGAAAATCAACCCCCTTTTGGGGTTAAAACGGGGGTTGGAAGTTTGTATGAAAGTTCTATGTTTTTGAAGTAAGAGACCTGAAATTTAAAATGCATGCTCTATAGATGGTGTGGAGGTTTACTAATAATGTATCTTTAGATATCAACCCCTTTTTGGGGTTATAATGGGGGTTGGTAGTTTGTATGAAAGTAAGTCTAAGTTTTTAAAGTAAGAAACTTGAAATTTAAAATGTATGTACTAATAATGTATATTTAGAAATCAACCCCTTTTTGGGGTTAAAACGGGGGTTGGAAGTTTGTATGAAAGTCCTATGTTTTTGTAGTAAGGGACTTGAAATTTAAAATGTATGCTCTATAGATGGTTTGGAGGTGTACTAATAATGTATCTTTAGAAATCAACCCCTTTTTGGAGTTAAAACGGGGGTTGGAAATTTGTATGGAAATCCAATGTTATAACAATAAAAAATACTTTAGGTTTTACAAAGAGGTTTTAAAAAATAATATCCGTTGACTTCATTGATTCTAAAAATTCGTCTAGATATTTCGAATGTAATTAAAAATTCTTTGCAAATAAATAACTCCACGCGTACGAAGTCGCGGGCGGCCGCTAGTATATAACATATATATATATATATATATATATATATATATATATATATATATATATATATATATATAACGTAAATAAATGAAACTATTGCGTCTAACTTGTAGCAGGTAAGAATAAAAGTAGCACTGCGCGGTTATTTATTTACAATACAATCAACATTTTGTTAAACTATTTATGCTCATCAGGCTGAACAACTTTTGCTAAGGTATGGCATCAGGTGTTCTAAATCTTGGATTTTTATACCTCAACAAAAAATGCTTATCAGGCTTACCAACTTTTGCTAAAGCGTCATTTTTATATTTCTTATAGTTTAGCTGAACTATTATGGTTCGGAATCAGGTGTTCCACATCTTGGATTTTTATACCGCGATGGAAATTTCGTGTCCACGTTTTCAAATCGATGCCATTTTCGTAATTGACATTTCAGAAAACCATAGAATCAACACCCATATTGATATTATTATGACATATCAACCCCATCGCACCCCCACAGGAGTGCTCTTGTGTCGCGTCGATTATGTTAGATTATAAAATAGCTGTTGTTTTCGGAATCAGCGACCCGATAAACCATAAAAACAATACCCATGTCGATTTTCAGACGTTTGCACCTCATTTCACCCCTTTAGGGGTTGAATTTTGAAAAATCCTGAAACACGTGTTTACTCATTTATCTACAGAAGTTCTCGTGTAAAGTTTCGTATAGAATAGTCCAACTAATCTTGGTTCCCCATACAAACTTTGGACCCCCGTTTCACCCCCTTAGGGGTTGAATTTTCGAAATTCCCGTCTTAGTGAGCATCTACGTCCTGAAAGGAACCCCCATACAAAATTTGAGACTCCTAGCACTTGTAGTTTCTGAGATTTCGTGATGAGTGATTTTCTATAAAGAAAATTTTTCTTTAAACTTTAAATGACGATAACTTTTTAATCTGACATCAGATTTCGATGAAACAAAGCCTATATGTTGCTCAGGGATGAGCTTAATCTTTTAGTGAAAACCGCGTAAAAATCTGTTCATTAGTTTTAAAGATTAGCGAGTACATACAGACAGACAGACAGACAGACAAAAAAAATCAAAAAAATCTTTTTTGTGTTCTGTTATTTTTTTTTTATCGCCCACACCCATTTTTTGTTAATTTTATCAAATGTACAGACACGCGGTTCCTACTGTTTTATTATATGTATTGATGAGTACTTATTGATTATTTTTAAAATTGAAACCAACATGGCCTCTCGCCTAAGCTGAAGCCATTTCCCATGAGATATTTGAAATGCTAAATCAAACTTCAGCTTATATTATTGGAAATTATAGACTTTCTTCGTCATGTGATAATCGTACTTAGTTAGCTTAGTCGGTAGGGCCCTTGGAGCTCTACAGACTACTGTTGTCACTAATTTAAAGTTAGACTAGGCTGAAGATGTTTGTTACTAAGCTCCAGGGTTTGTCATTTGGATGTTTGTCACTACCCTACCAACTAAACTAACCACCTAACACCTATTTTTAAAATCAAAATATTCGATCTAGATCGGTTTCAGTAATAGCCTCAGAGTGTGAGTTTTTTGGTCACATTCGAAGGTGACAACGTTTACAAGCCGACCAAATTGAGAAAGAGTTTCATATTATGTAAGCCATACGATTTTGATATGTGACACGCCTCTTATAAATTCACAACATGAGAGTTCTCCTCTATTTGATCGGTTTGTTTACGTTAACATTATCGAACGCGAACAAAAAACTCTCACTAAGCACTCTGATGGTGGTGCTCCCTATCGACTAGCAAAGGAGGCTCAGGCGAAAGAGATATAGAGGATGACGGGCCCGATTGAGGATACCATACCATGAGTACCAGATACCATAATGAGATAAATTTTATAAAAAAAAACCTTACTCTACACTTATTACTCGTATGTAGATGCAGGCTGATGATGATGATGATGTAAAGCGGTTACCGAAGACATATTAACGCTCGCAACATAAAATATCGCTCGCGCGCCGCCACCCCTGCTGCCAACGCAGCATCTCCTTCCTTTCTGGTGACCTCACTCACTCGCAGGAACACAACAGCCCTCAAGGGAACCGTTATTTGGCTGCGGTATTCTGTGAGGTGGAGGTATATTCCCCAGTCGGGTAGCTTACAATTACGCTCCCTACCTCTCTTTTCGCCAGAGCTTCGTTTGTCAGTCAGCAGGGTGCACCGCGTGCAGGTGAAGTTGGCTTTGGTTCAAAGACGTTGATGAACCACTTACACCCCACAGGTAAATATATAGTGACTTAGAATAGAAATTCCGTCAACCCGCAGTTGAACACCGTGGTGCTCTAAATCCCTTCGATTGAGGGGAGACCCGTATCCTAACAGTGGGATAATTATGAGTTGATGCCGATGCCGATAACATCGAAAGGTATATATAAAAAGTAGAAACGAAAGTTTGGAAAAGCTTATACCTAGTTGCTGCTAATACTGTAGGCAAAAGATCAGGTGGACGACCTTTGGATTGACAAGCACAAAGACTAGGGTAGTCTTTGTTCTCAAAAATACGATAACGTCGATAGGAGCACTTCTAATCGAAGCAAAGGCAGGAAAGAGTTCGTTAACTGATGAAATCCGATCACCATAATCATGAGTCATGACATGATAGACACGAACATGAAGAACAAAAAGAACAGTTTTCCATCATAACGTGAACACTCAAATCTTATTTATATATGGATATAAAATACTTGGGGAGTTTACAAATCGAAGGTACACACTGAATACTTTTATACTATGTAGCAATTTCCTTAAAATTTGGCAATCGTAAGCTACCATATACTTGGTTAATATGCGGAAGCTATTATTGTGATATCTGCTAATCTCGTCGTCAGCCCTTGTTTGTCCCACTGCTGGAATACATTTCTCCATTTAATCGAAGGGGTTTATCAAAATCAAAATATTTCATTTGCTAGAATACAGTTAAATAGTTGTTACATTTTGATAATATCGGGTCATGTATCCAATCTGCGTGCAGACATGCAAAATTTATGAACAAAATCAGACAAAATGAAATTGTGATGCGCTAAATTACGATACAAGTAAATATACAATGCGAATAATTATAATAGTAACTAATGTCAACCTATACATTATTTTCGTGATTTGTTATAGTCCAAATAATCTTTAATACTGTAAAAGCAATGGTCCAAGAGCCATTTCGTCAAATTACCTTTAAATTTAGCTCCGTTTAAGATCTTGAGTTCCTATGGCAAATTATTTAGAGCATACTCCACCACGCTGCTCAACTGTGTGTTGGCCAATATGCCAATATTATGCTTATCTCGGTGGCGTATTTACGTGTGTCAGTCTAATCGAACACGCAAGTTAAGCAATTTTTACCGAAGCCTGTCCATGGATGGGTTTATTTGTCTCGAGCTCCTCCGTTATTCGGAAGGCACGTTAACCCGTCGGGCCCGGCTGTTGTCATTATATATATCGATGCCTTACAGCCGAAAAGGGATAAGCGCCATTTTTTGAAGAATGGACTTATATATATGGCCAGAATCGTCTTTTTTTTCTGCGTCGTTTGGTCTGGGTTACATGTTTCTAAGTGACACTTTATGTCGCTTAGGCGGTAGTAATAATAGGGTCATGAGCTAAATTTATTCGCTGTAAACGACAGAAATTTTGAAATTTTTTTTTTTTGGTTGTTGATCAAAGAATATTTGAAAACAAAATAACTTATGATTTTTGGGCTCTCTGTAATATTCAATCATTAGAACGTTAACCTATTTTTGCTGGAAGCAAACATTCAGAAACATACGTTTTACGTTTATGATATTTTGCTTATAAATAATTATTTGTTAAATTCGGGTTAGTATTTTATGTCTGTTCCTTTATAAAATATATTGGTCGTTTATTGTAGTTAGGCCACATTTTTGAGACTTTATTTGGCGTTTAGTATATTTTTCCCGTTTCATAAATAGAAAGCAAAAAGGAGGTTATTACATATAGCCCCTGTAAATATTTAGAATTAGTTTGTTTGTTTGTTTGTTTGTATTATCTTTATTGTACATAACGAATATAACATGTACTAAAACACTTAAAAATAGAGATGTACAAAGGCGGGCTTATCTCTATAAGAGATCTCTACCAGCCAACCTTTGAGTGTTGGATATAACTGTGAGTGGCGAGGGCCTTAAATATAAAGTGTAACACAAGAAATGATAAGGGAAGAAGTAGCAATAAGTACAGCAATTAAATACACATGAATAAAATAACAATTATAAATAAGTACTGTATCTACAAATACCTTTAAATATACCTAGTTATATTTAAATTTATATAAGCAAATATAAGAAAAAAAAAAAAAAAAAAAAAAAAAGAAAAACAATAACAGACACTTATCAATATATACATATCATATTATATATACATGTAAAATACGGACATAAATACATTATACATAAACAAAAATATATATATACTCGTACTATAAGCTCAACGTCACACGTTCAAGAACTTGTCAATACGGTCTTTAAAGGAGTCCGCAGAGGTTGCCATTCTCACATGGGTGGGAAGTGAGTTCCAGAGCATTGCCGCCCTAACCGTGAAAGAGTTAGTATAAGTGTTAGAGTTATGCATCGGTATGTCGAGTCGCAGATTACCACAAGACCGAAGTCGTTCATCAACTACACGAAGTTGAAGCCTCTCGTGTAAGTATGAAGGAGCGCCTGTATAAAACAAGATTTTATAAAGAAATGCCAGCATATGAACATTCCTGCGGATTCTGATAGGGTGCCATCCAAGTTGTTGACGAAATTCTGAAATGTGATCAAATTTGCGAAGGCCAAAAATAAAGCGGATGCACATATTTTGGAGGCGCTCCAACTTGTCGAGTAATTCTTCCGAAAGGTCCAGCCATGCAACATCGCCATAATCCATAATAGGAAGAAGGAGATATTGGGCCAATGTTATCTTTGTGGCCATTGGGAGAAAATTTTGGAGCCGTTTAAGTGAATGAAGAGACCCAAAAATCTTTCTGCTAACCTCATTAACCTGTGGAGCCCAGGAAAGTGTTTCGTCGATGGTAACACCCAAATTGGTAACAGTAGAAGTGAAAGGAATAATGTTACCATCATAAACAATGTTGGGGTGGTTGATAGCCTGAAGTTTAGAGATAAAATGTGGACTACCCACAATGATAGCTTGAGACTTAGCGGCATTAATTGAAAGTCCAAAGTTTGTCGCTTATCCTTTTTTTCCCTCCCAATAATTAAACGATTCCGGCGGTTAGATAAAAAGGTAGAACTAAAAGTTATCCTTATACCAGTCCATTCTCAACGTCTTTGTCGTTTACCTGTTCAATAATAATTTTCAAATGTCAGTTGTCGGTATCGTTCTATTGAAACTACGGGTCCAAGCGACAACAAGGCGAACCTTCAATTATGATAATTCTATAAAGAATAAGTTATATTTTTGTTACACTTCTATAGTTGATACTTTAAAATATTTTATGAATAAAACAAAGACTTGAGACAAACAATTGTGATATTAACAGTGTACTAATCTTAAGAATACTTGTATATACTTAAATGAACGTTGTAAACTTCAATTTCATAATTAACTAGCTTTCGCCCGCGACTTCGCTCGCGTGACATTCAGGGCAAACACATGTTTACTCATTAATCAATAGAAGTAATCGTGTAAAATTTAGGATAAAATAGTCCAACTAATCTCGTTTTCCCATACAAGTTTGGACCTCCGTTTCACCCTCTTAGAGGTAAAATTTTAGTAATTCGTGTCCACTACGTTATATTTTCAAATCGATGCCATTGTCGTAAATCCCAGAAAACCATAGAATCAACACCCATATTGATATTATAACATTTCAACCCCATTGCACCCCTACAGAGTTGTCACGTCGAGTATGTTGAAATGGTTGTTTTTTTCGTAATCCATATACCATAAAAACAATACCTATGACGATTTTCAGACTTTTTCACCACATTTTAGACATTTCAACGCGATCGCACCCCAATAGGAGATAATAGTCACGTTACCGCCCTACGGTTACAATAAATAACAATAATAGGTAATTTCTGGGATAAAAACTATCTTAGGTATGTCCTTTCCCGGGACTCCAGGTATCTCTCAACCAAATTTCATCTAAATTGGTCCAGAGATTTAAGCGTGAAGAGGTAACAGACATTCTATCGCATTTATAATATTAGTATGGATTGGCGTTCCGAAAACCCGTAAATACTACACATATATTGATATATAGACATTTCAACCTCATCGCACCTTAATAGAAGATGATGGACACGTTAGCCACGTTGAATTTTAAAATCGTTGTTATTTTCGTAATCAGCGACCCGATAAACCATACAATACCCATGACAATTTTCAGACTTTTTGACCCCCATTTTACCCTTTTAGGGGTTGATATTTTCAAATAGATGCCATTTTTGTAATTGACTTCCCAGACAACCATAGAATCAATACCCATCAATATGGGTATATCAATATAATTATGACATTTTAACCCCACCGTACCCCCCACAGGGGTGATTTTAAGTCATGTCGGCTATGTTGGATTATAAAATTTATTTATTTATTTATTCAAAATTATTTCACGATACATATGTTGTATATAACACCGCACCTTACAAGCCTCGCAGGGCTTATCTTAGTGTCGGCTGGTCGTTGACATACAGTGATTTCAGCAATTTTTTGACAACAGATATATTACCTTTTGTGTACATGTTTTGAATTTCTGGTGCAGTTTCGTTCAGGTAACATGGAATAAGGTATTCAGAAGTTCGTGTACCATAAGTGTTAATAAATTTAGGCAGCACATATGTGTTCGATTTCAAATTTCTTAAATTAATAGGTCTTGATTTTAGCACTAATTGACTTGGTTGTTTACATTCCGCAAGTACAAGGAGTTTCACTTTATCGAAAACATTAATCACCTTGCAATATTTAAATACGGCTGCGTCATTATTTTTATGCCTTTTTCTGATATTAAGTGGTATTATGGTTTTCAAAATTCTTAATTGGAGATTATAAACATCCATAATACACGTTTTAGATGTCCTACCATAGCTGCTCAAGCCATAGCTGATCACCGAATCCGCGAGTGCCATGTATAATAGTCTGAGAGTGTTATAGGGTAGTCTATGTTTTAGTATCACCAATTTACTAAGGATTGCTCTAAGTTTATTGCACACGTAGTCCTTATGGGGGCCCCAGTTGAGTCGGCTGTCAATTTTAAGTCCAACATACATGTGTTGCTCAACAAACTCTAGACTTGGGCAGGAGCATCTCTGACGGTTCACAGAGACGCCAACGGCGTGAAGACAGTCGTGACTGTGAGCAGCTATTGCAGGCTGTACACTGGATATATTATGTGAGGAATGTAAGTGTATTACTTTTGTTTTTGCTGCGTTAATAACTAATTTTAAGTCGTGTGACCACTCACTTATCAAATTAAAATTTTCTTGTAGTACTTTTTCAGCTTCAGAGACATTTTTATGGGCCACCAACAAGCATGTATCATCGGCGAATTGATATACGGAACCCTTTTTGATAACATTACACATATCATTGACATATAATAAGTACTCTGTCGGTCCTATAATGGAACCTTGTGCTGTGCCTTTTGTTGTCAACATCTTGTTACTGTACTCATTTGATATTTTAACAGTTGTAAATCGATTCTCATGATAGTTTTGTAAAAGACGGAGCAAGGGTCCCTGTATGCCACTTCGCGAGAGCTTGTCATACAATATAGTATAATCGAGCACATCAAATGCCCGGGAAAAATCAATGAACAGGGCGAGCACGTGCATTTTATTGTTAAGATAACCGTTTAACTCATCCGTGAAATTGCAAAGTAGTTGAGTTGTACTTTTCTTTTTTTGGAATCCATACTGATTACAATTGATTATGTGGTTGGATTGTAGGTAACTACTAATTTCGTTTCCTAGGTATCGTTCTATTATCTTATCGATACAAGACAATATAGTAATAGGCCGATAATTATTGTAATCAGCATGGGCGCCTTTTTTATAAACTGGCCTTACTATACCAATTTTTAGTAAGTCCGGATATATTGATGTATCCAAGCAGCAATTAATCAGGTGAGCAATGACCGGTGCAAGTCTGTTAGCTAGATATTTGACATCACTGGCGCGTATTTCGTCAAATCCCGGGCTTTTGTTGTCGTTAAGTGATTTAATTATTTTTAATATTACATCTACACGAGCCCGCCGTAAATTCATCGATCTATCCGGTGTACATTCATAGGTTGCTTTTTCCAAAATAGATATTTGACAATGGTTATCGATATTTTTAATATTTTTCTCAAATTCATGAGCAAAATTGTTTGCCAGCATTATGGGGTTTAGGTTGAATGTTTTTTGCAAAATTGTATCGATACTATTAATTATTTTACCCGTTACATTATTAATTATTGACCAAATTTTCCTCGTATTTTTAAAATTATTACAAATATCTGTATTTACCTGCTTGGTTTTTAAGTATTTAACATATTTATTTGTTTTATTCCTATATTTATTATACAGTATTTTTTTTTGAGGATTGTTTACATCTTTTAGCCATATAATATATAGTTCATCTCTTTTTTTACACATTTTTTCTAATTGCTGGTTAGCCCATTTACATTTTTTTCTCTTGCTTTTACAATTATATTTGTACATACATTTCTCATATGCGGATTTAAATTGTTCATGTAAATATTGTACAATCTTGTTAGGGTTAGTGTATTGCAATGGTTTTAATAAATCAATTTGATTGAGCTCAATTTTTAATTTCTTATTATCTATGCGCAAACTCAGCTGATCACTGTTAATATGTGAGCTATCTGTATGAAATGCGCCCGGCAGCGCGCATCCGATTATGCAATGGTCACTGGGAGCGACCTTGACCAAAACGGTATAGACGCTGTGTTCCCCGGCGTTGCGAATAAATATATGATCTATGCATGATTTCGTGGTGACGTCCCCATACTTTTCTACTCTTGTGTATTGATTTAACCCACACTGAAAGCCCAGTTCACTTAGAAGGTTAACATATCTTGTAACAATAGGGTTTGACAATTTAATGTTAATGTTAACATCTCCAATTATAATGTAACTATTTTTTTGCTTATACTGCGTTACGACTCGTGATAACTCGTCAACAAACCTGTTTTTATTTGTATTCGGAGGTCTATACACTGCGCACAATCCTATTTTCTGATGATTTTGTTTACAGTAAATTTCACCAATGATACCTTCGCATTCACTCAAGTAAACACTGTGCCTAGTAAAATTTATACTCTTATGCACATATAAAAAAATTCCTCCCCCTTTTCTGTTTTTTCTTAGTTCTGTATGTAAAAAATAATCTGGTAAATTAAATAAACAAGAACAGTCGTCTTTTACATTGACTTCTGTTATTACTAACAAATGTATGATATTTTTAGCGGTAGTGACTATGTGTTCCAGCTGATTAAATTTTTTTGTGATTTATCGAATGTTTACATGAAATATAAATAACGAAGAGTTTGAGGACGGAATTAATTCAGAGAAATTATTCCAATCATTACAAGTTAATTCTATTAATTCATCATTCGCATTCGTATCTGTCATACAATATTAGTTTTAAAGTACTTACCAATTGAAGTCAGTAAGTGACGTGGTACACCGACACAGAACACCTACCTACGTACTATAAAAGAAAATTATTTTTTGTCTACGAGGCTGTCGAGGTCCTTGACTGAACGGATTATCACTGGCTTGCTTTTTTCTGTTTTACGGGCTAAAACTATGCCTTGTTTACACCACACAAATTTGAAGCACTCCGATTCTTTCAACACTTTTTTGGTTTTCCAAAGAAGAAAGGCGGTAGATGATGATAGGCGCTCTCGAATGTAGATGTTGCTCTGTCCTGATGTCCCTAGATCCTCGTTAGTGACGACATTTTTTTTAGCCGCATCTATCCACTGGTCTCTAGTGCCGTCAGCCAGTGTCACCACTATGGGTGCAGACGTTTGAGGCGTGCCCTTGTTGACAGTTGTTGTTTTCGTAATCAGCGACCCGATAAACCATAAAAACAATACCCATGACGATTTTCAGACTTTTTCACCCTGTTTTCCTGTTCCATGAACATCACATCCTGAAACACATCCTGAAACATGTGTTTACTAATTTATCTATAGAAGTACTCGTGTAAAGTTTCGGATAAAATAGTCCAACTAATCTTGTTTCCCCATACAAACTTTGGACCCCCGTTTCACCCCCTTAGGGGATGAATTTTGAAAAATCTTTTCTTAGTCCACCCCTAGACATCATAAGGAACCTACGTGCCAAATTTGGTAGCTCTAGACTCAGCAGTTTGGGCTGTGCGTTGATATATATCATCAGTCACTCAGTTACTTCTTTTACATATTTCAACCCCATCGCATCCCCACAGGGGTGATTTTATGTCACGTCGGCTATGTTACATCATAAAATAGTTGTTGTTTTCGTAATCAGCGACCCGATAAACCATAAAAACAATACCCATGATGATTTTCAGACTCATACAACCCTTTTTACCCTTTTAGGGGTTGAATTTTGAAAAATCCTGAAACATGTATTTACTCATTTCTCAATAGAAGTACTCATGTAAAGTTTCGGATAAAATAGTCCAACTAATCTTGTTTCCCCATACAAGCTTTGGAACCTCGTTTCACCCCCTTAGGGGTAGAATTTTGAAAAATCCTTTCTTACTGCACCCCTAGACGTCATAAGGAACCTACTTGTCAAATTTGGAATCTCTGGACCCAGCGGTTTGGGCTGTGCGTTGATATATAAGTCAGTCAGTCAGTTGCTTCTTTTATAGATTTAGATAGATAAATGAAAATTGATTTCGACTATATATTTCAATTGTGATAATTCTAAGTTGATTTGATCTCGGGTACATAAGACCGTAATAAGAGCGTTTATTACAAACCAATATTTTTTTTTTTTCATTTTTAGTACCCCTAGGGCGAACCTGAAATCTTTTCTACACGAAAAAATATTTTTTCGAGTAGAAAAGAAACACATCGAAAGAGTAATTATATTGATAAGCAAATTATTCCTATTAAAAAAATCTACTTATACAATTTCGCATTCAGTAAATTTTCATTTGATAGCTGGTTATACCATAGTTCCTCAATTTTATTTTCAATAATCACACACTTGTTCTATTTTAGTTCAATTATAATGAAACATGAGGTGTAGTTATATCATTTTTGCTGGAAGCGAATAACTCTTGTATTTTCATTTACGACATTTTGCCTGTTTGTGAAATGAGATCATTTGAGGATTACCGACAGTAAATAGGGGTTGCAAGTTGAATTATAAAAAAATAACACTGTAATTCAATAGATAGTATGTTAAATACAACATAAACACATTTCCAGCCTCTCGGGAACTAAACTATAGTTTTTATGAATTTTTTTCATAAAATTTTAACTTTAAATCACTCTCCTGTAAAGTTTTAAATATGCCGCTTATCCCTTTTCGGCTGTAAGGCATCGATATATATATATTTTTATACCACCAGTGTGGCAAACAAGCATACGGCCCGCCTGATGGAAAGCAGTTACCGTAGCCTATGAACGCCTGTAACACCAGAGGCATCACACGCGCGTTGCCGACCCTGTAAAAACCTCTTCACGCCTTTTTTGAAGAACCCCATGATGTAGTCCCCTGAGAAAACCTCGACAGGCAGTTCATTCCACAGCTTGACAGTACGCGGGAGAAAACTTCTCTGGAACCGCACAGTACGTGACCACTTAGGCTCCAATGTGTGAGGATGAATTCCCTGTCGATGGCGAGCGGTGCGACTGTAGAAGGAGGCCGTTGGCATCATATCAAACAACTCCTCTGAACACACCCCATTGTACAGACGGTAGAACGCACAAAGGGACGCAAAATCTCTTCTCAGGCTTAACGGTTCCAAACCGTCTGTTAGTTTGGGATCGTCGACGATCCTCACAGCGCGCCTTTGAATCGAGTCACAAGGTGCAAGCTGGTATCTAGGCGCTCCCGCCCATAGATGGCATCAGTACTCCATATGCGGCCGTACTTGAGCTTTGTAAAGCATAAGTCTCTGCCGCGGATTGAAGTACTGCTTCGCCCTGTTGAGCACACCTAGTTTCTTCGACGCCAGCTTGACCTTCCCCTCCAGGTGAGAACGAAACTGGACGTCGCTGGAGATTTCAACTCCAAGAATCCCAATGTTTTTGGCGATGGTAAGGGGTGTGTTTAGGAATTGAGGAGCCACAGCAAAAGGGGTTTTCTTAGCGGTGAACGCGCAGACTTGTGTCTTAGTGGGATTGAAATGAACCAGGTTCTTTCGCCCCCAATCGGACACACTATTCAGTGTGCTCTCGATCTTCGACACAAGCTGTTCGCGGCTTTCCTCCACCAGAGAGCGGGGAATATTAGCGCGGCCCGTATAATAAGCATCCCCGGTGCTGTCGTCAGCATAGCAATGAATGCTGTCAATGGACAACATATCATTGATATGCAGCAAAAACAGCGCCGGGGACAATATGGAGCCTTGCGGGACGCCAGCATTAATGTCCATGCTATCGGAGCAACTGCCATCCACAACGGCTCTAATGCTTCTGCAGGACAAGAAGCTAGCGACCCATTCGCATAAACCCTCTGGTAGACCGTATGCAGGCAACTTCGAAAGAAGACCACGGTGCCAGACCCGATCGAACGCCTTCGCCATATCAAGACTGACAGCTAATGCCTCACCTTGACTCTCCACGGCTGAAGCCCAGCGATGTGTAAGATACACTAGAAGATCACCAGTCGAGCGACCATGGCGAAAGCCGTATTGATGGTCGCTGATTAGGTCGTGCTCTTCTAGGTATTTCAGGAGCCGGTTGTTAATGACGCGCTCCATTGCCTTGGAGAGAAGGGAGGTAACAGCGATAGGCCTGTAATTCGATGGGTCTGATCTGTCACCCTTTTTGGGCACAGGGTGCACGTTCGCAGTCTTCCACGACGACGGTACCTGCCCCGTGGAATAAGAGAGCGCGAAAAGGCGCGTAAGAACAGGACACAACTCAGGAACACAGTTTTAACACCACTGCCGGAATGCCATCTGGCCCACTCGACTTATGAACGTCAAGGGATAGCAATGCCCGCCGAACATCTCGTTGAGTAAATGAGATTTCCGGCATGGAATTACCACACCGCGGGATGGAAGGCGGTGCGGCGTCCCCGTCGTTCAATGTCGAGTTTGAGGCAAAGAGATTCCCCAATATATAATAATATAATAATGCTTTATTCATCAACTTAAATATTACACATTAACGATTGCTGGTGTCTCCATTTAAGCTACAGTGCTTGTGGTTGAGAACACCGCTCTTCTATAACAAACATTGTTGACATTTTGAAAAAATAAAATACTTAATAATTATACCTAGAATTATTATTTTTTTGTATAAATTTAGAACAATGATATTAAACATGCACTTTGTGTGTGTGTGTGTGTGTGTGTGTGTGTGCATGCGTGTGTGTACACTGTGTGTTCAAAAAACCCCGGGATAATTGTATGTGAATACAATTATACACGGCTGTGTGTATGTTAAACACAAACGGTGTTTAAAATTGTGATTAGTGAGTGTATACAGTGTGATGTATGAAATAAAGGAAAGGATGTGAGTGTGTCTGGTATAAATATAATGGGCATAGTTATGTCTGTACCGTGTGCAGGGCATGGGTAGGTAGAAATTATGTGATTTCACATAAAAGTAGTGTAGGAATAAATTGATTTCCTGCTGTATATCTACATGCGTATGTAGTAATTATTACCGTTTTGATTTGTTTTTGTTATTGTTTTTGTTAGCCCTGCGACAATGTCTTGGGATCGGAAGTTGCTAGGATGTAACAGCTTCCACTAACTTGTACTAAATGCCAATCGTCAGCAAATCACTTTATGAATAAGACTTTCTACGTCATCATAGTTTATAGTTTTTAGCCAATTTGTTACATGTATTTTACATTGTATAGATGTCAAAGGGTAGATTTCTAATTCTTTATTAAGGATATTGTATATGTGTGACGATTGATTTATGTATTGTCGTTTGGTAAAAGTAGTCTTCACAACACATGGAGGGACAACCTTGCTATTTCTTCTATGTTGTATTTTGTTGGGATCGAAAAGGTGGTTTTGTGTACTCTAAGAGCAAGCAAGAGAATATATAACTTTCGTACAGTCAGAAGTCCAGAGGTTTGGTATAGGTCTTCAGTAGGGAATCTGAATGGTTTAAAAAACATAACTTTAACCAGCGATCTTTGTGCCCTCTCAAGCTCCAGAAATTTTATTTTTGTTGCTCCGCCCCAAATAGGCAGGCCATATGTGATTATCGATTGGGCTAATGAATCATAGATTTGAGCCGTAAAGTTTCAGTAGTTATGTGTCGAAGTGTCTTAAATACCCAAATGAGTTTACGGACTCTGCTCATGATGAGTTCCGTATGCTGGTGCCAAGATAGTCGTTGATCTAGGAGAATACCCAAATATTTAGTGTATTGAACCTTATTTATCGTTATACAAGAGCAGTTAGAACGGTTTGTGCATTTATGTATTTTTATTTGAAACTGAGGTGGCGGTTGCGTCTTATCGTACATTGTAAAGCAAATGTAGTTTGTTTTTAAGGTATTTAAAGTTAGTAAGTTAGTATCTAACCAAGATGCAACTCTAGATAATCCTCTCTCTGCATTATCATGCACTCTGTCCCACGTTTTCCCAGAGAAAATTATCGCAGTATCGTCCGCATAGCAAAAGATTTTTCCATCGTCTAAATTGAGATCACAAAGACTATTAATAAAGACCAGAAATAGTGTCGGACCAAGAACGCTTCCTTGAGGCACGCCATGGGTTATAGTTTCCTCTGCGCTAAGAATTTCTCCAATTTTAACTCTCTGTTTTCGCCCTTGCAAATAGTCCCCGAGAAGGTCCAAGGGGCCCCCTCTTATCCCGATTCCCTCCAGCCTGTGCAAAAGTATGGGAACGGAAACCGTATCGAAGGCCTTTTTCAGGTCTAAAAAAACAGCCATGCATTTATTACCTTTATCTACTTTATCAGATATTATTGTAGTAAGCGCCAGTACTGCGTCTTCCGTAGACAGGCCTTGTCTGAAACCATATTGATAAGATGAGAGTGTTTTAGATGTGTCCATATATCTTATAAGCCGAATATTAATTATTTTTTCTAAGATTTTAGATATGGATGTCAGTACCGAGATAGGCCTATAATTCGATGGATCGGTTTTATCCCCATCCTTGTGCACAGGCGTAATAAGCGCGAGTTTTAAAGCAGACGGGAAGATGCCTTTTTCAAAGCACAAATTTATCATATAAGTTATTATAGGGACAAGTTCCTCATGTGCTGCTTTTAGAAAACTTGTTGGTATTTTGTCCCAACCCGGGGCGCTATCAGATTTCAACCCCAATAATATGGCTCTTACCTCGCCAGGATCTGTGTCAAGTAGCACAAATGAATTCAATGGTGAACTTCTGGAGTCATTATTGTCTGGAGTTTGAGCGCCTACCGAAATATTATTTGCAAGCTTTCTACCTACGTTACAGAAAAATCTATTGACTATATTTGCCGACTCAACAGGGGTTGCTGAAGTTTGCAGTAGCTCAGCGTTATGTGATTTAGTCTTTTTTCTCCCTGTGATGTTATTTATTGTGTTCCATAGCTTTTTAGGATTTTTGTGCGATTCAGAAAGCTGATCCCTGTCAAATTTCCGCTTTTGCTTTTTGATTATGCCGTTACAATAATTTCGGTACCTTTTATATGTAATTTTTAGAATTTCATTATGTGGGTCTAATGCAAGTTGTTTTTGTAGAGAATTACGATTTCGAATGCAACGCAGTAAGCCTAGGGTCATCCATGGTTTGATAATTCTATTTTTTTGAGGAATAGTCATAAAAGTAGTATTATCATTTAGGCATTTTTGTATTTTATTTATTAAACAATTTGTCAATATGTTAGGATCATTTTGTTCCAATAATTCATGTAGTTTAGTTTTAGTATATCATGAAGTGATCTGTAATTGTAGTATTAATGACAGCTATTGTTGTTTTTTGTTATTAGGTTTAAGTTTAACGATGTAATGATCCAAGCAATTATGCCCTCTCGTGGGTAGTTGGTGACCGGGTAATAGTCCATGCATGGCCAGCATGTTCAGGTAATTATTTCTATTGGAGCGATCCTGTGATTTTTCATCTTGCTTATAAATTTGGTTTATGTTTATATCTCCGGTGATTACTATATTTTCTTTTGAAGCTATTGTACTTAGGTGGTTGTTTAGAGAAATTATAAAGTCATCTGCATTTGATTTTGATGGAGAGCGATAGATACCGAGGATTGTAAGGTTGGGTAAAATGTCGATTTGTAGACATGAAGCGTGTGTTAGTTTAATTTCTTCTACTTTGAATTTGAGCGTGTTTTTAATGTAAGTTACTACACCGTCAGCTTTATTAAGATGATTAGTTGTTTGGAATGAAACGTAATTATTCATTTGGGGTATGTTTTTGTTACTGTTAAGTCTACATTCACTGAGGATTATCAGATCAGTGTCTGGATTCAATTTCGCTAAATGTAATTGTAAGTCTACAAAATTAGAATAAATGCTTCTGATGTTCTGTGATAGAACAGTGAAGTCATTTTTTTTTATATTCATATATTTACGGAAATCATTAATTGAGCAATTAACCGTATTAGTGATTTCTGTGTTATCTATTTCATCTATTGTATTTAGTATCCTATCCATATTTATCCCTTATTATAAAGCTGTATTCAATTTCAAATCTAAGGTAGTGTATTTGTATTGTGTTGTGTTTATGTAGTGTGAATGTACAGATAAGTGTGGGTGAATATGTGATTATGTATAGATTTATATGTAAATGTCTATGGGTTTTAGTTAGTATAAGATTTTGTGAGAGTGTATATGCGATTTTATGTATGTTCATGTATACTATTATTACCTTATTTATAATAATTACATACTTTAAATAGACCTTATTGTCATAAATTTGCAACAAATGCTTTTTATTATTATATAAAACATTTTCGAAAGCGCTTAAGTCTAGTCAATCCAACTGCATAAGACTGATCACCTGTTGTTCACATTTTATGTTTATGATTGGTGAGTTCTCATCCTTCCAGACGTATATCTTCCCAAAGGCGGTCCAGCAGAATTTGTATTTTTTCACTTTTGCAAGATCTCTTGCAAGAAAATGCAGACGCGACCCCTTAGCTGTCAGTTGCTCGGATACATAGATTGGGCTATATTCATCAGTCTTGAGACCCAAATGTTTGGCGCATAGTTTATCTTTGTCTTTTATATTGAAAGCTTTAGTCATTTTTAAGATATCCGTTTATAAATTGGTAGACACCATCTCAACTATCACTGTACTGTTTTTCGTATTTTCTTTCTTATTCTGCACCCTGTATACATCTTTAATATCTCTTATTTCAATCTCACAATCGCCTTTGACAAACTTATAGACATTTTTATAAGATCTTCCTTTGATTCCTTGGAAACCTTTGGTACATTTTTTATTTCTATATTTGACTTCCTAGTCACGCGTTCCATGCTCTCAACCTTATCTTCTAATAATGCAATCTGGTCTTTGTCTTTCCTAGCCTGGATCTCAAATTGTTGTATTTTCTTTTTCAATTCATCATTTTGTGCAGCCAGATAAGCTACCGAGGTTTCAATGTTACTATTAGTATTCTTAATATCGTTGAGCGTGGAGTGGAGATTCTTTATCTCATTGTGATGTGAACCCATTGCTGCTGTAATTAAAGATTTTATTTCATCTTTGAATGCACTAAAATCAGATTCATAATCAAAGTATCGGCTCCTTTTAATACGATTTATTTGGTTATTGGGTGGAGTGTGGAGGTCATATTTTTCAACAACATCTTGTTCCTTGTGCATTTCGTCCATTGTATCTATGATAATTAGAAATAACAACAAAAAGTCACGCTCAACTCAACCCGGTAGTCTGCGCGAAGGGACACAATTTTTATTGTACTAGGATATAATAACCAACAAGGCGATCGATCTCAGTATGCCAACTAATATAGCTGAGCCAACAGTAGCAGTGACGTAGGTGTGGTTTGAGGTGTAGTCATGTTCCAGGTACCAGGGTATTTGCAAGCGATGATTTTATAGTACAGTATGACTGGCGGTCATCGAATATAATATTTTATTATTAAATAGATTATAATATACTTCCGAGTGAACCAATATGCGTATACGTTGCAAATGCGCTTGAAGAATGCCGCGCAGTAGAGTGTAGCAAAGTTCTAGGTACCAGAAGATAATAGATGCAGCGAAGTTCTACTTGTTAGCGGTGCTAAGAGGAGTGAGTGAGACAACATATGTTCGCGTCCCACGCAATATACACGTCAGGAGCGGTCACGAAGTAAATGTATTCAATGTTCAGGTACCAGGATATTATAAGCTGTAAGCTATGTATGTATGGGCGCAGTTGACATCAGGCAGTGGTAGTTGATGGTGTGGTCACAAAATGAGCTGTGTAGTGTTCGCACAACGCCGCGCGCCGTGCGCCGCGGCGGCAGTCCCATACAATGCAGAGTTAGTGTAGCAAAGTTTTGGATACCAGGAGATTAGAAGATGTTGATGGTGGTCTCTCTGTACACTATAGCGCGCTCCTCTAATGTAACGGTGGCAGTGGAGTGGAGTGGCAGTTAATATGTTGTAGCCGACGTTTAGGTACCAGGAGATTATGAAATGCAAGCGTCTATTTCATCGCAGATATCAGCCGCATTGCCGAGAATATTGTGTGCTCGCTCTCGCTTGTTCAACTGTTCGGCAGGGAAAGTAGGCCTGCTCGCTCTGTAAGTCGAGCAGGGCGGAGCCTCTCCACGATCAGTCGTTCTCACTTGCGCACACGCAGTTTCAATGAAACACAGCGACGTACCTTGTCGGCGAACTTCCGATGGTGATGCTTTTGCTGTCTTCTAGCTTGCGTTTAAAGGCTCCTCTTCGTTTCTGCGGTCTTATTTTTTTTAGTCTGATTTATTTCGTTAAATTCACTTTTTAATTTAAAAAAGCAATGAAATACGGACTATGAGCACGTCAACACCTTGCGGGGTCCGGGGAGGAAGAGGATAGATCGGCTTTCTCCTTTGCACTGTGGGCCAGACTACCATCCGGTTTTCGGAGTGGTGGAAAGGACGACTGACAAAAGTTGCCCTCGGCAGCCTTAGCAAGCGACCAAAAAGCACGGCTCCCAGATGGGTGCTTAGCTAGGCGCTCACCAATCCTGCCGATGAACTCAAACTTTGCCCTGGCAATTACTCTCTTACTGAACCTCGAGGCAGCATTGAACTCCCGTTTCAAGTCGGAACACCAGGATCTCCATTAATACGAGCCGTGGTCCAAGCCTCATATGCAGCTTGCTTGCGAAATTTAGCTTTTCTGCAAGACCGATTAAACCACGGCCGCTTCTTAGCACCATCCCAGCCAAAATCGTCTCCGCTACAGCAGATGCACAGGTGTCTATATTTTCCGACCCGAAACAGAGCCGCCTCCACGGGTACGATGCGTAAAATTCACGCAGTCCATCCCAGTCTGCTGACTTATAGTGCCACATACGACGCCATCCGGTATACCGGGGTGGGTCAGGGCTTGCACATGGCACTTGGGACCGGATGAGGCAGTGGTCCGACGAGCCAAGAGGCGCATCCACCGAGACTGTATACCCATCCGGATGTGTGGTCAGCAGAAGGTCCAGTAGAGAGCTAGTACGGTCCTCTATATCTGGTATTCTCGTTGGAGAATGCACCAGCTGTGAGAGACCATAGGCCAGAACAAAATCATGAACAGACCTCCCCGCGAAGTCAGTGGACCGAGAGCTGAGCCACTCGGCATGGTGGGCATTGAAGTCTCCCAAAATCACTAACTCCACGGAGGGGTACCTCTCAATGACTTTGTCAGTCGCCAATTGCAGGTGCTCGATCAACCGAGTTGTGTCTGCATCACCGCTATGAGACCTGTAAAGGCACGCGTAGATACGGGTGCGGCCGCCCTGATCCACGCATACCCACAACACTGACAGGTCCCTGTCTTCAAGGCCGTGAAGACGTCGACAGCAAATATCATCCCGGACGTACATACATACCCCGGCTCGACGTACAAAAGAATGTTCAAGTTTGTACCCGGGGTATAATAAGTAAGAAGTATCGGCCGGGCAAGATATTTGCGTCTCCGTTAAAAAAAGAAGGGTCGGCTTTGCAGTTTCGAGGTGCTGGTGAACTGCATTTATGTTTGTGTGAAGTCCTCTGACGTTACAAAAGTCCACGTTGAATGTGGATGAGGACGCCGCTGAAGAAACCTTCTTTTTTTTGTTCCTGGCCATTAAAAGGGGATAAGAGGATTATGAGAGAAGTTGTTTCACTGACGGCGTGAGAGACAAGAAAAGCGCGGTGTCTACCCCCGCAGCACAGTGCAGGTAGTGCGGTTTGCTAGCGCGGCGGGCGTAAGGGCCCCCGGTCCCCCCCTGCTGCAGCAGCCGGGTCCACTCCGGTCTCCTCGTCCGGCACGACTACTACAACAGGGACTTTTCACAAGTTGGCGGTTCAGCCTCCCGGGGCGGAGATTAGGTGATCCCCGGGTTCGGGAACCCTACCAACCCGCGGGCGGCCAGCGGACAGCCGTTTCACCGGGTCTCCCTGACCGCCGCGCCAACACGCCGCGCCTACACCACTAGCGGCGGTTCGACAGCCGCTGGTCCCTCTGCCGTCAGCATAACAACTCCTCTAAAACAGCCCTGGTGACCTAGCTAACTCGCAGGAACACGGCATAGCCATTATGGCTGCGGTTTTTTGCCAGGTATCTATAAGTTATAGATGACAGTCGATGCCTAAAGACCATAGACTTGGCTTAACAGTCTATGGTCTTTAGGCAGCTTGTAAATACTGGCTTTCGCCAACCCGCAGTCGAGATATGAGAGAGAGCGTGGTGGAATATGCTCTAAACCCTTCCAGACCCACGGCACAACTACTATGCTCAACTGGTTGTGCCGTGGGCACTTTTGATTCCCTTCTACACAACTTGTTGATGCGTTGAGATGGCCCAATTGACATAAACTCGAATATGTACCTCATTTTAAAACTTTTTGATAGGATTATAGGGAAATCAAGAAAGATTAATTCAAAAATTGGTCAGTTGGGCGATAGGTACTTTTTTTTCGCAACGCATCAACAAGTTGTGTAGAAGGGAATCAAAAGTACCCACGGCACAACCAGTTGAGCATAGTAGTTATGCCGTGGATTCGGAACGCTCTAAACCCCTTAAATTGTGGGGAAACCCATTTCCCAGCAGTGGGATCGACAGCTATCGACGATGCTAATAATTATCTATTCTTTCTATATCTTAAAGTATTCCAATGATCCCAAATGACTAGGCCCTATTTTTACACTTATAGATACTTATTTGTATATATATTTGGTTATATGGGAGGTGTGGGTCACCTGATGGAAAGCAATCACCGCCGCCCATGGAGATCAGCAACACCATGGGGTCGCCGATCCGTTGCTCTTTCTTTTTGGTGACCCCACTCACTCGCAGGAACATAATAACCCTCAATGGAATTGTTATTAAAATACGCTATACCCTATCTCTCTTTTCGCCAGAGCCTCGTTTGTCAGTCAGCAGGGTGCACCACGTGCAGGTCAGGTTGGCTTTGGTTCAAAGATATTGATGAACCTCTTACACCCCAACTTACTTATGGAATGGATAAATGACATTTAGCCATCACAATATGTTTATTTTCTTAGTTTAGTTATTGTCCTTCTAGATGGTCCGACGACTTTAAGAAAGCGGCTGGATGCGGAAGGCGGAGGATCCTATTTGGTGCAAAGCATTGGGGAAGGCTTACGTCCAGCAGGTGGATAGATATAGGCTGATGATGATAATGATCATATGTTTATAATAATCTTATTAATTCGCCCATACACTCTACGTCTAAATAATGGATTTATCTATTTATCTATGCTAATACGCATTGCGATATAAGTAAAAGTTTGGTCTAAAATAAGTTTATAAAACCTCACCTTTTGCCATGACCAGTGAATAGCTTATGATACGGGTCAAAGGTTTTCGCTAAATAATAAGAGAGTGGAATGAAGTCATGAGTTCACAAACTACCCGCAAAATTTTCGAACCATTAATCTTATTTGTGAATACGGCTATAGAGGGTTGTAGTGTCGGGTTTTAGTAGTCATTGTGTAGGATTTACTGTAAAGTTGTTTATTATTTTCACATTTTCATTATGCAAGTTCCTTTTGAAAGTTTACTTTTTACTATAAAAATGTAGCAATACATAAATAATAAATAAATATTTCTGGACAATTTACACAGCGCCATCCCCAGTCCCAAATTAAGCGCAAAGCTTGTGTTATGGGCGTTAGACAACTGAGAAATGTACTTAAATACATTTTTTTAATACATCGAAACGCCCAGACCAAGACAAACAGACATGTTCATGCACACAAATGTTTGTATTGTGCGGGGATCGAACCGCGACCTCGGAGTCAAAGTGGCCATTGCTAACCATTCGACCACCGAGCTCGTCGCAATTACATGTTATTTTTTGTTTTATGATGATATTCTATTTTTTTTTTATTTAATTTTGGGAGTTTCGTCACATGGGGTAACGTTGACAGCTACCTCGTACCCTAACATTATTATCGTTCAAAGTTATATTTTTTTATCAACCTTTATACATCCCACTGTTGTGATATGGGTGTCTTTTCATTCGAAAGGGTTTAGAGCGTCTCTACCACGCTGATTACTTAACTTTTCAAGCAGCCCAAAGGCCACTGTTCGGGAAGCGGAGGAGCTCGAGATAATTAAACCCATCCATAGAAAGGCTAAAGATGACTTTGCTTAACTTGCGTGATTGATTAGACTGACATAGAAGATTTAGAGAATAAAAAAACCCAGCAAAAATCATGTAACTTGTATAAATACAAGAGAGCGAAGCCGCGGAGCCCAAAGGTAGCTATTTTCATAAAATGCTTTCTGTTTTTCAATGTAAAGCCTTTAAGTTAGTACAGTTAATGGACTGTCCATAAAAGCTAATATATTCAGGCTCAGTAACAAATATTTATGTCCCGAAAGTGCTACCATATCCATTATTTTAAATATATTTCAACATTTAAAATATTATAATGGCCACCTGTAATATTCTTTAAAACATAAATATTGCTAGATTTATTCTATAGTGCTATAGATAAGCATCTAAAAACATTAAATTTGTTCTATATTCTTTATGACGTCACAGTATAAGCGATAGTAGTGTACTAAAGTACAGTATGGCCACTCGCTGCCGCTCTCTTGTATCGACCTCACCTCCCCTCTCAGACGAATCTTGAATAGTTTGTTGGACGCTACATGCACATACACCCATTCCAGCTTTGCACAGCCGACTTTGTTTACCTTTCTTTCCACTTATTACCAGGTGTAGGATTTAAACACGTCGCTGGTTTATATAAACTTATTTTATGTCACGGCTTTATTGATAAGTTATAAACTACGTAATATATTTGTCTCCAATCGGGTCGTTGCCCTCGGTCAGTCCCGTCGTCGATTGTCCTTCTTTTATCGTCATTTTCTTTTTAGTCTTGTCAGTCCTGCTTAGTTCTTTGTCGGTGGCCAGTTGCGAGGCTGCCCACTAAAGAGTCCGCAACACCAGGATTTAGGTAATTGTTGACGACGATGTGGCATTTGTATAGACTGGCTGGGGTGTGATAACGTTACATATACGTCACCACGCAAAATATACTCAACGAGATTCAACTTTATTGGTTCATTCTACTTGAAAGAGCGCACAGTGAGCCTCTATAGATACTGTACTCAGAATACCGCAGCCATATAGCAATTCCCTTGGGGGTTGTTCTATTCATGCGAGTGAGATCGCCAGAAAGGAAGGAGTTGCTGCGTTGGCATCGGGGGCGGCGACGCGCGAGCAATATTTCAAGTTGCGAACGTTAATATGGCTATGGTAATCGCTTCTATCTTTCTCTATGTCGCTTATATCTCATTAGGTGCCAAATAAGCACCCGGTGGTCGAATGGCTAACCGTGTCCATTTTGACTCCAGGATCGCGGGTTCGATCCCCGCACAAGACAAACATTTGTATGCATGAACATGTCTGTTGGTCTTGGTCTGGGTGTTTCCTATGTATTGTATATGTATATGTAGATATTTACAAATAAAAATGTAGTCCACTACTACCCATAGTACAAGCTTTGCTTAGTCTGGGACTATATGACAGTTTGTAATTCGTGGAAGATAATTTATTTATTTATTTAAAGCAGTTAGCGAAACTCGTAAACGCTACCAATATAAAAAAGTAGTACGCTAGTATAGTTGCTAACTCTTCATTTCCTCACCTTATTCACTCACATGAAGCTCAATCTTTGTCCTGTCGCTTCACTAGAGGAATTTCAAGATTGCGTGACAGAAACGTTAACACTTTCAACAATCACGCATTTGATACATCCACTTAACAATGACAAGATCAAACATATTCCATTAGAAGTACATCTTACATCAGTCTGCAGGATAATGTAACACTCTGCAATACTAATGTGAAACTATGCGTTCTAGGAAATATACTTGTACCCGACCGATGTGGGGCGGGGCGATGCCCTCTAGTTTACATTTACTCACTCGGCTCACTCAATTGCTAAAGAGTCGTACAGAGGACGTTTGCGCTTGCAAAGTACACGTATAATCTTAGTAAGTATTTATATTTTCTGTATGTTCTATGTATGGAATTACTTGTTCATTTATTGTTGAAAAAAAAAAGATTATTATTTATAAAATAAATTATTGAAAATTAGAAGTATAAGTAATATTGTACGAATCATTGTTATGTATGGACAGAAATATATAACTAATTACTGTTAAATACTGTTACTGTTAAATAATCGTGTTCTTAGAAATCTAGCAAGGAGTTATATACAAACAAAATCACAATGTTTACATTTTTCTATTTTTCTAAAAAATATTGTACTGTTGAGTAGTGATTTGAGGCTGGTCGCAATAAGGTTGGCTATTGCTATTCGTCCCGAATTCAGGTATGAATTTTCGATTGGGCGGAATCGCATACAATTTCCTACTCTTCTATATTCTTGGCATACAAACTATTTTGTTTTAGATTCAGAATTATTCAATTTTTTTTTAACTTAAAATTCATTCCATCCCTTTAGAAATACAAAATGCTTTTTTATATACTACATCTGGTAGCAATCAAGCATGGCAAAATTAAATTATTGCATCATTAAAACTAAGCACAGCTTGTACTATGGATACTGCATAGGTGATACATACGTTTAATTATTTTTTTGTAAATACATAGAAAACATCCAAACAAAAGTACAAACGCATGTCATCCTAAAAGTACAACCACTTATTTGATTCGAAAGTTGTCACAATTCGCTAACAAATATATAAATAATTTTAACAAAAAAAAAAGGACTCCAAACATTACTCTACACTTATGTATGTAATGTACAGGCTGACGATGATGATGATGAAAAAATATGGGACCAATCTGGAAGTATACTCTTTCAAATAAAAAAAGCGTTTTTCAAATCGGTTTATAAATGTCGGAGTACTTAAGTAACAAACATTTAAAAGAACCTCCTCCTTTTTTGAAGTCGGCTAAAAATATTTTTTCACTTCAACTCGTCTACTGGCTCAATTTAATTTTCTTTGTATCGCTACCGTTACTGACCGATCTCAACATACGTCTCAAACCACTGGACTGATCGATCTGAAATTTGGTTCACTGGTAGTTCTGACGTAGGCATCCGCTGAGAAAAGATTTTTAAAAACTGCCCATGGGATACCAGGATATGCGCGCACGAAGTTGCAGGCGCAAGTTAGTTGATCTATAAAAAAAAACAAAGATTTTTACACGTAAAGTATGACTATTTATACTCAGAACCCAGAATACAACAATATTCTCCTACAAACATTCACTAAGTCACTATAAATTGGTAGCTCTCTTGAGATTTCTCTGAGATATGTTTCCATTAGTGACATGAAATCGACTAAGGAAGTGAATTTTGGTAATACATAATAAAAAACAAATTTAAAAAATCTTATTGTAACTCCATCACCACAACATGATTCTCATGAGGATTGTTATATTTCTGTGTGTTAGTGAGGTCACTAGGAAGGAAGTGTTGGGGTATAAGTGGATCATTGACATCTTTGAGGCAAAGTCAACTTCACCTGCACGTGGTGCACTCTGTTGACTGACAGAATAGGCTCTGGCGAAAAGAGAGGTAACGCGTAGAGTATTTTTTAAGCTGCCCGACCGGGGATATACCTCCACAGTTGTTGTGTTCCTGCGAGTGAGTGAGGTCACTAGGAAGGAAGGAGTTGCTGCATTGACAGCGGGGGTGGCGCCGAGCAAGCGATATTTCATGTTGCGAGCGCTTATATGGTTATGATAATCGCTTTACATTAGATGACCTGTATAAAAGAAATCTAAAATAATCTCTACTGTAAGTTGATGAGGGGTTGGGTAGCTTACAGTTGCAGATCGATGCATAAAATCCCCTGAAAGATTCCGGGTGATTCTATAGCATCAGACCAGGGTTACCGTTTTCTCTTTTTACTAATTTACAATAGGTCACACATAATAGACTATTATAACAATACTTTTATTAATACTATGAGTACCTCGATAGCGTCGTTGCATACATCAATCTAAACGAAAATGCAAGTTAAGCAACGTCGGCCGTAGCCTTGCTATATATGGGTTTATTTATCAAAAGCTCCTCCGTGCTCCAGAGGACACGTCAAGCTTTCGGTTCCAGATTTGGGCGGCTTGAAAACACGTTGCAGAGGCGGGTTGGCAGACGCTCTAAACTCCTTTGATTGAGAGGAAGGTAGGAGACCCACGGTGGAATGAACATAGGTGGACGGCGATATACCTATATACGATTTTACACTTCTTTTACAATCCACAACATCAGTCTCTTCTCTAAAAAAATGTTTTTCGAAGAATCTTAAAACACGTATTTATTAATACATCCAAATTTTCACGTGTCTGCGATTAAAGGGGCCATATTTTCGCACAACAGTCTCGCACCCACTTCACAACTCAAAAAAAATTCCTAATAAAAAATATACGAGACTTGGTAATATTAATAAAAAGCCTATGAGCAAAAGATCCAATTACTAGGCCCAATGAGTTTGATATATGTACGAGTATCTTATATTAATATACACGTATATTACGAACTCGTAATATACTTGTATGTTAATAAGATATACATATTATGTAAAGAAAAGTTATATATGTTTTTTGAGACTGCTTTCGTGGTCGGGAAAATAACTACGAAAATGCATACAGTACATATACGATGTTAAAAAACGTGAAGAAGAATAGATAGTTAACGAAAAAAATTTTGACGAGCTCGGTGGTCGAATGCTTAGCAATGGCCACTTTGACTCCAAGGTCGCGTGTTCGATTCCCGCACAAGACAAATATTTGTGTGCAAGAACATGTCTGTTTGTCATGGTCTGGGTGTTTTCTATGTATTATGTATGTATTTACAAAAAAAAATGTATTTAAGTATTATATCAGTTATCTAGTACCCATAGTACAAAGCTTTGCGCTTAATTTGGGACTAGATGGCGCTGTATAAATTGTCTAGGAATATTTAAATGCAAAATATTAGAACACCAAACTATACATATAGCATATATTACCAGCGACCTGCCCCCAGGGCCCTTGCCCTCGAAGCTGAAGCCGATTACCATCTGATTTTTTTTTGCAAATATCTAACTACAACTTCGGCATCAACTCATAATCATTCCACTGTCGGGATATGGGTCTCCCCTCAATCGAAAGGTTTTAGAGCATACTCCACCACGCTGCTCAACTGCGGGTTGGCGGAGGCCAGTGTTTTCAATCTGCCCAAAGGCCACTGACTTGGGTTAACGACTGTGATCTAATGACAACAGCCAGGACCGACGGCTTAACGTGCCCTCCGAAGCACGGAGGAGCTCGAGATAAATAAACCCATCCATAGACAGGCTGCGGTCGACTTTGCTTAACTTGCGTGTTCGATTAGACTGACACGCGCAACGACGCCATCGAGCTCCTCTTCTTACTTCAACTTAGATAGGTTGAAATTGTGTTTAGCTTATTTAGTAAAAACTCTAGAGCTCTACCAACTAAGCTGAAGATGTTTGTCACTTAGTTTAATCAAAGACGTATGTTTGGAATCAAAATATTCGACCGGCTTTCTCGGGACCGAGAATCGGTTTCAGCAGGCGAAAGGGCCCCAGGTCCGCTTGGGTATTTATATTATAATTTATAGGACCGAGATTAAAAATATTGATTATTTCTAATCACAATTAAAGCTTAAATAGCATAGTTTGTAACAAACATTCCATAAAAGAAAGAATCTTACAGTGAAAATCGAATTTAAATTCGCCCCGTGGCTTACGAGAAGTTAGTGGGGGTAAATAGACAGATAGACGCGATTTCCTTTTATTACTATGCAGAAATTTTATTAAACTCACAGACCTTTGAATAATGATCGAAATCATTCATATATCTATATGCTACGGTTAAAGATAGGTGTGAACATAAACTTTAGTTTAGCTGGCTCGCTAAGTGTCCCTTGGGTAAAAATATTTTTATTTTATATTATCACATAATATAAAATAAAAATTATATACATAATGGTCGGTTTATCGACATAGTTAATTAGGTTAGAGTAAAAGTGTGATTAACAAAATTTACTTGTTTTTTGAAGAAAGAGAGGTGAAGTACCTACATCCTTTCCAAAAGCAATAGAGAGTCGAGTATCGTTTGCTTTGCTCGCTCTTATTTTGATGATCACAAGCAGAACCTAACCTAACCCAACTATGTCAATCAACCGTTGGTTATATTGTTTCTTCATAGTTGACTTCAGCCAGCTAAACTTAAGTTTGTATTCGTACTTATCTTTAGCCGTAACATATACATATAATAAAGCAATAAAAACCGTGTGTGTGGCTGTACATTTAATAAAGTGAGTGTGGGCGATAAAAAATGAGTAACAGAACACAACAATTTTTTTTTTTTCTGAATGTACACGCAAAAATTACTGAACAGATATTTTTACGGTTTTCATAAATAGATTTACCATATGCTTGTCTAGGAGTGTAAAAAGTTATCGTCATTTAAAGTAATTGAAATTTTCTGTTAAAAAAATTGGGTGTGGCTGAGTCATGGACACGACCTTGTGTTGTACGTGAATACGTTATATGCACTAAAATTATACCAAAATGGCAGCGCTTCCCCCTTTCCCGCACACGATGTTCAATATTCCTTGCTTAGCGTAATAAATTCTTTGATCCTTCATCTATCCAGTGTGGTGTGAGTGCCGAAATCTATCCCCCGATTTTGTTATCATTACATTTTTTGGATTGCCGTCAAAAAGGCAAAGCAAACGTCACTAATAGGGTTGAAATTTCACGCCGTCGAAGTCACGTAAATAATATGACAACAAGAACTGCAAACCTTCAACGTTACAGTTGTACAAATTGAACAATACAAACTTGCGACTAACAATAATTGTAGACGTGGGGTGACTCAGGACAAACATAGAGTAAATTTACGCCTAGCCTCTACCTGGGTTGCATTCATCAGCGAATAAAGCGCTTTGTTGCGTCGTGGATCAGCACTAGACACGCCGCAAGTACGTAGGTACGGTGTACCAACCCACAACATACCGTGCCACAACTCTGTAGGAGCGTGTGCCCAATTTGAGGTTTTAATTAGCATATTTGAACTGCATACAACTCTGTAGAACTCGTGATACATGGACCGCGTAATTGTACTTGTGTAACTATTCTGCTTGATGAAATGTTCGCAAACTTTGGGAAAACTAATAGGCGTGTTTGTAGATTCTTAACATATCCTCATACGATTTATCGTAGTTCAATAGTAATTTTGTAAAAATTGTATGGGGTAGTTACTATTATATAATATAAATATGGGCATAATAATATGTGTAGACAATATATGTAAAATAATAACACAAGTGCTAGAGACTAGTATGTACTAAAATCTCGCTTGCTTAGATGAAGGAAAAGCAGTTTAAAAAAATATATAATCCATACGTTTCAGTTCTTCTTTTTTCATTTCAACTATATTTATGATTTTCGGCTTTTCGCAAAATGTACTAAACTATGTTTTAGCATCATACATTCGGTTCTGGAAGAGAAAACACAGAACTGCCCCCTCACCACCAACTCTTATTGCGATTCAATAACTGAATAGAATGCTTATTCATACCAATGAATAAGCGACTCTATTTCAAAGAAATAATTTCTAAGAATAGGGGGCTGTACTAAACTTTGCGAGAAATAAAGTTTAAAAAAATTGTACCGTAGACTCTGGGATTCATTCATCGTGTAAATTATAAAAAAAATATGTAAGTACCAAAAGTGTTGATGCTAAGATGTCTAGGTGTTGATGGTTCATATAATACATAGAAATATGCACCCATTGCCGAACAAGCGGCAGACACCGACAAAGAATAACAAGCAGATGTGGCAGCAAGCTGACCACATGGTATAGTTGAATAGAATATGCTTTATTTGCACAATACAAATAAAAAAAAATATGTATGTCATAATAATCCTTATAAACTTGTATGTATACAAGAAAGCGGTATTTGCAATAACTTATTGCTCAGATTGGTGTTCGAACTGATGTTCGATGATCATGATGATATTATGAAAGTATAGCATAATATTGCCTACTATTAGATAGACACCTAGACAAAATAAATAGAATCTCTTATAGAACGAAAGGAACCAATGGATACAAATGTATAAAACTGACCTTCAAAAGTCCAAAGAAGAAGGTCTATTTTCAGCAGTGAATGTACTTAAATTAAAGAAGCATTATAGATATATCCTGCGAATCTATGTGTTCAGTATGGATTTAGAGGCAGGAGTCAGAAGAAGTTTTCTGTCTTCTTGTAATAAATATTGTTTCTTCGTCCACACATGGATTACTGTTCGCATCTCTGGGCCGGTGCACCCCAGTACTTGCTTGCTCCATTTGACCGCATACAACGAAGAGCAGCTCGAATCGTCGGTGACCCAATGATCTCCGATCGATTGGACTCTGTCTCTACACGCAGAGATGTAGCGTCTCTTTGCGTTGTATACAAATTATATCACGGGAGTGCTCGGATGAGCTGTTTGATTTGATACCTGCCGCTAAATTCCACTAACACACTTTGGAGAACCATGTAACCTCTTTTTAAAAAGCTACGTATATCTCCGCTGCCTTGCTTATATGCTTGCATACTGAACAACATTAAACAGATATGTATCCTAGTTCGTGAACACCCTCAATATTTTACTAAAAGAGGTGATACCAAAAATAAGCCTACAAGACATGATTCTATGATACTATTGCCAAATATCCGGTTGACACTCCATAATAATAACTCTTATTGTATGGCCATTAGAGTGTTCAACAATTTACCGGAACAATTTAAACAATTAACTCTGAATAGTTTTAAAAAACAATTGCACATCTGGCTACTAGATAAATGTTTTTATTCTATTCAAGAGTATCTGGAAACCAAAAATAAATAGGTTTTGACATTGTTTTATCAATTTAATGTCCATGTCTTTATTTTTTCTCTTATGTAATTTTATAATTGTATTATTTAATTGTATTGACATTGTATAGAATTATCTATTTTAATTCTCAAAGATCTTAATGTTAACTGAAGTCTGATTTTGACATGACAATGTATTAATATTTTTGACTGTTGTTTTAAACTTGTATTTGATATAATATTATTAACTTAATTATTTGTAATAGAACTTGCGTAAATTGAAATTGTTACATTTATAATATGACTGCGTTTACCTATATTGCACGCCTGCAATGGGCAGTGTAAGAGAGACCAGATTTAATAACTTATTAGTACCTAAGAACTTACTTGTACCTTACTTCTGCAAATAAAATATTATAAAATATTATTATTATCGTACAACTCGCCATAAATTAAAATTCCATCCATATCATCTTGATAATTGGCGATCTACTACAGTACGTTTCCTAAGACATTTTATACCACGAACTGTGGAATCAACTTCCCTCAGCGGTATTTCTGAATAACTACGACATGGGTGCCTTCAAGAACAGAGTTTTCATTTCCCTTAAATGGCTGGCAACGGAACGGCGACCCCTCGGTGTCGCTGATCTCCATGGGCGGTGGTGATTACTTTCCACCAGGTGACGCACATGCTCGTTTGCCCCCCTCTCATGTAAAAAAAAGTAATAAAGAAAAAATAAATGTAAGAATTTTTCTAAATGAATGGCTAAAAAAAAACTTCGGCTGAAATGACGATTATGAAATTTCACAGTGAGCTAATATCAAATATTAACTGCTCCATAGTCAACATAGCTCCAAAATATAAAAAAAATGGTAATAAAGTATCACAGTGAAAGTTGTGTAGTTTATGGGAAAACTTGTCAACAAGCACCAGCGTCTAGTACCTAGCTGCAAACTTTGGACAAGTGCTAGAGACGTGACATCCTCTATTTAATGCATTACAAGTCTTTACTACTATGTACTAAAATCTTACTTGCTTAGATGAAGTTAAGAAGAAGCAGTTTTAAAAATATGTTTAGGCAATAAACTAGTCAATTGGGTTACTGAAAAAATAATCTTTATTTAAAATAAGGCGGGTTAGTTACACTATTTATAACTCAAAAACGGGAGAATAGATTTTTGTGATTTGTTTGATTTGTCTCCGCTCCGAATAGAAGTATAACTGTTGAAACTTTCTAAAAAATAACAAAAAAAAAAAGAAGATACCTATGAAGATCATTCATTTTCTCATAGATTTTGTATGGAATGGCTTTTTGATACCACGAGAATAGACTAACTGATTCTGATGCGGTATAAAGTTCGTCGGGCCAGCTAGTAATTTAGTAAATGACAAAATATTTAATATTACTTAAGCATTGCCTAACAAAATATTAACTATAATTTCTTGCAACTAAGAAGTTAATCATTTTTAAATACTACATGAATTTAAAATTACCCTTATATTTGTTTACTTATTATTAAGTTTCATTTAAGTTCAGTTTATATTTTTAATAAATATTCTTATATACATAAATGTAAAAGAAATTTTATAATAAATAAAAAAATAAATAGTTAATTTTAAATTCACAAAGATGTGAACAGTATTCCATATTATGTCCAACCTAGGCTTTATATAGTTGAAGGCTCTGGTGTGGTGTAAAATACCTTCTTACTTTACTAATGACGCCAATCCTCCTAGAGGCCAATTCGGCCTTGCACTCCAAGTGACCGCGAAACTGAACATCACTCGATAATGTCAACAACTTAGATATCAATGCTAGAGCTAATACTAGATAATAGTAATTACCTTCCAATCTAGAAGCTACGACAAATGGGGACTTTTTTGCGGTATATGCGCAAACTTGTATCTACTTGTACTTGGATTCAGCTGGAGCAAGTTCAATCTACTTCAATCGGAGACTTAACCAAGAGACGTCTCAATCTCAGACATAAGTTTTGTTCAGAACTCATCGATCGAATATCCACAAACATTACTTAGACCAGTGAATCTTGCGTCCACGGTAGTATCATCTACTGGTAGTAGCAATGGATGTTGCGTCCATGCAACAAATCCTTGATGTGCAGAAGAAGCGATATGGGAATCAATACATAGTCTTATGGTACACCAGCATTCCAGGATAATAGATCCGAGCGTGCTCCATCATGTACAACTTTAATGCTCCGCCCAGTGAGAAAACTGGCAAAACACGTGCAAAGTATCTCTGGTAACCCAAAAGAAAATTTGGAAATTAGTGCTTTATGCCACACCCGAACAAAAACTCTTGCCTTGCTATGTTGAGACTAATGTCCAGCCAGAGCTTCGCCCTTGCTTTCCACAGACTCCGCCGAATTGAGCGACCATGACGGAAGCCATATCGACGATTATTAATCAGCTGGTGATTTTCTAAGTATGCTACCAGCCTGACATCTACCAGATTGCAATGAGTGTCCTTGTCATCCAAAAGTACAATAATATTAGAAACTTAAAGTATTTTAGCTAGAGTATATATGATACAGGAGTAAAAGTAATTGATTTTCTCAGAATTAAAAGTGAAATTTGACAGATAACATTCTAGCTCTGTTTTGGAAAGATGAAGTTTCTGTATTTGCTTCATAATGTTGCTCTGAATATCAAATCAACGGCAAAGTCACTTTGTAGTTTTGAAATATTGAACACAAATGCATAAGATTTACTTCCATCTTTCCCCATCGGAGCATAATGTGCAAAACGCAAAATGAGCACATACAAAATGTACAAAATGAGCACATACAAAATGTACAAATTGTGCTGTTGTTCTTTCTTTTTCTTTTAAACACAAATAGAGTTACCAAATTCAAATCACATTTATGATAGTCACATATTTTTTTTTAATTACAGACAAATTCATTACAATATGTATACATATACAATACTCTTTGGTTAGATTAGCAAGATATAATTGACAGGTGGTGTGAAAAACAAAATTTGAAATGTGACAATTTTAAAATAAAATTCACAATAGTTATTTTAGGTACTACTTTTTGTTAGTTATTCACAAAAAAAAAACATTGTTATGTTTATACATACGTGTTGTGGCCCAGATCACTGTCTTGGTACGATAAAACAAAAAGAAGAAAAAACAGTGAAGTTGTTTTTTTATACGGACCGCCTGATGTGAAGCGGTTACCGTAACCATATTGGCGCAACATGAAATATCGCTCGCGCGCCGCTACCCACGCTGCCGACGCCGCAACCCCTGGCTGGCTTCTTTCTGGCAATCTCACTCACTCGCGGGAACACAACAACCCTCAAGGGAATTGTTATTTGGCTGCGGTATTCTGTGAAGTGGAAGTACTTTCCCAGTCGGGCAGTTAGAAATGCTCTCTATCCTACCTCTCTTCTTCCAGAGCTTTTATTTGCTAGTCCGCAGGGTGCACCACGTACAGGTGAGAATTGCTTTGTTTCTAAAGGTCGTGGTGTGCTACACACCAAAAATGTTACCTCATACTTTCGTTTATCAGAATGCACTATGTTCAGATGAGCATGATTTTGGCTCCAAAGATACTTATCAAGTATTATTAATTATCGTTTTTACAGTTCCGATTTATTACAACTTGTATAATTATCGACATTATTCAGTTGAATTTTTCCATTTTTCTTTTAATGCAATGTACTTACATTGCTTTAAATTATAAAAATTCAACGGCATCGGCGACATAGTACAAGTTGCCAAGTTTATGTGAAAAGTTGTAGACACGATGCGAAGCTCCTACCTAGCGGCAAACTACGAACAAGCGCTGGCGACGTGGCGACGTGACGTCCTCCTGCTTAGTAGTAGTATCCTGCTAGTTTTAGGTGCATACACAGGCATACTGTAGAATTTGTTACTGAGAATATCTATCGAAGGGGCTGAGTTTGCAATTCGAATAGTTCATGAAATTTACTTGGTATTGAATAAGCGCCAAAAAGCATTTCTCTTTTAAATTTTTGCCCGATTTCGTTATTTTCAAATGGTAATAAGTTAATTTTATTTGGGGTGTAAGTGGTTCATCAAGATCTTTGAACCAAAGCCAACTTCACCTGCACGTGATGCACCCTGCTGACTGACAAACGAAGCTCTGGCGAAAAGAGAGGTAGGGAGCGTAATTGTAAGCAACCCGACTGGGGAATACCGCAGCCAAATAACAATTCCCTTGAGGGTTGTTATGTTCCTGCGAGTGAGTGAGGTCACTAGAAAGAAAGGGAGGAGATGCTGTATTTTGCGAGCAATATTTTATGTTGCAAGCGTTAATATGGCTACGGTAACCGATTCACATCAGGCGGCCGTATGCTTGTCTGCCACCCGACGTAGTGTAAAAAAAAAGGTATGGTTTTAATTATTACTAAAAGTGAAATAATAAAGGCAATGTGAGTACAAATAAAAAAATAATATAAAAGATACCTGTACTTCATACCTTTTTTTTTTGTTTAATAGACCACGCTTCTGACACTAATATTCCCTCATATTTATACCTAACTAGCTGGCCCGGCGAACTTCGTACCGCCTAATTGTCAATGAATGTCGTGGTATACATATTAGTTGAACAAAATTTATGATGTCTTGAAATTAATAATATATAATGAATAATAGAAAATAATAGAGAAGCACGATGGCGTCATTGCGCGTGTCAGTCTAATTGTCTCAACCGTAGCCTGTCCATGGATGAGTTTATATTATCTCGAGCTCCTCCGTGCTTCGGAAGGTACGTTAATCCGTCGGTCCCGGTTGTAATCATTAGATTAACTCGAGGTCCTCCGTGCTTCGGAGGGCACGTTAATCCGTCGGTCCCGGTTGTTATCATTAGATTATCTCGAGCTCCTCCGTGCTTCGGAAGGCACGTAAGACGTCGGTCCCGGTTGTTATCATTAGATTATCTCGAGCTCCTCTGTGCTTCGGAAGGCACGTAAGCCGTCGGTCCCGGTTGTTATCATTAGATTATCTCGAGCTCCTCCGTGCTTCGGAAGGCACGTTAAGCCGTCGGTCCTGGTTGTTATCATTAGGTGGCAGTCGTTAAGCCAAGTGGCCTTTAGGCGGCTTGAAATTACTGGCGTCCGCCAACTCGCAGTTGAGCAGCGTGGTGGAGTATGCTCGAAACATATTCAGTTGAAGGAAGACCCGTATTTAATATTACCCAGCAGTGGGTAAATATTACCCAGCAGTGGGTAAATATTAAGTTCAGTATTTTACTATGTCACAAAATAAAGTACCATGACACTTGACAACCAATTAATATTCATTTTCAAGCATTCATTCATAAACAATTTTCAAAACAACAACGGACAACTTTCGCGACGTAAAAGTTAGACCAATCGATTTGACATTTAATTGAAAATCAATAAATATCCCAATCCGTTTTCAAATTTAATTTTTCGACAATTTTGTCAATGTTTTAATACTTATTATCCTATACCCACATTTCTGAACGCACGCATACATTTGACGTACGCACGTTAACGTCACGTTTGACAGGTCCGACATCCACGAACATTTTGTATGGAAAAATGATTTTTCTTTGATTTTATTCTTTTCGTAAATTTTCCAATGTTTTTAATAGTTATTCTGCTATTCTGGACGGAGACAAATCCAACAAATCAAAAACCATGGCAATCGGTCCAGCCGTTCTCGAGTTATAAGTGTTGTAACAAACACGACTTTCTTTTATATATATAGATTATGAGCCGGGTTAATTATGAACAGAATTCGAAAGAATAAAACTTCAAGTGAGGTGTAAATATTTATACAGAGTTGGTAACACTTGAGAGAATGGCACGTTTGGTGGTGTGGACTTCTAGATGGATATCAGATAGATCGTATGCTTATTTGTCAATTTAATGGTAATAGAATCGAAATACAAGTTGAACTCGCGTAGAGAACCTTCTCTATAAAGTCTTAAAGAGTGTCTTAAAATTATTTGTTTGTTTGTTTGTATGATCTTTATTGTTCAAATTACAATGTATAAGTGCATGAAAAATAAAAGGCTGACTTATCCCACATGGGGATCTCTTCCAGTCAACCTTAGAGTAACTGCGTGGAGTGGACATTACAATGATTGGCAAGTAGAACAATAAGTAAAAAATTAAAGGAGGGAATTCGCAAACAAATAAATAAATAAAATACACAAATAACTAAATCATAAAATTAATGTATGCAGACCAAGTAGGTATATTATTTCTATGCATGTGTATTACACGTCCATGTATAGGCCGAATTAAACAGCGCCACCAAGTCCTAAACTAAGCATAACGTATACAATGGATACCAAATTCAATTTAATCAGTTATTTTTTATTAATTTAATATAATAAATAATAATACTCGTATAAAAATTATATAAAAATAAATTAAAGAGCATGCTCATGGTATGCTTTTTGAAGACATCCAAATCGAATTTATTCGGAAATCGGAAAATTATGTTGAAGACTGTAAAATAACCTCTTGCTTTACTGATCACACCGATCTTTTAAAACCCTATTTCAAGTTCAGTAGGTACATTTGTAAAAAAATTATCATGACAGACAGACATACGAGTGATTCTATAAGGATTTCGTATGCTTTTTCATTTAGACATACGTAAACCTCAAGCAAACAATAAACGAAATGAAATTGAAACAGATACCGCACTCGACGCATATTAATATACACACATAAACAATATATTTGTTATGTTATCATATGTAGTCCTGTATTGTTCCCGTTCGGCCAAAGGAGGCCTGTCAGAAACAGTGATGGGATTGGAAGTGGTTCCAGATAGAAATTAACCGAAGCATATTTATGTTTTGACATACAATTGATTACATATGCCTATTTATATTTTGTTGGAACTGCATATCGATACTATATTAGGTAGCTACTTTTTCTTGCTCGTAAATTTTATACTTTTACCTAGCTGGCCCGGTGAATTTCGTATCGCCTTTAAATATTTTTACGTTAATTTTTCCGACTTTTATAGTAACTTTTTAGTAGTACTAGGTGAGATGCACCATGTGCAAGTGTGGTTGGTTTTGGCTCTAAAGATACTACTGAGCCACACTCAATCCAAAATAACTTTATGTTGAACAGAATAATTATAAGTGCTTTTGTTTTATAATTGAGTTAAAAACTATCGCATATCTCAAGGTGGATCAAACTGCACACGTGTGCAAAATTTGATTTAAATCGGTTCAGTAGTTTCGGATTCCATCGTGGACAAACAACGTGACACGAAATTTTTATATATAAAGATATTTAAAATTTACCGCCAACCAGCAGTTGAGCAGCGTGGTGGAGCAGTGGAGTATGCTCTCAAATTCTTCGATTGAGGAGAAACCCTAGTTAAATAAAATAATTTAAATGTAACGAACGACTCACCAAACCGAGGATAAATCGTTTACGGTTTGCGTCGGTGGGTACATATGTAATTTTATAAGTGTTTATGAAATTATCATGAATAAAGAATTATAAAAAAATAAAAACAGTGTGATGATTATTGGTTGATGCCGATATGTTTTTTTATACGGCCGATACGAGATCGTTTACCCGGCAAAAAAGTCTGTTACCTTCTCCAACTTTTTTTTATACCACTAGGGTGGCAAACAAGCATACGACACGGATGGAATGCAGTCATCGTAGCCTATATTTTAGTGCGGTAATTCCGATTCGGCGCGTCCATGTCGCGGGGCTGGAAACCTTTCACTTCAGTAGGACGGAGTGAGAAGATCACTGAGTCGGAATAGGTATCGCTCCATGGGGTATGACATAGATCCCTTACCTAGGGTTAAAGGTCTTCAGACCTTAACGATGGAATGAGCGGAGTCAAGAGTTGTCAGTACGGCCAAATTATCGGAAGAGGCAAGGGACAGGTGCGTAATTCCTGCTGACCTGCCTGACCTGCTGCCACAGGTTCCGGACTGGTTCACTATTATTATTATTCTAATAAGAATCTATTATTTCAGACAATTGCAGTGTAAACACAACAAATATTAAGTATATTAAGTATATATCATTTGACGAGCTAGGTGGTCGAATGGTTAGCAATGGCCATTTTGACTCCGAGGTCGCGGGTTCGATTCCCGCACAAGACAAACATTTGTGTGCATGAACATGTCTGTTTGTCTTGGTCTGGGTGTTTTCTATGTATTATAAGTATGTATTTACAAAAAAAAAATGTATTTAAGTACATTTATCAGTTGTCTAGTACCCATAACACAAGCTTTGCGCTTAATTTGGGGCTAGATGGCGCTGTGCAAATTGACCAAAAATATTTATTTATATATTTATTATTTATATAAATCTATACGCGCATAGTCGACACTGTCAGCTTACTCCGCACGGTGTCCTGTAACCGAACATGAAAGCGTCGGAACAAAACACCTACAGGCCAGAATTCGTCCTTTGTGAAGGTTGATAGATGTTCTGTTGGAACCCTCACCACGAAGGAATTGAAGTTTACTTGGTGGCGCGATTCTAATTTATGGACTCTCAAATTGAAGTTGGTCTTCACTCGGATGTACTCTATAATCTCCTCGTCCTTTGTAGAGTAATGCAGGCGGGACACATACAGCAAAGTCGTCGACGCGGCCGGACGCAGTAGGTCCTTGGGTCCTGTCGGTGCGGTGCCGCACTTGTTGCGGCTGGTGGGCTTCTTCCTTCTCTCCACTTTGATGAAGCCCTCGGGGTTGCACTGGTCCTTTCGAAAGCCCTGAAGCGCACTTACACAGGGCTTGTTAGGACTTCGTTTCTCCCTTTGTGTTGTAAGCTGCTTAGGTGGCTTAGCGGCGGCGTCCGCGTAAGCACGATCGAGAGTTGTCGTGCTGATTGGTGACATTTCCGGCGGCGAGGCCGGAGTGCGGGGTGCGGGACGCGGTGTCACCGGTGTAGTGACGACCGACACAAAACTGCTGACGGCCGCATGTTGTGCCCCATGTCGTGCATCCACATCATTTCTGATGTGGATGCACGACACGGGACCTCGTGTGACCTACTTTCCGAGCCAGCGCCGCGCAATGAAAATAATTCGGTACGTAGCTCACTGATAGTAGATTTGAAGGCTTTTAATCTACTTTTCAATTCGTCCAGGCTCGTCTTCAGGACCCTAATGTCCTTTAGCGGCCTAGTGATGTCGACGTGTTCGAAGTCCACATCTTAAAGAAAGTTTATTCAGCTGCTTCGCGACGAAGGTGGGCACGTCGTCCGGATCTGTCTCCTTGAGAAGAGTGATGATGTCCTGGACACTCCTCTCGGTTCCATCTCTCCTTCGAGACGGCATCTGCGCGGTCTTACCGAGCTCTTCAAATAGCAGCTTTTTGCCACTACTAATGTCCTCTTCGCTGAAGTTCGACTTGCAGATCTGCATCATTCTCACCTCATCGACTGTGTCGATGGCATACTGGATGTACGCCAATAACTGGTTAGCTATGAGTATTTCGGAATTCAAAACCTTTTTTTAACGCGTCTCGGCAATGCCGCGCGAGTCTCGAATTATTATAATTCGGTACTGTGCAGCCTTGTGGGGCGCGTGGGGTTTAGAGCGCAAACTGCGCTGCAATTATAGCTATTTAAGTTATAATACCGCGATGTAGAAAACAACGAGAAACTACTACATTATCTACCCTATGAAAATTGTAAAGATATGTCACACAACCCTCTTAAATATCAACAATTGTATAATATAACACCAGTTCATAAAATTGGTATCTATTTATGCTCATATACATAGAGTATACATATAAATAAAATTTATTATTTACTTCAAATTCGACATGAAATTACTGTAATATGCTCGTTTATATTTTGCAGATCACTTGGGTATAATTGGTACAAGTCAATGAACTTTGACTTTTACTACGTGTTTTCACAGTTTTGTCACTAACGAGCACTGCACAAATATCGCGTCGACGCCGATGAAGAATATTTGTGACGATTAAATATTAGACTTATTTTCGCAATTCATAAATAAGCAAGGGAAAAAAGCTAAATTTGTTACAGTAAATATTTTATCAAGTTATCACGTGTCACCTTGTTTTATTATAGAGGTGAATCACATGTAAGATAAAGTGCCCCTGGTATATTTAGGGTGAACTAAGGTATACCTTGGGTAACAAAAAATGCCCGTGCTACACCCACGTGAACCAAATAGGTAATCTACTACCGAAGACTGACAGAGAAGAAGACAATAATTATTGTTTTGTTTATTTAAACTTTATTGATATAAAGGAGAACTTACATTTGCACATATGTACATTACATTTACATTAAACTTACTTTACATTCTTATTATATTATATTCTATAACAAGTTTATTACCAACGGTTCGACCGATTCGGCAATTTTTTTTTTCGCATTTTTCTTAAGGCACTCTGAAAGTTTTAATAAAGTAAAATATAAAAATTTCATGGACAATAGTAAAAAAAACTTAACTTTTGATAGAACGAAGTCTAGGGACAGAACGAAGGGCAGCTAGTTATTAATAAAATCAAAACTTTACAATCTAATAATTTACATTAGTAAATCAAAAGATTTTAATAGACTTTCGTAATAAAAGAATAATTATAATATAACTACTAGCATTCATACTTATATTTCGAGGCATTTAATTTCACTTCAAAGGTATTCAAATTAAGAATTTCAGACATAAAAGACCGAAGTAATTCGAGTTAAAACTTAAGAATTAACTAACTCGAATTTTCTGCCGTGAAACGAGTGGTCGTAAATCATAGTAGGGTATCCGTTCTAAAAATATTTAACCGCGATGCGCGCCTCAATACAGGAAAACGTTTATGAGCACGAGCCATGCGTGAAAGTCTACCTTTAATGACTGTCTATATTTACACTGACTATTTATACTTTTGTTCCATCGTGACACGTGCAGTAATGTCGCATTAGTGTATTACGCGGTTCTATCTAAGATGTTTTACCTACAGATGCGTTCTACCTGCCTCAGTTGTGGCAACCTTTAATGACTGTCTATTTTTACACTATTAACTATTTATACTTTTGTTGTATCGCCACACGTGTAGTAATGTCACATTAGTGTATTATGCGGTTCCATAAAGATGTGTTACCCACAGATGCGTTCTACCTGCCTTTGTTGTGGTAACCTTTAATGAATGTCTATATTTAGACTACCTATTTATACTTTTGTTCCATCGTGACACGTGTAGTATGTATGTATGTATGTATGTAATCTCTTTATTATACCACAAAACAATACAAATAAAAGTAGACAAATAAATCAAACAGTATAAAGGCGGGCTTATCTCTGAAAGAGATCCCTTCCAGCGAACCGTAATGTCACGTTAGTGTATTATGCGGTTCCATCTAAGATGTTTTACCTACAGATACGTTCTACCTGCCTCCGTTGACTGTCTATATTTACACTATTTATACTTTTGTTGCATCGCGACACGTGTAATAATGTCACATTAGACGAGCTCGGTGGTCGAATGGTTACCAATGGCTACTTTGACTCCGAGGTCGCGGGTTCGATCCCCGCACATGACAAACATTTATGTGCATGAACATGTCTGTTTGTCTTGGTCTGGGTATTTTCTATGTATTAATGTAACTATGTATTTACAAAAAAAAAATACGTACATTTATCAGTTGTCTCTATCTATCTACCTATAGTACAAGCTTTGAGCTTAATTTGGGACTAAATGGCGCTGTGTAAATTGTTTAGAAATATTTATTATTATTATTTATCATTGCCGTGACATTGACATTACTGTATTATGTGGTTCCAGTTAAAATGTTTTTACGTACGAGGCAGAACGCGTCTAGCGTTCTTCCTCCATAGCCGCACATGGCACAATGTACAGGTGAGTTTGGATTTGGCTCAAAAATTAAAGCGACTTATACTCTAAAATACATAAATAAGGATTGCCGACATTCACAACATCAATTCGACAAGTGGTATTTATCGACGTATAATAAATCTCCTTCTGTCTTAAGCGTCCCTGGTACGCCAGGCTAACTTTTGATTAGTGATGGACAACACTGATGACGGACGACGTGAATGTACGTGCATTCACGTGCATTTATGCAATCCTAGTATCTGCTTTTGTCGATTATCTGAAGACATCGCTCACACATTAAACCTCATTACACTAATGTACATACACTTATGTACTATAAGCTGGTACGATATATTTAGAGTTAGTCGCTGCTATTTGTGAGACAAGAGGGCTATGTATATATGTATATATACCACGGTCTTCACCCTTATAGCAGCGTCTCGCTATAAATATTCCGTATCTCAATCTGCTTATAATATGTATGAATGAGTGATGCGCGTTTAGACGCCCACTGGTCTGTCTATCTATCAAAGTGATGCACTGCTACAGGTATCAGGGCAGCATAAAGAAAAGAAAAGGCTTTATACTCCTCAGGATCTAATGATCTCAGTCAGCTCAGTACAATGTTACTAGTACAACGTAGCTCGAGCAAGGGCACGCCCTCGCTGATGAAGGCGTGTTCCGTGTCAGGTACTCGTCAACCCTTATTTATCCCACTGCAAGGATATGCGTCTCACTTAAATCGAAGGGGTTTAGAGCGTACTCCCCATTCTTCTCGCCTGTGGGTTGGTGGAGGAAAATGTTATCAATCCCGTCTAAAAACCACAGACCTTACTTCTGTTTTCAATAGGACACACAGGACTTAATTTACTTTCGTAAAATTAAAACAGAAACCTCAAAAAAACTTGAAAAAAAGGAGGATTTTTTCCCCATTTTCAAAAAAACCGGCCAAGTGCGAGTCGGACTCGCGCACGAAGGGTTCCGTACCATTACCTATAAAAACGGCAAAAAATCACGATTGTTGTATGGGAGCCCCCCTTAAATATTTGTTTTAATTATTTTTAAAGTGAATATATAACTAAATATTATGTGAGTATTTCAAGCGTCTACCTATTACCGTTGTCAATTGCGAGCAAAAACGAGCAAAAAATCACGTTTGTTGTATGGGGCTCCCATACAACAAACGTGATTTTTTGCTCGTAAATATTTATTTTATTTCATTTTTAGGGTTCCGTACCTCAAAAGGAAAAACGGAACCCTTATAAGATCACTTTGTTGTCCGTCTGTCTGTCTGCCTGTCTGTCTGTCTGTCTGTCTGTCTGTCAAGAATTTCTATGTCGAGAATGCGTGGAGTTATCAAGCTGAAATTTGAAATGTATACTCAGGTCTACGGTCCCATGAAGTTGTAAAAAAATCAAACTGCTAAGTTTACGTAGAAAAAAGTTACAGCCGTTTATTCAGCAAAAAACGCATATTTCGACACACTCAAGGGAATCAAAACCTATAGGGTACTTCCCGTTGACCTAGAACTATGAAATTTGGCAAGTAACATCGTTATAGACTACAAGTACAGGAATAAATCTCAAAACTATACATTTGTAAATAGATCTTAAAAAATAGGGGGTCTATATTTTTTATAGGGTGTCGAAATTTCAAATTGAGACTACTAGTTCAAATGGGGTATCATATGAAAGGGCTTGATGTACACATTGCAAAATATATTTTTTTTTTTTTTCAACGCATTATTTCTTATTTATAATGAAAAATATCAAATTTAATAATGATACTACGTACCTACGGAACCCTCGGTGGGCGAGTCCGACTCGCACTTGTCCGGTTTTTTTTAGTATTTGTTGTTATAGCGGCAACAGAAATACATCATTTGTGAAAATTTCAACTGTCTAACTATCACGGTTCATGAGATACAGCCTGATAACAGACGGACGGACGGACGGATAGCGGAGCCTTAGTAATAGGGTTCCTTTTTACTCTTTGGGTACGGAACCCTAAAAACTGTCAGGATAAATATATTTCTGTAAAATTTACGTTTATCTCTATCACCTGTAATTATATCTGATGCTGTCGATGATCAATTAACATTGATTTATATGCAGCAACACTTAAATAAAACAGAAATAACAAATAATGAATTCGATGTAATACGTAACTTGAAATAGGTCAAAAGAAAAAGTAACAGTTTCAATATTGTTCATATTAAAACTGCTTTATAATCGTAATAACTCCGAATTCTTTATTGACGAGCTCGGTGGTCGGATGGTTAGCAATGGCCACTTTGACTCCGAGGTCGCGGGTTCGATTTCCGCACAAAACAAACATTTGTGTGCATGAACATGTCTGTTTGTCTTGGTCTAGGTGTTTTCTATGTATTATAAGTATTTATTTACAAAAAAAAATGTATTTACGAGTAAGTACATTTATCAGTTGTCTAGTACCCACAACACAAGCTTTGCGCTTAATTTGGGACTAGATGGCACTGTGTAAATTGTCCAGAAATATTTATTTATTATAATTTATTTATTCTTTATGTTATTTTTTAATATGTATAACTCAGTCTCAAAAGTGAAATTCTGTTTTCATTATGTTTTTTTATACATCGATGGTTTTGGTACTAGTCAATAGTATTACTAACTACTAGCGGTTAGCAATGTATTTTAATAAATACACTGTTTTGGAGTGTAAGTGGTTCATCAAGATCTTTGAACCAAAGCCAACTTCACCTGCACGTGGTGCAACCTGCTGACTGACAAACGAAGCTCTGGCGAAAAGAGAGGTAGGGAGCGTAATTGTAAGCTACCCGACTGAGGAATGTACCTCCACCTCACAGAATACCGCAGCCAAATAACAATTCCCTTGAGGGTTGTTGTGTTCCTGCGAGTGAGTGAGGTCACCAGAAAGAAAGGAAGGAGATGCTGCGTTGGCAGCGGGGTGGCGGAGCCCGAGCAATATTTTATGTTGCCAGCGTTAATATGGCTACGGTAACCCTGCCACCCGACGTAGTATAAAAAAAATACACTTTTTATCAATGAATGCTGTGACAAACTACTCGTATGTGTAATATCTTGTGAAAGGTTGGCAGTGTCTAAGTGAAATTCATGACTATATAGTGGTAAAATATTGTTTGTTAGATTCTATGTATATTTATATTTATTTAATTCAACATTGGATTACATATGGGCCTTAATTAAATTAAATTAATTAAATCAGATACATATGCACCTTGTCAGGCATCGCAATGGTCGAGAGAGAGGTTAACACTACGAATTAAAGTATTCAGCGACCGAGTAGAAGGGTTTCCCTAATAAATGTTTTTTTAAGAGAATTATAGAAAGTCCTATCATTTGTTTCGTCTTTCATATGTTTGGGCAGTTTGTTAAAAATTCTAAATATCTAATTCAGCAACCCTTAATGCAATATGGCAACGCGTATGTGTATGATACAGTCAAATCTTTTGAATTCATATAGTACAACTAGTGGATGTTTGGGAATTGATAGAGCATGGGCTAAGCTATTTACTCTGCGCGTGTACTCGTACACGCAAATTGAAGGCAGCCGTGGATTCTGTTTAGTATAGTCCTCCATAACAATGTCTTTCATTGAACGTCGAGATATTATTTCAACAAGCTTCATGTACAACTGTTATATAAATAAGCTTTAATTACTGTCAGAGTAGAACAGATACCGACGACGGAGGAGGATATTGAATATTATTAATCTGACAAACGAGCCTATGGCGATTGAGAGGTAGGGCGAGTGTAATTGTAAGCTGCCTGTCTGGGGAAGTATCTCCACCTCACAGAAGACCACATTCAAATAATAATTCTCTTGAGTTTCTGCGACTGAGTAAGATCTTTACGAAGGAAGGAGTTGCCGCATTAGCGGGAGTAGTGGAGCGCGAGCTATGTATATTTGCAATAATAGTAGATTAGTAGCCAAGGGCTGTAAGGCATCAATTGCAGCCCGAGATATTTAGGCGCACGAGCGCAGCGAGGGCGCCTATAGTTCGAGGGTGCAATTGATGCCTACACCCGAGCTAACTACTCTGCTTTACATCTCGATTGTGAGGTAAGTAGAAAAAAACCGGGATTACAAGAATAAAACATTTTATTAGTTAAAATTTATAGTGAAATAAGAACAATTTTCAAATTTTAGGGACAGGTGTTTTTTGGGTATGTTAATAGTTTGAGATTGTGATATTTGTTGGTCATGGACAAAATATGACGGGATGAAGCTTTCTTCAGCAGAAGTTGATGGTTGCGGATCATCTCTTGAGAAAGATGTTTCATTTTGACGTGACAACGTCTTATAAATTGGTTAGCCGGGTGACACTTCAAGAAACGCGCTCACGTTATGCGCTTACAATGAGAGCGAGTGAGAGGCACGCGTCCCGCCTAAGAGCGAGAGAGACAGACATAAAAAGTGAAAGGCATGCGTCCCTTCCACTCGAAAACATTTTACCACTCAAAGTCGTTGTCACGTAAAACTTTCGCCCCTATACCGACTTTACAGGCAACCATTTTTTTTTTGAAAGCTGAATAGTTTTCGTTATTTGTTAATTGCTGCTTCAGCTTCCATTTTCATTGAATCGGGAGTGCAGCTTATATCTTCATCACTTGCAGAACTCATGTTTTTTTCCTAATTAGCACGTAATTATAAAAAAATCCCGAAAACAAACAATATTAAAAGTAAAAGTTTTTATTCCCGCCTTTTTTCATCTCTTTTTTTTTATTTTATTTTTTTCTAGAAGGAAATTGAGCTTCGCCGTTCGATATTTAAAATTGATGACTATTATACTCATACGAAGACAAGGCTGAATAGCGAAGCGACCTCTTTTGTCATTGGGCTGAATGCATGATGTCTATTGCCAGTATAATGGTTAGATGTACGCGAACTTTTTGAAAGAGTGAAGTGTTTTTTTTTTAAATTACTTACCGCCCTAGGCCTTTTATAGCTACATTATTACCCTAGAGCGCTAATTGGTCACCTACAAGCCCCATTTGGGGGTAATAAGGACCTACTTAACGAATATGAGAGATGTAAATGCGATTTAATAGCGCTTATATGCCTACGGATTACCGTTATGCCTCACATCAGGAAGGCTGTATGCTTGTCTGCAATTCGATGTAGTATATAAAAAAAAGTACCTTACCTAATATCTCTGTGATGTAGTCAAAAAGAGACTTAAATTGTACAGTAATAGGCTCCTTATGCCGCAAAGATATCGACAGCATACCTTTGCATGTGCGGCATATCGTCGTACATATAAGTACGTTTCTATCCTATTTGGCCCCTCTATAGGTACCTAACAGTTTAGATTTTAATGACGAATTATAGCTTTTTTTATTCATGTTTTAGTTATTTTGGTAATTGCTTAACTTACAACATGACTTAACATTGCAATATTGTGCGAATAAACCACTGCTGTTGCTGCTGCGTTTTTCGTTAATATGATTAAAGGCGGTGAAGGTACGAAACATTGACTTGACTCTGTTAATGTTGAATTTTATAAACCCAACTTTCCGAGGTTACACATAAACCTCTGCTTGCCAGTTACACACGGTTTACCTAAAGCAAACTTACCAGGTGGGCCAACAGAATGAAATGTAAGTAGAGTTTGTGCAGCGCTTGCACTCGACACTAAAACAATGTTAGCTTTATAATAACGTAGCGTGTAATAATATTTTTGACAGTAATAACTCAAGAAATATTTGGATTCAAAGCAATCCGTGTATACTTACCTATAGAAAGAAAGGTCGAAGCGACACGACGCGCGAATTCACTCGACTCCAGCCGAGCGTCGACGCGCGCTTCCATATTTACATAGCACAAATTTGTACTTAAATAATAGAACAATAGAGATGAATATGCTGTAGGCGGAAAAATATGACGCGTCGCGTCGCTTCGACTCTGCGCCAGTGTGAGTTAGACCTAAAAAGGCAATGAAGTCCACCTCAGTCCCAGAATTAGAAGAAAATACATAGTAGGAGTAGTAACCTTTTAGAATTGGACTTCCCATCTTGGTAACCATGGTCTTCCAAAGTGCACTGCCGGAATACATCCGCTTATAACCTAACCTAACAAAACCTCTAAGAATTTTGAGATTTAACTACGAGGGGAGGTCAATAAGTTCGCGGAATGGAGGGGTTGATGGGGATAAATTTACCCGTCCAGGTAGGCACTAGTTAAGCACCTCATTAAGAGTATATATACCAAGTTTGAACCTAATCGTGTCATTAACTTTTGAGTTATCGACCTGCAAACAACTAAATCGGGAAGAAGTCAGCCAGTATGGAGAAAATTGAACACCGTGCCGTTATTAAGTTTCTTACCAAGCAAGGAAAATCCGCTCAGACGATTTTTCAAGAGCTGTTAGCGGTTTACGCGGACTCTGCCCCTGGTAAAACCATGGTTTACAAGTGGCATGGTCTTTTCAAACAAGGAAGGGAGTCCATTGAAGACGACCCCCGCTCCGGACGGCCAATTGAGGCCACCACACCGGAAATCGTCGAAAAAGTAGAAAAACTTGTATTGGAAGATGCCCGACTGAAGAAGAAGCAACTTGCAGCAATGGTTGGAGTATCCGAATCAAGTATTTTAAATATCCTACATCATCATCTTGGGATGACTAAAGTCAGTGCAAGATGGGTTCCGAGAATGCTCACGCCACTTCAAAAACGCGAGCGTGTCGAGTGCTCTCACCAGTTTCTGGAGCTCTGTGGAGAGAGAAAGGAAGAAGTTATGGCCCGGATTGTTACTGGAGATGAAACCTGGGTTCACCACTATGAACCTGTGTCGAAGCAAGAGTCGATGCAGTGGCATAAAAAAGGCACACCTCCTCCAAAGAAGTTCAAAGTGTCACAATCGGCCGGAAAGATCATGGCGACTATCTTTTGGGATACAGAAGGTATTTTACTGATCGATTATAAAGAACGTGGTGCGACTATAACGGGACAGTACTACGCTTCTTTACTGGAAAGATTGAAAGAAGCCATTAAGAAAAAAAGAAGAGGAAAACTGTCAAAAGGTGTGCTCCTTTTGCACGACAATGCACCCGTCCACACGTGCCATGTTGCGACGGCTGCCATTCACCGATGCGGCTTTGAACAATTAAACCACCCACCATACAGTCCAGACTTGGCCCCCAGTGACTATTATTTATTTCCAAAAATGAAGAAAGAGCTGCGTGGAAAGAAATTTGACGACGATGATGAAGTCAAGTCGGCAATTTCGGCCTATTTTGACACCAAAGACAAATCATTTTTTTTCGATGGTATAAACAAGCTATTTGAGAGATCCGAAAAATGTATTAGGGTTAAAGGAGAATATATTGAAAAGGAAAAATAATTTGGTGTTTAATTTCAACCTCCTTCTCTCTCATTCCGCGAACTTATTGACCTCCCCTCGTACTATGTAATAATAAACATGATTGACTATTAAGAACTAGGTAAGTTTAACCGATTCTTATATGTGACTTGTGAGTGAGAAATATCCGATTCTATATTTTAAAAATCTTGAAGAAAGAACGATTTTAATTTATTCCTAATATTCATAATCAGTTTTATATACCATAACTTTTAAAAAAATCAACCCAATTTAATGAAAATTTCATTTCGGAGGCAAGGCTGTATTTTTTTTATGGAACGAACATAAAACGAAAGTCGAATTGAGAACCTCATACTTTTTGAACTTGGTTAAAATAACGTAAAAAAAGTTCTTGGACTTTAAAAGTGCAATAAAAAAACATGTTCAGTTCTGAAGAACACGTTATAATGACGTTATTGGTACTATGTATATTGAACGTGTTAATCAGTAAGCACGTTTCCCCGTGTATATAAAGAGTTTTTCTTCCAACTATGCTTTAAATTCATCACAATCACACTAAAAACTCAGTACAAAACGAGTCTTTAATGCTCTAGAGCAATAAAAATGTATGAAATTTCATTATTGCACAGTTTTTTTTATCGCACCAAAAGGTGCCAATCTCAATGGATTATTCATCTCAGGAGCTCTATTCAGCCAGCCGATATCAATACTTCTTTTTTCATACGTATTATTCGTTTCTATCCTACTTGTTCCAAATTTAAAAAATGATTGCTGCTAACTCTGAGTTAAAAATGACAGAAATTTAAAAAAAGTGATTTGGCGGGAACTTTGTTAATTTTTCTAGACAATATTTTTGGAAATGATAAAAGTGTGATACTATCTGATTTTGAGTGCTTCGGCTTCGAATTAAAATGTAATCATCTAGCGACACAATAACTCCGGAAAACATTCTAAATGAAGCCGCCAGTGTTATAGAAACTTCTATTTTAACTGTTTGATATGAGTTTCTTTTATCTACTATTCCTATAGGTATTAGTTGAAAGAAAAGCAGATTATGCACCTCGCCTTAAGTAATTTATATTGCCCTCGTGCCTGTTAGATTAGAGCCCTCGCTAACGCTCGGGCTCTAAATCAGGCACTCGGTGCAATAATAAATTACTTTGTGCTCGATGCAATAATCTACTATTATAATCTGTAAGCAAGCGAGTTATAATGTAGACATCGTTGTATCAGAATAAACATACTAGCAAGTGTATACGATATTTAATTTCTACGGATAATTCCCCAGTTATTACCCATCGGCATTCAGTACGCGCAACTGACCCCAACAACGTAAAAAACGTACGGTTGTTTTTTTTTTTTATAATATAATTTCAATTAAATGTTTTTAACTTTAGTGTATTGAAGGTTGGTAACATTTGTAATGACTTTATTCCACTAAACATATTTCCATAGTGGTGGAATGTTATTATGTTAGTGTTAGTCAATTTGAGAAAGTGTTCTAGTTTCTACAATGGTCATTGTGAGCGTTACTTCAAAGCGGGAAATTAGAGAGCATTCCGTTCATGAATTCGACATTAGCCGACTTTATGGCTTGAAAGGGCTTTTAATAGCACTTCAGGCAGCTTACTGACTTATAACCTCTGTTCTAACTAATATTTTAATATTTTATAACGAGTGTCTGGAATATTTTATAGACTTCTAAAATTAATAATGATAACTTTTTTCTTTATATAAGAGGGGGTCAAATGAACATGAACACGACCACCTGGTGGAAAGCAATCACCACCGCCCATGGAGATCAGCAACACCAAGGGGTCGCCAATCCGTTGCCAGCCTTTTAAGGGAAATATAGACTCTATTCTTGAAGGCTCCCATGTTGTAATTGTTCGGAAATACCGCTAAGGGAAGTTAATTACACAGTTTCACCGTTCATGGTATAAAATGTCATAAGAAACGTACTGTAGTAAATCGCCACTTATCAAGATACAATAGTATATTATCAAGGTATAGTAATAGAGAAAGTAATAATAACCGCCTGCCGCAAATAACTAGCAATAGAAGCAGTTACGGTAGACATCCGTCGCTCTTCTGTAATAGCCCGGTATTTAGTTCACCCAGATCTTATCTCCATAGCGCATTTATTGTCCATCACACTTTGTAATAAGCTCAACGCCTGCCGAGACCGGCTCATAGGTATATTGTTCCATTGATATATCCTGGAGCCGGGTCACGGCAGGCGTATAACATTACATCAAACTTCTCAAAGGTGCCTCTACGCGTTGGATCCATATCCCGAGAGATATTTATAAAGACACAAATTAAAATTCCATCCATAACGGATGGAATTTTAATTCATGTCGAGTCGAGAAACATAATATCAATATTAAAATTCAGTCTTTAGTTATTAAATTAAACAATTAATTTGGGTAATTAGTAGGCAGTTTTATTATGGTGGAATGAGTGAGATTCCTAATGGATAACACCTATGATGTTACATTTAGAAATATAACATCGTTGGATAAGACCGTTTTAGCGGCCTAGATTCCTGTTTGTTTTACATATATTTTTTAATTTCTTTTGTACAGTAAAGTTTTTCCAATAAAATATAATAACACGAAATCTAGGATTCGAACATTGTTTGTAATTGCGTTTTCCTTTTGACTTTCATCAGAAAAGTTTGCAATTATTATAAAATCATTCATTGATTCAGAAAAAAAATATGAGAATGTAAAATATTTAACATTTTCGTGAAGCTTTTAGCCACCTCGACCTTAATGCAAGCTATTAGATATAATGCAAACTTTTCCAGACAAGTTTCAAACTAGAGAAATTAGTTTGAAAGAATGAATAAAAATCTTTTTAACGCCCGTTCCTTGGAATCTAGATAACAAACTTTACATTTATAATTGAAACTTTACTTAGGAAATAGATGCGCAAAGAACTGAATTCGAAAATGATACCTATATTTATACGCGAATGCGGGAAGCCTAAAAGGAGGGTTTGTATAATTTATTTCATACATATTTGAAGTTTTCCTTTCCGAGCGCAAAATGGCGCTAACTTTCCTTACACAATTATGAAATTAACTAAAGTACGTGTTAAAATCGAATCGTGTTACAATGAGGAGGTTGATGGCGTCGTTGCGCGTGTCAGTATAATCGAACACGCCGGTTAAGCATAGTCGACCGTAGCCTGTCCACCGATGGGTTTATTTATCTCGAGTTTCTCCGTGCTACGGAGGGCACGTTAAGCCGTCGGTCCCGGCTGTTGTCATTAGAAAATAGTCGCTAAGCCAAGTCAGTGGCCTTTAGGCGGCTTGAAAACTCCGGCTTCCACCAAAACGCAGTTAAGCAGCGTGGTGAAGTATGCTCTAAACCCCTTTGTAGAGGGGAGACCCGTATCCCAGCAGTGGGATGAATAAAGGTTGTCGACACGTGTTAAAATCAGTTATTATTGTGTACTTTCATGTGATATGTGATCTCTTGGGCTTTAATTACTTTATCAACATAAATTAAGCATTTTCTAAATGATCATTTTACATATTTCAATCAATTGTCACGAACGTCAGATTCTTGCTTATGCGAAATGCTAGGTGAGACAATTGGCTCACTTTTCGAGCACTATCATTGGTAGTAGTCAATTTATGTATTTCCAAAAATATTTCACGTAAAAACATATTACTCATAATTCTTGATTAAACACTTATTGTTATTATCCTAACTATCCTACTACAATAATAATAAATACAATAGTTTGTAAGTATTAAAACACGTTCGGGGTTCGCAACAGACTAACTTTATTCGAAGGAAGGATATCATACAAAGTAGGGTATAGCAAATTATAAAAATATTTTGATACCTACATACATAATTGTAATACCTCCACTTATCAAAATAAACAAAACATTATTAAATTACATAGTAACAATACCTAGCATATTCATAAATTTGTAATGTTTCACATGACATAGGCCTTTAGTCAGCAAGTCAGCAGGCATTTCCTCAGTAGGAGTGTATTTAATTTTTACCAACTTTTCTTTGACAACATCTCTAATAAAATGATAACGCACATCAATGTGCTTTGACCTGTTATGACTCTGAGGGGCAATTCTCGTAATTAAAATGTAGTCAAAATTCAATTTCGATCCAGTCTCGATCTCACAAATGTCACATTTGGTATTCTCATAACACTATATGTAACTTCAAAATTAAATTTAAGCGGGATTATATCGATATATGAGTGAAAATAAAACAAACTAAGAATGTTACTTTGCCAACAACAAGAATTGATAATAATTAATTAATGAAAACAAGTTTATAATTTTAGTCAATTCACAATTCAATCTCGATTCGGTCAACTTTCAATCTGCGTTCGTAGAAAAATTACGAGAATTGGCCTTCTGGTGACTAGATGCCAACTTCAATGCACTTTGATTATCACAATGTAAATCAATTACATACAAATTTCCAGTAATTTCATGCATTAAATTTCTTAAATATACAGCCTCTCTTGAAGCTTCAGACAGAGCAGTGTACTCCGACTCAGTACTAGACAGACTGACTGTCTTTTGTTTCCTACTTTGCCAGGAAACTGCTGATCCTGACATCATGAAACAAAATCCAGTATAGGATTTCCTATCTAGGGTATCAGACGCCCAATCACTATCTACAAAACCTTGTAATTCCATATTATTATTGCAAGTACATTGTAAGTATAAGTAAGTATCTCAATATTCTTTTTGCATAGTTATAACAATTTAAACTATAACAATTATTAAATTGGCTCAGGTAACTTACAGCATAGGCTATATCTGGCCTTGTTAATACTGCTAAATACATTAAGCTGCCAATGAGTTTTTGATAAGGAACATTAGGTAAACATTCTGTACCTTTTTCTATATTTAACTTTGGTTCAATAGGAGTACTTTGCATTTTACAATCAGAGATCTGAAACTTAGAAACTAACCTTTCAATATATTGCTGTTGATCTACAGTGATTACATTGTTATCTTTACTTATATTTATTCTCATACCAAGATATTGTCTTACAGGACCTAAGTCCTTCAACTTGAATTCTGAACTCAATACAGTTTTCAATTTTTCTGTTTCAGTCTCATTGTTTGAATAAATCAAAAAATCATCCACATACAATCCAATGATAATTTTAATATTACCATTAGTTTTTGCAAACAAACATGGTTCATATTGACTGTTTTTAAAACCTATTTTACAAAGACAATCTTTTACTCTCTCATACCACGCTAGAGACGACTGCTTTAAACCATAAATAGCCCGTTTTAATCTCAACACTTTTCCCCCACTTTTGTTTGCAAAACCTTCTGGTATTGTCATGTATATATTTTCCTTTAAAATGCCATTTAAAAATGCAGTAGTCACATCTAAATGTGTTATGCTCATTCCTAATTTAACACTAAGAGCAAACAATAATCTAAGAGTGGAATGACGAATCACAGGTGCAAAAGTGTCTGTATAATCTACACCAGGCTTCTGCGTAAAGCCTTTTGCCACGAGTCGGGCTCTATACCGCACATTATTGTCCACATCATACTTTTTGTTAAACACCCATCGACACTTCACAATTGACACATCACCTGGATTTTCTACGAGCTCCCATGCATCATTGTCCTTGAACGACTGCAACTCATCAGCCATGGCACGCCTCCACTGCTCCGTCTCAGGCCCTGCAAGAGCCTCTGAGACTGAGATCTCCTCCGATGCTGGAACAGTACTGGAAACACACATGTTGCTGAAACCGTATCTTTCTGGCTGTTTTCTCTGGCGCTTAGTTGTCACCTCTGGTCCTGGAATTTCAATTAGTGTGTCATCACCATCAGTGTATACTGAAGAATCTGAAGAGTTGGCCGGATTATCCTCTACATCTGTAGTACTGGATTCCCCCACTGAAACATTACTCTCCTTCTCCTCACTGTCCTGTGAAGTCTTCTGACACTTCTCTGAAGTATCCACACTGCTTTGTGGTGTTTCCTCATCTGGTATCCAGATAGCCTCCTCACCGGTCTCGTTGTTACCTGCCTCGTCCTCCATCACAATGACATCCCTGCTCGTAATGATAGTTTTCTTCGTTGGATTATATAATCTGTAACCTTTGACATTCTCTCCATATCCAAGTAAGATGTGCTGAGTAGCTTTCTTGTCCCACTTTAAGCGCTTCTCCTTGGGGACATGTACCATTGCTTTGCTTCCAAACAATCTAATGTGGCTTAGATCTGGTTTTGATCCATACCACAGTTCATATGGGGTCTTAGGTACTCCCGATACAATAGATCTGTTTTTGAGATAAACAGCTGTACTCGCCGCTTCGGCCCAAAATTTCTTGTCCAAGTTTGCATCGTATAATAGACATTTTCCTTTTTCTACCACAGTACGATTGGCCCTCTCACATACACCATTCTGTTCAGGCGTGTAACTATTTGTTTTTTGATGTATGATGCCAGATTGTGTTAAATAGTTCTCGAATTCTTGATTACAATACTCCAATCCGTTGTCTGTGTGAAAGATCTTTATTTTCTTATCTTGCTGTGTCTCAACCATTGATTTAATTTCTTTAAATCTACTAAAAGCTTCATTTTTCTGCTTTAGAAAATAAATGAAAGTCATTCGACTGTAATCGTCGATGAACAACATAAAGTATCTACTACCGTTCAGGGAATTAACTTCCATTGGTCCACATAAATCGCTATGTATTCGTTGACATGTCTCTGTGCTTCGCTTGCCTATATGAGAAAAGGGTAGTCGCATTTGTTTGCCTTCGCAACAAGTTGTACAGTTTGATTTTGTGATGTCAAAAACACCTTCATATGACAATCCATCTGCCATACCGTTTCTCATTTTATTCATATCTTGACAGTTAATGTGAGCTAGTCTTCTGTGCCATAGTTTTCCGGTAACTGCAGGGGCTGCCAACAAACAATTTGGCTTCTGCAACCTCAACTTGTAAACACCGTCAGTTAAATCAGCTGTCGCAACCAATGTTTCATTTCTGTCATAAATATAACAATGTTTTTCTTGAAATACGACATTATTGCCATTCTTGATTAACTCGCTAACCGATAACAAGTTGGTTGTCAAACTCGACACGCACAGGACATTCTGCACAGTTATTTGGCAATTTAGATCCGACACAATATTTATCATCTCCGGAACAATCAACTTTCACTTTAGATTCGTTAGCAACAACGATTTCGGGTAAACACGGTGATAACTTCATGTTTTTAATCCATTCTTTGTTTACGGTCATGTGCGCACTCGCACCACTGTCAACGTACCATTCGGTCTTGTTAATCTTCCCATTTATAAAAACAACATTAAATACGCATTTGCTAGCGTTTTTCTTTAATAACGGACACTGATTCCTATAATGTCCACTGTTTTTGCATTTGTAACAATTTATTTCCTTTGTTGTTTCTGACAATTTCGCCATCTTCTTATTTGATAACTGAGAACCGCCATTTTTTCTTGGTTTAGTGTTGCCAGAGTAATTTTTATTTCTCGCCGCGAATGCAGCGCCACTGACTTCCGACTCGGCAATTTCCATGTCAAGTAACTTTGACTTAATGACATCAGCAGTTATCGGAATACCTGAATGTTCAATTGCCATGATCATAGGGGAATAACGATCTGATAAACCTGCTAATAATAATGATCCCAGCCATTCATCTGTTATTGTAAATCCTGTGCCATTTAACCTTTGAGCTGTTTCGACCATTTGCGTCACGTAGGTAGCCATCGATTCACAATTATCTAGTCTAATAGATATTAAATGTCGAAGCAAGGTTATTTTTCTCGAGAAACCTGAGTCATCGTACATGGTCTTCAACTTAGTCCATAATTCCGCCGAGCTCTTCGTATTCTTTATATGCACATACAGTACTGGATCTATTGTCAGTACTAGCTTCGCCTTGGTTTTTGCATCTTCTGCTGGCTTTACTTCAAAACCAGCTGGTGGCCTGATGTACTTGTCCGTTCCATCCAAAACCAATAGGTTTTCTGCCGCAAAACACCACTCGTCATAGTTCTCCCTGCCTTTTAACTTTGGCACACTGGCAATATAGTTCGTAGTCATGTTTCCGCGAATTTACGTGCACAATTTATCTATTTTACTTTTAAAATAACTGATAAATTGGGGATATGCCCATAACCTATTAAAACACGTTCGGGGTTCGCAACAGACTAACTTTATTCGAAGGAAGGATATCATACAAAGTAGGGTATAGCAAATTATAAAAATATTTTGATACCTACATACATAATTGTAATAGTAAGGATATATGGATCTTTGTTACTTTTTGACGGATAAACGGCAACACGTATTTGGACGAAATTTGCGATACATACATATACGTAGGTCACACTAAAAGTTTTGCGTAACTTAGAAAAACAACATGTTATAACCAAAGTATTATGTTTATTGCTTTTCAAAATACTCTCCTTTACATTTTAAACATTTTTTCATGCGATCGAACCATTTTTTTAAACAGGCGGACCACAGATCTGAAGGCATGTTTTCTACGTGCTGATTGAACGCTATCACTGCCTCTTCGGAGTTGGTAAAAGTGAAACCTCTCATCAAATCTTTGATTTTGGGGAAAATACAGAAATCACAAGGTGCTAGGTCGGGGCTATGTGCAGAATGGGTGACCAGTTGTACTTTTTCGGAAGCTAAAAATGACTTTGTTTTGTTGGCCGTGTGTGAAGAAGCGTTGTCATGATGTAGGAGAACGCGGCTTTTTGGTCGTCTTTCGCAAACTTTTTCTAACACCCTGGGTAAACTAATGGTAGAATATCACTCAGCATTAACACTCTTTTGATCTTCAAGTGAAATTGTGCAGATGGGACCCGTAGCTGAGAAAAAAATCGCGATCATTTTTGTACCAACGTTTCTCGCCTGCCTCACTTTTGTTGGCCTGTTCTCATTTCCAAACACCCATTCACAAGATTGCTGTTTTTTTTCGGGTTCAAAACAATAAATCCACGTTTCGTCTCCTGTGACAATGTCATAAACAGCATTAGAATGTCCGTGGACGTACTTCAGTAGCATCTGTGAGCACGCGAGCCCGCTTCTGCTCCGCTGTCAGTTCATGAGGGATCCAACGACAACAAAGTTTCCGAACTTTTAATTCTTCGTGTATTTTTTTCTGAATTTGGCTCATACCAATCCCCAATAGTCCTTGAATTGTCTCATAGGTAATCTGCGGGTTTGCTCAATTAGCCGCTTAACAGTAGCCACATTATTTTCGTTGACGGCAGTTGAAGGCCGCCCTTCACGAAATTCGTCATATAAAGAAACCCGACCTCTCTCAAATTCAGCAAACCATCGCCTCACGGTGCTTAAACAAGGTGCTTCTCTCCCAAAAGCATTTTGAAGACGAGCGGCACAGTCTTGCGGAGAGAGAGAACTTTTAAAATCATAAAAAATCATCGTTCTAAAATCTTTTCGACTTAATTCCATTTTCGATGCGTACGTAGAACTTTGATTAGTGATAAAAAACAATTGACAAATGATTTCCCGCCAATTTTTTTTTTATTACTAAGAAGGTTCCAATTCGTTTCAAAAAATATAACATTCCAAATTAAAATAGTTCCGATTAGCTAGAAGTGCAAAACTTTTAGTGTGCCCCATGTATTATGTAACATAATGTAATATTATTCTTGATTGACACATAGGTTATTTTTTTATTCAGTTATTGTATTCACACGGGGTTAAACGGTAGAAGCTAGTTATGCATACACAAGGTACATACGTGATATTTTTATTTGTTATTCTCTTTGAGAAGTTAAATAAGTTTCGGAGAACTCGCACGTCCGGTAACAGACACGTGGAAAGTTTCGCTCTTCTATTACAAGTTACACTACTTTACACGTAAACTGAGAAAGGGTTGTTTTTAAAAATAATCTTGTTTTAATACAATTTCGACCACATTGTTTGCTAAGACTAAGTATGGTACAAAGCGTGGTACAAATAAGTATAATAACCATCATCTGAAAAGAGATCCCATTGGCGCTTGATTATTCGCGTGTTACAACTGCTGTAAGTCACTGTAAATATAGATGCATATTTTAGTTCTTATACTAGACTAAATTAAAGAGTAAAATTAACATTATTGTCTATTAATGTAACGTTATCTATAAATGTAACGTTCATACTAAATTAAATCAATCCGCCTAAGTCTTCGATCATTAATATAGAACTATTAATGATCAAACGCCTAAGTAGCAAATTCGATTTTTATCAACCAAAAAATGGCTGGTTTCAGAAGAGGATACAGTACTATGGATCACATAATCACAATGAGGATCGTTGTCGAAAAAGCTACAGAGTATCAATTAACATTATGGTTTGCTTTTATCGGTTATGTGGATTCCGGGTAATCGTCAACTCTCATAAATCATTAAATCAATGAAAAACGCATGTATAGATCGCTGTTACATTAAACTGATCGAGAACATCTGCAATAGAGTTAGAATGGAAGTCAAATCACCACCTCAGAAAAAAACAATTCCAATTGGAAAGGGTGTCAGTCAGAGTGACATTCTATCACCTAAATTGTTTATACTTCTGCTAGAAAATGTTTTCAAGGAGCTCACCTGGATTAAACAAGGACTTGTCATATCCAGCAGTAGACGTGACAATCTCCGTTTTGCAGATGACATAGTGCTGCTCTCAGATAAACCTGAAGACCTGCAATGTATCATCCAAGAGCTAAACGATGCTTCTATGAAGATAGAATTGGAGATAAACTTTAACAAAACTAAAATAATTAATAACTCAAAAGATGCACAATCGACCATCAAAGTTCATCAGATAGCAATCGAAACCGTAGAAAATTATGTATACTTGGATTGAAGAGACAAAATTTGGCAAATATGCCAAGTCAATGAAATAAACAAATGTATTCGGTTAGCCTGGACTGCCTATTCAAAAGTTGAATTTGCGTTCGGAATGAATATCTCTGCTAATCAGAAAGCAAGCATTTTCAACCAATGTATATTTCTCGTACTATGCAATACTGTCGAGACATGGATGTTTATCAAAGATATCCTACACAAAGTAAAGGTCAATGAGTTCAAAGAGCAATGGAGAGGAAATCGTTGGGATTACGTTTCGAGATCACATTACAAACACCTGGCTTTGAAAAGAAAGTAAGATCACCGACGTTGTGACAAAAACGGCCCAGCTCAAATGGAAATGGGCTGAACAAGTAGCCCGGAAAAGTGACTCGTGGTGTAAAAGTCTTGTTGTGTAGAGTCGAAAAGCGACCTCCGGGAAGACCTCAAATGCGCTATCGAGATGACATCAAGAAAATGGCCGAAATGAAATGGATGCAAAATACTAAAAGCAGAAATACATGGCGTAACATGAAGGAGGCCTACATACACCAATATGGTAGAACAAGGTTAAGAAGAAAAAGAAGAGGTAAAAACAAAATAACAATCATCATGAATTTATTTAAAACTATATACTTCATGTTTCATTGAGGAAATCGTTGGGATTACGTTATGACATCACATTACAAACACCTGGCTTTGAAAAGAAAGTAAGATCACCGACGTTGTGACAAAAACGGCCCAGCTCAAATGGAAATGGGCTGAACAAGTAGCCCGGAAAAGTGACTCGTGGTGTAAAAGTCTTGTTGTGTGGAGTCGAAAAGCGACCTCCGGGAAGACCTCAAATGCGCTGTCGAGATGACATCAAGAAAATGGCCGAAATGAAATGGATGCAAAATACTAAAAGCAGAAATACATGGCGTAACATGGAGGAGGCCTACACACACCAATATGGTAGAACAAGGTTAAGAAGAAAAAGAAGAGGTAAAAACAAAATAACAATCATCATGAATTTATTTAAAACAATATACTTCATGTTTCATTGAAAGACAATTTACGAGTATATTTTTTTTTATGGGAAATTTCTTGTGCTATTTATTACATTCTACAGAAAAGTCTACGTTACAGCATCTCAAAATATATATTATTTGAACAATGTAGAATCAATAATACACAAACATTTTCCTCCCTGCTAACCGGGATATAATATAATAATGTGACGAAAGTACAAATCAAATAAAAGGAAAATACACAAAAATAATATTAGTAAATAATAATACTTGACCGTCAATAGAGTCTCCATTGACAATAGCATAAACTTCCGGTCAAACATATTTGGATAACGTATTGTCCACTTTTATGAGTAGGTTACCTTTATGGAGTGTTTGTATTGTTATGCCTTTAAAACATTTTTTATCTGGGGGCACAGTAGTGCCCCCGCCAAGTCGAGCAAAACGCGGCACGGCCACCAAACCAACACCAACACCAACAGATTGACTTGGCAATCGCACTAAACAATAAAATTTAATATAATAATTATGTATCACTTGTGAGATACATTGTGTTTTAATGCGATTGCCAAGTCATTTTGTTTATTTAAAACATAAAAGATTTTTAATGTTGATATGGTTGCTATAAGATTTTGTTAGGTTAGCTAATTACGTAATAACTTAAGACAGAAGGTCCCTTAAGTAGGGAGTGAATAAATTAACTGACTTGGTATTATTATGGATCTCATAACTGTTTACGGTAGAAGATCTGAGTTGCGAGACTTGGTTTTTTTTACAAGTTATGTTTTTGATAGTATGTTTTTATAAGAGAAAATAGGCCCATTCCCATACTAGTTTGATTGTTTGGACCTGAAACTACTCAAACATAGTCGCTTTATAAGTAACAGCGTCTAGAGTATGACGGACACTGTCAGCTGCTAATTCGTATCAACCTCACATCCCCTCTGAAACGAATCTGGAACTGTATATATGGCGCCGTACGCACTCACACTCTTCACAGACGTTTTTATTTATGTAAAGGTCTATCTGCAATTGCACAGCATATATAGGACATATGCCGTTAACCCCGCTTATTGAACTTCTGCATGTAACAGGCGTATCTCGTACGCATGGCAATAACTGAACTGACTGGTCCAGGGACCTACCGTCTAAGCTGAAGCCGATTCACATCGAAATTCTTCATTCCAAAAATATGTCTTAAGGTAAAGTTAATAACACAAATCTTCAGCTTAGTTGGTAGAAATTAAACACAATTATCACCAAACTAAACTGAAATTTAATATTCGCAATCAAAAAATCATAGCCTTCAGAGTTTACAAGCTGAAATGGCAATGGGCTGGTCACATCTGCCGAGTAAGTGATGGCAGATGGGGGAGAAAAGTATTAGAGTGGAGGCCGAGCGTAGGACGACGAAGTGTTGGGCGCCCTCCTACTAGATGGTCCGATGACTTTAAAAAAACGGCTGGGAGCGGCTGAATGCGGAAGGCGGAGGATCGTACCTGGTGAGATTGGGGAAATTCATTGGGGAAGGCTTATATCCAGCAGTGGATAGATACAGGCTGGTAGGGCAGGGCCCCCGATCTCACGCCGCTCCTTGAGCCTCGCACCCCGAACCTCACATCCCGTGATCAACCTTCCCGCCTACTCATTGCCAATTCTCGTTATTATTTTACGATAGCTGAATGAAAGTTGACCGAATCGATACTGAATTGTGAATTGACTTTAAAATGATATATTTGATTTCATTAATTATTATCAATTTTTGTAGTTAACAAAAGTCCATTCTTAATTTGTTAAGTTTTTGGATATATTTCGATAAGATTCCACTTTAATTAAACCTTGTAATTTCATATTGTGATGTGTACGAGAATACTAAATTTGATATTTGTGACAAGACTGGTCCGGAACTGAATTTTTACTACATTTTAACTACCAGAATTGCCCCTCTGATGTTTTTTTTTTATGTTATTGTATCGTGTTGAGATAACATTCTGTAACAATGTTATTGATTGTTAGAGAATGTAGACAAAAAGTCCGGCAACGTTATTTATTTACTAACACGGCATCATATACTAAGAATTTGTTGTTCTGCATAAAATAACTGCGGTATGGATGCGGGCCTTAGTTACCGCCACGATATAGTTCTATACTGTACCATCAGAAATATATAACATATTATTATATATATATATATATACACCATTACACCATTTATAACTCAAGAACAGATGGACCGATTATTATGCTGGAGGATTTGTCTCCATTACATTTCTCCATCTCTTCCATATCTCTCTCTTCCGTAATCTTTTCCATAATATTTCTTGGCTGAAATGCCTAGCATAATGTGTAATTTTAACTTATCTTCAGCATGTATGTCCGTGATGTTGCAACTGGTCCTAACCGAAAATCAGCACTGAGGCTGTACAGATTTTTTTTTATTGTTTTTATTATACTACGTCGGGTGGCAGACAAGCATACGGCCCACAAGATTTCGGTTCTTATACTGAGTTGGGACCTTTTTGCGACATTGCACGGTACCTTTAAATTTTTTTATATACCTAATAATTGTGTCTGTTATACTTGTTTGTAGAATGCTGCGTAATTTGCAAATAAATATTTTTCTTTCTCTTCTTCATTCCGAGCAAAACAGAAAATATTATATCAGAAAAAATTACGAAAAAAAATATAACGAAATTATCAGGATAATTTTCCATACGGAAATCTACTGGAATAAAATGGGAACAAGAAGATTGAGCCACAACAAATCGTAGGCGGGCCGTATCTTCTATATAAATAAAAATGAATCGCCAAATGTGTTGCTAAGCGCAAAACTCGAGAATAACTCAACCAGTTCGACAAATTTTGGTTTTCATATTTTCATTAAGGCCTAAGTAAGGTAAGAAAAAAAATGTTAAAACTGCAAGGACAGCGACATTTATGTCTTTTGTTCGTCTACCCGTGCGAAGCCGGGGCGGGCCGTTAGTTCATAATATAATGGCGCCCACTTTGTTATTTTCGGGGTGCATGCCCCATTGCTATTGACATTTATACACAAAAGGCCATCTTCAAGCCAAGACTGCGTCAATAAACAATTGATTCAATCGTGATTTATACTGGGGGGGGGGGGGGGGTGTCAATTTTGATAATGGAGCTGCCGATGCACAGGAGAGTAATGACTTTCATTCAGACAGCAAAGTGTTCCTTATTATGATTATAATAATTACGTTTTGCTGTAAAAAAAATTGACTAGGGCAGTCAGACAGATAAATTAGTGTATCTATCTACCACTACTGATTAAGGATAAAAATTAGCTTGGGCTGACTATCCCAGCTAATTTTTTTCCTTAAGTAATTCTGTAAAGATTTTGCCAGTATTTTCAGAAAGTACTAAAATGTGAATGTAACACAATTTTAAAAGTAACCATATACCTACTTCAATCTATTTCTAATAACTGTTTGCTCTGAAATTTCTTTTTTATACTACGTGAGGGACAAATAAGCATACGACCCGGCTGATGTGAAGCGTTCCTAGTAACCTCATTCACTCCACAAGAGCACATCAACCCCTAGGCCTCTAAGAATTGTTGACTGCTGTCTTCTTTGAGGTGAAGTTACTTCCCCAGTAGAGCAGCTTACAATTACGCTATGCCCTACTACCTCTCTTTTGCCTTATTTATAACCTTTAATCAGTAGGGTGGACCAAGTACAGGTAAAGTTAGTTTTGGATAAAAGATGATGATGAAGAAATGATGTCCCAGATATAGATACGCGCGTGCTAAGTCGACGCGTGACAGGGCCTTACCGGCTGAGCTGAAGCCAATTCCCTTCGGATTTTTTGATTGCGAAAATCAATCTTTACCTCATATTTATGGTACTTGTGCTTAGCTTAGCTGGTACAAACCCTGGCGCTCTATCGACTAAACTGTAAGTGTTTGTCAATAACCAAAACGTAAAACGTATTTTTAGAATCCAAATATTCGATGGTAATCGACTTCAGACTTCGGCGGTAGCGCCCCTGGTCATTGTTAAAGAGTTCAAATTGAGTTTTATAGAAATGAGAATTGAATATCTTCAGAATAAATTTACGAGACGAATGTAGCATGCACAAATTTAATCAATACTAATATTGCTACCGTCTCTGGGCTGCCGTCTATGCAAAATTAGTTGCACAGCTGCGACTGTGGCTGCATGTTATTTGTCTAGTGAACGTTCTACGGTTTAATATGCGCGTAATTTGTATTAAGATGAACAAAATATCTATAGATCCTTCGACATAAAGTTCTGATTGAGGAAGGTTACTAGATACTGCATTAGTATCGGGGGTGCTTGGGTGCTAAATCAAACGCGTAACCATAGACTTATGTAGGCCAGCATGACAGCGTCAACAGACAAGACATCAAGGTCTCTTGTCCGTTGTAGATGTGATTCTCCTCTTTTCGCTTTACATCAGGCGAAGCGAAGCCAATATGACGAGCTCGGTGGTCGAATGGTTAACAATGGCCACTTTGACTCCGAGGTCGCGGGTTCGATTCTCGCACTAGACAAACATTTGTGTGCATGAACATGTCTGTTTGTCTTAGTCTGGGTGTTTTCTATGTATAATAAGTATGTATTTACAATAGGGTTCTTCGCTAAGTACATCTATGCGCGTAACAGAGACAAGATTTAATTTACTTTTTTTTTATACCACAAAGGTTACTCAATCGAGCCAAATGCGATCACACTTATCAATATATATATATAATATACAATGTCGTGGTACAGCGACTCATAGCCACTTAAAATTAACTTTCACGCAAATGAATCTTAACCTTCAATTAGGCCATGGTTAGGCTCCATGTCAACATGTCGGTAGTCTATCTTGTAGGTGGCTATCTCACGTTGAGCTAGCCTGTACGTGGCCACCACTCCAAGATTTTTCTGCCTTACTGGCTGTCCTGTAATGTCCTGTAATCTTCGCGCTATGCCACTTCAATTTCCTTTTCCCTTCGGGTCAGTTGTCTTAGTTTTTTTACGGATCCTCATTTCTAATTCAAGCTCATAGAGTAATACAGAGCATAGCCCTCTATATAGCAGTTGAACGACGTTAACTGGAGCGACTCTGAGCTGAGATTCGATTGAGGGGAGACCCGTATCCTACCAGTGGTTTATGATGGTTATGGGTTGACGCCGATTGTAAGAGGTGGAGGTACTTTTTTTTTTATATGAGAGGGTGGCAAACGAGCGAGATGATAGAGGCGAGCGTTTACTACAGTTCTGTTGTGAAGAAAATTTCACTATTACCAACACCTGCTTCAAACAACACATCCGTAGATTATATACCTGGATATCACCTGGTGACAGATGTAGGAACCAAATTGACTACATACTAGTAGGGACGCGATGGAGAAGCTCAGTGACAAGTGCCACAACTTTCCCCGGTGCTGATTGCGGATCGGACCACCAGCTTCTGGTGGCAACAGTTCAAATACGGTTAAAGACAATACAAAAACCAAATGTAGTGCCGAATTTGCAAAGTGTAAACATCAATGGGTTCCGACAAGTTTTTGAGACGAGAATGAGAGACTTTCCAAATGACATGACAGACAGCAACAGCAAATGGGAATATCTTAAAAGGATAATACATGACACAGCTAGGGATAATAAGCTGGCAAAACCTGTTATGAAAGATTTCATCACACCTGAGACGGCCGAAGTCATTCTCGAAAGACGTCAGCTAAAGGAGAACGGCATATGTTCAACTGAAGACCAACAGAGGTATGCGGAATTGAGCCGCAAAGTTCAATTATGCTGTCGGAGGGATTTTGAAAGTCACATTAACCAAATATGTCTCGAACTTGAACAACATTCCCTGAAGAACGATTCCGGGTATCTGTTTCAAAAGGTAAAAGAATTGACTGGAATGCGTAAACCGAGAACCCGTGCCATTGAAGACAAAGACGGGCGCTTGCTTACAAATGTAGCTCAAGTGCTAGAGCGCTGGAGAAACTACTGCGCAGAGTTATATGGCAAGGGTCAGCCTACTAACGCCAATATTACATGGGTGACAGATGAACCTGATATCTTACCATCAGAAATTGAGCATGCCATCAAAGCTCTTAAGTGCAAGAAATCACCGGGTAAGGATGCAATTACAGCCGAACTACTAAAAACCCTAGGTGAGCGAGGTACGAAGGCTATCACCGAAATCTGTAACACCATCTGGAAAACTGGAAGATGCCCAAAAGACTGGACAGAATCGGTGTTTATACCTTTGCATAATAAGGGTTCTTCAAAAGACTGCGGAAATTACAGGACTATAGCGTAGCGTATCTCACGCGAGTAAGATCCTCCTTCATGTAATTAATCAACGTCTTAGCTACTTTTTGAGGCGACAGATACCCGAAGAGCAGGCAGGTTTCATCAAGGGCAAGGGAACGCGGGAACAAATACTGAACGTCCGCCAAATCATCGAGAAGAGCAGGGAATTCAACACCCCCGTGGTCCTGTGCTTTGTCGACTACACGAAAGCTTTTGATTGCGTGCAATGGGACAAACTGTGGAATGTGCTTCTCGAAATGGGAGCTCCTGAGCACCTCGTTGCTTTAATTCAGAGTCTGTACACTGAAAACTCTTCATTCATCAGGATAGGTAGTGAATGCTCCAATATGTTCCAAACTAAACAGGGAGTAAGACAGGGCTGCATCTTGTCCCCTGCACTTTTTAACATATATGGAGAGTACATTATTCGGAGGACAATCGAAAACTGGGAGAAAGGCTTTCCGGTGGGTGGGAAGAGATTGTCAAATCTCAGATATGCTGATGACACCATTCTTCTAGCAACATCGATGGAAGATATGAGTGAGTTATACCAAAGACTCGAGACAGAAAGTAGCAACATCGGTCTTGCGGTGAACAGAGCGAAAACTAAAATCATGTTAGTAGATCGACCCGAAAAGCTAACAAATGCCACCTGCGACATTCCTGGTATTGCGATCGTCGAACGTTACATATACCTGGGCTCCCAAATTTCCAATGACGGCAGTTGGGCACCCGAAATAAAAAGGCGAATCGGGATGGCCAAAGATGCTATGACCCGCTTAAGCAACATCTGGAAGAAAAGAGGAATTGGTATCAAAACCAAGATTAGATTAGTACGAGCCCTCATTTTCCCTATCTTCCTGTATGGAGTAGAAACGTGGACAATCCTGGCCCGAGAAAGGCAAAGAATTGATGCATTCGAGATGTGGTGCTGGAGACGAATGCTGAGAATACCTTGGATTGCGAAACGCACCAATGCATCATTTCTAACACAGCTCCAAATAAGAACTCGCCTGTCCACCATATGCCAACAGCGCACTCTCTCCTATTTCGGCCACATAATGCGATGAGGCCACGATAATTTGGAAAAGCTGATGGTGGTTGGGAACACCGAAGGAAAGAGATCGCGCGGATGTTCACCAACAAGATGGGCCGATCAAGTAAAAGACTCGTCGTGTTCTAAACTTTACACGGCTGTAAGAGACGCGCTGGACAGAAACCGGTGGAAGCAGATCATTCGCTCCAGATGCAACCCTGATGCTGACCACGATCCTCAGATATGAGGGACCGACTCGAGAGTGAGAGAGGCAAACGATCAATCACCACTGCCCATGGAGGTCAAAAACACCAAGGGGTCGCCGATCCGTTGCTAGCCTTATACTCCATCCTTTCCTTCTGTCTGGTGACCTCACTCACTCGCAGGAACACATCAACCCTTTATGGAATTGTTATATTCTTCGGTATTTGGTATGCGGTAAAAATACGCTATGACCTATCTCTCTTTTCGCCAGAGCCTCGTTTCATTTGTCAGTCAGCAAGGTGCACCACGTGCAGGTGAGGTTGGCTTTGGTTCAAAGATATTGATGGACCACTTACATCCCAAATTTACTCACTTTTATTACTTCCTCCCTTGTGCTGGACATGTTGTAACTCTTCATCGCCAGAGCCTTGTTAACGGCAGGTGGGGTTGATTTTGGCGCTAACGGTGCGGTGGAGGGTGGGTAATGCACTTTATACTCGTTTATTTCTAAAGGAACATCTAATATATAAAATGCTCGTGTCGCGGTGTTTGTTACCATACTCCTCCGAAACGGCTCGACTGATTTTTATGAAATTTTGTATGCATATCGTGTAGGTCTGAGAATCGGCCAACATCTATTTTTCATACCCCTAAATGATACCTCACCCCTAAATATTTTATTTTATTTTATTGTCAATTTTTTTTATTTTTTTTAGGGTTCCGTACCTCAAAAGGAAAAACGGAACCCTTATAAGATCACTTTGTTGTCCGTCTGTCTGTCTGTCTGTCTGTCTGTCTGTCTGTCTGTCCAGACCCTCTATGTCGAGAATGCGTGAAGGTATCAAGCTGAAATTTGAACGGTATATACAGGTCTACCGTCCCATTAAGTTGTAAAAAAATCAAACTGCTAAGTTTACGTAAAAAAAAGTTACGGCCGTTTATTCAGCAAAAAACGCATATTTCGACATTCTCAAGGGAATCAAAATCTATAGGGTACTTCCCGTTGACCTAGAACTATGAAATTTGGCAAGTAACATTGTTATAGACTACAAGTACAAGAATAAATCTCAAAACTATACATTTTTTATTAAATTTAAAAAAATAGGGGGTCTCTATTTTTTATAGAGGTCGAAATTTCAAATTGAAGCTAGTAGTTCAAATGGGGTATCATATGAAAGGGCTTGATGTGCACATTGCAAAATATATTTTATTTATTTTATCCGACGCATTATTTCTTATTTATGATGAAATCATCAAATTTATAATGATCCTACGTACGGAACCCTCGGTGGGCGAGTCCGACTCGCACTTGGCCGGTTTTTTTTTTATGATTTAGCATTGAAAAATACATACAACCCTAAATTTTTACCCTTCTACCGTCAATCCCTATATTTTATTAGCTATTTAATAGCAAAACCACGTTTTCCGGGTCAGCTAGTATTACTATACAAAGGACAACACAGAGATCAAAATATAATGCATACTAATATAGCAGTCGTTTATGCAAAATTAGTTACAGGTTTGTGATCGCATCCGTGTATTATCTGTTTAAAGCACAGTGCATTTCAGAGATAATTCCACTTACTACGTAACTAGAATTCAAGGGAACCCTGCGCAGCGCTATTGCAATTCGCTTTACAATCCTAATGAGTTTCCGCTATTGCAATTTCAAAGGAACTTAGATAGTGATTGGCATCTTAAAAGATCTGGAATAATATTTGGAAATAAACGAGACTATTTTGAAATAGGTGCGATTCCTTCAAAATAGTAGCCCTGAATCCTTTGAATTGTTTATTTTTATTTGTTTATAGGTGTACAAACATTCTTACAATAAACAATAATTTTCAATTAAGTAGTATAAGACCAAGATTGAAGTACACACAGCATGACAAACATATCACTTGCGACAGGTTTCCATAACCTAGATAAGTGAAATACAATACAATTTTCTTATTCATCCCACTCCTGGGTTACTCTCAATCGAATCCCACTCAATCAAAGAAGATTAAATTGACGAGCTCGGTGGTCGAATGGTTAGCAATGGCCACTTTGACTCCGAGGTCGCGGGTTCGATCCCCGCACATGACAAACATTTGTGTGCATGAACATATCTGTTTGTCTTGGTCTGGGTATTTTCTATTTATTATAAGTATGTATTTAAGTACATTTATCAGTTGTCTAGTAAGTACCCATAGTACAAGCTTTACGCTTAATTTGGGACTAGATGGCGCTGTGTAAATTGTCCAGAATTATTTATTATTATTTATTTATTATTTACTAGCTGTCCCGGCGAACTTCGTACCGCCTAACAATCAATGAATGTCGTGGTACATATTAGCTGAACTAAATTTATGATTTTAAGGAATTAAAACAATGAATAGTAGAAAATAATAGAGAAGCTCGATGGCGTCATTGCGCGTGTCAGTCTAATTGAACACGCAAGTTAAGCAACGTCGACCGTAGCCTGTACACGGATGGGTTTATATTACCTCGAGCTCCTCCGTGATTCGAAAGACACGTTAAGCCGTCGGTCCCGGTTGTTATCATTAGCTCATCTTGAGCTCCTCCGTGCTTCGGAAGGCACGTTAAGCCGTCGGTCCCGGTTGTTATCATTAGCTCATCTTGAGCTCCTCCGTGCTTCGGAAGGCACGTTAAGCTGTCGGTCCCGGTTGCTATCATTAGCTCATCTTGAGCTCCTCCGTGCTTCGGAAGGCACGTTAAGCCATCGGTCCCGGTTGTTATCATTAGCTCATCTTGAGCTCCTCCGTGCTTCGGAAGGCACGTTAAGCCGTCGGTCCCGGTTGTTATATTTTAGCTCATCTTGAGCTCCTCCGTGCTTCGGAAGGCACGTTAAGCCGTCGGTCCCGGTTGTTATCATTAGCTCATCTTGAGCTCCTCCGTGCTTCGGAAGGCACGTTAAGCTGTCGGTCCCGGTTGCTATCATTAGCTCATCTTGAGCTCCTCCGTGCTTCGGAAGGCACGTTAAGCCGTCGGTCCCGGTTGTTATCATTAGCTCATCTTGAGCTCCTCCGTGCTTCGGAAGGCACGTTAAGCCGTCGGTCCCGGTTGTTATCATTAGCTCATCTTGAGCTCCTCCGTGCTTCGGAAGGCACGTTAAGCCGTCGGTCCCGGTTGTTATCATTAGCTCATCTTGAGCTCCTCCGTGCTTCGGAAGGCACGTTAAGCTGTCGGTCCCGGTTGCTATCATTAGCTCATCTTGAGCTCCTCCGTGCTTCGGAAGGCACGTTAAGCCATCGGTCCCGGTTGTTATCATTAGCTCATCTTGAGCTCCTCCGTGCTTCGGAAGGCACGTTAAGCCGTCGGTCCCGGTTGTTATCATTAGCTCATCTTGAGCTCCTCCGTGCTTCGGAAGGCACGCTAAGCCGTCGGTCCCGGTTGTTATCATTAGCTCATCTTGAGCTCCTCCGTGCTTCGGAAGGCACGTTAAGCTGTCGGTCCCGGTTGTTATCATTTAATGACAGTCGTTAAGTGAAGTCAGTGGCCTTTAGGCGGTTCGAAAACACTGGCCTCCGCCAACCCGTAGTTGAGCAGCGTGTTGGAGTACGCTCTAAACCCCTTCGGTTGAGGGAAGACCCGTATCCATAAAAACTGAAGATTTCATAAAAATAAAGATTTCCTTATTGTAAATTTTTATTTAAAAAAACGTTTTGTTTTATTTTTTTTAGTTTTGAAATAGGTTTTATCATTTTGGTGCTTTGTAATTGTCATTTCTTTTGATGTTTACTCTGATTTGATTCTTGCGCTCGAACCCCATGGGAAAAGCGTTTTCACCCCTATTGATTTGACATTTTTAAATTTTCATAACAAATCACAGACAACTTTCGCGACATAAAAGTGACACCAATCGATTTGACGTTTTGATATTTGACAACCAATAAATATCGTAATCCCTTTTTCAACTGACACTTTCATTTGTATGGGAAAATGTTTTTTCTTTTATTTTATTTTTTCGAGAATTTTCCAATGTTTTTAAGAGTTATTGTGCTATTCGGGACAGAAACAAATCCAACAAATCAAAAACCATGGCAATCGGTCCAGCCGTTCTCGAGTTATAAGTGTTGTAACAAACACGACTTTCTTTTATATATATAGATTAAAGCATACTTTACCACGCTGCTTAACTGCGAATTGGCAGAGGCCAGTGACCACTGACTTGCAGTAACGATTGTCATCTAATGATAACAGCTGGGACCGATGAGTTGACGTGTCCTCCGAAGCACGGAAGAGCTCAAGATAACAACTCTTGTCGACTCAAGCTTAACTTGCGTGTTCGATTAGATTGACACGCGCAACGACGCCATCAAACTCCTCAAAATAGTATGCAGCACATTTCCTTACAAACATTTTGTGCTAAACTCCAGTAGTGCATGTACTGCTGTTTAGACCTTTAGTATCTCCACATTGGCATAGTCGTGCCACAGCATAATAATATTAACGTGTAACTTTTCTAACTGCATAGTTCTTTATCTACTCACTGCTAGATATAGGCTTTCCCCAATTCTTTTCACCATATACGGCCCTCCGCTTTCCACAATCAGCCGTATCCAGTCGCTTTCATCGGTCCATTTAGGGTTATGTTGCGGTTACGGTCCACATAGCGCTTCTTTGTCCAATAAGCGACTTCCATTCTGGGATTTTCCACCCCCATCTGCCATCGTTGACTCAGCAGATCTGACTAGCTCACCTCTACTTCATCTTGCCGATTTTGATAGCTCTGTCCTATATATTTAATAACTTTAATTCTTTCTCCATCAAATATCATCGTTTCCTGATTAGATCATTAGAGAAACTCTATCAGAGCATCTCTTTCTTTTTTTTACTACGTCGGATGGCAGACAAGCATACGTCCCGCCTGATGTGAAGCGGTTGCCGTAGTCATATTAACGCGCGCAACATAAATTATTGCTCGCGCGCCGCCATCCCCGCTGCCAACGCAGCATTTCCTTGACTTCACTCACTCACAGGAACACAACAACCCTCAAAATTGTCATTTAGCTGCGGTATTCTGTGAGGTGGAGGTACATTCCCCAGTCGGGTAGCTTACAGTTACGCTCCTTACTTCTCTTTTCGCCAGAGCTTCGTTTGTCAGTTAGCAGGGTGCACCGCGTGCAGGTGAAGTTGGCTTTGGTTCAAAGATGTTGATGAACTACTTACACCCCTCAATCTTCATCTCTATCTTCATACATCCAATCCAATCTAAAAAGGTCTATAAATAAATATTCCTTGACATAAATATATACATACCATACATATTATACATAGAAAAACCCCAGTTTAAGAGAAACAGACATGTTCATGGACACAAATGTTTTGCGTGTGCGGGGATCGTACTTCCATCTTGTGGTCAATAAAATGATAATTTGTAATTACAAAATAAACTTACATTATAATGCATTATGGTAATCTGTATTGGAAAATAATTTACTTATACGCTAATTTTCACCCAAAAGCCCCGCAATGCAGAGAGGGTCGTAATGAGATTGATGTATGGATATTAATGTAAACTTTAATGTAACTATGACCTAGTTACGCGGAATCACGCGGAATGGAGTTTTAAAATGTAAAGCAGTTAGACGGTTTGATCACGTAGATAAAGAGGTGTAAGTAGTTCATCAACATCCTTGTACCAAAGCCAACTTCACCTGCACGCGGTACTCCCTGCTGACTGACAAACGAAGCTCTGGCGAAAAGAGAGGTAAGGAGCGTAATTGTAAGCTACCCGACTGGGGAATGTACCTCCACCTCACAGAATACCGCAGCCAAATAACAATTCCCTTGAGGATTGTTGTGTTCCTGCGAGTGACTGAGGTCCCCAGAAAGGAAGGAGATGCTGCGTAGGCAGCGGGGGTGGCGGTGCGCGAGCGATATTTTATGTTGCCAGCGTTAATATGGCTACGGTAACCGCTTCACATCAGGCGGGCCGTATGCTTGTATGCCGACCGACGTAGTATAAAAAAAAGATATCTTTGTATGTTTTGTTAATACAACTCAAGAGGGTTATTATATCGCTCATTGGCTGCAATAACGTCATAATTAAAGTCAACATGCATTTTCCGAACGTTATTATGGTATTTATTTTGATATACTGTTTCTACTTTCAGATTCTTCTTAATAGGTTTATAATATTTGCAACATTATATGCATGTTATATTTATAACAAAATTGTATGTCAACATTTCTAATTCTGTGTACTGAAACTGTTTTGTACAATAACGATATTTACAACAACAACAACATTTTACAAGTGCCTAATTATTTTCTTATCTTATTATTCTTGCAATTAATAAGTCTTATTTGGTTGGGAATCAGAAAGTGATCTACGTTCAACAACGACATAAATGTACGCTGTGACCATATTGCAGCAAATGAGCGATATGTTTAATTTATTGTCTGTATAGTGTAGTGTGTGCATTAAAATTTTGTCAAAATTCAGTTCCGATCTAGTCTCGATGTCACAAATAACACATTTGATATTCTCGTATCACAATGTGAAGATTCAAAGTTTTATTAAAAGCATAGTATAAGACTATAAGTAATAGTACGACATACACGACGGCCACTCCCTGCCGCTCGTGTCGACCTCGCCTTCCCTCTGAGACGGATCTGGAACAGTTTGTATGGCGCCGCGCGCATACACGCTCATTCAGACGAGCTCGGTGGTCGAATGGTTAGCAATGGCCACTTTGACTCCGAGGTCGTGGGTTCGATTCTCACACAAGACAAACATTTGAGTGCATGAACATGTCTGTTTGTCTTGGTCTGGGTATTTTCTATGTATTATAAGTATGTATTTACAAAAAAAATGTATTTAAATACATTTATCAGTTGTCTAGTACCCATAACACAAGCTTTTCGCTTACTTTGGGACTAGATGGCGCTGTGTAAATTGTCCCGAAATATTTATTTATTTATTCGCGCTCTGTACAAACGTCATTGTTTATGTAGTAGTTACCGACGCGACGTTTGTATAGAGTGGCCGGAGTGTGATTGAAAGTGAGATTATATCGAAATATGACTGAAAACCATCCTAATCTCATACAAGTTGACACCGTGTCGATTGAATTCTGGGGTCTAATATTGAACAAGAAAATGGATTCTATCAATTTAGTATAAGTATAATTATTATGTTTGCACAAGTTTATTGGCTTCCACCTCCGTCAGTTGAAGTGGTCCCACCAAGATCCTATAGACAGATTTCTCGCGGAGAACTAATAATAGTTTACGTACTTTATTTACTAATATCCCGGCTGCCACATTGTAAGGTAACAAACAAAAAATGGTTATCAGTAAAGTCGATTTATACGATAATTTTACGTCATAACGGCATAAGAAACATAGGCCGATCGTGCCTCTCTATCGCTTGTTCTGCGCTCTCGCTTGCACGCTCGGCTCAGGCGTAACGTGATAATGAGTCATGCTATTTCATGCGTGCAGTCTGCGTTCATTTATTTATAAGACGTTATCGCGTCAGAACCCTAATCATTTTTAGATAACATCAAATTAATTCAATCGCTCTATAGAAACCCTCACAATGTTATATTGTACAAAATAATATCATAGGAAATACAGTAAGTGGGCTTCTAATAGAAATCGGAGACGTGTGACATGAATGCATAAGCGGGTTTCCACATATAGCTAACAGAATCAGCATTGAAGGGTCGATGTGTAAGCACTTAGCTGTAACACGGCTGGCTGTGGCAGTTTTGCTCGGACAGCCATCTCAAAAGATGAGAAATAGTTATTTTCTGCAACCTCCCCGCGACCATTAATCATTCTTCCGCAGCGGGAGGCACGGATTGACCTACGTACTCACGTCATTTTGTGCTTCTCCTTATTTCACTGCATAATTCTAAGATAGCGATTTTTGGTGAATCATAGTCATTTTCACCTATTTTGAACAGTGTTTTGTTTTAAATTGCCTTCAGCTAAAAGTTTGTAAGTGTTTTTTCTCTGAGGTCGCGGGTTCTTCGCACAAACAAACATTTGTATTCATGAACATGCCTGTGAAACTTAACTCCGACAAACATTTCTCCACCGAATGAGCCTCCGACAGAATGTTTCGTTTATGAGTAGTTCAACGACATAACCTTTTAACTACGAACGATTCGCCTACAGAACTATTCATTCATGGGCGAATCGACGACAGAACCTTTCCACTACGAACTTTTGGCCGATAGAACGATTGATTCATGAGTGAATCGACGACAGAATCTTTCACCACAGAACGATTCGTCGACAAACCATGCATAAGCATGGTTTGACAATACTAGTAACTAAATCTAAAGTGTATGCACGTTTTGAAAGGTTAAATGAAAAATTTTTGAAATTAAAATATTTTTTATTAACATTAACTATATAACATGCAAAAAACAACAAATAAACTAGGTATGATTTACAATAACAATTCAACAATTATCATTTAATTAATACAAAGTAATGTAATGTATTATATAATATTATATAATATAAGTAATGTATTATATAATACATTACTTTGTAATTGTTATTGTAAATCATACAAATATGTAAACTAAAGGTAACTTACTAATAAATTTTCGGTTAGTCTGTAAACCTTGGAAATGGCTCGTACTTGTAAAATGTACGTAGAACATTCTATGATTTTCTATGTTCATCTCATTAATGTACGTAGCTCGTTTGGAACATTAAATGGAACATGTTAACAATCAAGTTTCTCTACTAAGTTACATTGAAACAATGGTAGTGTGCGATATGTTAAGTTATATTTTGGCTTTTATAGATCTACGTCGAAGAAAACTGATAAGAGAAGCTATGGAAAATCTTTGATTTAGCATATTCCTTAAGCATCGCTAGTTTAGTCAAATTCCAAAAGCTTCTTACTCCTACTAATTTCTTCTGATTAAATTCGTTGTGAGTTCCAAGGCAGCGTAGTTTTACGCCCGGGACTGCAATGGACTCCACTGTTCATTGCGTTTTTTTTGGCGGGCGCCGCTGTTAATGCTGGCTACACAGGAGACACAGTGGTGGGAATGTGTGGTGGGCCTCCGCCTCGTTCCAAAAAAAATCCCTATGAACATATAAGAAAAATTAAACTATAATATAAAGTGTCTTTGCGCTCGTTATTTTAAACAATTTGTTATTATTATTATATATAAAGCATTAATTTTAAATTTAAATATGAATGTTAAATTACATAAATAAATAAATTTAAATATTCCTGGACAAATTACACACGGCCATCTAGTCCCAAACTAAACAAAGCTTGTACTATGGGTACTAGATAACTGATATAATACTTAAATACATTTATCTTTATAGGTGCAAAATGGTGGTGACACAAAATATTAATATCTATATAATATTATATGCCACTCCAACAGTGTGATGCGTAGCTTTGCAGGGTAATCCGATTTTTTTTTGTTTAGTTCCGCTAAAACAATTTAATAATTTATAAAATAAAATTATTGTTTTAGCGGAACTAATTGATAATTGACTACCGTTCCAAAAAGGGCGAAGTTATTTAGCTTTAAACAATTATTTAGCTTTATTAACTTGTATACATTATGTACACAATTTTCTTACCATCTTCTAAAATTCTTTATTTCGGTATTTATTCGACAGATTTTAATTTGCGGCTTTCGGAGTGAACGCCTAAAATTAAAATTTTCTCATATTCAAACTCTCATCCAAATGTAGATTCAATACCACAAGTAGTGTGTGTTTTTCAAATCGCCGCATCAATACATGAATCCTGAAGACATGGCATAGATAGATTTTAGATAGTCGTTTTAGATAGTCATGTTTTTTTAGGGTTCCGTACCCAAAGGGTAAAAAGGAACCCTATTACTAAGGCTCCGCTGTCCGTCCGTCTGTCACCAGTCCTGTATCTCATGAACCGCGACAGTTAGACAGTTGAAATTTTCACAGATGATGTATTTCTTTTGCCGCTATAACAACAAATACTAATAAATAGAATAAAATAAAAAGTTAAGGCGGCTACCATACAAAAAACGTAATTTTTTTGCTCGCAATTGATAACGGCAATAGGTAGACGCTTGAAATACTCACATAATATTTAGTTATATATTCACCTTAAAAAATAAATAATTAAATAAAAATAAAACAAATATTTAAGGGGGGCTCCCATACAACAAACGTGATTTTTTTTTTGCCGTTTTTCTAGATAATGGTACGGAACTCTTCGTGCGCGAGTCCGACTCGCACTTGGCCGGTTTTTTTTTGTTTATTTTATTCTACGCCGGGTGGCAGGCTAGCATACAGCCCGCTTAATGTGATGCGGTTACCGTAGCCATATTTACGCTCGCAAAATAAAATATCACTTGCGCGCCACCACCCCCGCTGTCGCGCAGCATCTCCTTCCTTACTCACCTCACTCACCGGCAAGAACACAACGACTCTCAAGGGAATTATTATTTGGCTGCGGTATTCTGTGAGGTGGAGTTACATTCCCCAGTCGGGTAGCTTACAATTACGCTCCCTACCTCTCTTTTCGCCAGAGCTTCGTTTGTCGGTCAGCAGGTGCACCGCGTGCATGTGAAGTTGGCTTTGGTTTCAAAGATGTTGATGAGCCACTACACCCCAAATAATACAGTTTTCTTACCATCTTCTAAAATTCTTTATTTTGGTACCTCATTCGACAGTTTTTAATTTTTAGATTGGAGAAAATTTTAATTTTCGGCTTTCGGAATGAACGCCGAAAATTAAAATGTTCTCAAATTTAAATTCTTGCCCAAATGTAAATTTAATCACACAAGTTGTGTACGTTTTTGAAATCGCCGCATGAATACATGAACCCTGAAGACATGACACCGTTTTAGATAGTCATGTAAAAGTATTTACTGGTGAAATCATAAAACGGTTGGCATTAAGAATTGGCAGCAATTGTTCAATGACACTGAGTGACAGACACACTCGCCTCGGGGAAACAATCCATCAATAGATGTTCCGATCCCATTTCGAGTAGTTATGTGCCCGTAGGCGGGTATTTCTTCAAGTAATACGTTTAACTCAAATGGCATAGGTACATAAGATATTCATAGATCACGTTATTATGTTTATTTAAATAAAACTACTTTTAAATATATTTATACACCATATTCCTGTGTTAGTTATATACCTATATCATTGTTAAATATTGCACTCTTCATATGCATTTTAATAAATAAATATCCCACATGTAAACACAGGTAAACTGGAAGACGTAATGGCTCTTGCATTATGTTTGGTGGCAGACAATCAGATGGCCCGCCTGATGTGAAGCGGTTACCATGGCCATTTTAACGCTCGCAACATAAAATATCGCTCGCGCGGCGCCACTCTCTCTCCCAACGCAGGAACTCCTTCTTTCTGGTGACCTCACTCACTCGCAGGGACACAACAACCCTCAATGGAATTATTATTTGGCTGCGGTAGCTTACAATTGCGCTCCCTACCTTTTTTTTCGACAGAGTTTCGTTTGTCAGTCAGCAGGGTGCACCGCGTGCTGGTGAAATTGGCTTTGGTTTTAAGATGTCGATGAACCACTTACACCCCTGTCAGTCAGCAGGGAGCAACGCGAAAACGCCTGATGTATTTTATGTAATAAAGTATAAATAATAAGATTTAAATTGGCTACCATACATTGAAAACAAAAGTAATAGATTCAATTTGTATTATAGAAAAAAAAACAGATCAATCAAAAAAGTATTCAGTCTCGTAACTTACTATATCGCTATTTTTTTTATTTTTTTATTGTTGGCAATGTAACCTTTATGTGCGTGTTTCGGTCATATTTTGTGCATGTATGTAAACAAGTTATCGATCAATTTGATTAGGCAGACAAGCATACGGCCCGCCTGATGTGAAACGGTTACTATAGCTTGTACGTAGTGTACCATGTTGACGGTCGCAACATGAAATATCGCTCGCGCGCCGTCACCCGTCACCGTAACTCTTTCCTTCCTGGTGACCTCATTCACCCGCAGGAACACAATCCTCGTGGGCATTGCTATTTGGCTGCAGTGTGGCTCATAGATGCTTGCTTGCCACAGTTTAGTGTAACAATGTTCTATATTGAATAAATAAAAAATCCTGGACAAATTACACACGGCCATATACTCGTAGTCCCAAACTAAGCAAAGCTTGTACTATGGGTACTAGATAACTGATATTATACTTAAATATTTTTTTGTACATACATATATTACATAGAAAACACTCAAATCAAGACAAACAGACATGTTCAAGGACACAAATATTTGTCTTGTGCGGGGATCGAACCCGCAACCTCGGAGTCAAAGTAACCATTGCTAACCATTCGACCACAGAGCCCGTCAAATTTTTATTTTCTTCTTCTCGTTGCATTCTTATTCTTTATATTATATTATTTCACGCTGAGCTGCAAGTTCTTACCAGCTCCAGGAATGGCGTCCACGAAGATACAATAAACCACTTTTAGACACAAACTTCTTTCAGATGCAGTTTGTCAAGTTTTACACATTTCACATTCCTGAGACGTTTCAGAACTGTTTATGCGAAAATTGCTTTTGCTTTCAACTATGAGCATAAAATGTCGAGAAATACCCACATATGTTTTCTCTTACGTATATTGTATTAATTGAAATAGCTATTGGGGATGAGATATCTTATCTGATATTGATATAAGTGATTTATGTTACATTCTCAATTACTGTGACATGTGTAATTTGAAATGTTAAGAATGTCATATAGGATATCATTGTCTTGAGGAGTTAGAGAATCAAATAGATCAGGCATTATATAGATGAAGATGCCTTAGACATATTAAGAATTCTTTGTTCAATAAGATTTTTTTTTAAAGTCGCGCCACCATCACTGATATAAGAACCTTAAATAGTTCTGTTGACGGATTAAAACATAAATAAATAATATATATCTAGACAAATTATACACTGCCATCTAGCCCCAAATTAAGCAAAGCTTGTACAATGGGTATTTGATAACCTATATAATACTTGAATACATTTATTTTATAAATACATACTACATAAAATACATAGAAAACACCCAGACCAAGATAATCAGACATGTTCATGCGCACAAATGTTTGTACGGGGATCGAACCCGCGACCTCGGAGTCAAAGTGGCCCATTGCTAGCCATTCGACCACCGAGATGAATAAGTATATTATTATTATACTTAGACTGTGACTCACGCAGTAAAATATAAGATGCAAAAATTCGTCACCAACACAAACCTACCTGGTAGCTCAGTTGGAAGAGCATCGACCAGTCATCGAGAGTCGTGGGTTCAAATAGGCGAGGGAGGTGAATTTTTCCATTTTCAAAAATTCCACAGAACAGTATTCCTATTTGTTACATATGTGTAGACTCCTAGTTCTTTAAAACCCACTAATCTTTAATAATAGTTATAAACTTTTTTGGACGGTACAATATGAAACAGCCAACCAAAATTCAATTCACGTCCGAATACATACCTACAGGATTTATTAAAAGAGGTCAGGTCGGTGAAAACGTCTGAAATATTGAGGATGTCAGGTGAATTTATAGGGATAATATGTTGTAGGTACGACGAGCTCAATTTCCGAGAGAGTTTACTGTGATTTTTTTATCTAAGAAAAAATTGATAGCAAGTTAGAAACGTTTACGATGTTATCTCTGTTGCCAAGTCGCGAGTATGTCAGTGATCAGTTAGTAGGGTTTCACAGGGATATCGTCTGCGCCCCAATATTGATATGTAGTAAGTTTGATATGTAGGGACGTCTCAATAATAAAACCGTAGGTGAAAGAATTACTTCGATAACACAAAAATCTCTCGAGATATGTTAATTTGAAAATCACAATTTTGGACTTTCCCGAAAACGCTCCATACAAAAGGCTACTGAGTTATGACGTCACAGGTTTGTATTTTGTCATCAATACAGAATTTGTGCGACAGCTGCGTTAAATATTACGTTTATGTGATTAGTATCATAATAAAAGTTATAGTATTTTTTATTGATTCTCCAATGGAAATATTATTTTTTAGAAATTGCATACTTTTAAAATGGACTTTCCTGCCAAACTTTGATCGACCCTGAAATAAGTCGGACGGAAGATATTAGAATGAAAGTTTGGAGATCTTTATAGTTTTATGTATTTTACGATATTGTTAAATAATTTATACAATTTTTGAACATTGTCAAATAGCCTATTGTACCCAAATTGTATATTACAGAACAAGGTGTCACATGTACCTTGTACTGAAGCAAGTAAAGATGTCAGCGGTATCCTCAAGCTTGTGCTGTTTGATTTGTGTCTCCTCAAGCTTGTGCTGATTAATTTGAGTCGATGGACCCGCACACGGTTTTAAACGTCAATGAGTTCGCTATTATTATTTTTGGTCAAGTGTTACACATATTTTTTCAAAACAGTTACGATAAACAAATACGAGTATAACGGCGGTAGGTTTGACTTTTAAAAATTCATCAACTCTCTTCATCATCCTCTTATTGCAAATAATAAGAAGAAAAATAACTCGTCTAAACCATTTTAATCTTAAACTAAACAAAGTCAATCTTATTTCAAATTCTTCTTACACACAGATTGAATATAATTAACGAATAGTTTATAATTAACAAATGCACCTAGACTACTATAACTAATGTCTACTCACAAGATTTAGAAACTCCTTCTTCTTCGAAGACTAAGTGTTCAACAAAATACCGTGATCGGCCTAACTACTAAGTATGGCGCTAGTGTTTTCGCGTCATCATAGCAAACGTGTCAGTCATGGATTTAACAAATCAAATTGATTAGCACGTACTTTCCTATTAAACTAATCTTTAACCTAGAAGAACGACAATCGATGACTGTTCTTTTAATATTCGAAATTACAATTAAATTTTGTAATTAACACGTTCTCTGCCGGTAGTATAAATGACAAAAATTTCAAAAAAAGTTTTTGATGGAAATACAAGCGTTACGTCAAAATATGACTACTGATATGAGAAATGTTTTGATCAGCAAATGGGTTCTGTAGATATTTCAATAAAACCTCGTGAGGTCACATGTGACCTACGCGGCGGTGTAATACTTAAAAGTGAATATTCGTTACGGAGGCGCCGTATAGGTCACGCCCCCGGTCACCCGCATAGTCGTTACATACTGTAAGAACTGTCCCGGTGAAATATATTATTGCTTGTAATGCTTCAATAAATCTCATCGTTATTTGTAGAAGTTTTTATAACAATTTAGTAGCCAACTGATACTTTTTTTATTGATACTTATGTATGAATAAACACGATTAGTAATGAATGCCTTTTTATTTTTTCATTTCTTTGCAATTTCATCCACATTTTCAATAAATTTATTATCACCCATAAACCACACTGAAGGATTGGTCTACAGCGCCGCTCCGGTCACCTTATATAGAGAAATGTCCGGTAAAGACGGCCTACGGCTCACAAAGTAGTTTCAAATTCAGGTCTACCTTGAAGTCACTGATGACCTACGCGGCGTCTCGATCCAGTACAGGTGAGGTCACCGATGACCTACGCGGCAGAGAACGTGTTAATTGTCGTAATGTTCAATTTTCGAACCATGTTACCAAACCATGAACGATTACTGCCTCAGAAAATAACTTTTCCGAGCAACTGTATTTTTTTTATACTACGTCGGGTGGCAGACAAGCATACGGCCCGCCTGATGTGAAACGGTTACCGTAGCCATATTAACGCTCGCAACATAAAACTACTCACAAGATTTAGAAACTCCTTTTTCTTCGAAGACTCACAGAATAAGTGTTCAACAAAATACCGTGATCGGCCTAAGTACTTCGAAATTACAATTAAATTTTGTAATTAATTGTCGTAATGTTCAATTTTCGAACCATGTTACCAAACCATGAACGATTACTGCCTCAGAAAATAACTTTTCCGAGCAACTGTATTTTTTTTATACTACGTCGGGTGGCAGACAAGCATACGGCCCGCCGGATGTGAAGCGGTTACCGTAGCCATATTAATGCTCGCAACATAAAATATTGCTCGAGCGTCACCACACCCGCTGCCAACGCAGCATCTCCTTCCTTTCTGATGACCTCACTCACTCGCATGAACACAACAACCTTCAAGGGAATTGTTATTTGGCTACGGTATTTTGTCAGGTGGAGGTACATTCCCCAGTTGGCTAGCTTACAATTATGCTCCCTACCTCTCTTTTCGCCAGAGCTTCGTTTGTCAGTCAGCACCGCGTGCAGGTGAAGTTGGCTTTGGTTCAAAGATGTTGATCAATCACTTACACCCTAGTAGATACAATAAAATAATGTGATTTTTTTTGGTACATACATATATTGATGAATACCTAAATTGGAATTGTGAAATTACAGCAATTGAAAATAGTTTATCATCAGCCTGTTTTCAATACGGAGCCTTCGAGATGACATAAATTTAGATCGACTAAAAATGGTTTATTTCGCATTAGTTGAATCAAAATTAAGATATAGCATAAAAAACTGGGGAAATTGCTTTAAATACTATATACACAGAGCATTTGGAAACCAAAAAAAGAGCCATACGTGCAATGGTAAGAATACCACCTTGGGAATCATGTAGACCATATTTCTGTGACCTTGCAATTCTAACCGTTCCAGGTCTCTATCTACTTATATTGCTCACGGACCTTAAAAAACAATTGTCTAAGACTGAGACAGGGGAAGAAAGAGTATTACGGGAAGATACTAGAAGAAAGAACTTACTAACAGACATAACACCTGGGTTAAATATAGTACTACATAGTGCACGTTACCAGGCTAAAAAAGCATACAATAAGTTGCCTAACGAGTTGAAAGACATTCGACGCGTTCATATCTTTAAATCGAAATTGAAATTATGGTTGTTGCAAAGAAACTTTTATGATGTTAACGAATATTTTTCAAATTTCAAATCAAATCATTTTTTATTTAGCAAAAATGTTACAATTTCTGTTGCACTGGCTCCCACTTTAGGTCTCCCTGTGTTATGGGAGTCAGGCTCTTCAATGGACTATTACAGTTATCTTACCAATTATAAATAATGTATCAGTTATATAATTCCTAGTTGTACCTTATATGTAACGCGAAAGGTTTGAAAGTTTTGAAAGGCTAATGATATAATATGTAATATACTATGCTATGAATGGTCTGTGTGTGTTTGTGTGTGTGTGTGTGTTGGTGTGTGTGTGCGAGCGCGTGTGTGCGCGCGTGCGTGCGTGCGTGCGTGCGAGCGTGCATGAGTGCGTGCGAACGTGCGTGTGTGTATGGGTGTGGGTGGTGTGTGGGCGTGTATGTATGTGTGTATTCGTGTGTGTGCGTACGTGGGAGTATATGTGTGAGTGGATATGTTTGTGGGTATGTATATTTAGGTATATTATCAGGGTAACAAGTATTATAATTTAGTATAATTTTTTAAATAGTTCTTCCGTCTCATTGTAGGTCTTTCCAGCTAGCCATGAGAGAAGAACTTTTTTAAATGAATTGGCCCTAAAGGTCACAATAGTTTTGTCTGTCAATGAAAATTTGTTATACAAAAATGGAGCAAAGTAGTCGAAGAATCTTTGAGCAAATCTGGTTTCAACTCTAGGAATTGGACATCGCTGTTTACGTTTTTTAGTTAGAGGGATAGAAGGAACAGTTAGTCTATGGTATCTAGTAAGACTAACAAAGATAAGTAGCTTCCTAACGGACAAGACATTTGCATGTTTGTATAACATTTCAGTGGGATAGCGAAAGGGAAGCCCAAGAAGAACTTTAAGAACAGCTCTTTGAGCTCGTTCTATGACTAATATATGTGTTTTGGAGGCCCCTCCCCACGAGGTGATGCAGTAAGTGATGATACTCTGGCAAAGTGCTTTATACGTATTTATGAGAAGATCTTGGTCCTCGGCAATTCTGAGTTTTTTAAAAATATGCATAAGCTTCCTGGCCCTATTAGATATTGAACGGATGTGATAATCCCATCGCAGATTTTCATCAACTATAACTCCGAGATACTTTACCCATTGGACCCTAATAAGATGAGAGCAGTTACATGAGTTAGGAGTTACGCAGGGTTCATTACGGTTGCAGGGAAATGTGTGAATAGCAATTTTAAAATCCGCTGGTGGACTAGTGGCAGAAGTTTTTGAGAAACAGATGTAATTTGATTTACTAGTGTTTAATGTTAAAAGATGATCCTCTAGCCAAGCAGTAATTTTAGCCAGACCGGCCTCCGACAGAGCCCCCACTCCAGCCCACGTTTTGTCGTGGAATATAATTGCAGTATCATCGGCAAACATCAATAGATCTGCTCCAGGAATATCTTGACAACATAAGTTATTAATATAAATTAAAAACAGACTAGGCCCGAGAGTGCTGCCTTGCGGTACGCCATAAGAACATTCCGTCTTGTGACTTTCGTGGTTGTTTACTTTTACATACTGATGTCTATGGGTAAGATAGTCCCGGAACCAGGAATGGACTATGCCTCTAATACCTGCACTTTCAAGACATTTTAGTAGGATTGGAATGGGGACCGTATCGAAAGCCTTCTGGAGGTCCAGAAAAGCACAGGCGCAGCGTTCTCCCTTATCCAAATATGAACTAATAGTAGAAGTTAACTTTAGAAGCGCGTCTTCTGTTGATCGGTTTCTTCTAAAACCGTACTGGTTGCCAGCTAACAAGTTTGAGGATTCTAGAAAACTGACTAATCTTTTGTTGACTAATTTTTCAAGGACCTTGGAAAGGATTGATAGCAATGATATGGGTCTATAGTTCGAAGGTAGGGTTTTATCTCCGGCTTTGTATATAGGACAGACAGCGGCTATTTTAAACTGGTTGGGGAATTTACCTGTGGAAAGACTAAGATTACAAATAGCAGTTATTGGTTCGATTAATAAGTCACAAAAAAGTTTCAAAAACTTCACTGATATTTTATCAAAACCCGGGGCCGAGTCAGATTTGAGATTCATAATGATATTTTTTACTTCAAGTGAGTCTGTAGGTATGAAAGACATTGAGTTGACAGGATTTTTATGGGATTTTGTTTTAAGTGCTAATATTTCAGGTGTAGTTCCGAGTTTTGATAGGGTTTGATCTGCTAGGATTTTGCCCACAGATGTAAAATACATGTTTACCTCTGTGAGGGAACTTACTGGGTTATCTTTTATTGTTAGAAGTTCTTCACATGTAGATTTTTCTTTAGTTAAGCAGCAAATCTCTTTAATAACTTTCCATGTTTGCTTTGTGTTGCCTTTAGATTTAGAAAGTAAAGATTGATAATATAGTTTTTTTGCATTTTTTACAATCTTGTTACAGTTGTTGCGGTAGTTAGTGTATTCTAGTTGAAGGTTTATGTTATTCGGTTGTTTTATATATTTTTTGTATAGTTTATTTCGTTTACGCATGCATTTGACTAGTCCCACTGTGATCCATGGTTTAAGGGGTTTATTAATTTTAGGAATTTTTGATGTACATGTATTTTCAGAAATGATTCTTTGCAGAGTAGTTATTAGTTCGTTAGAGGCTGTGTCTATATCCTCAGCAGCGTATAGGTTGGACCAGTTGTGGTCAACTAGACAATTCCGTATGTTTTCATAGTTTAGCTTGACTTTTACTGTTGGCACTTCATATTTTACAGTATGAGTTTTGTATAGAATTAGAAGTATAGGGCGATGGTCTGTGAATTCCTCGTAAACAAAAGTTTTTGCTTTGTTAGTAGTTTTTACCATAAAATGGTCTATGCATCTATCCATTCTTGTAGGTATATTAACACCTGGTAAAAGACCATGACTGGCTAACATTTCTAAGTAATGATTTGAATGGGTATCGTCACCGTTTGGGAGAATATTTATATTAATGTCACCTGTGAGGATGGTATTTTTAGTTTTATTTGTTTCTAAAATGGTATCTAGGGAATTTATATAGTTGGTAGGGTTTTTGAAGGATGGTGACCTGTAGGAGCATATTATAGTATAGTCATGAAACAATTTCAATAATAGGCAACTGCCCTCCATAATATTAGGTTCAGTGCACGTAACGGGGATATTTGATTTAACGAATACAACCACTCCGTCGTTTTTATTGATATTGTTTTTAGTATAATAAGATCTATACTCACTTAAGGTGTCAGGAATAAAGTGAGAGCTCAGCCAACATTCAGTCAGAACTATGACGTCAATAGGAATATTTAATTCTGTTAAAAAGGCTAAGAATGTGTCCCAATTTTTGTTATAGCTTCTTATATTTACTGTTATGACTGTTAGTGTATTTTCAGGGTTGTAGTTGGATATGGCATGCGTAGTGTCGGATGGGGTGGCAACAAATGAACATGGAATGATATTTGTTTCATCAATTTCTATTAATATTTCTTCGTTTGGATTCGCGAATTTTGGATGGAAAGATTGTATGTCACATGAGACTTGCGGGTTGCAGAACTGAGGTAGTATTGATTGTATGAGTTTATTTCATTGTGTTGTGTTTTGTTTAGTGTATATATGTGTGTGTGGGAATATGTGTTTATATCTAATGTAAATTCATAGCATAAGGTATAGACAAGAAAAATACCTGTATCTTTATTCTGCACGAAAATCAAAATTATGCATCGAAATCGCAATATCAAGCATGCAGTTTTTGCAAAAACTAGTCATATCTTCATAAGGCCAAAGTCGTTTTCGTCGTTAATGCGTGTCACTGGGGAGCCCTCTGTTTTTCGCAAGAATACAGTACCCTGTGCAATCCAGCAATATTTGTACTGATGGGTCCGTGCTAGATCTCTTGCCATGGCGAACAGCTTTTTGCTTTTAAAAGTTAAGAGTTCTGTCACGTAAATTGGCTGAGGGGGTCCCTCTATGTTCAGATGAGACGTATTAAGTTTTTTTGAGCTATCTGTTTTATTAAACTGCTTGACCGCCGAAAGTATTTCTTGCTTCTTCAGTACACTGGTAAAATCCGCGACAATCTGTTTTTTCGTGTTCAATCTGTAGATATTCTTTATGTCTTCCCTTCTGACTGAGACGTTGACAGTTTTCCATATTTTTTCTACCGAATTGTATAAGTCGTTCCTAGACTCACCCTTCACGACGGGGATGTTCTTGATCTCAATGCTTGACATTTTGTTGGCGCGGTCTAAATTCTCAATTCTGGTTTCCAGTAGTTTTATGTAATTTTTATCGGCTTTGCGCTCTTCCTCCAAGTGCTCACATCTTTCCAGGAGCTCGTCATATTTGCCAGACATGAATTCCACAGTGTTTTGTACCGAACTGATCTGTCCTTGCATTTCTTTTATGGAGGTTAATAAAGTCTCAAGTTTTATGTTCTGGGCAGCAATCAGTTCCCTCAAGGACGGGCCGTCCTCGTTCGATTTGGTGGAGTCGCCAACACTATCGCTTCGTGGGCGCTTACCGCTATTCCGTTGAGTGCTGTTTAAATTAGGGTCAGACACCGTTCGATTCGGCATTGAGTCGTTCACATTCAGAGTCTTAAAATTGAGTGAATTAGTATTCTGGAGTCTGCTTTGCGGTGGTGAATGCTGAGTGGACATAATGAGTGGAATAAAATTAGAAAGCTCAGTTTTCTATAGTTTCCTACTGCACAGTTAAGATTCAATGTTTCACTGTGTAAACAATGATCTACTGCTATCACTGCGTACCTCGGAATGCGCTACGAACGTAGCAAAGGTGTGTCGTAGACGCCTCGTAGCAGTCAGCCGCGCAATACTGGACTCGTAGCAGCGTAGAAGTATCGACGACGTCAGTTGCTCCCTGCGCGATCGTATAGTTCGGCAATCTTCGCTGCGCGTCGTGCGTCGGGTTGGGTCGGACAGCTCCGCCGCGTAATTCGCAGACAGAGACAAAAATTTTAATTATAATAATAACAATACTGACATACTATGAAATTTAATACTATATTTACAATTGATTTTGACTATATTAATGTTGTGTAGTGTTTTATATTGTTGTGCATGTTGAGACCCTGTTTAGTTGACAACTGTATTATTTGTAATGTAAAATTGTAAAAAAAAAACCTAACACAATTGGAAATTGTTACCGAATAAATTGATTGGTCAATCAATCAATTTATTCGGTAACAATTTCCAATTGTGTTAGATTTTTGAAAAATAAATTGAAAAATAAATTTAATTAAGCCCTACAGTACAAGTGATTCTTCGATAACAAAATTGTGAAACTCAATAAACCTCTTCTACATACTTTATGCAAAACTATAAAACTGTACGAAGTAGTAAAACAACCCATCTCCTATATTTTCCAGATTATAATATTAGTCGGGGTACCCAACTTTGTACATTGCGGTGAGATAGTACAACTTGTTTGTACCAGACGAGTATAGTTAAAGTGCAAAATTTTGCATAATGCAGATTAGGTCTGCAGAGTACCCAGATCATGTTTTCTCTTTAGACAAGTAACCCTTTTGTAATTAATGTCTAAAAAGATATTTTGTACCTGTACTTTCTAGGTGCACAAGGATTCTATGGGTACTTGCTGAATGAAAAACCACGTATTGTTTCGTTATTTAATTTGACGTGAAACGGACACGAAAAACGATCCGAAATAATATTATGCTTATTTGACCTACAGATTATATTTATAACTAGCTTGCGCTCTCCCGGGCGGTAAGAAGTCCCCTTCTTACCGCGAATTTTCAAAAATTGTTTCTTAACGGATGCTTACGTCATAATAGCTCCTTGTATGCCAAATTTCAACCCTATCCGTCTAGTGGTTTGAGCTGTGCGTTGATAGATCAGTCAGTTGGATTTTATAGATACATCTTCATCAGCCTGTATCTACCTACTGCAGGATATAAGCCTTCCCCAATGCCTTCCACCAAATACGATCCTCCGGCGCATCTAGCCGGTTCCAGTCGCTTTCTTAAGGTCATCTAGAAGGAGGGCGTCCAACGCTTCGTTGTCCTACGCGCGGCCTCCACTCTTCCTTTCTCCCCATCTGCCAACACTTACACGGTAATAGGTAGACCCTTGAAATAGTCACATAATATTTAGTTATATATTCACTTTTAAAATAAATAATTTAATTAAAATAAAACAAATATTTCAGGGGGCTCCCATACAACAAACGTGTTTTTTTGCCGTTTTTAAAGATAATGGTACGGAACCCTACGTGCGCGAGTCCGACTCGCACTTGGCCGGTTTTTTATATGTTCTTACAACCGCCACCATTCACAATCTCTTCTTAGCAGAAGGTAAGTTAATTCCTAAGCTTCCTACTCTAATTTCTTCAAAGTTTTTAATTGTCGCCGCTGCTAGTCCTAATTACACAAGAGACACAGTGAGAATGTGTAGATGGCTTGTCGTCTCCATTCCTATTGCAAGTTATTAAATAGTCTACCTAAATTAAATAGTACCCTGTGTACTACTTACGGCCTTCGCCCAAGGGTGGTTTTAAATAAAATAATCGGTTGTAGTGTGCCAAGGTTCTAATTTTAATAAATTATAAAATGTCTTTTTTTAAATTATATGTTATTAATAACAGCGTGATTCAGAAACGCTGTTACATAGTACAATTCTATGAATGCCATTCGAAACTATATCTACTTAAACATTCACAATGAATATTACAATATTTTAATGTTTTTATGTACTAGTGAACTATTAAACTACAATAAATCTATAATATAAAAATGAATGGCTGAATGTGTTGCTAAGCTCATATTTCGAGAACAGCTGAACCGATTTCGCTAATTCTCTTTTTAGAATATTCCTTGAAGTACCGGGAGGGTTCTACCGCAGATATTTTTTTTTTAAATTGCCTGAAAAAGTCTAAAAACAACAATTTTCTGTACTCCATATAAATGATTCGTAATAATACTTAAAAGTCAATTTGAACTTTAATACCATACCATAAAATTCAAGTGTTAGTGAAGAGGTTCCGGGAGGGCAAAACAATTGCTAAGCGCAAAACTCGAGAACGGCTAGACCAATTCTACTAATTTTTTCATATATTTTTAAGGTATAAGGAAGGTTCTTATGGAGAGAAAACATTTAAAAATTGCTATGAAACTAAAATGCCATGCAAAACAACTTTCTGTCCGTGTGAAGCCGGGGCGGGCAGCTAGTCAAGAATATAATTTACTACTTGCGGAATACAACAAGAAGCAGGTACGCCGTTATTGTCTGTTTATCAATACGTATGACAAACAAAATAATTTAAAACATAAACTGTATGTAAGTACTTATATTTCTATGAAACAAATATAACATTTGTAGAAAATGCCTTTGATTTCAAACAGCCCTTCGAATTATTTGAAAATGAATTTTCAAACTTACAAGGATTAAAGTTACAAGGGTCTTTCATTAACAAACTTGAATTGCGTTACGGGAGAAATATGAGAGAAGTTCGATCATTGAACAGCCGACGACTGAACGCTTTTATAAAAGCGTACAGTCGCCGGTCAGTCAAAATTTATACAAAAAGTATTCCCTTATAATGTGAAATACATGGCTGTTACTAAAGAAAATAATTAAGGCACATATAAATTTATATATTGTCAGACAAATTACACAGCGCCCCAAAGTAAGCGAAGCTTGTGTTATGGGTACTAGATAACTGATAAAGATACGTAAATACATTTTTTTTTGAAAATACATAATTATGATACATTGAAAACACCCAGACCAAGACAAACAGACATGTTCATGCATACAAATGTTTGTCCTGTGTGGGAATCGAACCCACGAGCGTTGGTGTCGAAGCAGCGTCATTGACCGCTACGCCACCGAGCTCATATAACATAGGCTGCTATCACTGGAGCAACTTGTAGTTTATGCGGAAGCAATCATATCTTTACGTCGGCATCGATCCATAATCATACCACTATTGGGATATAGGCCACTTTTCAATCGAAGGGGGTTTAGGAAATACTCAACTGCAGGTTGGTGGAGGCCAGTGTTTTCAAGCCCCCCAAAGGTGACCTGGTTTAAGGACTGTCATCTAATGACAACCGCTTCTTTCAGCTATCTTTACATAATGACAGACAGTACATTAAAACAACTCATTTGTTCTTCTAACGATTAACATCTGTAGATCGCCTGAGGATGCATCATGTAGAGACGAAACAAGAAGAGATGACCACGATAGCTAGGACAGTGGCAGTTCCCTGAATCTGCTGTTTCAGATATTAGATAGGCGCAGTGGCAGAGACGACCAAAGCAGCCATAGTAGTAATATGCATTTATTAATGAGGTGAGTGCCAGCCTGCAGTCATCATCATCATTTTAGCCAAATTTCGTCCACTGCTGAATATAGGCCAGGACAGGGTCCTGGTAAGTGCTGTGCCGTTGGCACGCATCGTTCTCGTCCTTCACGATCTTTATCAAATCTTCAGGCCGTCTAACTGGAGGCTGTCCTACACTGAGTTTTACTGTCCGCGGCCGCCATTTCATCAGTATTAGTATATTTCTGACCGCCTGCCACTTCAGACTGCTGCTTCTTAGAGCAATGTCGATAACTACTCATACTGAAGTATATTACATAGAAATACTCCATGCATTGGGATAAACTAACTGATGATCAAATTGCCTGATATATAAAGAAGCTATAAGGTGTAGAAAACCTGGGCAAGTGCGAATCGGACGTGACTACCAAGAGTTCCGTGTAGAAGTTATAAAAAACCTTGTTCACATTACTTAGCCATGACATCACAGACTTAGTATGAAACAATGGGGTCGAAGTTTTAGGGTTTTGGTTAGACGTATTTTTTGAATACATTAATTTATGAGTTTATTTTTTTTCACAGCTCCATGGGATTGTAGACTAGTACGACTCCATACGTTCTTCTCCGTATACGTATTTTTTGAATACATTAATTTATGAGTTTAATTTTTTTCACAGCTCCATGGGATTGTAGACTAGTACGACTCCATACGTTCGTCTCGCAGAAGCGCGGGAGGGACTCCCCCTCCCGCGCTTCTGCGAGACGGTCGAACTAAACTGTCTGTGCGATTTAATATTGCAAATTAAATAATTTTATTAATTTGTTTCGTAAAGTGTGTGGGCATTTCGGTGAATTTTGGTGATCTCATCTGAATTTATCATTTTCGCTTTAAATTTCGATCTTATTTAGGTTTTATTTGTAAATAAGTAAATACAGTGATTATTATTCGCAAACTAGTAGGTATACTAAAAAAAATATTTTTGTGCTTCTTGACTGCAGCTGCATCAATCGTAAAACAGGTTTCGCCCGTAAAAGGTACGTAATAATTTCATATTTTGCTATTCTATTAGTGTTTTTTATTGGTATTAATATTAGTACAACAAAGTCTCTCAGTGTTGTCACTTTATAAATTTACCCCTGAATCGGGGAAAATTTTATTTTGATAGGTAATAGTTTTATTCCTGCTAACTCGTAACATAAATAAAATGTCTAGTAATACCGATGATCCTGGTGGCACGACACCAATTTTTGGCGGTAGTAATTTGACGCCGCGATCTCCGCCGGCAACTAATGCTAAGAGAACATTAGGTGATATATCGCCAAGCCATTTATCACCCGATGAAAAGCGATTACAGCGGTCAGCAAGCACAGATAATATAGACAACTTACACAATTTAAGCCTTAGCACCTCAGCTGAAATTGTTGATCCAAATATTGATTATGTAGAATTTGTTCGCGAATCCTCTGAATGTCTGGCAAAAATTAATGAAATAATTATCGGGCAGACCTCGCGAATTGCCGTTGCAAATAAATCGACAATAATGGGCATGACCCAACGAGTTACCTCACTGATATCTATGCTAGCCATAAAGTCAGCCACGGCGGAAAAACACCTCGCTATTTCGAAAAAAAAGCTCGCTCTTGTCGAACGAGATTTATTAGCACTAAAATTAGATGCAAAAAATAACCCCGTTGCGCCTATAACTAAGGCTAGCGAGTCGTACGCCGAAAAACTGAAACTTCGCTTGCCAAAACAAATTAAGCAGGGTTCAAACTCGCGAGCCAGTGCCCTGCGTCGTAGCCTATCCAACTGAAGAACGATCGGCGGAATTCACAACATCCGAAGCGACTAAGGAGGCACTTATGAATGCCATTAAGCCATCCGATGATGGCTTTCAAATTGTAGGGGTCAAGAAAACTGCGAAATCCGGTATAGTAGTACGCGTTTCCAATGACGCTCAAATTAAAAAGCTGCAGTCAATTGAAAGCATAAAATCGGTTGGACTTAAGCTCGAAAAGCCCAAAGGACGCCGCCCGCGTATTATTATAAAAGATATTCCGGACACAATGGACGACACAAAATTTTTAGCCGCGTTATATAATCAGAATATAAAGGACGAATTAAAAATTACATTTTCGGATTACCTAAAAGACATAAAAATCGTGCGTCGTCGTCCTACTGCCTACGGCAGGAAGTGGATGGAAGTCGAAATCTCCCCGGAAATACGCAAACACCTTATTTCGACAAAAGATAAGATTTTTATAGATTTTGCCACATGTAGATTCGTGGACGATATAGAAGTCGTGCGTTGCTTAAAATGCCAGCAATATGGGCATGTCAGTAAATACTGCTCTGCGAATAACCCCACCTGCGCTCATTGCGCCGAAGCACACGACTCACGGGAATGTCTGAAGAAGTCTGAAGCAGACTTCAAACCTACATGCGCAGCTTGTAGACGTCAAAAAAAGACTGCTGACCACAAGATCGGGTCAGAGTCTTGTCCCGCATACGCAGCTCGGTTAGAGTTCAATATTTTAAATACTACCTATGGATAACGTCGTAATTGCACAACTAAATCTACACAACGACAAAATTGCAACGTCCGAGTTAGATAAGCTCGTTGCGAACTATAAGCTCGACCTTGTTTTAGTTCAAGAGCAGTACCAAAGATCGCAATTAAACAGTAAATTTATACAACTTAATAACAAGTCGCGCGCGGGTATATATGCGCCAAGAGGCGGATTTACTATAACATCAATCAATCACCTAATGTCCACTCACTGTGCGGTAGCTGAAGTAACATCTCCATATTTGAGAGTATTTGTAGTCAGTTGTTATTTTCAATTTTCTGACCCTGTGGATTCGCATTTGTATCACCTACGAAGAGTGTTGCATGCTCTTACCGGTCATAAGGTTATTATAGGGGCAGACGTAAATGCATCATCACCATTATGGCACGGCAAGTTGAGAGCGACCGATGCCGACAGACGCTCTGCTGTTGAAGAGTTCATTGCTGAAATGCATCTTCATATTCACAATACCCCTGAAGCACCACCTACTTTTAGTAGCCCTATGGGCGAGTCTTTTATTGACGTCACACTTTCTAGTGCAGACGTCCGAATACAAAACTGGCGCGTTCTTCCTGAAGCTTCTTGTAGTGATCACCGTCTGATCGTATGTGAATTCTCCCCAGTTGTTGAAAGCTTACATCGGCAACAGTTAATAGGTTTTCAATATAAAACTAAGAATGCCGACTGGGCAAGCTTTGCTTCACTTTTCGCTTCCCGCGCTAAAGATTTTACTCGTAGTGAACTTACAGTCACAGAAAGTGTTGAAATTATGTCTGACACATTCGTGTATTGCGCTGACGTTGCATTAGGCCGAAAACCTATAGTTAATAACAGACGATGCAATTGGTGGAATGATACCCTTGTTAGGTTGCGTAGGAATTTCCGTGCCGCTAGACGTAAGATTTCAAAATTAAAGAAACGTAACATCGAGGGAGAAATTTATCAAACAGCTCTAAGTGACTTGCGTATTGCTAGATCTCATTATCGCGCTGCTGTTGAAAAATCCAAAGGTAATTTATTAAAACGTATTGTAGAAAGATTAAATAGTGAGGGCCCGTGGTCTCCCCTATATAACGAATTTAAAGCAAATAGGCGGATTGATCAGGCATACGTATCCAATATAAAATTTAATAATTCACATACCCTTGGTGTAGAAGAGACCGCTGAGACAATTCTGCATGCGTTAATTCCTGATGATTGTGCCGATAGTGACAGTGACTACCATCGTGAGGTTAGGAGCGCGGCGGATATGTGCCCTTCCACTCCAATATCAAATGTACCGTCGATGGATGAATTTATGTCTATTGTTAAAGCTTTGCCTACAAATAAAGCCTCCGGTGATGATAAGATTTATTTATTTATTTATTTATTTATTAAAGGTTTGCCAACAGACATACATCATATGACTAAGATAAAGAACAAGATAATAACAAAAATTAGGATGTAGATCCAGTTACAGGCAAACACAGCATATGTGTAATTTAACTAAAGAAGTTGAAAACTATTAAAATCGGAGTAAAATTAAGAATATTAATAGGTGGTAAAGAAAGAATGTATTAGTCGTTAAGTTGAGCGACCAGTCTTTTGATACCAGTCAAGGAAACCGAAAATATATCCACTTGCGATTTGGTAAATAGCTTATTATGATCGCGACATATCCTCGGAATCGTACTGTACATGCCTGTATTGGTTCTATATTTTTTAACGAAAAAGGGCTTAAAATTAATTATTCTAACACTACGTCGGGGAATCACAAATTTGAACTGTTCTAGTAAGCGTGGGCAATCGACGTTCCCTCTCAATATCCTAAACAGAAATACTTGGTCATTGATTAGACGTCTCGTCTCAAGTGTAGTCATGTGAAAATATTCCAAGCGGTCCTTGTAAGACGACAAAAGTGAAAGCTTTCTCTGATGAACTGTTAAAAAGTAGAGAAAGCGTTTTTGTAGTTTTTCTATTCTATCAATATGACAGTGATAATGAGGGCTCCATATAACAGAACCATATTCGAGCACGGAACGAACCATAGCAAAGTATACAATTTTGAGGACCGATACATTTTTAAAAATTTTGCAATTTCTCCAGACAAATCCCAATAATCGAAAAGCTCTTTTAATAATATCGTCAATGTGAATGTTAAATGTCAGTTTTTTGTCGAAAATAACCCCTAAGTCTCTCATACTGAAGACCTCTTCAAGACGCTTAACTCCCAGATAGTATGATGTCTTGATTGGTGTAGTTTTTTTAGTAAAAGTAATATGTTTACATTTTTTTGTATTAAGAGGTAAAGAGTTTTCCAAACACCAATTTTGTACGTTATTTAAGTCTTCCTGGAGAAGGATGGCATCCGAATTATCATCTATTATACGGAACAATTTGAGGTCATCTGCAAATAGCAAGAATTCAGAGTTTTTAATATGTTTTGAAATATCGTTAATGAACGCTAAAAAGAGAATTGGACCCAAATGCGAGCCTTGCGGGACTCCTGATATAGCAATAAAGGGATCAGATTCATATCCACAAGTTGTTATCTTTTGCAATCTACATGCCAAATATGATGAAAGCCATGATAGGACACTCCCATAGATGCCAAAATGTTCCAGTTTACGGATAAGAAGAAAATGATTAACACGATCAAAGGCTTTACTTATATCCGTATATATTGCATCCACTTGCTTGTTGCGGTCAACTGCTTCAGCCAAATTATTTGTGTAAATCGCGAGATTAGATGAAGTAGACATTTGACTTCTAAATCCGTGTTGTTGTGGAATTATCATAGGATTAAGAAATTTAGAAAGATGCGCATAAGTAATAGCTTCAAAAACTTTGGCCACCACAGAAAGTATTGAGATGGGCCTGTAGTTCTGAATGTCACTCGCATCACCGCCTTTTAATATAGGAACTACGTTTGCAATCTTCCATGCCGAAGGAAATACCCCGATATTTAATGAAGCATTAAAAATAATACAGAGAGGCCGAGACAAGGTTTTTGCACAATTAATAAAAAAAAATTGCTGGAAGACCATCCGGCCCTGCTCCCCTATTAGGATCTAGTTTGGTTAAAGTTTTCTCAATTGTATCTCGAGCAATGCTTATGGCGCCCAAAGTGCTGTTATAACCTTTTCTGTCGCTATCAAATTCGGAACTGGTGGAATAAATATTAATATTGGATGACGAGGAATATACTGAAGCAAATTGATCAGCGAAAGCGTTACATATGGATTGAGGTGTAGAAAATTCTGATCCATTCAGGTGCATTTTCATCGGCAAAGATCCATTTGCAAGCCGTTTAGTTCGCAAAAAAGACCAAAGAGCTTTAAAATTGTTTTTAGATATAGAATTTTCAATAGAATTAAGGTAATTTGAATAACATATTTTTATCTGTCGATGACATCTAGCCCTAAGTAATGAAAACTCATATATATCAATTGGATTTCCATATTTTTTAACTTTTTTGTGAAGTTTATCCTTTTCCCTCAACATACTCAAAAGAGATCCATCATACCAGATAGGATATTGCCCACGCTTACGGACACTAACTTTCGGAACATTATTTTTAATTATATTATTGACAGTTTCATAAAACATTTCGACCATAGTGTCAACCGATTCCAGTTGACCCAATAAGCTATCCCAATTAACATCTTCCAATTCTTCATTAATTACAGCATAATTGGCTTTAAAAAAATTGTATCTATCAATAACTTTCTTTTCAATAAATTTCATAACAGGGTAGTCTAGATCTATAATAATTGGAGGATGAAAGGGGTCAACTTTGGTTAGCACTACAGAAGCCGGCTCAGTCCTCAAATGAGGCAAATTGCTCATTACTAGGTCCAAGCTTCTCCCATCCTTATTTTTAATCACATTAAATTGATTAAGGTCATGTAATGACATGAAGTCGAGGAGAGCATGGCCCAGGTTAGACGAAATATTAGTGGCCTCGGTAATTGTATAGTTAGACGACTGAGAAGCAATGCTTTGCCAACTTATACCCCCGATATTAAAATCACCGATCAAAATTACATCTGTATTCATTTGCGAAATTGAATTACTCAAATTCTCCAATTGTTTTTCAAGACTATTAAGGGTCTGAGGAGGAGGAAAATACGCAGCGCAAATATTAACAACTTTAGAAATATTTTTAGTACGCAGGGTTACTGACACCCATAAGGTCTCAGTGTCCACTGAAGTTTGCAAAAATGATGATTCCAATCTTTTAGCGACAGCTATCAATACTCCCCCTCCATCGGCCTTGGCACTGCCTCCCACGTCTCGATCCCTACGATATATCCAATAATTATTATTTAAGATTTCAGTATCATATACACTACCGTTAAGCCACGTTTCTGAAAATACAATTACATCATAGTCACAATCAAGACTTGCTAAATATAAGTCATGCAATTTTCCGCGAATGCTTCTGGCATTCTGATAATAAATACTTAGACTAATCATTTTTATAACTTTTTAGTATAGTAGAAACATAATTAATGAGCAATAGTTTAACTACTACTGTCGAGGTTAACCAGAACTTCACTATTTTTCACCCAGATCGCGGAAGAACTGTCGCTTTTTCTCAGTAGGATGCGGCCGTTGCGGACCCACAGATATTTATACTGATGCTTTTTCTTGTAAGCTCGAGCTTGAGCCTGAAGACTACGATTATTAGGGGACAGATGTTCGGATACATAGATTTGCTGTTTCGTGCCACCCATGCCGAGTAGTGCACTATTAAGTTTCTCATCAGGGTGCTTCTTGTTGTAAGTTATGCATGATGTCAGCAAACAATCGCGCAAACGAGAAGAGGCCAACTTTATAATAATGGACCTTGGTCGTGTTGATGTAGGATTCGTTTTAGGGACACGTATAACTGATAGTATATCTTTTTCCACCAGAGGGCATTCCACTAATTCTACCAACTTCTGTACCGTGTTCACTATATTTTCGTTGGAGTATTCTGGGACACATTGCAATTCGATATTGCTATCGCGGGCAGTTTGTTCTATCTGTCCCACTCTAAGTAGCAGATCCTTAACATTCTCTTGCAATAATGAGTTATTGGCACGAAGTTCTGACGCCTCTGAACGTAGCTTATCGATTTCTAATTTCATGTCGTCGTGCGCCTTAGACATAAAATCAACTGAATTAATAAGTTCAGGTAATAGCTTGACCGCCTCACGCAATGGTTCAAGTTCAGCTTTGAGGTGTTTTTTAAAGGACGCCGCAACCGCTTCATCAATTTTTGAAATGATCGATATTTCAAACTGATTAATGCGTTGATCTATTGAATCTATGGAGGGGCTGAGCGGTTCCCTGCAGTCCTCTGATTGTAGATCTTTTATTGGTGTATTGTCATTATTTTCGGGCTTTTTACGGCTAACTTTACATTCAGGACATTTCCATGTAGACTTATACTTGACTGAAAACTTCATATAATTCTCCTTTAGTATATTGACGCATGCATAATGATACCATTTTGCGCATTGTGAGCAAACTATTTTGTCTGTCACACTGACGAGACTATTACAACCTGCACAGGAGCTCATTGTTACAAGCCGTATTATATAGGGAATCGCTTCGATACGACAATAATGTTGTGTTTTAATCGTTTGCTGTTAGATAGACTGCAATAGCCCTGCTCGAATAGCTGTTGTCGCGAGAAAAAGGTATTAAGCGCCGTGGAGAACGCGGCGGTTACGCGTTTCGTCGGAGTAACGTTGCGATAATTCTTAATACCCACTATAACAGTAGTAAATGTTTGCTTACCAGTAGGAATTTGATTTTATTTTTATGTATTTATCTTGAAAACTATCTATTTACTTTCACTATCACAACACAAACACCAGCCGAGCACTGATGCTGAACTTTTTATGGTAATATTTCAGCAGAATACTAATTATATCCACCTTAAAATAATTTATTTTTCTGAGCCGATGTTAACCGTGTTCTCGTATGATTTTGTATGATAAGATTTCGAATAGAATGATTAAAGAAGCTTGTAAAGTAGCCGCTGAACCTATCTTAACAATACTTACTCGGTGTATTGTAGAAGGTCATTTCTCTGGCATTTTGCGAAGTGGTGTTATAAAAATAATACCAAAAGGCGGTGATAAACCACCGGACGATCCGAAGTCCTACCGTCCTATTACTCTGCTACCGTCGTTGGGTAAGCTGCTTGAGCGCTTGGTTGTGCCACGGTTGCTGCCCGGTGGCCCGCAATTTCATAAAAATCAGTACGGCTTCACCATTGGCAAGTCTACTGTTGATGCTGCGCTCGCAGTGCGCAAAGTTGTTGAACTCTCGGAGAGCAAGTATGTTGTAGCTATTTTCTTAGATATCTCAGGTGCCTTTGATAATGCTTGGTGGCCAATGTTGTTGCTGAAACTTAAGGTGAGAGGTTGCCCTAGCAATATCTACTCTCTCATTCGATCGTACTTTTTGAATGGTACAACTAAATTAAAACTTGGCCATTATGTTGCTTCAAAGGTGCTCACGCAGGGCTGCCCCCAGGGTTCAGTGTTGGGACCGTATCTCTGGAATATCGGTTTTGATGATTTTTTTAGCCTACCCTTACCGGAAGGGTGCTCGTTAACTGGTTACGCTGACGATGGTCTCTTATTAATCAATGCTAATTCAAGATCTAGCATAGAGAAACTAGCCAACACTAGCCTAGGCCTAATTTCAGATTGGGGTTATCGTAATCGTCTCGATTTTGCGCCACATAAAACATATCAACTCTTGCTGAAGGGAAATTTACAGGTTTCACCGCGATTTCATTTTAATGGAGTATCTGTTGCTAATAGAAGTTCGGTTTGTTACTTAGGTTTGCTTTTGGACAGAAATTTTAATTATATTGAGCACATGAAGCAAGTAGGTGAAAAAGCAAAAAAGAATTTCTATGCCTTAACACTAATATCTACCTCTACGTGGGGATTAACTTTCAAAACGTTAAAAACTATTTATACCGCCACATACTTAGGTTGTGTTACGTACGGTTCACCTGCGTGGGCAGATAGGGCTACTATAGGTGCAGCACGTCGTAAATTGCTTCAAAGCCAGCGCCTCGCTCTGATATTTTTATGTAAGTCGTATAGAACTGTAAGCACCGAGGCACTACCCGTGCTAGCAGGTGTGTTACCGGTAGACTTAGAAGTACAACGCCGCGCTTCAATGTACTATACATCTAAAAATATGGTCCCTGATTTCTTGAAAACGCGTGAGCGTGAAAAAATAGTTAGACTGTTCAAACCTATTAATGAAGTATTTGAAACATTGCTGTCTGAATGGCAGGAAAGGTGGGAAACTTCTACCAAAGGACGCCACTTGTATCTGTTCTTTCAATCGGTAAGAGATAGATTAAAGAAAAAGTGGTTAGAAGTAGATCACCCCGTTGCGCAATTTTTAACTGGACATGGCAATTTTAAAGCTAAACTCTTTTCGTTTAAATTAGTGCCGTCGCCCTTATGCGAATGTTCTACTGCTAATTCTGAATTCGATCAAACAGCACACCATGTTCTCTGGGAGTGTGATCTTTGGCAGCGGGAGCGGGATGACATGTTGAATTCATTGCAAGTTGCATCCGGGGTAGTATACTATTCAGATTTGGTAGCAACAAGGGAGAATTACCAAGCGTTCAGACGATTTTGCAATTCATATTATTGGAATCGATGTGTTAGGTAACAACTCAATGTTTTAGGTCCCTAATAGTGTTAGAAACTTAAAATCCGTGGTGCACGGCAGTTGAGCTTCACTTGACTAGCCATCTCTTTAGGCTTTTAATGCCTTATTTGCCATATTGCTGTCTCTCACATTGCTAAGAGGGGAAGTCAAATTCCAAAAGCTTCCTACTCCTTCTAATTTCTTCTGATTAAATTCGTTGTGAGTTCCAAGGCAGCCGTAGTTTTACCCCTGGGACTGCAATGGACTTCATTGTTCATTGCCTTTTTTGGCGGTCGCCGCTGTTAATCCTGGCTACACAGGAGATACAGTGGTGGGAATGTGTGGTGGGCCCCCGTCCATACGTTCTTAATAAAAATGGTCTTAACAAACAGGCAGACAGATGCACAACAAATTGTTTGTACATGGGTTTCTTTTTTTCTTTTGAAGTGTGAAATTAATCTTACAAACTTTTCATTTGGCAACTAAAGTCAAATTGCGAATAAAGATCAGCAAAGTTTAGATTTCTTTTTCAGTTAATAATAAAACCTTGAGGCAATAAAATTAAGTGGTAATTTTATATTCATAGAGATAGATCATTATCAGCCTGTATCTATCCACTGTTGAATATAGGTCTTTCGCAATGCTTTCCACCATATGCGATCCTCCGCTTTCCGCATCCAACCGCTACCAGCCACTTTTTTGAGATCGTCGGTCCATCTAGAGAGGGGGCGCCCTACGCTTCGTCGTCCCATACGTGGCCTCCACACTAGAACTTTCCTCGCCCATCTACCATCGATGACTCGGCTGATGTCGCCAGCCCACTGCCACTTCAACTCGCTGACTCTGAAAGCTATGTCGACTATTTTGGTTCTCCGTCGAATTCCTTCGTTCCGGATTCGATTCCTTAGAGAAACTCCAAGCATTGCTCTCTCCATCGCTCGCTGTGCGACTTTTAGTCTGTGAACCAACCCAACTGTTAGCGTCCAAGTTTCTGCACCGTAGGTCATAGCGGGGAGGACGCACTGATTGAACACTTCGGTCTTCAAGCATTGGGGTATATCTGCGGTGAGGATGTGCCGAAGCTTCCCAAATGCTGAAGCATAGAGGTTTATATAAACCTTACCTAGTTGAAATTAAAATACCATTTAGTTATCACAAAGTTGAAAGAACGTTCGTGGGTAGGGCAAGCCATAACCTTTGAGATGTAATCACGCGAATTCCCCGCAGCTCGTCTTCTATTTTACTATAATCTGTCTGAAATGAAATGTAAGATGAATTTAAAAAAAAAATGGTGTGGTTTCACTGAAGTGGAGCGAATAAGAGACGTGCCGCGTTTTAACATTCACATGGCTTGACATATTCATAATATCTTCTCTGCTCCGCGTGAATGGAAACAATATTAGTGGAGAAGAGCGGATTTTTTTCTAATTTAGAGTAGCTCGATGGCGTCCTTCTAGTCAGTGTGTGATGTGCTTGTCAGTCTAATCGAACACGCAAGTTAAAGAACATCAACCGTAGCTTGTCTAAGGATGGGTTTGTTTATCCTAGTACTTCTCCATGCTTCAGAGAACATGTTCAGCCGTGCAGTCACGCAAAAGAACACAAAGTGCCTCCGGAGAATGATTATTTGATTGCGGTTTTCTGTGAGATACTTTCCCAGTCGAGCAGCTTACAAGCAAATCGCTTTTCCTACTATTTACTCAATTATAGCTCTTGTGTGTATCTATAAAAGATAAGTCGTTACTTACTGATCAATCAACGCACATCTCAAAGCAGTGGATCGGGTTCGGGTTGAAACTTCAAGTAGTGCCTCTACTTGAAGTTTCAACCCGAACCCGATCCACTGCTTTGAGATTGCGATGTACTATTATGTCGTAGGCATTCTCACAGAATTCGTGGGCGCAAGCTAGTGAAGATATAAAATCGAAAGCTATACCAATACCGAAAGCAATAGATGATAATAGAATACGGTAGATATGCAAGTCAGGCCAGGGCAGCACAATGTTTGAAATAATTAAATTAGCGTGAGAAATTTTAATTACTTGGTTGGTGTTTATCGAGGCATTTGATTAAACATTTCGATCGACCGCAGCGCTCCGTTAATTAATACCGACAATTTTTCAATCCTTAATTCAAATTAACGAATAAACATTCTAATTTAGTAAAACCGCTTCGAATATCCAATGAAACGTTACGTATTGTATCCGTAAGATATTAAAGCTGAACGCACATCTACCCGGGCTGAACGCGCCGAACGAAAAAACGAATTGAATTTTAAAATTCTTTATATGAAATCTTATGACGCCTCGCATCCGAGCCGAATCGTCCAAAATGGAATGAACCCCAGAAATCTTAGAAATAAATCTGATGACATCATCAGATTCGGCGCGGAGGACGACATCAGATGCGGACGAATCGACCAAATCGACGAATGTGGAAGGATTTATTAAGTATTTAAGTATTTTTCCTTGCATTTAGGGATAATAATATACTGTTCTAGTTGTTTAAAAAAATATTTGTTTAAAAAAAATGTTTTTATTTTATGGAAAGTATATATTTTTTTAAATTGATAAAAAAACTTAATATTTTCATCTAAATTAAGTATAACCTAAAGATCACTGAGGCGTTTTATCCTAATTTTAAAAGCGAGTACCAAATAAGAATACTGTCCGCCTGATGTAAAGCGATTACAATAACATATAGATGCTGTTGTTGTAGAGTGATTTCTGCATTTTAACTACAGCATACAATTAAGAATTCCAAAATATTGAATAAAGAGGAGTTTTCTAAAATTATTTATGCTTATACCTATATACTTTGATGCTTACAAAAAGTGTAAACATTACAAGGAAAATGTTACAAAAAGTGTAAAATGAAGGGGATAGATGTGCGTTCACCTTTAAAGAGAATATGTTCAATTTAAAAGTTAAATGAAAGTTTGTAGTCAATGAGGTTACGAACAAAGTGTGTAATTTCCTCCTCAAAATGAAACTTTCTGTAGGTGAAAAGATCTGAATATTAAATTTAAGTCTTTCGCCGATTAACGTATGAGTGGGAAATTATTTTAAAAAATCCGGTGTGCAGAATACGTAGTCTAGTGTTTGGGTAACTCTATGGTATATTAAATTCTGCCCATGGCATCACCCGCATGAATTTTGAGATAAAAAAACTAATATTTTATTTAATTCTAACACAAATTCTATCTACCACGACAAATTTAATTGAAATCCGTTCAGGTGACAATAGAGTAAAGAACATCCAAACAATTATTTGTCTTCAAATCATTCACATTAATACTTTCACATCAGGTCACGCCCTATCGACATAATTGCGGATTTAGGCCGGGCGCCCAATATCGGCACGGCTCGGTAAGGGACCCCTCGGTATCCGTAGGACACTGATAGTATGGCCATATCGAAGCGTACCATTTCCACAGCAGATATCCAGCTAATATTATAGCTGCGTTATATTATAAGTATTATATAGTATGCTGCTGACGCAACCCGATGACTGCCAAAGCAGCTCGATGGCTAGATCAGCGTTTTTGGGTATGCGATACGCAGCCGTAAGGTAACTAGATAAGTGGTGGGCGCCGGGCCATAATGTAACTCGCAGATTATGGTGTCTTAAGGGGTTGAAATTCTTTACTGCCTATTTTTTTTTTCGAAGTAACAACATGTTCATATTTTTGTATGTACTACTTATAATAAATAGAATAAATCATATCTATACTTTATTCTTATCTCACTGCTGAGATACAGATGTACTTTCAATTGAAGTGTTTTTAGCGTACTCTCCTACAATGAGGTCCGTTGTGGGTAAGTGGAACATTAAAAGTATGATATCAATCTATATCTATCCCATTTTTGGGATACAGGTATCCCATCGAAAGGATTTAGAGCGTACACGGGTGCTGGTCCTCTACGTGTTGACAGTGGGTGTTTTTATGCCGCCCAAATGCTACACAACTGGCATATAATAACAACAGTAGCAACAAAAAACGTTGATTATTTTTCGCGTTCCATAAAACTAACCCGCACAACGACGCTCCTTGAATAAAATAATAATCAAACAATATTATTTAGGAAGATGAGAATGAAGAAGAAAAATTAGATAGTAATCTCACCTAAACGTGGTGCACCCTATTTATTAACTAACGAATCATATAGATAACATTTGCAGCGTAAGCACATCAGCAACTTTACACGCGATTCATCATGCCAGCAAGCTAAAGCCTCTGGCGGAAGGAAGGCATGTTGAGTTCAACTGCGGAAGTACGTTTACCTTATTGAAGACCGCAACCAAATAATATTTTTCTATTATTAGTGTATTATATGATATATATAATATAACACGTTTATTTCAGACATCATTGCAATGCATACAAATTTACAAAACAATAAGTCCATAGAATAGATACGTTAATCTACAAATATATATATTTATATTACGTAATTCTATTTAAAACTAGATTACACGATGAGTCGGCGACGTGTCTCGCATTATATTCGGCAACCGACCTCGGAACTTCCGAAATACGATGCCCTCCGGCCAAGAATCTTCCTTCAAGAATGTAATTCTTGAAGGAAGAAGGAAGATTTAATTGTAATATTATTTTGGGGTGTTCATCACCACCTTTGAGCTAAAGCTAATCTCACCTGCACGTTGTGCGCCTTGCTGACTGACAAACGAGGCCCTGGAGAAAGAAAGTTAAGGCTCTATTAAAGGAGTTAAGGCGTATTTATAAGCAGAAAAAGAAAGAAATGAAAGGCTCAACTTATTTATAAGCTTCTCGACTGGGATAGACATTTTCAATGTCAAAAAAGGATTTGATAGACATTTTCGATGTCAAAAAAAAAGGGAAATCAAATGCTCAGCTTATTTATAAGCTTCTCGACTGGGATAGTACCTCCACTTCACAGTACACCGCAGCCAAATAATGATTCCCTTGAGGATTGTTGTGTTCCTGCGAGTGAGTGAGGTTACGAGCGTCTATATGGTTACGGTAACCGCTTTATATCAGGCGGACAGTATGCTTTTTTGGCACTTGACGTTGTAAAATAAGTCATTAATAAGAAAAAATCCTTTAGATATCAGTACTAACAACTTAAGCATAAGTTCACATTTTAAACCGGAGTTAATTACAACAGTGTTGCTATATTACCCACACGTTAATTACAGTATTACCATAATACTCGTTCGAATCCAATGACATACCGAATTCAATAAAACGAATGTGTACTTCACTAATGGAATCGTGTCGCCGCCATTCGAGATTAACTTTAATTAAGTGATGTTATTCGAAACTTGTGCCCGAGGAAATTTATCTTGTTTGATAAACTTCTACGCAGAATATGTGAAAACATAGCCAGCGAAATTCCAGCTCGTTATGAATTTGCCGTTCTCATTTTGAGTCGGTAGGTAATATTAAACTTATAAACAAGAATTTTGGAGGGAGCGCCGTTAATAGCTTCATTTGTATGTATTTTTATCGTATTTTTGGATTGTGATGGTACTTTTTTTTATACTACATCGGATGGCAAACAAGTATACGCTTCACATCAGGTGGGCACGTGAAGTGGTTACCATAACCATATAAGCGCTCCACATCAGGTGGGCACGTGAAGTGGTTACCATAACCATATAAGCGCTCCTAACATAAAATACCTTTCGCGAGCCGCCTCCCCCGTTGCCAACGCAGTTACTCCTTCCATCCTGGTGACCTCACTCACTCGCAGAAATACAACAATCCTCAAGGGAATCGTTATTGAGCTGCGGTGTTCTGTGAAGTGGAGGTACTATCCCAGTCTATTTTCGCTATATCTCCGAGGATAATTAAGATTTGTCCCCAGGTACAGAATTTAATTGTGGAACCGATAGTGAAGGAATTTTGAAAATTAGCTAGATAGTTTTTGAGAAATTTTGAAAATTGTAAAAAAATGGATATCTTTTTTACTAAAATTGTGTCCTGTAGGTGTGCCTTTACGAGCGTGAAAAAAAATATTTTTGACATTGAAAATGTCGATGAAACTAATAACGGTTTGGTGCCTACGGTGTTTAACGCGCGAGTGGTTAATACACAGACAACACCGAGTAAAATCAACACGTCTATTTCATTATGTGACCCAGACGACCCTAAAAGCATGAAACCAGTCTCATGGAAGAAATTAGCTCTGAATCCGATTTATATTCAGTTTGTGTGTATTGTCAGTGAGCGGATTCAAAATTACGCGAAGCGGGTTGACGATTGACATTACTGTGGACGTTCTGTGCTATCTACCGATACCAGAAAAACGGCCGAAATCGTTGAAAATGACAGATGATGCGATTTTTCCCCAAAAAATCGTATTTCGTGAAATTCGCCATCGTCGATGACGACAGCGACGATGACCGAGATACACCTTCAACTGACAAGGATTCTGGATGTTTCTGTGGCACAAGAAAACCTCTAGATTTTGAGTTGTAGACTTCGAGTCAAGGCACTTATTGTAATTTCTTATTTGACTTCTTATTGTATTTCATTCAGGGCTTCATTGAACTATGTAACAAGATTTTTGTTATGTGCATATTAAAGAAATAAAAATTCTTTTCGCAAGATTTGTTTTATTCTTAAATTCATTTTCAATGGCTCTGAAGATTGCGGGAACTGCAGGGTCTGTGGATTTTTTATTTTCTGCTAATAAATACGCTAAGACTTAACTTTCTTCCGCCAGAGCCTCGTTTGTCAGTCAGCTGGGTGCACCACGTGCATATGAGATTAGCTTTGGCTCAAATATGGTGATGAACATCCCAAAATAATACACCCCTAAATTACATATCACACACCCAGGTCTGAGAATACCCAATAACTTTTTTTTTTTAGGATTCACAACATGGAATCCTGCCCATCTCTACTTTGTCTTCTTGTTTCAGTACTGAACATCGCTAGAGATCCAATGCAAGTGTCGTTGGCGGATATAAGTATCTCAATACTCTGGACACACGATAACTGGATCTTTTCAGAATTTGTGAACCCGCAGAAAATGATTTATTCTTTGCAGTAAAATCTATGGGGCCTAACAACCAATCGTGTAATTAGGTATGTTATTTAGCATATAGTTTATTTTATACTCGAATGGTTCTAGTTTTGCAGCATAGATAGATATAGACCCTCAAATCGGCAGCTCTACGACGTTACCATCTCTCACAACTTTTTTATCGCGAAGAGTTACGACCCTTACCTACATTTTTCCCTAAGTCGTTTTTTACAGTTGGATTTCTTCATTGTAGGTGCGTCGGGTAACGAATAAACATACGGCCCCACAGATGCAAAGCTGTTACCGTGGCCTTATAACGCTAGCAACATGAAACACCGCTGGCGCGCCACCAACGTCGCTGCAGCTTCTTCCTTCATTGTGACCTCACTGACTCGCAAGAACATAACAACCCTCAAGGGATTTGTTACTTAGCTGTGGTATTCTGTGAAGTCGAACTTCTTCATCATCAGAATGTGCACTTCACAAAGTCGGGCAGCTTTAAAAATATGGATATTGATAAGTATCTCCTATATATATATATATATATATATCTAATTATTTTTTTTTACTTTAATATCGATAAATATTATTACATGATTTGTCACTTGCCTAACTTTATCCTAAGATACTCTCTATCGCCCTGACTGGGGAAGTACCTCTGTACTTCCCCAGTCTGGGCAGCTTAAAAGAATACGCTATGCCCTACCTCTCTTTTCGCCAGAGCCTCGTTAGGAGGGTGCACCGCTTGCAGGCGTGGTTGACTTTGGTTCAACGATGTTGATGAACCACTTACCCCCCAACTTTTTTATATAATTTAACTTGCAATGTTTGATTGTAGGCACCGTGGTGAAACTAAAAATTGTAATGATACAAATAGATGATCTGCTTGCTCCACACAAGCACACTCTCGAAATCGCAATTCAGAGAATTTATTAGGCTTATCTAAAATTACTGACCGCATTAGACGTAAACGTCTAATACGTCCAAGCTATCGTGGCTGGAAATTCACTTCGCGCAGCTATAAAAATGATACATGGGTATACTTTGGGTCGAAACGCCCCGAGGTATGTGCGAGAGGCCGGAATGCGGGTCTCCTCCTATAAACATAATCGCCCTCATCAGCTGTTGCCTGTATTGATGGGGGCGCATACATACGTTTTTATGGTGTCCCGTTTACGATCTGTGATAGAATTTGCCTGCACGTAAAATTTTATGTGTCGAATCATGGTGTAGAATGAAAAATGTGTGGCAGGTAGTGTTTAGTGGCAGTAAATTCTACTTTTTAGTTGCCTAATTAGGTGATCGTCAAAGTATAATTGATCACAGGTAATACATATTTATGTAAGGGTATATATATATGTAAGGGTCCTGCGTAAAACTACCGATTATACCTGCGGCACGTGCGGCTTTACCTTCGGTACACGCGGAAGCCAGTAGCAAGGATATCTGCAAGCCCGCGGCATGTGTGGATACAGCATAACGCTCTAATCACTCTACATGTGGTTTTGATAAAACCGACATCTTCAGCGTTGAACTTACGTTGAAGGGTTCTGTGTGATTAAAATTATACAATGAGCGTGGGATGTCTGGCTTAGTAAAGTTGAACGAGTACCAGTAATTTATCTCGTATAGCAACTTAACATTGTAGTCGAAAAACATGCTTTCCTATACTAGTAAGTTCCGTAAATAAAATATGACAAAAATAGAATAGTACCACCATTTTGGAATCGTAAGACTACACAATACCCGAAATTTGAGGCGCTAACCATCCGCAGTGGTTACTAACGTGTGAGACGCGTTTCAAACCACTGCGGATGTGGACGAGGCATCAGAACGGATAACGGGAGTACTGCGTGAAGTAGGCAGAAAACACTTTGGGTGGCAGCATAGAATTCGAGAAGCTAAACACTCTAGCAAAACTCTGGCTCCGATGAAAAAGCAACGAGAGGCGATAGCATTCGAGAGGACTTCGACAGTGTATGCAGTTTTGAATAAACAGGTCCGAAGGCTGATACGACGTGACTGCCGCACTTTCGATACTAATTGCATTGAAGATGCGATAGTTCGTAAAAAAGTCTTTTCTGAGCCCTCTGGAAGAGCACAACTGTCGAAACTTAAGTGAGACGATCATGTGCGAAAGTCCTAGAGTGCAGATCTTGTATAGGGCGATGAAGTGTCGGGCGTCCCCTATCTAGATGCACCGATGACCTCAAGGAAATGACCGGAAGCGGCTGGATGCGTAAAATTCTTACAGAATTAAAAGAAATAAGTTCCCATTCTAAAAAAATTACTATATTATTTATAATAAAATATATCATTAATATAAATATTATTATTCTTGATATAAATAAATAAAATCTAATAAAACAAATTGAATATTTTTTGTTAATAATTTAAAATGATTAATCGGAGGATCAATCGATCGATTATGGTGGAAGGCATTAGAGAAACAGATATTCTGTGAAAAGTACGTGAAAATATATTAAGACACAGAAGGAACCAGCTTATAAGTCACGTAGAAAGACTATGTCACCTTATATCAAAATTTCGCGATATGACATTATAAATATCAACGATTGCTAATATAAGTATACAAATATCAAGGTGTTATAAATGAACGTGCATCTTAACTAGGTCTCAATATTCATATAACAACAAGAAACTCGCATTTCCAAAGCGTAGAATGAACACGCTAAAGAATATTATGTTTCTTATTGTGTAGTCCATAAAACTTTATTTTATTTATTAAAGCATTCATTCAATTCGGTAGACGGTTATCAAAGAAACGAAGAAGAGAGAAAGGAGTTATGTGAACGATATAAGTAGAACGTCAAAAGTTATTTTATTAGGTACTTATCATAGATAATATATAAAATCCTTTCATTTTGCGACTCGTTGCATTTGACATAAAATTTTAAAATCATATGAATGCAATTGTCAATGCCATAGAAATGGTGAATACATTTTATACGTACAGATCTATTTAAGTTTAAAAAAGGCTGAGTTGAAAATATTAATATTATACAAACTCTTTTAAACTTTATATACATATAAACTAGCAAAGTATCCGTGCTTCGCTACGGGAACACTCCTGATTTGCGTCTATTTTTATTAAGATTCTAGATATTACATTCTTTCCCCATAAAGGACTATTTCGCCTAACCTAAATAGGTTAAGACGTCCCGGTAAACAATATTTTTGGCATTGGCACCAGGAGCCAAAATTGCAAGGCTTCTAGGAGAACTTACTCGTGAGCAAGCTACATACAACTGATCATGAGAGAAGCAGTCCTGTCTCAAGTCAACCCCAGCGACCTTTAGAGACTGCCCCTGAGCTTTGTTAATGGTCATAGCGAAACATCTTTATGGGAAATTGAAGTCACTTAAATTGAACGGGGTGGTCTGATGGAATAATAGGAATGCGGGGTAAAAAGAGAGATTCCTCAAGAGCGCATCCCTTACTATCCTCACTCGACAACTGTAACTCATCGTTCCAGTTGTTTAATACGTGAACAATGGTGGCACGAACCTTCTCATGATACACCTCCGCTTTATGCAAGTGGCCTACCACTTGCATAAAGGTGATGGAGCTAGCCTGTTCTGCTCCATATCCTAATATGGAGCGGAACAGGCCAGCTCCATCACCTTCCACAGCTATAATGGTATGGGACACCTTCGACAAGTATAAATTTAGTCAATCTTGACGTCATTGTTTGAAAAATACCGAAATTCTGATATTAAGTAGGTATACCCCATAAAGTCGGTACTTAGAATAGGTCTTTCAATTAGTTTTCGGCACCAGATGTAGCTTCATTTGAAGGACGCAGTTTTTTTACGCCCTACGCGCGCGATGTACAACCTCCGGGAGTAACTACGGGGATGAGGTGAGTGATGAACCTGAAAGATGAAAGGAAAGGGCATATACGACAGATTGAAATAATCTCCCGTATATGCCCTTTCCTTAATAACAAAACCATAGCGCGCTGTACAAATGTTAGGTATAGCGCCATCTATAAAATTATTACATGAACAACCATTCCACCAAGTCTCAAAATCGTAGGTGAATCGATTTCCAAAAACAGGGTTTTTTTTTTCATCTCCTATTTTCAACCTCTTAGGGGTGGAATTTCGGAAAATCCCGTCTTAGTGCGCGCCTACATTGTATAGGGAACACATATCCAAAGTTTCAGGTTTCTAGCTTCAGTGGTCTGAAGCCAATAAAATATAAAAACAATAATACCTTTGACGATTTTCAAACTTTTTGATCCCATTTTACTCCTTTTTTTTGGGTTGAATTTTGAAAAATCCTAAAACACTCATTTATCTATAGAAGTACTCGTGTAAAATGTTGTATAAAACTGAACAACAATCATGTGCGATGTCTTCTAGAAACAAATAAGTAACGTTTTCATTTCGCATGTTTGAAGTGGTTTTGCGTTACCGAACAAAATTGAATTTCAGGGCGTTAATTACTTTACTCTAAGACTGAAAAAATACTCTCGGAATTAATTAAAGGAGCGCTGTGAAGGTCGAACGAAGTGTTTAATCAAAAGACTCGATAAATACCTACCAATTAATTTTATTTTCTCCCGCTTAATTTAATTAATTAAAAATATTTTAAATTCTTTTATAGTCGCTGTTAAAAGAATTTAGCAAAGACTTTTATGGTCGATTGAAGTTTGTGAAGTATTTATTATAAAAGAAGAAGACTGAAATTCAAGCTGTATATCTGTATATTTGGAAGAGCTCGAGGGATTTTTGTGTTTGTCAGCGAATTTAAATAATAATAATAATAATAAATAGTCCGCAGGGCAGCTTGTGTGGCGAGCTGTTGTGTGAGTAGCGACACCACGGACCCGAGTCTCCAGAGAATCGGTCAGGGCCTTCGTCTCCGACGTGTCTTCATCGGTCGGAGTGTAAACACAAGAAGGCCCGCAGGACTCTCAGCTCTGGCTTGCCTTCATTGGCTGTCCAGAGAGGAGCCGCTAGAGCTATATGCTCCAGGGGTGGAAGTGTTAAAGGGCATCACGCCGCGAGTAACTTCGGAGAAAGCGCAGCACACCTCTCGACATCCCTGAGTCACTCACACCGGTGTTGCCCCCGGCCGATTTCCTGGCATTTCGGGGGCCCATCTAGTGAGTGGCAAGCCACCGCCTGCCGGAAATAACTAGCAATAAAAGCAGTTATGGCAGGCGTTCGTCCCTCTTCTGTAATAGCCCGGTATTACTTTCACCCAGATCTCATCTCCATAGCCCATTTATTTTCCATGACACTTCGCAATAGTCTCAACGCCTGCCGAGACCTGCTCATGGGTATATCGTTCCATTGACATATCCTGGAGCGGGTCACGGCGGGCGTACAACATTACATCAAACTTCTCAAAGGGGCCTCTGCGCGATGGATCCATATCCCCGTGCACGCCTATAAAATGACCGGGCTTGACCCGTGATTTAAGAGAGATACATAATAAATAAATAATAAATATTTCTGGACAATTTACACAGCGCCATCTAGTCCCAAATTAAGCGCAAAGCTTGTGTTATGGGTACTAGACAACTGATAAATGTACTTAAATACATTTTTTTTTGTAAATACATACTTATATTACATAGAAAACGCCCAGACCAAGACAAACAGACATGTTCATGCACACAAATGTTTGACTTGTGCGGGAATCGAACCCGCGAGCTCGGAGTCAAAGTGGCTATTGCTAACCATTGGACCACCGAGCTCGTCAAATACCTAGGTTAAGCAACCTCGACGCGATCGACTGCAGCACTATTATGAAATTGTTTATTAGGATTATATCGAGCCCGACTAGAGAAGTACAACCACCACACAGAAGACCACAAACAAATAATAATACCTTTGAGGATTCTGTTCCTGCGAGTGATTTAAGTCGCCAGGAAGGAAGGAGGTGCTGCGTTGGTGGCGAAGTCGGCGCGCCTTACTGCTTTATGTTTATTTATTCATTTATTTTGACTTAAGTCTATCATTGCAGTTTAACACCAATACGCATGTATTACCGAATAATTAATGATTACAAGAATAGCATTATTAAAAAATAAATAATGCTATTCTTGTAAATTCGTTCAAAGAACAGGAAAAATGTGTATTTTCTCAGCTATTTGGTTGTGAATGCGTAGCGTCCGCATAAGCGCGATTCAAGCTCTGGGCACAGATAGTACTGGTGGCCGGCGGCGGCGCCCTACGTAACCGTCAGGAATACATACCTTAACCAAACTCCGTAGTTCTGGGTTGTGATTTTGTTCACAAATCATGTTAAAGTGTATCCCATCATACCTAAATAGGGTATTTAGATCTCGACCTGTGTTGGTACGGTTTACTGAGTTATTCTTACCGGCCCAGGTGTGGAACAAAAGACCGTATGCAAAGGGACTCCATAATGCTGTGGCTGAGTTCCTCACCCGTCAACGGCAGGCTATTCGTACTATTCGGTCGAACGCGGCAATAAAAGATAATACGGATAGACACCATAGAACCACATATATAAATATATCTTATATAAATTTAATCTGAAGACCCTCCAGCATGACACTATATTTAGATTGATACAGAGCCCAAATTACTCCATAAATTTCTAGGTGACTTCCGACTAAAGTATTATGCGCTCTACGAAAGATGAATCCTAAATTTCTTAAAGTTTTTTAGCGATGCCATTAATGTGCTTCCTTAAAGAGAGTTCAGCTGTAAAGTTAACCTCTAACTCTTTTACTTCAGTTACTCGTTTTATAGTAACTTCTCCCACCTTATATTCAAATACTAACGGTCATTCAAATGTGTTTATGGCAAAGTGACCCTGACACATTTCGATGCGTACCTAATGGAAGCGTCTATAGGCTACATACAGTATCTGCTTTACATCACACCGACGTTTATACGGAGTAGTGCAAATGCCGTAGCACCTTCCGCTGCTAATGCTGCATCTACTGAACTCAAATAACCTCACTCACTGGCAAGAACACAACAATCCTGTGCTAAAGCACATGTAAACATACCCTTTCTGTTTTCAATGTCTGTGTGTTAAACACGCATAAACGTCACTTAAGTAGAGTATGATACTGTAATGTGTGCTCAATTTGCGAGGAAGAAGCCTAAATACCAACCAGCACAAAATAAAAAAATACATTAGTGGTATTTTCTTTTGTACTTACTTTTTATATGTGTTTACATGAGGGGAAGTCGCAGGCAGGCGTTAAATAAATCGCATGCATAGAATAAAAATACGTCTAAACATTATTTACGTTTGTATTGTCGACTGTCAATTTTTTAAATATACATAAATAAAATGGTAACATTTTATTGAAGGTTGTCTTATTGTACGTCAGTATATTGAAGTCACAACGGCATCTTTTATCCAACCAATTTTAAAACCCGTCAAAAGGACAGCAAAGCCAAAAGAACTGCGTACATTTCTCATTCAGAACCAATACGCACGACTGTCTTCCATTTCTTTAATTTATTCTGCCGATAAAACCACTCGGCTTTTTAATAAACACGCATGGATTACTTTTACTTCGAGATCCTGAATAAATAAATGAGGGACGTCCCACGCCGTTCCACCACTTTCTTTGTGCTCCATACTTGCTGGCATGCGTAATGGGATACCCAACGAAATGACGGGCAAAGAAGCCTTTGTGCTGAACTAAAATCAGGACAATAGTCACAGGGTTGTCGATCTGCATTTGACTCGGGTTCTTATTGATTTTTTCTTTTATAAAGATTATTGGAACATTCGTAATACGATAGACCGCTCATTATTTATTAGGAAGTATGTTTATATGTTATTATTATTTTTAAATAGTTGATTTCACTTGCCAGAATATTGTAAATATTTTAAAAATGGAAAAATTCAACTCCCCCGCATAGGAATCCGACCTAGGCGAATTTTTCCATTTTTAAAATATTTACAATATTTATATGTTATTTATTTATATTTACAAAATTTATCTTTTACAGTAATATTATGATCAAAATAACTAATATGTGTAAAATATGTAAGTATTATTTATGTCACATTAAAATACTATTTCCAGACTTTAGATGCGAGTTCCTTATTTCAGTGAGTTCTAGGTTTAGACAGGGAAATATGAATTTACACGCCATAACGGAAATGCCGCAATTGACGATCGCAATCGATTGACCGTCGTTTGATCTAACAGTATACAAAGCTAATAACCCGCTCTAAATTGTTTTACTTACACTCATGTTGTTTACATAATGGAAGCGAATTTACAAACTGAAATATTATGACGCAATGAAATCACCTATAGGCATATATACCGTACTACGTTTTATAGATGAGAATATGTTGAGATTTTCTAGAGCGCTATCAAACGACTGTGCCGCACATTATTGTGTTTTCTTTTGAAAGAACCAGCACGTGACACGAAAGTAAAAATCGTATCAATTTGTCTCATGACATTACATGACATTACATGCTGTAGAAAATTGAGGATAATATTCTAGTATTGGTAGAAACAGTAATTATTTATATTGTAGAAAACTGAATTTAGGCGTTTAAACTATTCCATTATATTAAAATGTTTGAGGTCAACTCATAACGCCACGACATTTGCCAATTGTTGGCCGCATTGGCATCTAATAGTTTTTAAGCACTGTTTAAATGTTTGGTAAGACGAAAATTGGTGCAAAGAATATGGCGACCGACGACCGATAAACTTGTGGTCGGAAACTGGAACTGGCTGAGAACCGGTGAAATCGCCTCTTCTCCAAAGTTGGGGTGTAAGTGTCGTAACTCAACATCTTTGAACCAAAGCCAACTTCACCTGCTCATAGTGCATTCTGCTGACTGACAAAACAGGCTCTGGCGAAAACAGAGGTAGGGCATAGCGTATTTTTTTAAGCTGCTCGACTGGGGAAGTACCTACCTGCACTTCACAGATTACCGCAGGCAAAGAACAATTCCCTTGAGGGTTCCTGCGAGTGAGTGAGGTCACTAGAAAGAAAGAAAGGAATTAGTATAGGCTGGCAACGGATCGTCGACCCCTTGGTATTGCTGATGCCCATGGTCGGATCGGATCGGTAGTGATTGCTTTCCATTAGGCGACACACATGCTGGTTTGCCCCCCTCTTATATAAAAAAACCTCATGCTGTTGTCTCATTTCACTACTTATCTCATAAAAATAAACAAAAATCAATGAAAATTGTAATTACCCTGTACAAGTACTAAGGTGCATCTTAAACGAGTACAAAAATAACTCTAAAGTGTAATAATAGCAATAGCTACAGCACGGTGTACTGTGCCGAGTCGGGAATATTACTCATCACAACACGGAAGTGCCGACAGCGACATCCGCGATTGCAGCGTGCAGTCGTGTTTGTCAATGTCGCGTGATATATCGCCAGCGGCCGCTGCCAAAACTGCGCACATGTACGGCTACCTTCATAGTGTTGCATTTTACATTTTGCGCTTGTTTGTGCACGAGGCTTTTGAAGTTGAGAAGTGAAGGTCGAAAGTGAGTGAAAACTGCTCTAAGCGCGTTGTTCATAAAATTGACTGACACTGAGCAGTAACGCTCGTTCCGGTAATGATGACAGGAAGCGAGAAAAGAGATGAGAGATTAAGTTTTCACTTTTGTGTTGTGTGGTCAAGCAAATAAACACCGTTTTTTTGTACCACTAGCATACCCCGGCTACTTCACACAAATATCGCACTACATAAACAATGACGTCCATGTAGAGCGAGAATCGGGAGAGAGAGCATGCGGACCAACACAAACTATTCCAGATTCGTCTCAGAGGGGAGGTGAGGTCGATACGATAGAGCGGCAGGATGCGGCCATACTGTACGTAGTACTATTACTTATACTGTGCCACTAGGGTGACAAGCGTAGGAAATGCCTGATTGTGAATAGTCATCGCAGCATATGGACGTTGTATATTATGTTTCATAAAGACCGACCAACCGACTTCACAAAGGTTTACTATTTGAACGGAATGAAATTACGTACATGCATAATGTATGTAATTTCGCGTTTATTTAGATTCTAAATGATCCAAATATGACTACACAGTTTTTAGGGAAAGTTTTATTGTTGTGTATGGACTATGGAGTTTAAATGGCTCACCACGATCTTTAAAGCCAAAGCTAACCTCACCTGCACCTACATGTATTGAAATTAAGCATCATACTTCTATCTTCTCAAAAACTAAGGCGTAGATACAAACGTAGGTGGAAAACAAGCACACGAACTGCCTGATGGTAAGTACTCATAGCAACCAATGGAATATTCGTACCATGTAAAATCTCCTTTATGCAGTAGTCTTCTGGAAAAATATTTTCAGTGACTTGTGAGTAATTTGAGAGCTCGAGGCCGCGAGGTAAAAAAAACTCCTCTGGAATCGCGCAATACGTGACCACGTCGACTCCAATATGGCGTAGATTATTGTACATGTCGAAAAAAAAAACATGCCTCCTAAACCAATAGAGTTCTACCCGTGTGAAGCCGAGGCGGGTCGCTAGTTTTAATACATTATATTAACGGCCCGGAGAAAAGCATACCCATTTCAAACACGTTTTTTTCTCACATTACACGTAGATGAAATGTATCAATTTAGACACATTCCCACTGAATTACGTTCTATATTAACTGCGTGTACTACAGAGAAGCATCACTCATTTTATTATTATTATAATGTACTATTTGTGTATTCGGTTGTCGCCTATTCTATTAATAAATAAATATAAAGAGCTCTTTTTAAGTTCAGTAACTTTCACTAAAAAAAACATAATATTTCTGGACAATTTACAAAACGCCATCAAGTCTCAAATTAAGCGCTTGTACTATGGGTACTAGATAACTGATGAGGAAATTTCCTCTATTCCCACCTGTATAAATTTACATAAATACATTTTATTTTTGTAAATACATACTTATAATACATAGATAACACCCAGAGTAAGACAAACAGACATGTTCATGCACACAAATGTTTGTCTTCTGCGACTTTTCGGGGATCTTTGACTTGTCGGGGATCGAACCCACGACTTCGGAGTAAAAGTAGCCATTGCTAGCCATTCGATCACCGGCTCGTCATTGAACTTTTCTCATATCTCTTACCGAATGCTACTCAAGTTTGTTAATGAAAGACCGTTGAAACTTAATCCCCATAATTTGGAAAATTCAGTTTCAACCAAATTAAAGGACTATTTGAATCATCGAACTTTCCTACTTTAATGTCAAGAAAGGAAACAAGAAATTATTAATCGAAACAATAAACTCGACTGCAAAATTTTAACATATTTTTTTGTAAAGTTGATACTGTTGTTTGTTGGCACTTGGTGGAACATTATTATCATAATGTTATAATAAAGCACTTGTACTGTTCCACGTAATTACATTTTTTTTTTTGACCGGTTAATATAAACAGTCAATGTTGTATATAAACAACAGTAACTGTTTAGTTTATAACGTAAAGTAGCAATCGCTAAAAATTAATAAAAAGCAGAATTTAAAAAAAATTATGTTTTTAAGAAAGTTACTTGCATCTTGTTTGAAATCACATGCCATTTTGGTGGAATATACTGACCATATAATTTATGACGCCTTACTGTTAACATTAACATGAATTCATTCAAAATGCTCCTTGCTCGATACAATCCCTTTTTCCACTTAGGTAACTAAACTTTCGTAACCAGTTACAAGAGAATAATTTTTTTTCGCTGTTTGGTAACTAGTTGTGAGAGAATTACACTTACGTATGTGTAAGTCACCCTTCCTGGGATGGCACTAATTTTATTGATCAAGAAACTTGCTAGTTCCTCAATTACCTGTGATAGCTACAATCGCTTATCAACTACATTAAATGGATGGTCAACAATTAATTATAATCGTTAATGCTGAGAACTTCATGATATATAAGTGTCGTTTATAATTTGCTTATTTAATATTATTGTTTATCGTAAATGGCAATGAATTAAAGTTGATACTGTTGATTGTTGGCACTTGGTGGAACATTATTATCATAATGTTATAATAAAGTACTTTTATTTTTACTTATAAGGCATTATCAAGGTAAACAGATGGTTTTTGTGTTACCTAGAAACACCATCTTCCTTACCTTTACTTTACCTTGGTACCTTGGTAACGTCTTAGCGGCGAAACCGGTCGGTAAAGCTAAAAATAAATGTAATTACGTGGAACAGTACAAGTACTTTATTATAACATTATGGCAATGAATTATTACTTTTGTGGCCAATAAAATTTTATATACATTAAACATGGCGAATATGGCAGTTCAAAAAAAGAATGAGGTTGATACTAATTGAAATCAAATTGATCGATTTATAATCTTAAAAGCTTATTCGCCGCGGTGTCTAAAATACGATCTTGCACGTTAAACACAAGAAAGTTGACCCGCTTAAAAGTGTACGTTTGTGCTGAAATTTTACATACCTACTCGTTTTTTTTTTTTTAATATTTTTCTTGTTTCTCAGTGACATTGTCAGTAAAATATTATTATCACCAAATTAAAATCTATGATCCTTAAGGAGGATACTTAAAAGTTCCTTAAGCTTTTTCAAAATGAATTTTACAATTGAGTAACATTAAAGGTACTTTTTAAATTGGGTAAATGCTTCGACCTCGTTTGTATGAAGTACTTATAACACCGTACTTCCCCAGTCGCTACAAGTGTCGATCCTAATTCGATTCTGAGGGCAGGACGAGAAGAAAATTTGATCAATTATCCTCTGCCTACACTGGAAGGTTTTCAATATACCTACCAGCTGTACCCGCGACTGCGCCCGCCTAATAGCTTTGCAATCTCGTAGTAGTGGTAACTGAGATAACCGAAAAGTAATTTCAATTAGATCAAATTATCTAAAATCAATAAATATTTTCGAAACTACTGTATCACACTTTTGTCGCGCGTTACATAGGTACTACCGTTTAATTCTCCTTTTTGTATATCTGGATCGTCTACTTCTGATATTCTTTTTTTATACCAATAAGGTGACAAATAAGCATTTAACAAAACATGGGAAGAACTCTTTCCATTCTACTATTCAAATTTCGTTTACCCCGTTTCATTTCATTTAATTTTCCTTGCAGATTGCTTTTTCTTTCCAAATTTATTTATTATGTCTGTTTGCGTTTCTTGCTTTAAAATAATAATGCATATTTTATATGTCTACTTTCAATAAATGCAGCGCTCTAATTAAACCTCTATAATAAAAACCCTAAACATCTTTAATTGTATGTATATCTGGTCAGGATCAATATCGGGAATGAATAAATCTGCAGTAAAAGTATCGATGTTCAAAACATCGAAACGTAAAATAGTAAACTCTAATATGTCTTCGATTAAAATACCAAGATATTAAAATGTCTAATGTGGCTCGAGATGGTTTTAAAGAAGAAAGAAGAAGGATAAAACTACGGCCTTAAAACTCACAACGAATTTAATCAGAAAAAAATTGTAGGAGTAGAAAGCTTTTAGAATTTTACTTCCCCTCTTAGCAATGTACTCGTAAGATACGACATTAAAATCCAAAAGAGACGGCTAGTCAAGTGCAGGTGAACTGCCGTATATCACGGATTATAAATATCTAATCTAACACAGTGAACCTAAAACAGTACCTAACACAGTGAGTTGTTACCCAACACATAGATTCCGACAATATAAATTCCAATAAGAAAATATACTGTCAAAGTTTTGAGTTTCAATGTTCTACCATTTCAGCTGTAGTACTGAACGTCCACTTATTTATGTGAACTGTGTATCCAGCTGTTAGTGGGCAAATAAGTCCTTTAGTTATTGTTCTGAGTTATAGCTGTAGATAGATATATCTGGCGTAACAACCAAGCCTTAGTTTAAGTATTTCAATTCCACGGTTTCCTTCCTTTCTTTTTGCTCAAATTTTGCTAATTGAGCCTTACCCAGAAGACTTGCGTTAATTAGATTATTTGTAATTTTCTTGTATCTGACGTCTATCGAGAAACGACAGCTTCTTGAGACAATCAATGAAGAAATATTAATTGCTACGTCGTCATAGTAAAATTCATGTAGTTATAATTGCACTGCCTCAGTGTAACTATCCATATCTTCATCACTAGGTAAGTCATAGGAATTCACATACTATGCCATACTACCTAGTTCATATATAAAATAAACAGTGCCTAGCGTTCGTTCCAGTTCACATCACCTAAATTACACCACAAATGAGCATTTTTGAGCATTTTAGTTACAAACTATGAACAAAACATCATTAGGGTTGTGGCAAAAGAAATTTCATGATATCACTAGAAATATTAGAATATTATGGTAATAAGTTCAGGAATCTAACACCCTATTTTTTTAAGATTTATTTATAAATTTATAGTTCTGAAATTTATTCTTGTACTTGTAGTCTATATGTTACTTGCCAAATTTCATAGTTCTAGGTCAACGGGAAGTACCCTATGAGTTTTGATTCCCTTGAGAATGTGTCGAAATATGCGTATTTTGCTGAATAAACGGTCGTATCTTTTTTTTTTAGGTAAACTTAGCAGTTTGATTTTTTTACAACTTTATAGGACCGTAGATTTGAGTATACAGTTCAAATTTCAGCATACCTCCACGCATTCTCGACATAGAGGGTCTTGACAGGCAGACAGAGTAACAAGTAACATCGTTATAGACTACAAGTACAAGAATAAATCTCAAAACTACACATTTGTAATCAAATCTTAAAAAATAGGGGTTCTATTCTTGAATTTCAAGAAAAGCTCGGAATAAGCTGCGCGATTAGATTCTTGTACTTATAATGATCCTACGTACGGAACCCTCTGTGGGCGAGTCCGACTCGCACTAATTTTAACACTTGTCTGTTTTTTTTTTTGCTTAATCTTGATAAATCTGCTATGCCTTTATGAGAAGAATGATTCTCAAAAAGGCATCGCAGAATATATGAATCCTTTTCTCTGTCCTTATGCGAACAACACCCCAAAATGAAAGTCGTGTAGTGAGCAATGAAGAGAGCTATGCTCGGCATTTCTCTACGATACAAACGACACAGGACCGCTCGTGGTGGAAGTCTAAGGGTGAGGCCTATGTTCAGCAGTGGAGGTTCTTTGGTGAATGCTTATTCTTCAGTCCTGGAACAAACAATGTTTGGTCTTGAAGAGGTCTTGTCATATCGCTGCTACGTAGTTATAAAGAGATCTTGTCATCCTACCTATCTGGTCATATAGAGCACTTATAAAATTTCTGACTCAAAAATAGAATATTTTTTGCTGTTTTGATGACAATAAACGCTATGCCATGGATGGTGGTTTATTTATCTCGAGCTCCTCGGATGGCACGTTAAGCCTTCGGTCCCGGTTGTTGTTTTTAGACGCCTGTCGTTAAGCCAACTCAGAGGCTTTTGGGCGGCTTGAAAACACTAGCCTACGCCAACATGCAGTTGAGCAATGTGGTGGAGTATGCTGCTCTAAATCCCTTCAATTGAGGTAAGACCCGTATCCCAACAGTGGGACGATTATGGGTTGATGCCGTTAACGCTATGAATATTTTTTTTATTTTTTTTATACTACGTCGGGTGGTAGACAAGCATACGGCCCGCCTGATGTCAAGCGGTTACCGTAGCCATATTAACGCTTGCAATATAAAATATTGCTCGCGTGCCGCCACCCCCGCTGCCAACGGAGCATCTCCTTCCTTTCTTTCTGGTGACCTCACTCACTCGCAGGAACACAACAACCCTCAAGGGAATTGTTATTTGGCTGCGGTATTCTGTGAGGTGGAGGTACATTCCCCAGTCGGGTAGCTTATAATTACGCTCCCTACCTCTCTTTTCGCCAGAGCTTCGTTTGTCAGTCAGCAAGGTGCACAACGTGCAGGTGAAGTTGGCTTTGGTTCAAAGATCTTGATGAACCACTTACACCCCAAAATTCTTATTTTATTATTCACTACAAATGAATACATTTTTACTCATAAAAAAATAAGAGTAAAAGTATAAAATATTATACAATACTTGAATAAATTTGACGGGTACGATGAAAATCTCAAAGTACGAACGAATACGATCGCGCATCGAATAAACAATTACGGTTTAAGATTAACATAATTTGAATATTTTTTTATGCCAGTAAGGCAAAATTTGTTGGGAGAGATAATTATAAGTATTTTGTTATGTATGCTTTTTATATCATCATCATCAGCCTGGATCCACCCACAGCTGGATATAAACCTTCCCCAATGTTTTCCACCAAATACGATCCACCGCTTTCTGCATCCAGGCGCTTCTAGCCGCTTTCTTAGGGTCATCGGACCACCTACAAGGAGGGCTCCCAACGCTTCGTTGTCCTACGCGCGGCCTCCACTCTGATCATCTTATCAATCTATATATCGCTTTTTGTACATTCTTACAATATCGTGTTAACTTATCGCAAAACTAAATAATTGGACTTGTTTTATTTTTTCCGTGGCGATATCCTACTACATAATATTAAAATGTTCGTGAGAATTGATGTACCTTTCTAACTCGAGGTCTCAACTTGTGGAATGAATTCACTGCCAAGCAATGATGTTATAAATACTATAGATATGGCATAACCATACTAAATTGCGTTCGAAAACGGTTCCTAGCCTGGGATATCTATGAATATAGCTATCCTTCTCGGCGATTTAAATATACTTGCTAACTCTTTCCTTAGCTGAGTACCTAATGGTCGCAATGGCGCCTTTTTTCTTGCAAAAATAGGAAATTAACCTACTGTGTTACTGACATCAAATATTATTGGGTACTTTAGTATGACATGTGATCCTTCGGGCTTTATTTACTTTATCGAAATAAAATATTATTAATATAATATTAATCGTGCTATTCTCTCCCTCTATATTTTATACTCGTATGACATATTATATAAAATATGCACCCTTATGGCTGCAAGATGTAAATCTTCCACCCACAAAGGATAATATGTAATTAATTAATTTATGGCGAGTTGTACGATAGTGGAATTTGAAAGTTTGGGACTAGATGGCAGTGTGTAGTTTGACGAGGAATATTTATTTATATTTAATGATTTAATGTCGCGGACGCAAACTTGTGATAAATATATCTACAAAAAAAGTCGTCCTACTTAGGTATTATTGGCGCCTTAATAATAGTAATAAGTCCATTTGCCAAAATCAAAGTACTCACAATAAATAAAACATCTACAATTGACTAGCTCACTCAGAATATCAAAAGCAAGTGGAATTTAAAATGTATTTAATTCGTGAAGCTTTTTTGAGCGCGTAATCCTGAAAACTTAATGAAACCTTTCTCCGTACCTAGTGATCCGCTTAAATGCATTCATAACATAAATAATTCAGTTACGTCTGTTTACTGGGATAAATTTTATGCAATACTAATTACGTTGGGTGGCAGACGCCTGGCCTGATGTGTAGCGGTTACCATATCAACGCTCGCAACATGAAATATCGCTCACGCGTTGCCACCCCTGCCGCAACTCCTTCCTTTCTGGTGACGTTACTCACTCGGAGGAACACAACAATCCACAACAACAGTAATGGTTCGGATTTAATGAAAAATGTAATCTAATGTACATATTACATTATTTATATATTTGCTCATGTAGAGATGAGCAAAATGCTGCATATATAAATAAAATATCTCAGGTCACCTATCTTGGTTGATTAATATAGTTATGAAACCCAACACGAGTTTCATAACCAAACTTATAGTAGACCTAAGATAGTCTGTTTCTATGTGGTGTGCGGCATTATGCTCATCTCTAGATGAGCAAAATGAGTTATATAAAAAAAATCGAAAATTTTCCTTCATGTAAGCCTGACGATTATAAACACAGAACAAAACAATCTGTCATGATGTCCTCATGTGATGATGATCATGAATGCAGCAAGGAAGTAGTTATATAAACGAAGTATTTACTTTTGATTGTCTATTTTTGGAAATTTACATTTTTTTTTTAAATTAAACAACTTTTCGCTCTCTTCGTCCACTTTAGTAACTAAACTTACATAATTGGTTACCAATGAAGATATTTCTTTCGCTGTTTGGTAACTAATTATGAGAAAAGAATTATTTTTCCACTTTCGTAGACCATCACAACACTACCAGTCAAAACATCATAAAGTAAATCTGATAAAAACATAAAATTTTCTCTCATTTTGTAAGTGACAATTTAGAGTTTCATACCACTATAAAGCAAAATGAAAAAGATTATCCCCACAAAATGTGTCTCGCTAGAAAAACTAAATTAAATCTCAAAGTTACATAAGAATGGGACCCTTTTCGTATAAAGATCTATAAAGTTTCTTTATGAATAGAGTGAAGTCAGAGTATGTCCAAATTGTCTAATACGCTCGGCCTGGTCGGCCCATTACGTTTCACAAATAGACCATTAGGTCCCAATCCCTTTGCTATTTCAGAAGGATGAAGGGTTAATTTACGAGCTCAAAATTTAAATCTACGGGCAACTTGTTTAATAGTAGCCTTTGGGGTTAACTGTGTTGTTAAGCTGTATTATTATGAAGTACCCTTACGCGATTGCTTGCTTTTAGTGGGCGATGGTGAAACGTTTTAGTTGCAAATTCCGTACGGCAAAACTTTGCCCGCAGTGTTTACGAATGATTTCAAAGCTTTCCTGCAAATTGCCTCTTTAAAAAATGCATAAAGTACTTCGAGGTAACTTAGTTTAGCGATATTACCTAGCGTTAAACTTTTTTTCATTTTAAGTATAGCTCTGCTTTGTTAGCAATCTGCATTTTGCACGTTAGTTTAATAAGTTTTAAACTTATGTTTACAAAATGAGAGATATTTTCGCCCAAATTTGCCGTGTATTTCTTTACTTTAGTAGGTACCTATTTAAAGTATATCAGCAAGATATAACAGAATTAAATCACTTACGATAGTAAAAGAATCATCATCATCATCCGCCTGAATCTATCGACTGCTGGCCATTGGCCTTCCCTGATGCCTTCCACGATATGTGATCCTCCGCTTTCCGTATACAGCTGCTTCAGGCCGTTTCCGAGAGTTCCTGGGTCCATCTCGAGGGGGCGCCCGACACCTCGTCGCCCCATATGGAATTCATAATTATCACCATTATCAGCTTTAATAGTTGTATATAATTTTAGAATACAGTATTGAGACAGAAAAGCTGCTGAGTGTGGCAAGCGCATCACAAGTTTGTGTAGACGCTCACATGTCAGCCCAAGCATACGAACGTACCGTCTAATCACTCTTAGGTTTTATTAGTGTGTGTAGTGAAACGTTGCGCAGTATGGCGGAGTACCCTCTAAACCCTTTCGATTGAATGAAGACCGTATTCCAGCAGTGAGATGAATATGGGTTAATGCAGATCATTTATTCCCAGTAGCTTTAGTACACAATTTCGTTCGTACATATCCCAGTGACTAGTGACCCATAAGATTTTTTTTAAATCTTTCTTAGAGGGTACATGTGTATATAGCTATTGTACGTAATAGCTAATGTAGCATGAGCAAATTTTGATTTCTGGATAAAGACTTCCTCGTGCTAGCAATGAAAGAAAGAGTACCCGAGCATGATACTATCTGACAAGTGTGGGTTCAACCAAACCAAAGAAGGAACTAAAATACAAAAACAAGGTTTATTGAATTAAGAATGTAAATACAGAATTTGACTTAATCCTGATTCTAAGCCTTAGCGTTAAACCTAAGCGTCTCTAGCGAATTATTCAAAGTACGTAACCTAATCTGAGATATCACACGAGGATACCAGAGAACGTACATTGTGATAAGTACGTTTTACTACTTTAAAAAAGCACGCGAGGTATGGGCGCGGCACCGACTAACAACGACACAGAGCAGCGCCGATACCGGCACACAAAGGGTATTCCTGAAGGCACCAGCGCTGTTTCACGCGACGACTGCAGAGTCCACGCAACCAGCAAGCTTGGGACTATAGTGATTATGGAGCGATCTAGCGCTGCACAGGCGACCGTCGTTTGTTTATGAGGGCGATAGATCATGTTACAACCCGGCGACACTAGCGCCGCACGTTGCCAGTATTAAACTGGCTGTATTAATAATTTAGAAGATGTTATTTTGATTTATATTTCTATTGTATAATTTTAAACTTTGATTTGAACGGAAGATCCGGTTATAGTTTTTTTCTTTGCTATAGCAACGACGCCATCATTGTTGACATGGCTGATTGTCGGATAGATTTTAAAAACGAGCGTTGGTTGGAAGTAAAATGTTGTCTTATTATTTTATTTTTATTTCGCTGCGGTATTTCGACTAACCTGATCAAAACTCTGAGATTAAATAATATTTCAGAAGTGGGATAGGGATAGAAATGTCCAGACCATATATATATACACATGGTCTAGGGCAACGAAAGCGCCCACGAGATGCCGCCATGTCGGATGACGACAAAAATCAAGAAAATTTTTTTTGTGAACGCTAAAGAGGGGCCGCTAGTAATTAGGAGAGGTGTTTCACCGGCTGACGCTGCAGTAATACCAAAGTTTCACCCGGAAGATAAAACTAGTAGGTATGTAATGTTGTTGGTTCGCTTCACAAAATCAGCTCGGAGACATATATGGATGGAATAATCATGACCGCCAGTTCATAATGCAACTCAGACTTCGTGGATCAGCTCGGGAATGAAAATTTTTAAATAGTTACTGCTTACACATCGCGGCAAAGCACGTGGAAACGAGGAAGCAATTTTCCTATAACATCTACTCAGCATCATGTACCAAAGATTTGCTATGCATGTCGTCGACCAGGACACGAAATGAAGGATTGCCGATTGCAGCGCTGCAATTACTGCCAGCGCGTTGGGCATACAGCTCCAAACTGCTGGTACACAAAGGCATCACAACAACCACCGAAGGTTAGCGATGTTTTATATATATATATTTCAATATTTACTTAGACCTCTATAAAAAGCCAGTTATTATCTATGGCGTTCAATTAATAGCACACGCGGATACTGGTAGTAAATTTAATATACTCACTATTTTAAAGATACACGACTTAAAACTTTAAATTATGCCTTCTACTGTTGTAATTAGAGGCTTTGGAGGTAATTTTATTTACTCTCTAGGTGCATGCAATGTATCAGTATTAGTGGACGGTTTGTTATTGGAAGGCAATGTAGAAATAACTAAGTAGCTACAATTTAAACACTAAAGATTTGATAATTGGACAACCAATGATAAATCAGAAGGACATATGTTTAATAACAACTGAAAATTCTGTAACTATTATTGCTTCTCATAAAGTACACTTATTAATTATCCTATAATCTATTAGACTCAGAAGGCGGCGTTTCTAAGTTAGCAATATACTTGAAAATGATGTATATACTCCTAACAATAATCAGGAAAATATACTTTAAGTATATGTTGACCATGACTGTAAACAAAAACATACATTTCTAACGCGTGCTGTGTGATTTGAATTACGAGGTACATCTTATTTTATTCCTGAATCAATTTTTATCCAAGCGAGTGCAACTTAAATGTTATCAATATAGGTAACGAAGATATACTGTGGAAAGCACATAGTAACTAGAGCTGATTGTATAAACGAAAATGAAATTACACCTAATATTTTAAATATTGATTCATAGACGTTTAATGATATATCTGAAATTAAACTGCCCGGTATCGGTGTAAGTTCAGTTGACAACCATGAAATTGAACTGCTATTAGTAGTACTGAACCGATTTAAGCACGCCTTTGCTAAGGATAATAAAGAGTTAGGATGCACAGATCTAATTGAAACCCTTGCTATAGTAGGGTCTCGTAGACGTTTCCGTATATACATAACGGGGATTTCTATTAAAATAATAACGGATTGCGCAGCATTAAGAACGACGTTGACCAAAAAAGATTTAATACCTCGTATAGCTCGTTGGTGGCTTACAAGGATTCGACATAGACATAGAATATAGACCTAGAGAACGTATGCGACATGTTGACGCTTTGAGTAGGAATCCATTGCAGAGTTCAGTACTTATGATAGACTAGCTGTTGCCCGCGACTTCGTCCGCGTGAATATCAGTTATCGCGGTAAGACCATAGGAAATCAAGTACTTAACAGAACCGTCTAATTAGAAAAAAAACTTATGGTGAATAATTTATGTAGGTACCAGCTTTCAACTTTGCTTGGTACAAATTTGATTATCATATAAAAAGGTTATAGCGAGTCAACCTTAAAAGATAGACATACTCTACGCGGACTTTTAAAGAGGAACAATTCCATCATATATGATTTTTGCGTAACTTCAAATGTTTACGCAGCGCACGTAATGAAAGCCCTCAAAAGAGATATTTGTTTTCCCATTTTTCATTGGTGCTCAGCTTCTATTGGTGGTAGCGTGATGTTATAGCCTTCCTTGAAATATCGACTATCTAACACCAAAATAATTTTTCAATTCGGATGAGTAGTAATTGAAATGAGTGCGTTCAACCAAGTACACTCTTCAGCTTTACAATATTAGTATAGATTAATTTTATATATATTATACATAAGTATAGATATATATGATATTTCCTAAGATGTTGATTGAAACGATTGAAATTGAGTTATATTAAGGACAATTTTATTCATAATTATATATTTGTGATTACTGATTTACTTAATAACATATTTTTATTTAATAGGCTACTTGACAATGTTCAAAAATCGTATAAATTATTTAACAATATCGTAAAATACACAAGACTATAAAGATCTGCAAACTTTCATTCTAATATCTTTCGTCCGACTTATTTTAGGGTCGATCAAAGTTTGGCGGGAAAGTCCATTTTAAAAGTGAAATTATTACAATAAATATTTTCATTGGAGAAGCAATAAAAAAATACTATAACTTTTAGTACGATACTAATTACATAAACGTAATATTTAACGTAGCTGTCGAAGAAATTTCTGATTTGATGCATACAAAATACAAACCTGTGACGTCATAACTCAGTAGCCTTTTGTATGGAGCGTTTCCAGGAAAGTCCAAAATTGTACATTTAAAATCATAAAAAGTAAATGCAGATTGGTTGCTCTCTTTACAAATCCACGATGAAAGCATTTAAATTATTATAACCCGCTCTGGTGAACCCCATGTGGATTCTGAATTGATTGCAAATTATGTTATTAAAGAGGGTATTTTGTTTAGGAAAACTTTTAATGGGGAAAAGTTTGTCATTCTCAGATTAGCAAAATTTGGACTATTGCATAAACTTCATGACCAAATAGGTAATACTGGATTTGAAAAATGTGAGAAAACTATTATGGCTCAATTTTGGTTTCCCAAAATGACCAGATTCATCCGTAAATATATCAATTCTTTGTCAAAACTCGTTAAGGCAATATATATATTTTGGTAGTAATTGATGCCTTTACCAAATATGTGTTTGCCAAGTCAACCAAAAGTTCCGTAGAGACGATAAAGATTTTGAGAGAGGTTATTAGTCAATTTGGCAATCCTCATAAAGCGATAACGAATAGAGGTAAGGTTTTTAAGTTTACTAGTCCCTATTTTAAACAATTTTCCGAAGAGATGCAATTTAAACACGTATTAAATGCAATTACAAGTCCTCGTTCTAACGGCCAAGTTGAACACGTTAATCGAATCATTTTAAATGGTCTAAATACTATGACTGAAAGTTAATGTACCTGGGATGATAAATTGATTGATGTAGTCTGGGGTATCAACAATCCGCCTCACGTGACTACTAGATTCTCCTTTGCAACCTATGTTTAGTTATCCAAATTCTCGCCTCCCTGGTTTCCCGATCGATAGTCCGACTAATCATGAACAGAAGCAAGCCAAGCTACGCATTGATAAAATCATGAGCATCATGAAGAGTAGGTTTGATAAGAAACGTAAAAATGCCTTAAATACAATGTATTATGGAACAACTTGTATTGTGGAAAGGTGTATTGGCTAGAGATACATCCGCTAGAGTTACTAGGAAACTTAATAGTTTGTATACAGGTGTACAAAGTATTTAAAGCTGACAAATCTTTGGATCGTTATACTATTGTTAGTATAGAAGGTATGAAGGGTTATAAAAGGTTTAGTACTATAGTTCATGGAGAAACGTTACGTCCGTATAAACCAACGCTATCCAAAGATGAAAGTTCAAGCAGTGATCATGAAGGGGATAGAGACGATTTAATAGACCTTTTGGAAAATTAATAAACGTTTCAAGTAAATGATGTACTTTAGAAATGTATGTTTATGTGTAAGCTACAACTTTAAGTAAATTGTTTGTCTATTGAATATATATGTCATTAGTTCAATTTTTGTAGATCATACATAATATATCGAGTCCCTTGGCTTGTACTAAATCTACCTATACCTACATCATTTTGCAAAGAGAAACAGTATTACTGAAAAACCTAACAGATATAAAAGATTTTGTAATACAGTTAACTATAGGAAGCATTTTAATGAAATTATCTGTGTGAACAAGTCTATTGATAATAATAAAGTAAACGATTGAAAGACGGCTTTGTGACCAAGTCTAATCAGTACATAATATTAAATGAATGACAGCTATGTGAACAAATCTATTGATAAATAAAGTAAATGATTGAAAGACGGCTTTGTGACCAAGTCCAATCAGTACATAATATTAAATGAATGACAGCTATGTGAACAAGTCTATTGATGATAATAATAATAATTTACAGACCGCTTTGTGATCAAGTCTTATTTGGTTATAATAGTCTACGGCAGCTATGTAAACAAATTTATGAAATTGATAATGAAAATAATAAATAATTTCCATAACGGCTTTGTGATCAAGTCTTATTTGGTTATAATAGTCTAATGACAGCTATGTGAACAAGTCTATCAAATTGATAATAAACAATAATAAATGATTTAAATTAGACGGCTTTGTGATCAAGTTTTGATAAACGATAATAACTGAATGACAGCTGTGTGAGCAATATGGATTTTAAAGAAAATTGACAGAAGGATGGCTTAGTGAACAATTCCAATAGTTGACCTATATAATAATAATTAATAGAGGGCTATGTGATCAAATATTAATAAAACGCATACACTCAGAATTGATAATTACTCTGTTCATGTAAATGATTTAACATATATCACATCAGTTCTATGAATCAATTTACTGCTCAAAACATTTTTGTTTTCAGAATACTTCCGCAGCTGCCGGGGCGCCGGGAGAGATACTTACTGAGTGCCGTGGGACACGGCAGAAGCAGGATGGCCGAGTGTTACAACCCGGCGACACTAGCGCCGCACGTTGCCAGTATTAAACTGGCTGTATTAATAATTTAGAAGATGTTATTTTGATTTATATTTCTATTGTATAATTTTAAACTTTGATTTGAACGGAAGATCCGGTTATAGTTTTTTTCTTTGCTATAGCAACGACGCCATCATTGTTGACATGGCTGATTGTCGGATAGATTTTAAAAACGAGCGTTGGTTGGAAGTAAAATGTTGTCTTATTATTTTATTTTTATTTCGCTGCGGTATTTCGACTAACCTGATCAAAACTCTGAGATTAAATAATAATCACGTAGAGATCTAGCGATTCGGTACTACGCCACAGATATTGCGTGAATACACACTTCACTCCGATTACTCCCTACAGACTGAACCACCACTATAGATTGAATGAAGACTCCAGTCCAGCCAGAGGTCATCGTCGTCTCCATCGTCAACCCTTATTCAGAACACTGCTGCGATATTAACCTCTCTTCTCAATCGAAGGTGTTTAGAGCATACTCCACCATGCTGCTCTACTGCGGGTTGTCGGAGGTCAGTGTTTTCAAGCCGCCAAAAGGCCACTGACTTGATTTAACGACTGTCATCTAACGACAACAGCCGGCACCGACGTGCCCTCCGACGCACGGGAGAACTAGAGATAAATAACCCCATCCAAAGGCAGGCTACGGTCGATGTTGCTTGAATTGCGATCGATTAGATAGATTAGTTACCACGCGCAGTAACGCCATCGAGCACTTCCATAATTAAGAAAAATAAAACATATTAAGCATAAATAATATTAAATATATTAATAAAAATAAAAGAAATAGGCGTGCGAGTGTGTTAGATAATAATAATATAAGGGGGTCTTGTAACGATAATAAAACCATGAAAGTAGATTGTAAGTTTGTATAATAACATCATTTCAGTAACAACGAATTTAATAATAAATCCATATAATAAAATTACTTTTATACTACATCTTGTACATAATTCAGAGCAGTATTGTATGTTTAATTTATCATTCGGTATCTATATAACATAATATACATACACCATATATGTACATATACAACATCATACACTTATATACATCTAGTCAACTTATATACCTATTAGTACATAATTTATGTATCCATATATAACATTATATATGTAACATTACCCACATGTACGTACATACCCACATTAACATAACATTATATACTTCTAGACACTTTATATAGCCATGAACATAATTGATAAATGGTTTAGAAATTACATTACTAAGTATCAAATCAATTATACTTAGCTTTGCGAGGAGCGATCCGTCTCTGTCCACAGCTCGAACAAAAGTGCTCGTACTGAATGGCCGGACGGTATTTATAAGGAGGCCCCCACCTTACTTTGCTTCTACCGACAACAACACGTGTCCACACAGGTGTTCACACAGGTGTCCAGACAGGTGTCCACACAGGTGTCTACACAGGTGTCCACACAGGTGTCCACACAGGTGTCCACACAGGTGTTCACACAGGTGTTCAAACAGGTGTACGATCAGGTGATCTTTTTCGTCGAATCTCAAGCAAATGCACGTGCACAGACACGTGTGTTAAACAGGTGGTGTTATTCGTCAGCTAGAAGCCACGAGGGACGCTCGATGAGTCGTTTTTAGTATCATATTTTTATTATTCTAACACGGCCATTCTGATACGTACTTCGTTCCCTGAAGTACCTAGATGCTTACTTTGGCTGATTTTATACTAATATAAATTCCACAAATTAGTCTTGCTTTACAGTCTTGCTAAGTTATAGCATTAAATGCTTAAAGCTAATTTCAATTCTTAAGTTGACAATCATTAATATTAACTTATTACAATTGGCATCACAGCCTCACTTCTGACATTAAGTAGACCTTGTGCGCCACCCGTGTATATTCTAAAAAATAGTGTCTTACTTCTCACATTAAGCAGACCTATAACGTCTGTCTTACTTTTCACATTCAGCAGACCAACAACGTTCACTTAATCTAACTTATGTCTTGCTTCTCACATTAAGCAGACCTATAACGTCTGTCTTACTTTTCACATTAAGCAGACCAACAACGTTCACTTAATCTAACTTATGTCTTGCTTCTCACATTAAGCAGACCTATTACGTCTGTCTTACTTTTCACATTAAGCAGACCAACAACGTTCACTTAATCTAATTTATGTCTTGCTTCTCACATACTATGTTTTTCAACTTCTCGTATTATGCAGATCAATAACATCATTAGAGATAGATTTCATAAAAAGGAATATAATAAAAAAAATATAAACACAAAATTATGCTATTCACATTAATTTATCGCCTCATCAATAGAATTTTCATGTGTAAATTCACCTGAATTTATCTTAGATACTATTATTTTTCTGAGATTACATTCTCATCTGAGAGTGTACCTAACTGTGTACGAAGTTACTCAATTATTTGCTACGGACCTTTGAATCGAAGACTCGGCCTATCATGATGCCTGTGGTAAACTATATTACCTACTTCAAAGGATTTATTATCATGTTTTACGATATCAAATCGATTTTTTAAATTTGCTTGATTCATGTTATAAGCGTTGAAAAGCTAATTCTCGATCTGCTTCTAAATTAATACGTTTTTGGTTCTGAAACATTTATTACATTTAAGCGACTCTGGATATTTGGTATGTTCGCATTGCAACCGATTAACAAATGAATCGAAGAGACCCCTGTCGATTTTTGGATAGTGGTATTAATTGACTGTTGCACCTTCCACAAGCCGCTTGGCCAATCTGACGACATAGTACAAGTATTGTTTAACATATCAATAACTGTAGCCACGTAACGTTCTACTTCTCCGTTACCTTTTGGTGTGTGATCATGTGATGCTCAATTTGCAAACCTCTGTGTCAAGTGACCAGTTTTCTAGGGGTACGGAATAAAGCGACAGTATTCCGGATTAGAGCAACTAACTCTTGAGCTGTCAGACTTTTTAAATGTTTTAGTAAGATAAATTTACTAATAAGTAATATACAATTATATCCTTAAAATGTTTGAGAAAAGGGTACCGTTGCAATCTAAATGGATTTTATGGAAACGTATTGGATTTTTTTTTTTAGAGTGTAGGAAACCTTGTTTAGGACCTGGATGACCCTTTCTTTTTGTACTGATTAAACAGTGTTAGATATTTCCGAACCTAGTTGGCCATACGAGGGAACTAAAAGTATTCTTTAAACTTTGACTATGTTTTATCAAAACCTGTGGGACAGTTTATATCGTAAAAGGGTTTAGTTAAACTAATCTACATCCCTTTGGCACGTAAAGCTTGGACTCGTTGGCCTGTGTTGTGTAAAACAATAAATTATTTTGCAACACGTATTGGTTTTTATCTAAATCTCGTGCTACAACCAGACTACAATTTTTTTTTATGATCTGAAAAAAATATATGTAAAATATTCTCGAATTTAAAAGAGATAGTTAATTAGTAAAGTCGTTGTGGAAAAAATATTAAAAAAAAAAAATTGAAATGAAATGTTAATCGTTTTTAGACATATCTAGTTTATATAAATCCACCTTTAATTATTTTTTACAAAATAAACTTATTGTAATCCATTATATTCTGCATCTTGATCTGATTTTTTTTTTTTTTTATCAAATTTTTTTTAAATATTATTATACTTTTAAAAATATATTTTTTTAACAACGATATACAAAATAAAATTTTGATATCATTGAGCTAATTCCAGCCACGATTTGAGGGTCAATAATTAAATTAACTACATTAGAAGGATATCTATGTGCATGGTTGCTATCACTTGAATTTGAGGCGATGGTTGGGGAATCGAATCAGTTTACAACGTCAACTAAAACTGATGCCTCGACAAGATGTCGACTAAGAAAATCTACGCACATTTTATTATTTCCATCTTTTTTTTTTTTTCTTTACCAATATTATAGGGTTTGCAAAAGGCGAGTCACTTTCACGAATAATCCATCTTTTCCTTCTCAATCGGAGCCAGTCGATACGGCCGATACGTAACGCCAGTATTTTAGTTTTAAACGTAAAATGAATTCACCAGTTTGGACGGTGCCTATCTCACTAAAGATTGTTGGGTATCTGTTCAAAATATCTTTTATTTTTTTTGTAATTCAAATGGCAAGTGTTCTGTCTGTTCTGTCTTTGAAGTTAATTTGCACAATTCAGATAAGGTTTAAACTAAATTTACTTCTTTAACTGCATCACATGATTCTCTAGCCGGCAACCGGGTGAATCAGTTACAATTTCTACTACATTGAAATTGAAATTGATTTATAAATTCAAATTGAAAGCAAACACATGTATTTTATTTTGTCCTTGTCATTTACATATGTAGATACTGGTAAATGGTGACATTCTTTAATCAAACTGCACTTTGTTCCTGTATCAATTAAAGAACTATTTGCCACCACATTAATGGAGTGAGAACTATTCGGCTATTCTAAAAAAAAATTCTTTAGAAAATTCGTTTGTTGTTTATGGTCTTTTTACAGTATACATATTTTTTACCTGTGGCTTATTTTGCTTAGGAATCGGGGAGGTTTGTTTAACCATTTGAAACTGCTGGGACTGAGATGTTTATTTTTAAAGCATTGTGATTGCATATGCCCAACTCGCAGAAACGACATTTTTTTTCAACATTAAATTTAGTACGTTTTACTCCACCGAACCCTGAAGAGTTATTCTTATTCCTATTCGGGTCGCCTTTTTATACTTGTGTAAGTAGACAACAATGTAATTAAAACTGGACACTAGTATCGCTGAATTTTCACAAATCAATTCTATAAGTTGAGTCTCAGTGAAGGAGATTTAAGTGTTGCGTAATAATCATAATTTTTCTCTGACATATCCACTGTATTGTAATTCAGATACATCAGATGTGAATAATACGAGTAAGTTTTTCAGAATTCTTTTCCGAATAAGCGTCAACTATATCCATACGGAACCTTTAAGGGCTTTACCTGCCCTTGCAGCAGTCCTGATACTACTCCACTTGAGGCCCTCGGCGAGACCCTCGCTGTCACACCAGCTCGCTGCTCCGCCGTCATTCTTGTCAGGGTCGAACACTGGTTGAGCGATGTCATCATCGGTCGAGGGCGGCTTGGAGACAGCATCTTGAATCGCCGTGAGAAGACTTGTGACCGTTTCACCATCCATCCTGAAAGTATATAAATATCGAATTGAGAACCTGAGTTGAATCCCACTTCTGATGTTAGATAATAATAATATAAGGGGGTCTTGTAACGATAATAAAACCATGAAAGTAGATTGTAAGTTTGTATAATAACATCATTTCAGTAACAACGAATTTAATAATAAATCCATATAATAAAATTACTTTTATACTACATCTTGTACATAATTCAGAGCAGTATTGTATGTTTAATTTATCATTCGGTATCTATATAACATAATATACATACACCATATATGTACATATACAACATCATACACTTATATACATCTAGTCAACTTATATACCTATTAGTACATAATTTATGTATCCATATATAACATTATATATGTAACATTACCCACATGTACGTACATACCCACATTAACATAACATTATATACTTCTAGACACTTTATATAGCCATGAACATAATTGATAAATGGTTTAGAAATTACATTACTAAGTATCAAATCAATTATACTTAGCTTTGCGAGGAGCGATCCGTCTCTGTCCACAGCTCGAACAAAAGTGCTCGTACTGAATGGCCGGACGGTATTTATAAGGAGGCCCCCACCTTACTTTGCTTCTACCGACAACAACACGTGTCCACACAGGTGTTCACACAGGTGTCCAGACAGGTGTCCACACAGGTGTCTACACAGGTGTCCACACAGGTGTCCACACAGGTGTCCACACAGGTGTTCACACAGGTGTTCAAACAGGTGTACGATCAGGTGATCTTTTTCGTCGAATCTCAAGCAAATGCACGTGCACAGACACGTGTGTTAAACAGGTGGTGTTATTCGTCAGCTAGAAGCCACGAGGGACGCTCGATGAGTCGTTTTTAGTATCATATTTTTATTATTCTAACAAGTGCATGTCTAGTACCCCTGAGCTTGAGCACTGGCTGTACGGATAAGAACCGGTTTCTCTCCGTACGTGACGAACAGCCAGTGCTAACGCACACAAGTGCCTGAAGGTTGTAGTAGTGTACATAGGTACACTACTACAACCAAAGCGCGGTTGTATGAAGATTTGTTCCGTTTCTCTACTCATGCGGTCAACGTACCCTATACCTGACGGCTAATGCGCCCCGTGTGCCAACCTTCCGGTTATATCACGGGTCGCGAGTCTCTCGTCCAGTAAATCAACCAGACGAGAGGACCTTTACCTGCTCCGCTATTGCGCTCAGTAAACCAACCGAGCACGCAAGCGGAGCAGTAGCAGGTCTTACTCCGCTTTCACCTGCATGCAGGCTACTTACGTACTCTTAAGTCTACTCATGCGGTCAGTGCAAACAATTTTATATGACAGCAGTAAACGACTGCTTAGGCCACACTTCCAGGTACCTGTTTGTTGTTAATGGTTTGAAACGGGCTGCCAACCGGATCCATAGTTGTGTAGTCATTATGCTATGAGACCTTAGTATGAAAGTGAGTCCGAAGTACTAGAAAGAAAATAAAAGAAGTTTAATTTCAACCGCTGTAACTGTACGGGAACAACTTAAGCTCTCAGCTCCGTGCACATATCGCATACAAATCGGGAAATGTGTTATCAATACGAACAAAATCCTCTTGTATTCAATTAAAGTTAATAAATTCATTCATAAGTTTGTTTGTTTTAATTGATAAAGTTGCATATGTAGTGTTTCATAGTAGGTACAAAGACTACAAACTCAGCCACAACACAATGCAAATATGAATCAATAAACAAAACTAGCGCTGTAAGCGCTTTATAACTTCCATTAAAACGGGAACAACGTGGAGCAGGTTTCGTCGGCGAGTTGCTAGAATGGCTCCCTGGCGTCAGTTGTCCACAATTAATAATGGAGGTCTGCAAGTTGAATAGCACATGTTGTTGCATGGGCTCCTGTCGCCGCCATGCTGAATACAGATGAGCTTATTTATGTTAATTCACGTCGCTTCAGTTACGGTGACGCTCACGTCTAATCTGATGGTTAAGTGTCTTAGGTTTGCCTTCGGTTTTGTTTTGAAGGCTTAGTACCGAATATGTATCGTTATATAACGAAGATTCAGGATATTGACGAGCTCGATGGCGTAGCGGTCAATGACGCGGCTTCGACACCAACGCTCGTGGGTTCGATTCCCACACAGGACAAACATTTGTGTGCATGAACATGTCTGTTTGTCTTGGTCTGGGTGCTTTCTATGTATCATCAGTATGTATTTACAAAAAAAAATGTATTTACGAATGTTTATCAGTTGTCTAGTACCCATAACACAAGCTTCGCTTACTTTGGAGCTAGATGGCGCTGTGTAATTAGTCTGACAATATTTATTTATTGAGCTTCGATTTTTGGGCTCAGAATTGAGCCCAAAAATCGAAGCTCAAAAAATAAATCTAAAAAAAATAGGCTTCGGCCCTAGGGCCCTACCGCCGAAGCTGAAGCCGATTACCATCAGATTTTTTAATATGTAAAATACATTGTTGGTTAATGTTAAGCTCAGCTGGTAGAAACCCTAGAGCTCTACCGACTAAACTGAAAATGTTTGTCAATATCTCTAACCTACGACCAATTCTCGGACTCAAAAAATCCGATGGTAATCGGTTTCAGCTTCGGCGGTAGATGCCTTGGCCTCGGCTTTGGCTCTGATTAAACCTAATTCTATTCATTAGTTCAGAATAAACATGCACAATTCTTTTTGCAGCTAGAAGTCTCTGCAGCATATCAAAAGTGTCTACAAAAGTAACTTTTTTAGGCCAATCATTTGCTAGCCGGTTAAAAAGCCATAAAACCTACCTACCTACATAAAACAGCAAATACTGAAATTCTATTCTTGTATTAAATAATAAAAAGATTTAACCTTAAATTAAGGGCATTATTACAAAATTTTTAATTCAATAATATGAACTGCTTACAACCAAGATCACGTAAGCACCGTTCAGTAAATAATAAAGTTTTAATCCTCTATAGCGAGTGGTATGAAACGAGCATTCCAATTAGTACTGGGTTCTCATTAGATCCAGATTCTTGGCGCAGACTTTGATATCGAAGCTACGTGATCAAGATTTACTTCATTTCGTTTAAACTCCAATTATTCCACGTGCCCAAAGCTATCATAGTTGTCATAAAAGTGTTTGTTCTGAAATTTTAAACGTTTAAAAACTTGTGTCGCATTCAAAAATTCGTTTTCCAACAATCAAAGGAAAATGCCGTATGTACGCTGAATTGAAATGGCGAATTTTACGTTTGTCGCTTTGATTCGATTGCACTGATATCAAAACAGTTTTTGTAATATTTAGTAAAGTGTATTTATTGGTCTTTTAAAAGTGTGATATGTATCATGTATCATACGATTTAATAACGATATATATATGGCGGGAAGAATGCACTGGTGATGACTATGGTTGTCAAAGTTTTCACTAACTGCGCTGTGAGGATGTGCCGAAGTTTCTCGAATTTTGCACAGCCCAGTCGAATGTGTCTATCGATCTCTATCGTGAAGTTTTTAAAAAATAGTAACAAAAACAGATATTTATAGATATTTTAAATTGTCACAATTTCTATCCAACAATCATGGATGCCACAAGACTCAGTTCTAACTAGACTGCATAGATAATGTATTTATAAATTTTGATAAACTTAATTCAAGAATATTATATTTAGGGCTCTCTTTTGTATTTGAAACTTATGCATGATCTCCGTATTCCATTAGAGAGATGCAAACAGAAATTCAAGGAAAAACCTAACTGGAAGACTAGAGGTATAATAATATCTAGTAAAATAAAGAGACGGCTCTATGTAAGCCTTCAAAACGTCAACGATTTGACATAATTAAGATTAAGATTTATTACTTTTATCCTGCGAATTTTTTTTGTTCCCATGGGGATGATCTTTCCTCGGACAAAATCGCAGCACACTACGCAGACAGCAGCTAGTCTATAACAGAAATATTATATTCACCTTAAGTAGTAATATCACAAAGGAATGTAAAATTATAAGAAAATAAAAAAATATTACTCAAAAGTAACTCGACAATTTCTACAAACTTCTTTGAATTTTACCGGTGCTAAGATCAAAAACTGTCTCCAAGTAAAAAGTAGTCGAGAAACTAATAAAGTTTCAAAGACTAAACTTCATATTAAAGTTGTAGAAAGTTGAAACAAGATAAGTATTAAAAATTTCGGGGTGAAAATGGACAAATTTTGCGTTGAGTTTAAGTCCAGATGCGATGCGAAGGTGTGGGCAGACTTCATGAATAACGCATATCGTCGCCGCCTTTGCCGTGTTCATGCCGTAATAAAGCCAAATTCTTTTTACAAGTCCTCTGATTTGTGGATCGAACTACAATACTTTTTCACTTATAGCTGAGAATAATTTTATTGCAGTCATTCCTTCTTTGGTTCGTTATAAAGATAGCCACTTATGTTGGTATCTTGTGTTATATATATAGCTATCACCAAAATTATAATTTTGCTGTATAGTATACCAAACTATAATTTTGCTGATGAGCTGCGAGTATATAATGTTGATATATGCTGATAGCTAAATAAAGTGCTTTCACGAAATAATAAAATATAAGCCGAGTATAATTATTTATGAGACGGCATAATAACAATGATCGAGGAGCTCGATGGCTTCCTTGCGCGGGGGTCAGTCTAATCGATCACGCAAGTTAAGCAACGTTGACCGTAGCCGGTCAGCCTTTCTTTGGAGGGCACGTTAAGCCGTCTGTCCCGACTGTTGTCACTAGTTGACAGTCTTTAAGCCAAGTCTAAAAACGTGTGCTCCAGAGTTGGCTCCGATTTTAACACCTATTTAGGTACTCCTACTCACTTGGCGTGGTCCCCTGCTCGTGGAAGGAGGCTATGGTCCACCCGATCCCTAAAAAAGGCACTTGTTCAGATCCGTCCAATTATAGGCCCATTGCGATAACTTCCATATTTTCCAAAATCATGGAAACTATTATCAACCAACAGCTTGTAGCCGACTTGGAGAGTCACCAGCTGATAAATGATCGCCTATATGGCTTCCGCCGTGGTCGCTCAGCTGGTGATCTTCTGGTATATTTGACTCACCGTTGGGCGGAGTCAGTGGAAAGCAAGGGCGAGGCTTTGGCTGCTTTGGCTTCTAAGAAGATTGGGGTCATCAATAAAGCCAGGCGGCATTATAAACCTCGACACCGCCTTCAACTATATAAAGCCCAGGTTCGCCCTCACATGAAGTACTGTTTGCATCTCTGGGCCGGTGCGCCCCAATACTTGCTTACTTCATTTGACCGCATACAACGAAGAGCAGTTCGAATAGTCGGGGACCCAATGATCTCGGATCGACTGGACTCTCTCTCTACAGGCAGAGATATAGCGTCTCTTTGCGTTCTATACAAATTATATCACGGGGAGTGCTCGGATGAGCTGTTTGAATTGATACCTGCCGCTGAATTCTACTATCGTACAACTCATCATCATCATCATCATCATCAGCCTGTATCTACCCACTGCTGGATATAAGCCTTCCCCAATGCTTTCCACCAGATACGATCCTCCGCCTTCCGCATCCAGCCGCTCCCAGCCGCTTTCTTAAGGTCATCAGACCATCGTACAACTCGCCATAAATTAAAATTTCATCCATATCATCTTGATAATTGGCGATCTACTACAGTACGTTTCATAAGGCATTTTATACCACGAACGGTGAAATTGTGGAATCAACTTCCACGGAAAGTGAAAGAACGACATGGGAGCCTTCAAGTCTTATACCACGAACGGTGAAATTGTGGAATCAACTTCCACGGAAAGTGAAAGAACGACATGGGAGCCTTCAAGTCTCTTAGCTGTTAGCGAGTGGGAATCTGGTTTGTGGCTACAAGCACACTCCCTTCGTCTAATACCGGTACCTTATTAGACTCCTCAAATTTTAGAATAGCGACTTCCCTTCGCTTGGATGCGCCATGCTGTGCTCCACACCGCTGTCATTGTGGCGTTGTTGTCGACCAGCTCGGACACCATGGTCTCTCCTGCACGAAAAGCGCAGGTAGGTTTTCTCGCCATGCCAGTCTTAATGACATAATCCGTCGGGCTTTTGCCACCGCTAACTGTGCGGCCATTCTCGAACCAAATGGTCTTGTACGGGATGATGGCAAAAGACCGGACGGTATGACTTTGGTTCCTTGGAGGATGGGGCGGCCCTTAGTTTGGGACGCAACTTGTGCTGATACACTTGCACCATCTCATCTTCTCAGGACACAAAATAGGGCTGGCGCGGCGGCTGAATCTGCTGAATGCCTCAAAAGGCGCAAATATAGTAGCCTCGATAGCGGTTATATATTTGAGCCATTTGGGGTAGAAACGTTGGGGCCATGGGGGCCGAGTGCCAAAAAAATTTTTAAAGAACTTTCGTCGCGTCTGGTCGAAACATCTCGTGACCAAAATGCTGGCCTCTACTTTGCACAAAGAATTAGTGTTGCGATCCAACGAGGCAACGGGGCCAGCATATTGGGAACTTTGCCTACGGGCAGCGGTTTATTAGATTTTTTTTTTTTAATTAGTTTTAATTTAGATGTATTTATTTATTTATTAATTTTAAGTATTATTTAATTTTAGGTAATTTAGTTTTATAGTTGTAATCTCAAAACTATATATTTGTAATTAAATCATAATAAATATATATGATATTCGACGGCATCAGCCTATGGGTCTCCCCTCAGTGAAACGGGTTTAGAGCATGCACCACTACGCTGCTCAACTGCGAACTGGGAATATTTATCATTTCTTAATATTATAAATGCGAATGTGAGTTTGTTCTTCTTTCACACTTTAACCACTAAAATGATTACAATATAATTTTGCATACATTATAAGTGCAGAATAAATAACAGAAAACTCTTTGTCCCGAAATAATGAGGTGTTCCCTAGGAATAACCAAAATTTTGGCGCGATAACTAACATTCACGCGACCGAAGCCCCAGTCAAAAGCTAGTTTTCTTCACATATTCTGCTGTTGATTAATAGGTTAACCTTAAAAATGTTACTTTTGTTCTTTCACGTCACGAGGGTTGTTGTGTTCCTGCGAGTGAGAGAGGAGAAAGATAGAAAAGAAGGAGTATAGGCTGGCAACGGATCGGCGATTACTTGGTGTTGCTGATCTCCATAGCCGGTGGTGATGGCTTTCTATCAGGTGACGCTCTATAGGCTCATTTGCTTACCTCGCATATAAAAAAATAAAATAAAAAAATCTATATAATAGGTAGGGGAAAAAGTCTTTTCGCATTTTAGTATGTATGAACTTGTAATAAAATCTCTTTGGTTATACCATTTGTATCTAGCAGGTTTTGATATCTTTAAAAAGTTTAAATTTTAAAAAAGATAATTCCAAATTCAAATTAGGTAAATGTGTGATTTTCATTTGTTTTTTTTACTGTCAAGATGAGTGAATCTAATGAAGAAATTCGATTCATTTTAAAATTTTACTACAAAAAAAGTAAAAATGCAACGCAAGCTGCGAAAAAAATTTGTGACGTTTATGGATCTAGTGCAGTGTCTGTGAGAGTAGCACAAATTTGGTTTAAGCGTTTTCAATCCGGAAATTTTGATGTCAAAGATGCACGTCGCTCTGGTCGCCCTGTTACGGATAAAATGGATGCCATTTTTGAAAAAGTGGAGCAAGATCAGCATATCAGTAGTTACGACGTAGCTGAAGAATTAGGAATTGACCACAAAACAGTTTTGGCGCATTTGAAAAAAGCTGGGTACACTAAAAAGCTCGACATTTGGGTGCCTCACGATCTCACTGAAAGAAACTTAATGAACCGTGTATTCATTTGCGATTCTTTACTACGACGTAATTAAAGCGAACCGTTTTTGAAGAAGCTTATAACTGGTGATGAAAAGTGGATCACGTACGACAAGAACGTGCGAAAAAGGTTGTGGTCAAAGGCCGGTCAGGCTTCACAGACTCTGGCAAAACCCGGGTTAACCCGCAATAAGGTGATGCTGTGTGTATGGTGGGATTGGAAGGGCATTATTCATTATGAGCTGTTACCGCCAGGCAGGACTATCGATTCTGAACTCTACTGTGAACAACTGATGAGATTAAAGCAAAAAGTTGAGAGAAAGCGGCCGGAATTAATTAACAGAAGGAGTGTGATTTTTCATCATGATAACGCTAGACCTCACACATCTTTAGCCACTCAGCAAAAATTAAGAGAGTTTGACTGGAAGGTGTTAATGCATCCGCCGTATAGTCCTGACCTTGCACCTTATGATTTCCACCTGTTTCGGTCTCTTCAGAATTCTTTAGGCAATGTCAGGTTAACATCATAAGAAGACTGCCAAAACCACTTGTCGTGGTTTTTTGAACAGAAGTCCCAAAATTTCTATAGTAATGGGATCATGTACTCTACCTACAAGATGGCAAAAAGTTATCGAACAAAATGGCACCTACATACTTTAGTTAAATGTAAATAAACTTTAGTAAAAAATGTTTTGAATTTTCATATAAAATACGAAAAGACTTTTTCCCCAACCTAATATATAAAAGAAAGTCGTGTTTGTTACAACACTTATAACTCGAGAACGGCTGGACCGATTGCCATGGTTTTTGATATGTTGGATTTGTCTCCGTCCAGAATAGCAGAATAACTATTAAAAACATTGGAAATTTTACGAAAAAATAAAATAAAAGAAAAATCATTTTTCCATACAAAATGTTCGTGGATGTCGGACCTGTCAAACGTGACGTTAACGTGCGTACGTCAAATGTATGCGTGCGTTCAGAAATGTACATCAAGCTCATTTAATATAGAACAAATTTAGATTAAAAACAAAGGTCAACTCAATTGGTTTCATTTTTACGTCTTGAAAGTTGTCTGTAATTTGTTTTGAAAACAGTTTTGTGGATTGAAATATTTTTGGTTGTCAGTTGGTACTTTTTTTGTGACGTATAATGTACTGAACTTAATATTTACCCACTGCTGGGTTACGGGTCTCCCCTCAACCGAAGAAGTTTAGAGAATGCTCCACCACGCTGCTCAACTGCGGGTTGGCGGAGGCCAGTGATTTCAAACCGCCTAAAGGCCGCTAACTTGACTTAATGACTGTCATCTAATGATAACAACCAGGATCGACGGCTTAAGGTGCCTTCTGAAACACGGAGGAGCTCGAGATAATTTAATGATAACAACCGGGACCGACGGCTTAACGTACCTTACGAAGCACGGAGGAGCTCGAGATAATCTAATGATAACAACCCGGACCGACAGCTTAACGTGCTTTCCGAAGCACGGAGGAGCTCCAGATAAATATAAACTCACCCATAAACAGGCTACGGTTGACGTTGCTTAACTTGCGTGTACAATTATACTGACACGCGCAATGACGCCATCGTGCTTCTCTATTATTTTTTATTATTCATTGTATAAATTTCAAGAAATCATAATTTTTGTTTAGCTAATATTTATACCACAACAATAATTGACTATTAGGCGGTACGAAGTTCGCCGGGCCAGCTAGTATGAAATAAAGTAGAAGAAACTAAGGTGACAGTCGGTGACTCATATGCTAAAGGGCCTATTACATTATGACGTTTTCAAACAGTTATCTCACTAGTATCAGTGGGGTGTAAACGAGACGAAACTATGTTAGACTCAACTCCTTGGTCAACTCCTCGTCTAACAAACAACAGTAAGCGAAGCTTGTGTTATAGGTACTAGACAACTGATAAATATACGTAAATACATTTTTTTTTTAAATACATACTTATGATACATAGAAAACACCCAGACTAAGACAAACAGACATGTTCATGCACACAAAATGTTTGTCCTATGTGGGAATCGAACCCACGAGCGTTGGTGTCGAAGCCGCGTCATTGACCGCTACGCCACCGAGCTCGTCTATTTATATACTTGCTGCGTGCGAATGATACAGAGTATCTTAGAATAAAATTAAGCAAGTGGCAAATCATGTAATAATATTTATCGATATAAAAGTAAAATAAATAATTAATGAAAAATTTCATATATTTACGAGAAACTTATCAATATTTTTAAGCTGCCCGACTGGTGAAGTACCTCCACCTCACAGAATACCGTAGTCAAATAACAATTCCCTTGAGTTTTGTTGTGTTGCTGCGCGTGAGTGAGGCCACCAGAAAGAAAGGAAGGAATATAGGCTGGCAACGGATCGGTGATCCCTTGGTGTTGCTGATCTCCATCGGCGGTGGTAATTGCTTTTCATCAGGTAACCCACATGCTCGTTTGCCCCCCTCTAATATATATATATATATATATATATATATATATTAGATATATAATATATATATATATATTAGAGATTTTTTTTTCTATAAAGCATGATACTTTAAAATATTACAATCTAGCTTACGGGCTAATAAGTAATTTAACTTTAACATAAACTTCCAAATATAGTCTAAGAATTATCCATTGACTTTTCTTAGTGTATATTAAGGTGAAACACTTTCTTGTTGTGTTATGTTTAATGCACTATCAATAATATTGTCTCACTTAATACTACACTAACTCAAAAGGTTTTGTTCTTTTGAGTCTTCTCACTAGGACTGTATTATCGAGAAGTTTGACTACCTTTGTATTCACATGATGATGAAGTCTAAGTTCATTAGCTTCTGCATATTTTTGTATCACTTTGTCCACAAACTACACTTTAAGGTATATATATAAAAATATGAAAAATTTTACGTCTCCTTGAGATTCAAGTCTGTTGAGGAAAAATCTTATAGTTATATTTTAACGCTAAACGCTAAATGGTTAGATAGCCAAATATTAAATAATTACATACCTATTAAAAACCATACTTGTAAGATAGCGGTAAGTTACATAAGTTATGAAGCCGCGCGGCGGCGTATCAAATAAATTCGAGGAGATACCCATCATAGGTCTGGTTTGAAATTAATGTCTCCTTCGACTCCCCTGAGTATTATACTTTATCGCTTTATTACGTAGTGCATTTATCAAAAAAATCGTTATCAAATTTCTACCAAGTCACTTTTAAGTAATGGATATTTAATAGGTCAATTTGTCCTAAATAAAGAGAATGTTATGTTAAAGTCATGCGATGTCTGACTTGAATTGTCTCATGGATTGGTTATAACGGTTAAAAAGTTTCTATTAACGTATCGAATTTACCATAATCTAATCTATTTTTTTTTTTATATCTTAAATTAAATGATCACATTCCGTGAGAAGTTGAGTTAATTTCATACCAATACCACAGCCCGGCCACTCCATACAAATGTCGCGTCGTTTACTACTACATAAACAATGACGTCTGTACAGAGCGCGAATGAGAGTTTGTGCGGGCGCGGCGCCATACAAACTGTTCCTGATTTGTCTCAGAGGGGAGGTGAGATCGACACGAGAAAGCGGCAGGGATAATTACTTATTATACTGTGCTAATACTTGTTATTATTAGTTTATAGATTATACTATTAATTCATTCTACGAGACTACTTTGCGATTCATCCAGCTTTAGCTTAATACTTAAACATATCAAGACTTTTGATATTTTACATTATGGACATTTTACTTCCTCGATGTTCCGCGATCTGTGCTGTTCACCATTTTACGACTTTGACATAACACTACGTTACTCTTATACATAGTCAATCTTACAGTCTTGAAAGGAGCTCAATGAAGGCGAGAAAGCACATCTCGGTACATTTTGCTATTAATAGATAACAATAATATAAACAACAATCAATAAAAATAAGTTCAATATATAGTTCATTACTTATTCTATGATAATACTCTGAATCACTTAAGTTTATTCGTTATTTGATAAAGTCATCTGTCATAAGCCTACAGGTTCATTGAAAGAGAACCTTTACGCAATATAACTTCTCGAGCACACATCATAAAAATATGAGCAAAAGAAAGCTGAAACATCGCTTTTTTGAAGAGCAAGTTCAAATTTGGCAAGGAGAGGACAAATTTTCATAGCAGCTCGAGACGGCAGGTGCGCGTACCGTGAATAAAGAAACCTCTCCGCCTTTTGCTGAGAATATTTTTATAAAGCAAGTGTATCTGGCATAGCAGTCTTAGTAAGAATCACTGCTTACATTTTAAAGCGCGCCTTGCCGTTCTAAATATTACGCTACGTCTTTTCATGCCACAGCTGCATAAGGAGCTGCTTTATAGGATTTAAAGATAATCTCATTGAGCGGTTGGTTAGTTTTTAGAGTTTCGTATGTCTCAATGGGGAAACGAATACTTTATAAGGTGAATCTTGTGTCTATCTGTATATGGCGAGGTTGATTTTAAAAGTTACAATCAATAATGCAACTGGTATTTTATTATAGGGAAACTTATTTAGAGGACTAATAATGATTTAAAAAAGAGAAAGAGAAAAAAGTTTTATTACAATAATGACCAAGCGGGCGAAGCCGGGGCGGAACACCTAGTTAGAAATATTTTTAAGTTTGTATCAATCAATTTATCTCGTTTTCTATTTTCTTTGTAATATAAGAAAAAAATATGAAACACAATACTGTAAGCTTTACTGTCTATGAGAAAGGATCCTCATAAATATTCATAAATCAATCAAAACAAAGCCTCCAAACAATAATTAAGAATGAGTTCCAATTTTATTTCGATATTGCTAAATTGGAAAAGTCAATAAAGATTCCTTGGAAGATATTGGAAAGATTGCCTGAAATAGTTGAAATCTTTTCAATCAACTTGGATTTCCAAGAATTTATTTCCAAACCTTTGCGTTTGATTGCTTTACTATAGCATTAAATATTATATCTAAAGCATTAGGCTGCGATTCCACCAGATATGTGCGAATTAGGTGAAACGTAACAAATCTGTCAAACGCTGTGAGTGTTCACCAGAGATATGCGAGCAAGCTGAGTGATGCGAATATGTGTGAATGTGAAACGGTGTGCAGATGAACGGTGACAGAACAGGATTTTTTCAGAAATTGCAGCAGGATGCTGTCTGACTGGTAGTTTCTCACCCGCGTCCCTCGCATATATCCGTCGCTGTGTACAAAAACCTCGCTAAGCCGTTTCCACCAGTGCTGCGCCGAGAGAGGCTAAGTAAGTAAACTGATTCTATTGAAGCTTAAAATACATACTCGTATCACTCGCTACGCATCCTTGTACATCACTGGTGGAAACGCATCCTTACGCTTTACTTTTTTATGAAATCAAGTAATATCTACAACTGATTGACAGTTTTAAACAAGGGTGTTATCTATTAACTTTGCAAATATAAGAAGTTTCTCATTTTTAATTACAACGGAAATTTTGAGGCGTAGGTATGTGAAAGATTTGACGACCCGAAAATTGTGGTATTATTAGTGACAAATGTGATGTTAGAAATTATCGGAATTACACACACTCTCTCTGGTCCCTAAACTGCCATTTTGCAATGCAATTCTATCTCACGGGGACCGTATTTTTTTCCGGGATAAAAAGTAGTATATTTCAGACTATAATCTATCTCTGATCTAAATTTCATCCATATCGGTTCAGCCGTTCAGGAGTGGTTTAGTAACAAACTTCCATCCATCCAAACTTTCGTATTTATAATGTTAGAAAGATAGTAGGATGTCATGAAATAAATAGAAATCTTAGAAGAATAATTATATAGAAATATGCAGCATGGACAATAGATTATTATTATTATAGCACAGTATAAGGAATAGTACTACGTAATAATTAATAGTTAAAAAATCGTCGGCCAATTCCGCTATGTGCATTTTTGAGAAGAGCTAGACAAAAAAATCGAGTTAAAAATTATTTGCCCAAAGTAATTTCTTATGCCAAATTGTGTTAAAAATCAAGACAAAAGTTTGTTGAGAATCAATAAAGATTCACTCATTGCACATTAACAAAGGTTTTTTCTGTCTTTTCTACATTTTGTGCATTTATCGGTAGTGGTTTTGGTCTTCCTAAATACATATGTGTAAATCAAACTAATAAGCATTTTAATTTATTAAGAATTATCTAGAGATGTGTTTTCATAAATAAAACGTCAATGATAATCTGAGAAAAATCGCTTGTGTTCTAACACTAAAATTATTGTAAAAGAACTACATTCAAAATACATTCTAGGACCATACACAACAATACTGACAGAACAATCTATAGTACTAGTTCAGTACTCAATAAAACAGACAGGTTTTAACAAAATATATATCATAAAGCGCAATTTATTTAATGGGTAATAAATTAAAAATAAAACAGAAATATGAAATCTCCGTGAAAAATCTCTAATAGTAATTAAAAGAAACACCATTATGAGTGAAATAAACATAAAGCTTTACAAGGGTCACTGTTTGTTGGATCATACGCATGAATCAGGTATGAAACTGTCAGAAGTAGATGTGGATCAGGTTCATGGCTACTTATTGTCACCTGCATCCAGTTCGCCCATGCTATCTACTTCCCATCATCATGCCGAAAGGTAAAATGTAGTAGCGGTTGCTATTATGTATTTCTGTCATGTATTGTTACCTATATTTGCAAAGAAATAGATTGATTGACTGATCTTTGCACCTCATCTGAGGTCTTCCCCTGGGACGTTTTTCTCTCCATGGTCGCCACTCTAAGACTGATTCACACCACGAACCTGGTTTTCGAGCAATATGCTCACTGCCACTTGAGGCTTGTCACAAGCTTTATGCTTTATAAAAAGGAAACATACCAAGTAAAATTATACGATGTAAAATATTAGATTTTAAAATGTCCATGGGACACGGTTACATAATGAATTAGGCTCACCCGCTAATGGTAAGGACAAAAGTATTCAAGTTTTTAGACGCGGCAAATAGCTAACATTACTCACATTTTTATGGCCCCAACTTAATAGGCGGCAAGCTTATTGCGATCTTGGGGTCGGACATAAAAGAGATGAGTTGGTACCTTTACGTATGGTCTAAAATGTTATTCATTATGCATGAGAAAATACAGTATAATTGTATAAAAAAGATTACTTTTTTAAATTATACACCACACGTAAAACTGTGGTTTTATAATCATTATTTTTCTTTTTTTATATACCTAACAAGCATACTGCCCGCCTGATGTAAAGCAGTTACCGTAAACTATAGACGCTAGCAAGAAAAGAGTATTGCTGGCATGCTGGCTAACACAGCATCTTCTCACGTCTGGTAACCTCATTCACCCACAGAAATACAGCAATCCTAATTTAAGGGTATTATTATTTGGCTGCAATCTTCTATGACGTTCAGTGTCAGTCTAATGAAGAGCTCGATGACATCGGTGCGCGTGTCAGTGTAATCGAACAAGCATGTTAAGCAACGTTGACCGTAGCTTGTCTATACATGGGTTTATTTATCTCGGGCTCTTCCGTGCTTCGGCGGGCACGTTAAGCCGTCGATCCGGGCTGTTGTCATTAGATAACAGTCGTTAAGCCAAGCCAGTGGCCTTAGGGTGGCTTGAAAACACTGGCCTCCGCCAACCCGCAGTTGAGCAGCGGAGTGGAGTATGCTCTACACTTATTCGATTGAGGCGAGACCCGTCAGTTGAAAGATAATGGGTTGATGAATTATTATGTCGCAGCCAATTCGTATAATCCGCCGCATTACAAAACGTCTAGCTGTTTTAAAAAATGTCGAAGCCGTTATGTCAACCCGCCTTTTTATCATATGATTACACGAGTGAATTGTTACCTGATGGTGCATCACCAAGAATACTATAATTGGCTATTTCTAATCATAACACAAACCTATCCAAACCTAACCAAAAGATAATTTAAATACAATCTGCCTAAAGTTAACCGTTTTATAATGTGTCGGTTCTACCAATTGGCTGCGACATATATACCAAACTAGCATACGACCTGATGTAAAGCGAGGCGGTTACTGTAGACTACCTATAGACGCAGACAAGAAATGAGTATTGCTCGCGTGCTGGCAAACACAGCTCCTTCTCAACTCTGGTTACCTCATTCACGCGCAGAAATACAACAGTCCTAATTTATGGGTATTATTATTTAACTGCGATCGTCTATGACGTTCAGTGATAGTTTAAAGAGGAGCCCAATGGCATCGGTCTAATCGAACACGCATGTTAAGCAACATCGACCGTAACCTGTCTTTGGATGGGTTTATTTATCTCAGGCTCCTCCGTACATCGGAGGGCGTGTTAAGTCGTTAAGCCAAGTCAGTTTAAGCACCTTGAAAACACTAGCCTCCGCCAATCCGCAGTTGTGCAGCGTAGTATTATAATATTAGCAAGGTGTACCATGTACTGGCGAGGTTGACTTTGGCCCTTAAGGATGGGGATGAGCTACTTACACCTCATTATCATCGCTATTACGTGATCCTCTGTTTTGCGCATCCAGTCACTTCCAGCCTTTTTTAAATCTTTAGTTTTTTTATACTACGTCGGGTGGCACACAAGCTTACGACCCGCCTGATTAGAAGCGTTATCACAATTAACGCTCGCAATATGAAATATCCCCCCCCCCCCCCTTCCCGTCACTACTCACCCTCTCTGCCAAGGCGGCAACTGCTTCCTTTCTAGTGACGTTACTCATACGCAGGAACACAACTACCCTCAAGGGAACTGTTAGTCTATTCTTCCCTGTTTCTTTTGTCTATGGCTTCGTTGGCCCTTGCGGACTTAACTCGAGGACTGTTCACCACCGTTTGCCATCACCATGCAGCTCTGATGTAACCGGTCTACTCCCACTTCAACTTTTTGTCTCGAGAGCTACATCGAAATCTTTGGTTGCGCCCGTGTTCTGTATCTAATTTCTTAAACTCTTCAGAGAAACCCTGAGCATAAATTCTCTCCATCGGTCGCTATGCAACTTTTAACCTTTTCGTGACTCCCTTATTTATTTAATGGAATGAAAAATTACTTGTCTGTAGCTAATTGCGCTTTATCATGCTATTCTAACATCACATTATAAAAAGAAATAGGTCCTTTTTAACTCAATACGTATTAAAATAAGACGACGAGATGAGACGAGACGCCGGATAAATTCTTATTTGGAGACTATTACTGATAATTTGGAGTTTAAATGTCATAAACAATATAGTTGATGATATGAAAAGCTCGGTGGTTGAATGGGTAGCAAAAACTTTTCATCAATTGTGTGAAATCTTAAATTTTAATGTTTAAAATGGACAGAAACTGGCCACAACGCAAAAGTTGTTAATATATGCAAATAAACTTGTCGTGTCACCGCATATTTGTGATATTTCCCTGGCAAGTTTCCACGGCGGCGTAACAAGACTTTAAAAGAGTTAATCAAGAGATCTGTAAAACCAGAACGGTTCTAGAAGTTAGTTGCACTTGAGCAAAATTTGTAAGTACTTTTTGCTCCTTACTGGTATACATTAGGGTGCAAAATTATGCTCTTTTTTATACATGGCAAACATATGTCAAACAAACCTACAGCACGTATGATGAATAAGCAAAGAGTAATGAATAATTCTGCCTTCACAATAAAAGCAGTAGTGTTTGACTAACGTCTGGTGACATGAGTGACAGTGGAACACTGACAACTGGGGAAGTACTCCCGCCTCACAGAAGTCCTCTCTGTTGCTAATATTTGTAACCTATAGATACTTGGTAATATAGGTGGTGGTAGGTAAGTGTACATATCTTTAAGGCATCCTGCTACCTAGCGAACAACTTTGGCAAAAAGAAAGCGGGCATTTTATTTAAAGTGTTGCTAAACGATGTAGCTCTTAAAATAAAATGTGGCACATAATTTAACATATGCGCTGGTATTTTGTGGCGACCATTTAGCTGTTGGTATGGATGTCTCAATCCTAAACCTAAGGTGTTTTGGAGACCTCGGTTGAACAAAGGAATGGAAACGCTCATCATTCTTATCATATCACTGCCCTCTAACCCAAGCCTACTCCTAAACTCCATTCAAAACCACAATAAAAAGTACACTTACAAAGCCACGTACAAAGTTTTCATGATAATTCAAGAAGTGTAGAAAAGGGGTGGTTCTCGCAATATTTCAGGCATGGCTTTGAGCCGGGATTAATATGTACAAATTAAACATCTCAGAAGATTCCATTGTCCTTGAAGAGGGTTTCGGAAAGAGGGTTTCGAAAACACATGGGGCAGCAAATTCTCGCTGCATATTTGCTGATCCAGCAACAGATGTGGGTATAGATGCCGCGATAGTTGCGGATGAAGAGCTTCTTTTTCTTCTCCACTTTTATGAAGCTCTCTTCATCGCTACTACTCTTCCTGTCATGCACTTGGTGGTTTATCGCTTTATCACGACACCGGCCGCTGACGTGTTACAAAGACATTCAATATTTATTATTATCTCTTTGATGTGACAAAATTGTTGGGCCGTATTTTTGAAACAGAAAGTCCGCTTTGTAGAAATTAACTCAGTGTCAAATAGTTGAACAATTTTTACCTACTAAAACTGTGTTCTTTTAGTCAAACCGACTTACCAGTTCTACAAAATGTATAAATGGATTATTTACATTTATAATTAAAGAAATTTTCACAATATTTACTCAATCACAGAAATAAATTTACGTACAATAGAACGTGACGCTTGGGATTTTATTATGAAGATATTATAAATATAGCGTCCTATATCTCTAGTTAAATAAATGGTTCTTTGAAGAAAAATATTTCCATTAATACATTATTCAGTACTGCAACAATGGATTGTTATTTGTTGCAGATCGTAATCCCCTATTTATAATATTTTATACGTGTTTTTATTCTAATTGTGTTTCATTTAGAGACTTCGGCTTATTACTGTTATACAACACTTTTTAGAATTAGGAGACATAGGTTCATCTTCAATCTTGAGTATTTTAAACCATGCTCTGCCATTCCGCTATACTATGAATGATAAAAGAAGGTTTGTAACACTGTCTACAGATGTAGATCGAAACATATTATATATTAAAATAGTAACTGGCCGATGTTTGCACATAGAAGATATTTAAAATTCAAAATTAAAAAAATGTACATTATACAAGTGAATTTAGATATTATAAAGTAAATATTGAATAAATATAAATATTGTCAGACAAATTACACAGCGCCATCTAGCCCCAAAGTAAGCGAAGCTTGTGTTATGGGTACTAGACAACTGATAAACGTACGTAAATACATTTTTTTTTTGTAAATACATACTTATGATACATAGAAAACACCCAGACTAAGACAAACACACATGTTCATGCACACAAATGTTTGTCCTATGTGGGAATCGAACCCACGAGCGTTGGTGTTGAAGCCGCGTCATTGACCGCTACGCCACCGAGCTCGTCTAAGTAGCATGCAAACTAACATCCAAATAAATTAATTTATATATAAATTAATTTATTTAAAATTAAAAAATCATTTTACATTTAAAATTGATCAATCAATATTAAATAAATTACAATCAAATAAATTGACCAATTAGGCATTGTATTATCAATTTGAGGATCTCGGAATTGGAATTTTTTAGATACTAATTATTTTCGATTCGACCAGAGGATCGCGTTGCTCGTATGAGGAGCTCGATGTCAGTCTAATCAGCTAGTCTAATCGAACATGTAAGTTAAGCAATGTCGACCGTAGCCTGTCCATGGAGCCGTTTAGTTATCTCAAGCTCCTCCGTGCTTCGAAGGGCACGTTAAGCCATCAGTTACCGAGGTTGACATTATAGTTGAGAGTTGTTAAGCCAAGTTAGTAACCTCTAGGCGGCTTGAAAACATTGGCCTCTGCCGACCTGCCCCCTTACCACCATCTCTTATTGCGACTCAATAACTGAATAGATTGCTTATTCATACCAAAGGATAAGCGACTCTATTTCAAATGGAATAGAGTCGCTTATTCATCGGTATGAATAAGCAATCTATTCAATTATTGAATCGCAATATGAGATGGTGGTAAGGAGGCTGCAGTTAAGCGAGCGAGCAAATTGAAGTAATTTAAAAATAATTTGGCTTAAAAATCGATTCGACAATACTAATGCTCAATTAACATTAAAGTAAAAATAATATGAGGGGTCTTTACAAAAACGACAGAAGCCAAAACTTTGCATTTTGTCTGTATTTTGAACGCAGTTTTAACAATTATGTTGCTGGAGATCTCATTTAAAATCTGCACTGAGAAGCAACGGAGCTTTTTAATACGAAATTGTGGACACAACAAAATTATGTTCTGTTTGATTATTGCGACTTTTTTTGTTCGCGATCGATCATGTCAACGTAAACAATCCGACCAAATATAGAGAAGAACTCTCATGTTGGAATTTATAAGACGCGTGTTACATATCAAAATTACGTGGCTTACTTGCTCACATTTTGAAGTGAGCAACCCGGCTAATTTGGATATGTAACACGCGTCTGGTAATTTCACAATATGAAACTTTTTCTCAATTTGGTCGGCTTGTAAACGTTCGAAAGTGACCAAAAAAAATCTCACTAAGCACTCTGTTACGTTTTCTATTACGTTATAAAAAATATTTAAATCAGTAGACGCCATTTTACATGCCGTTGGGTCAGCACAGTCACAATCGCAATCTGTGCAGTGAACTCACTCAAAGTTTACGTCGGTTAAATATCGTTGTTTGCTGCTTGTGCTCAGAATACGTGAGCCGATTGATAATTGCAAGCAATTAACGTCACGTGACGCTTGGGATTTTATTATTTTCAGGGACATTTTTATGTTTACTCTGTGTTCATGTTGATGAAAGTGTTTGTTTAACAATTACATTCTATTATACTAAGTTCTGCACGCGGTTTTGCCAGCGTAGAGTTCAAAAGAATAGTCTATGTTATTCCTTAAGTATCAAGTAATTTTGATACCATATTTTGCACGGATTATTTATATATATCTCTCTAGACATTACCTTAGTCACTTGCAGGAATACAACACTTCAGAATTATTGTCTACCTCTTTCTCTACTTCTCTTTAATCAGTGCTATTTATAGTTGGAGGGGGTTTACCGAAACGCTAGTCACTATCGTTTCAGTAAACCTCCGCTAATGAATAAAAGAAATAACAGACAATAAATAATTTAATAATAATATTATATATAAAAGTGTTTGAGATGTGTCTAAGTGCCGAAAATTACATACATACCCCACATATTTGCTATAAAGTCGACGATTTCAGATTCTGCACTTTAAAAAATTTGCCAATTCAGACAGACAAGCGTGCAGAAATGATTGTCCATATTTTAACTGTATTCAAATTATCCAAAATATGGATTCTCCTTATATAATATAATATCCTTATAGGTCATATTATGAGATAAGGCAACCGTCTCAAAAACATTCCGATTTTATTTACACATAAATTAATTTCGAAAATTTAATATTTATGAAAATCTTATTTACGTTCATAAAAATCAAACTAAATTTAGGAAAAACGGTGATCTCCATCAATTAAATTTAAGAAATAAAAACAAACTCGCTGTGCATATTACTAGGCTCCATAAAATGTCTAACTCGTTCCCAGGTATATGTTACGCTCGTTCCAATATATACGCTTCTACAATAAACTTCCAAACGACGCGTTTAAATTATCCATGGGTATATTTAAGAAATATATTAAAACTAGACTATGTCAAAAGGCCATAGCTGGGCACCGTTAATCAAACGGTTAACTTCGTTAATCGCTAATCCGTTACTGAAAAAGTTAACTTCGTTAAAAGTTAAAGCGTTACATTTCAGAAAATTTAACGGAAGTTAACGTTAATCGTTAATCCGTTAACACGTGATAAAAATTGCATCTTTTTATAAAAACTGTTGGTTCTGGAAGCAGGTGGAACAGTTTAGAAACAAAAAAAGACAGGTATAATTATTAGAGTGTGGTATTAGAATTTGGGGCGTAAGTGGTTCATCAACATCTTTGAACCAAAGCCAACTTCACCTGCACGCGTTGCACCCTGCTGATTGACAAACGAAGCTCTGGCGAAAAGAGAGGTAGGGAGCGTAATTGTAAGTTAATCGACTGGGGAATGTACCTCCACCTCACAGAATACCGCAGCCAAATAACGGTTCCCTTGAGGGCTGTCGTGTTCCTCCGAGTGAGTGAGGTGACCTGAAAGGAAGGAGATTCTGCGATGGCAGCGGGGGTGGCGGCGCGCGAGCGATATTTTATGTTGCGGGCGTTAATATGGCTACGGTAACCACTTCACATCAGGCCGTATGCTTGTCTGCCACCCGACGTAGTATATATAAAAAAAAAGTGTAATATAGGCATGTTGACAAACAATGGTTTTTCATTCATTTGGATTAAGATTCGTCTGTTGTATGTGAAGAACGTTGCGGCTGTAGTATATCCTTACCCGTGGTGAAAATACGTTCAACTGCAGCGCTTAAGGGTCTATCTGTATTATATTTAATAAATAGATTTGCGAATATCTGTTCGCCGAGGAATGCCGCATCATAACGAGTCTTTCGACTTCATGTCTAGCCACATTTTGACGAGACTTTGATTTGTGGCTCTTAGGTTTTTCTTTAGACTAAAAGACAGAATTACTCACGTTGCTGCCTCCTCCACTTAAACTATAGATCGATAGCAAAATAGTAACATTTCACTCGCGGCACGCGCCGAGCCGCACTTGTCAATGGGGTCGAGCGTAGTACATGTCAGTGGTGTATCTGTGCTGGATTAACGATTAACGGACTTTGGGAAATTTAACGGAAGTTAACGAGTCCGTTAATATATTTTTAAGTTAACTTAAAAGTTAATCCGTTACTCAAAATGTTAACTTCGTTAATTAACGATTAACGGATTAACGAGTTAATGCCCACCTATGCAAAAGGCTTACTACTGTATCTCAGATTACATAAAATGATAAAAGTATTTGGAAATGAATTGCTCTTGTTATGTTATGTTAATGATTGTATTTGTATTTAATGTAACGATATTGTTAAACTTGGCAATTAAAAAAGTCGGCCTTGACTTTCTTGCCAGTTCTTCTGAAGAAGCCCTGTGGCCGGAACGCGCACAAAAATATACTTTCACATTCAAGATAGTTTGATGAAAGTGAATCTAAGCTCTGCGGATTTAGAGTAGTAATGATTTAGATACATGTTCTTATATTTAATTTGTATGACGTTTCTAAGTGCTTTATAAAGCCCAAGGAATAAAGATATTTTGATTTGATTTGATTTGTTTTCTTTGACTAACAAGTATGTTTGGTATTTTCGTGACTTTAATTAAAATAAACAAGCACCGGCTTTCACTTATTTTCTTTCATTTTAATTGTGCAAAGCTCTATTAATCTAATACCACTTCTCTAGCAGTAATTTCACGTTATTCAGTTCATATCATCCCATATTCAGTTTCTGATTCTCCATTAGTCGGGAGTCGGGGGTCCTCCGAACATCCCTTAATACCTACGCTATAACCCCGCTAATTCGTATAGGCACGTAAAAGCGAAATTAACCCACTGTTCTTAATTACATTTTCGCATGCTTTACTTTCCCTTAAAAGGGTCGCTTTGTATACAGTTTACCCGTCCTACTCCATTCAAATAACTGAAAGTTTTTAACCCAACTTTTTATTATGATTAAAATTTTGTAACATTTTTTAATAGAACTTTTTTCCCGTGTTTTTGGCGAAACCTTCGAAGTTATTCGGAATTTGGTTTGCTCATTATTCAACATTTACCTTACAATGTACATCACAGCCGACATAACTTAGAGATGGTTGTATATATAAAAGTAGGCCTGTAATAAAGTTTTGTGCTTGTTTACCCCAGATTTATACATATAGCTTTTTAGGGTACCGTAGTAAACAAGGAATCTTTGTTGTTTCGCCATGTTCGTCTGTCTGTCTGTTTATTAGTCCGTCCGCGGCCTAGCTCAGAGACTATTAGTACTAGAAAGCTGAAATTTGGCATTGGTATACATACGCTGACAATAACATCTAGAAAAAACAATTTTTTAGGGTAGCTCGCCTACATCTAATAAATACAACACACATACAACGTTTTGTTAATGACTGAAATACCATTGTTATGTTCCTGCAAGTGAGTAAGGTCACGAGACTAAAAGGAGATGCTGCAGCGGGGTGCCAGTGCTTATTTAACCCCCAGTGCGGTATTAAAAAAGTTTGTATCTCAGATCACTTTGAAAATTATGGCTGTCAACTTTCGTATTGTTTACTACTTTAGTATTGTAATTACTTAATAGGTTGATGACGCCACACTGTGACTTCGTGATTTGATTTGTGTGATTCGTCAGCAACACAAACCTTCCTGGTAGCTCAGTTGGAAGAGCACTCGACCGGTCATCGAGAGGTCTTGGGTTCAAATCCCACCTAGGGGGGCAGGTGATTTTTCCATTTTTCAAAAAAACTTTCATTGCTGACCGTAGCTACTCAAGATATGCATGTAAAAAAACGATGTTTCTGCTTTTATACTACGCTTGCTTTGCAATGTCTACTTACTACCTTAATACTAGGAGAGAAAGATGCTCATTTAAATTGTATGAAAAGCCACAGTTTAATACCTGCCAGCCTGATTTAGGGTTCCGTACCCAAAGGGTAAAAAGGAACCCTATTACTAAGGCTCCGCTGTCCGTCCGTCCATCCGTCCGTCCGTCCGTCCGTCCGTCCGTCCGTCCGTCCGTCCGTCCGTCCGTCCGTCCGTCCGTTCGTTCGTCCGTCCGTCCGTCCGTCCGTCCTTCGGTCACCAGGCTGTATCTCATGAACCGTGATAGTTAGAGAGTTGAAATTGTCACAGATGATGTATTTCTGTTGCCGCTATAACAACAAATACTAAAAAACAGAATAAAATAAATATTTAAGGGGACTCCCATATAATAAACATGATTTTTTGCTCGTTTTTGCTTGCAATTGATAACGGCAATAGGTAGACACTTGAAATACTCACATAATATTTAGTTATGTATTCAATTTAAAAATAAATAATTAAATAAAAATAAAACAAATATTTAAAGGGGGCTCCAACAATACAATACAACAAACGTGATTTTTTTTGCCGTTTTTATAGATAATGGTACGGAACCCTTCGTGCGCGAGTCCGACTCGCACTTGGGCGGTTTTTTTACTTATTTTTTTGTCTAATTACGATGCAGGATCGAAAAAAAAAACAAACAGCGCCATCTGTTCAACAAATTGGGAAACTACTTTTAATTCTGATTGAAATGTTGTTACGGTAGATAGCGCTTATTTCTAGAACATTACGAGGCTGCTTTGGCGGGCTCAAATATTGGGTATTATAAAATTAAATGTCGCGAGAGTACGAAGAGTATGAAATGCATTAAAAAGTAATATTTTTTATTGGAAAACACATTAGTGATGGTCTGTTCAAATAGTGATGAAAATTTATTACAGAAGTTTTTTCCTAGTAGCATAAGAAATTATTGAGACTCCTGGGAAGTTAAGAAACATACTCGTATATGTATGTTCGACAGGATGGGGAATTCTTTTTTTATATTTTTTATTAGGAAGTGTAGTATACACGATTGGGGGATAAGCCCAAATTACAACACTTGTGACTGTTTAGAAGTCTCGCTTTGCGGCTTGACTTCATTTCATTCAAACTTATTGCCCTTTGGTGTATTACTACTATTATCTCCACTCTCTAAATTGACAACATTTTACGCTACCTAAATCTGGAACTCTGAAATTCTGATACAAATGAACGAACTTGTTTTCCAAACTGAAACTCATTAAAGCTCCAATTACAAACAAGGATAACAAACTAATAGACACCAAAAACCGCCGCAATGGTACTATTAAGCCGGCCAAGACCATATCGTATTTCAATCGAGGTATAATCAACGTACACACGGAAATCTCTACCTTATTTCAAAAGCCATAAAACGTAAAACTGGTTCGCATACGCGTGACATGGTAAAATTATAAAGTGAACTTGTCATACCAAACGACGATTGAACATGTTTCGCGGAGGCTTAAAATTCCCTCAAATAGCGTCGCTCCGTGTAATTTCCTTCATATGAGAGTAAACGTGGCTTGTACGTGCTCATAAACTGAGGCTGCATTTCGTATAAGTACGTATGCTGAAATAAATCCTATCTATAGTTAAGTTCTAGACTTTATATTTGAAACTTTGTACTTCCGTGGTCTATTTGTCTCTTGATTTATTCATTTACTAGCGACCCGCCCTCGTTTCGTACAGGTACAATGTAGATACTACTATTATATGCATGTATTATACATACAAACCTTCCTCTTGAATCACCTTTGTTTATTTATGAAAAAAAAATCTGTTGCGTAGTCAGTACTTGTTATGATAGTATTAGGTAGTAAAGACATTTGCGTTCGATGCAAATCGTGTGTGTGCATGCCATGAGGCCATGACGCTCCGTCGAATAAACGGTCAGATTTATCGCAGAGGTAGATATGGCTTGTAATGCTTGTAGTAAGCAATATCCAACCGCTGCAAACTATGTTTTTTTTATAACTGTAAAAAAAATAAACAATGAATCATGTAGTTGTTGAAATGAAATTTGAGGAAAGCGCCAGTTTTTGGCACGATGTACTTTAAAAACTAAACAGTATTCAATTATGGGCATAAATTAAAAGTCGCGCAGCGAGCGATGGAGAGAGCTATGCTCGGCATTTCTTTGAATCTGGATTGAAGAACTCTCGGAGAACCAAAGTTTTGGACACAGCTTTCAGTGCCCGCAGGCTGAAGTGGCAGCGGGCTGGCCACATTTGCCGGGTCAGTGATGGCAGCTGGAGGAAGAAAGTCATAGACCTTGTATGGGACGACGCAGCATCGGGAACCCCCTCTCGACTTGACTATGACCTCTAGAGAACGTCCGAAAGTGGCTGGATGCGGAAGGCGGAGGATCGCTAATGGTGGAAGGCTATGTCCAGCAGTGGCTATAGACACAGGCTGAAAGCATAAATAAATTTTATCAATTTCATGAGATTAAATTACTATGGAAGTTAATAAAGAATCGTGTAACACAGTTTTTAACCGACTTCAAAAACGGAGGAGGTTCTCAATTCGACTGAATATTTTTTTTTGTATGTATGTTATTCGATATCTTTGCGAATTGTGAACCGATTTTCATAATTCTTGTTTTATTTGAATGGGTATGATTGCAAGGTAGTCCCATATTCACCAAATCAGGATCTGATGATGGGATGCCAGGGAAATCAAGAGAAACCCTTAAATTTTATAAGCACGTATGGTCAAATTCATTTTTTTTTATTTGAAAGGGTAATTGCGAGGTGGTTCCATATTCACCAAGTCAGGATCTGATGATGAGATCCGAGAAAAATCGAGGGGAAACCCTTAAATTTGCCTTATGGTAGCCGACTGAATAAAATTGTGCCACTCCATTGCTCTGCGGTGGATGCCGTACAAGGCGACTAAGAAATCTTGTGTCACGCGATAACTTTTCTCCCGGAAGACGAGCAGCAGCGTCTGCCAGGGTATTCCACCAATAAGCTACGCTCACCAACAAAATCGGTTTCAATTTTTTTTTAAATCAACTTTTTATTTGTTTCCTTTTGTATTCAGCGAATAATTAATTTTACACTCGAGTAATGCTAGTTTTGCAGCTGCTGGCAAGGCCTTAATAATGTGCGCTATGTTTGTACTCGAAATTTTGTATTTTATTTTCGTCTGCCTATTTTATTTACCTATAATACTTCATCTCTCAGTCGTAATTCTCTTGAATTTTAATTAGATATTTTAAAATTTCTTGCACGAAACTAAAATTCTTTACCAACAAGAATATAATAATTTCGTAATAATGATGTTCTGTGAAGGTAGATCTATCTATACGAGCTTCTTTGATTTTCAGAGAGACATTCTGATCTAATTGTCAAAAAACGATTCTAATATTTTTTATTGCGTCTTATTCCTTTTCGTCTTCTATTTTATTCTCGAGATGAAATTACATTTTAAATGAATATTTTATAAGATGACGTCTCATTTGAAGAGTACGAATTAATTTATGACGATAGAATAAAGCTAAGCCAATATGAAATTGAAATGATTTTTAACACGCTTCTATTAGGTCGACCTGTATGTAACTAACTATGTAATGGAATCTAAGGTAACTAATTTATTGCGTAATAAAAATTGGCAGCTGTATGTAGTTCTAATGACAATACAATAATATGGTACTGTCGAACTGATCTGATGATGGAGCCGGAAGATATGAACTGGAACTTCATGATGGAACATCGTATCATAGCTGTTTTTGGGTTTCTTAGAAAAGTCTTGTAATGAACTTTGACCACGAGTAGGTTTCAAGTTCTGATGATGAAGCCGGAAGATAGGCACTGGCATTCCATGATGGAATATCGTATCATAGTCGTGGTGGCACTTGTGAGAAAGGCCACATAATGGACTTTGAACACGATCAGGTTTCAAGGTTATAACAAACCTATCGGGAACAATACAACGTCACCTGCACGTGGTGCACCCTGCTGACTGACAAACGAGGCTCTGGCGAAAAAAGAGGTAGGGTAGGTAGGGTAGGTAGGTAGGTAGGGTAGGGTGCTCGACTGGGGAAGTACCTCCATTTCACAAAATTCCGCACCCAAATACCAGTTCCCTTTTTCACTTTTATAGTTTGATGTGCTTTAAAAGCATGTTTTTTTAGTTTTTTTTAACTATTATTTATTCTTTCTTATCTCTTTCTTATTGGAGATCTAGAGGGGAGGCCTATGTCCAGCAGTGGACTTCCAATGGCTGAGATGATGATTTATTCTTTCGACACGTGATGAATGCATAATAATACTACTACAATTTGTTGTATATTTTTAACGTGTCTATTTAAAAAATCAATCGAGCAATATCGATGGTATTTTTAGGTTGCAAGAAATATATTATTCTATCCATATGATTGGAGTGAGGAGCTCGATTGCGTCGTTACGCCTATCAGTCTAATCGAACACGCAAGTTAAGCAGCGTCGACCGTAGCATGTCCATCGATGGGTTTATATTATCTCGAGCACCTCCGTGCTTCGAAGGGCACGTTAAGCCGTCAGTCCCGGCTGTTGTCATTAGATGATAGTCGTTAGCTAAGTCAGTGGCCTTTGGACGGCTTGAAAACACTGGCCTCCGCCACCCGCAGTTGAGCAGCGTGGTGAAGTAAGCTCTAAATCCCTTCAGTTGAGAGGAGATCCGTAGCCCAGCTGTGGGATGATTAAGGATTGACGACGATATTACATTTTGATAAAATTTCTTATATTGACTTCTGCAATAAGAGATAGTTAAAAGATACGAAAATGTGAAATAACTTGGTTTTACTAGTAGCCTTTGCTGTCATTTTCACGTTAACACGACCTTAAGGATAATTTTTATATTATAAAATGGAAGTTTGTGACTCGGACCGTGCTTCGGAAGGCACATTAAGCCGTCGGTCACGGTTGTTGTCATAAGATGACGGTCGATAAGCCTAAGGCCTTTGGGCAGATTGAAAACACTGAGCTCCGCCAACCCGCAGTTGAGCAGCGTGGTGGAATATGCTCTAAACACGTTCGATTGAGGGGAGACCCGTATTCCAACAGTGAGTTGATTATACAACGTGTAACTCCAAGTACGCAAAACCTCAAACACCCCAACTGAGTTTTATTATTATAAATTGATATATCTAAGTAATATTTCGAAAAAAAAAATTTCTCGGAGATATGAACACTTTCTTGTTTTCCTAATAATTCTAATAGTTTATGAGCTCTGGCGCGCTTTCTTATCAAAAAGTTGCGCCAATGGCTACGATAGGCATATATTAATATTAAATAGCGAGCATACGCGATGCTATGGCATATAGTAATGACGCGGCGGTATTACGTTTGTTTACCTACTTCACATTTTCTCGATTGATTGTTGAGCGCAATTTAATAATAGACACGGCAATTAAAAATAATAATAATTATTTTTCAAAACCAGTTACTTTAAAAATGGATGAAAATTACGGAATTGATTCTACTCATGATTCTGAACAAACTATTTTTAGGTTTTGCGTACTTGAAGTTACACGTTGTATAGATATGGGTTGAAGCGGATGGGAGTTTGAGATTCGGGATTTGGTTTGGATGGATAATTTGTCTTAAATTAATGTAAATGTATGATATATTTTGGGGTGTAAGTGGTTCATCAACATCTTTGAACCAAAGCCAACTTCACCTGCACACGGTGCACCCTGCTGACTGACAAACGAAGCTCTGGCGAAAAGAGAGGTGGGGAGCGTAATTGTAAGCTACCCGACTAGGGAATGTACCTCCACCTCAAAGAATACCGTAGCCAAATAACAATTCCTTTGGGGGTTGTTGTGTTCCTGCGGGTGAGTGGGGTCACCAGAAGGGAAGGAGATGCTGCGTTGGCAGCGGGGGTGGCGGCGCGCGAGCGATATTTTATGTTGCGAGCGTTAATATGGCTACGGTGACCGCTTCACAACAGGCGAGCCGTATGCTTGTCTGCCACCCGACGTAGTATAAAAAAAAAAAAAAAATACTAATGATTGTTAGTACTTGGTGAAAGTTTTTCTACATTTTGATATTAATAAAATTAATTGCATGGTTCCACACCTCCGTTAAGACGAAACCGGTCGGTATAATTATTTTTACTGATCGGTTACGCCCTTACGGCATTATCACGGGGAGTGCTCGGATAAGTTGTATGATTTGATACCTACCGCTGAATTCCACTAACATATAACTCGCCATAAATTATAATTCGGCCCTTATGGGGCGAAGATGTTATCATCGTGATAATTGGCAATCTACTACAGTACTACGCACGGTGTAATTATGGAATCAACTTCTCTCAGCGGTGTTTATATTTAGCTCAAAAGACTGGTAACGGATCGACTTGGTGTTCCTGGTATCCATCAGGTGATTGCTTGCCATCAGGTGACGCAAAGCTCGTTTAACTCTATCTGATAAAAAAAATGTCAAGTTATTTAGATGTTTTCTGTGTTTACATCTGAAGACAAGGTTGAAGAGAGGTAGGTCATAGCGCAATTTTCTTATTGTCCGATTGGGGAACCTCCACTTCACAGAATACCACAACCGTATAACAATTCCCTTCACGGTTGTTGAGTTCCTGCGAGTGAGTGAGGTCACCTTTACTCCACTATCATATAAAAAAATCGGTCAGTAACAATAAATTTTGTAGAACAGTACAAACGATTTTATTCATATCGAAGTTTGTCATACATGCTAAATATGTTTAGGATTTATATAATGGATACTTTTTATCGTGATACTATGTTTACGCGGCGAAGTAAAGTCGAAATCTAAAGCTCTCACTCTCGAAGACTCAACTCTTTGCTTATGAGAGTGTTCGGTATGTTTTTATAACTTTAATCAAACCATTCTCGCCTTGATTGAGCTCCTTTTTACAAGCTTTTATTTAACATGCAATGTATGTATGTTTGTCCGGGTGGAATCTTGCAACTTAATTTTGAACCAGTTATCTTCAACCGATTGAGCTGAAATTTTGTATACACGCTTAGTTTAAATGACAATGCATGGTTAGCCATGTGATGTCATTCTAAATCCAATATGGCGGATTATCCAAGATGGTGGACTAGCAATTTTTTCTGCACTACTACAATATGGCGTATCAAATAAAAGGGCTTGCTAAGGAGAATCCAACACGAGGTTTAGTCGCGAGATGCCTACTATCGGCCTTGGTTGACTGTTTTACGTTTTCATACAATTAGTAGTATAACGACTACTTCAGAAAACCTCCAAACACGTAGTCGCACGCGCCGGGGCCTTCCCGGACTCCCAAAGCTTTCGTAGAGGTGACGAAGTCTGAAACGAACGCAGGTCTTCAGTAACACGATTACAAGATGACGACGAACGAACCGCTTGAGGAATTTGCTTACCAATGCGCTGGGGAATCTCCAGCTTAGGCGTGGAACCGCAAATGCGCGACGTACGAACTGGGTGCTTTTGGTTAGAGAGACGCTTCGACCAGGAAAAAAGGGCGATTCTCTTGGGGCACCGGTTTTGTTGTCTCCACGAATCCCCACTCCGAACCACCATCGAACGTTCTCGAAACTTAAAAATACCTCCACTACATAAAGTGATATGCATCGACCGCCATCACAAACGAAAAAGTAGGCATAGTGCGACTACGTGCTTGGAGGTTTTCTGAAGCAGTCGTTATGCTACTAATTGTATGAAAACGTAAAACAGTCAACCAAGGGCGATAGTAGGCATCTCGCGACTAAATCAAAAATAATACTACGTTACATTAAATCCAATATGGCGGATAATACAAGATGGCAGACTCGTTATTTTTTCTGCACTACCACAATATGGGTATCAAATAAAAGGGCTTGCTAAGAAGAACATGAAAAATATACCCAATAATAACTAAAAAATAAAAAATAAATGAACTGTAAAAAGAAAAAATTAAAACAAGCTTTTGTTTAAGTGACCTAAAAAGATGAAAATAAACTTATAATTAAATCAAACTAATCAATTTAGTACTATGTACCTATAACACAATTAAAATTTTATAAAAGCTTGTCGCGAGATGTGCCTTTATCTAACTTGTTATTTTGAAATAATATGTATCTTAGAAAATAAGCAGATAAATATCGCGACAAGCTTTTATAAAATTTAAATTGTGTTATAGGTACATAGTACTAAATTGATTAGTTTGATTTAATTAAAAGTTTATTTTCATCTTTTTAGGTCACTTAAATAAAAGCTTGATTTAAAAAAAAATACAGTTTATTTATAATTACTGTAAGGTTGACTGGTAGATATCTCTATTAGGGATAAGTCCGCCTATGTATTACTCTACACATTTAAGAATTGTAATACATATTATTATTGCATTAAAGAACTTACAAACAAACAATGATATTTCGAATTGAACATTATTGTCGTGTTGTGAGACTCAAGTAGCTCAATTTATCATCGCTAAGCACCTGCTATAAAAATCAATGTTTGTCGACGTGTCTAGTCATTAAGTCCATTCAATCGATTGAGCTCAAATGAGTTTTGAACGACATTTTTCAAGTACAAAATAAATAAACAAATATATAAGTATTTAGGAGTGTAAGTGGTTCATCAACAATTTGGTTTCTTTGAACCAAAGCCAAGTTCACCTGCACGCGGTCCACCCTGCTGACTGACAAACGAAGCTATGGAGAAAAGAGAGGTAGGGAGCGTAATTGTAAGCTACCCGACTGGAGAATGTACCTCCACCTCACAGAATACCGTAGTCAAATAATAATTCCCTTGAAGTTTGTTGTATTCCTGCGAGTGAGTGAAGTCATCAGAAAGAAAGGAGACGCTGCGTTGGCAGCGGGGGTGCCAGCGCGCGAGCGATATTTTTATGTTGCGAGCGTTAATATAGCTACGGTAACTGCTTCACATCAGGCGGGTCGTATGCTTGTCTGCCCCCGATGTAGTATAAAAAAAAATATATAAGGTGTAGTATAAAAGTTGATATGTATAATCTATATATAATTACCTATATCAAAATATCCACGTATGTACAAACGATAATAATATTTTATGCTATATATTCTTACGTTGTAGATATATAGGTATTTTGTCCTATTTTTATTTTACGTACGTATATTATATAATTATTTGTTTTCTTCGCCGCCAATTCACAGTATCCTTTCAGAAATTCAAACGTTGACTGGAAAAGATCCCTTATAGGGATAAATCCGTCCTTGAACACTATGTCTTATCACTACAATCTGTGTTATGTAATATTTAATGCAATAAAGATTTTACAAACAAACAAACAAAGATAAACCATCTGAAGCTGAAGTTACGTAATCTATTTCCTATACCTATTTTCTATTCTTCTACTTAGGAATTGCAGTCATGAATTTCTGCTACACCCAAAGTAGAAAATGCTTTTAGCGTTTTGTCCGCGTTTGTAGCTTTGTATTATTTTGCGGCCTTTGAATAAATATATAATCATCATCATCAGGTCATTTTACTCTCCACTACACGAGCACGACCCTCTCTCCTCCGACCCAGACAGGAGGATTTTGCCTACACTCCCCATAAACAACAGTGTAGAGTATAAGACATTATAAAACATCGAATAAATATATAAATAAAACTAATTTCATTAAAACGAAGTATAACAGGGTTCCGATCATGCCAACCTTACTTTAAAGAACTAAAATTGTTAACACTTCCAGGGCTGTACATATATGAAGTGGCTATATTTGTAGAGTGTCATCTAGATCTATTCGAATCTGTTAATTCCAAAAGATATAAAGATAAAATCTGTCACATACCACACAATACGGAAATGTTTCTCGTAGTATTTTGGGGATGGCTCCTAAGGTACTAAGGTAATAAGCTACCTAAAGCCATAAGACAACTTAGTAATACAATAGAATCTAGGACGAGTTTTAAAAAAATAATATTAGGTAGTTTATGAAACTGTTGCATAATAAGGGTTATTAAAATACGAGTGTGAGTTTAAAACATGACCCGAAGGCGAATGTTTTAATATACCACACGAGTATTTTAATACCTAATTATGTGCAGTTTCATACACTACTTTATCTAATCTCATGAAATATATGATAATAATATTTTAAATACAACCATGAAGTTAATTTAACAGCTATAATTCTTACTTAAAAATCCATTTGCAGAGAGACGTGCCGCGTGGCGCCGCGTTCACAGATTATATAGAAAAATTTTGCATAGTTGCAATGTATTTGCATTGCAACCTGTTTAAAATACCTGTATCCAGGGCTGAAGCTGTATCGAAAAATAACTTTTTAAATTTATTTTGTTAGCTTGTGCGTAAAGACTGTCATTAAGATAGTGTGTTCAGTTTTATAATGTGTAAATTTCAGTATGAGATTAGATAAAACATATTACACTATCAATGATTTTTTATTGGACAATTTATAAATATATGAATGAATTAATATATGAATGTAATCATGAATAAATTATTATGTAATAAGTATATTTAATGAATTATTGAATTGCGAGACTTTCAATGTAGATTATTATTACTATTATTTTAAATTTAAGTATATGTGTTACATATACTTAAATTTAAAACATGTTGTAACATTAAAAATATTGTACGCCAAAACGGCAAGTGGTAGCAGCACAGCAATTAATTTTAAGATCATATGTACATTACCTATAACTATACAATAAATGAATTTGAATTTGATCGTTACTAATAAATAAGGAATTAAATTTATTACTCCTAAGCATACAACAATTCGATCAAGTCGAAACAGTAGTAGCGTACAACTACTTCTTACTAAGTAAAACTCTACTAAGTAAAAATACTATGCCATGGGGCAAAATGGTATTTCCTAGGGTTATACAACGTGTAACTCCAAATACGCAAAACCTGAAACACTCAACTGAGTTTTATTATTATAAATTGATATATCTAAGTAATAATTTCGAAAAAAAAAGTTCTCGGTGATATGAACACTTTTTTGTTTTTCTAATAATTCTAATAGTTTCTGAGTTCTGTGGCGCTTTCTTATCAAAAAGACGCGCTAATGGCTACGATAGGCAAATATTAATATTAAAGAGCGATCATCGCGTCAATGACGCGTAAGCGCCGCTTTCTGCACGGCGCTTAAGACTTTTTGGACGCGGCGGTATTACGTTTGTTTACCTACTTCACATTTTCTTGCTTGAGGTGGTCGAGCGGAATTTAATAATAGACACGGCAATTAAAAATAATAATTATTATTTTACTAAACCAGTTACTTTAAAAATGGATGAAAATTATGGAATTGATTCTACACATGATTCTGAACAAACTATTTTTAGGTTTTGCGTACTTGAAGTTACACGTTGTAGATAGTAATAAGGAGCTGGATGGTTGTTGATGCGTGTGTCAATCTAATCGAACACGCAAGTTATGCAACGTCGACCGGAACCTGTCTATGGACGGATTTATTTATCTCGACGTATTCCGTGCTTCGGAAGGCACGTTATGCATTCGGTCCCGGCTGTTGCCATTAGATGACAGTCGTTAAGCCAAGTCAGTGTCCTTAGGGGCTGCTTGAAAACACTGGCCTTCGCCAACCCGCAGTTGAGAATCGTGGTGGAGTATGCTCTAAATCCCTTCGATTGAGGGGAGACCTGTATCCCAACAGTGGGATGATTATTGGTTGATTGCGATATGTAGTAATAATACTTAATCTGTCTATCTATCTTTAATACATATAAAATTCTCGTGACACAATGTTAGACCATACTCCTTCGAAACGGCTTGACCGAATTTTATGAAATTTTGTATGTATATTCAGTAGGTCTGAGAATAGGTTGTAAAATATTTTTTATGGTTAAACAACGTTTTCCGGGTTAAGCTAGTATACTATATAAACTTATGTTTAAACTCAAAATCTACTTCATCGTAATACAGCCAAAACTACATGTTTGAAATACCCAAGGCACGCGTCAGAATGAAAAATATGGTGCGAACGTCGTGTTTATTTAACTAAGGTACTGTAATTTATTAGTACAGATAAATTTCACCCCTAAAACGTCGACGGGGAATAGAATATATTACTCGTATTGATGATATCAAGCCGAAGGGATTAAATATAGGCCTCCCTCGCTGTTCATTAATCGATCTCGGTCATACGGTATGAAAAATATATACGCGCGTTAAAATATAACGAGCTCGAGGGTAAAAAATAAAAAGTTGCAGAGAAAAATATCGAGTTACGGCGGTGCGATCATTTCGAAAATTTCGAATGGTGAAAATACCTGGCTTAGAATTAAACCATATCGATATAGCGCTAGAACGATACAATTCTTTTTTTAAGTGAAAACTTCTAAAGTTAGTGGCACTTTTTTGAGATAGGTAAAAAATGTTGAACTCGCGTTCTGATCCAAAATCCGTAAGATAAAGCTGCGAAACTACAAAGTTCAACTTTAAGCAAAGACGATACGATTGAGAATTCTTTGGATATTTTAATGATTCGAAATAGTTTCGAAATGGCAGTTTTATGACAAGGCTGCGAGACTCAAAATCCAACTTTAAGCAAAGACGATACGATTGAGAATTCTTTGAATATTTTAATGATTCGAAATAGTTTCGAAATGGCAGTTTTATGACAAAGCTGCGAGACTCAAAATCCAACTTTAAGCAAAGACGATACGTTTGAGATTGCTTTGAATAGTTTATGTTTATGTACGATAGCGCAATAAATGATGCGCAATAAATGAATGGGGTGTAAGTGGTTCATCAACATCTTTGAACCAAAGCCAACTTCACCAGCACGCGGTGCACTCTGCTGACTGACAAACGAAGCTCTGGCGAAAAGAGAGGTAGGGAGCGTAATTGTAAGCTACCCGACTGGGGAATGTACCTCCACCTCACAGAATACCGCAGCCAAATAACGGTTCCCTTGAGGCCTGTTGTGTTCCTGCGAGTGAGTGAGGTCACCAGAAAGGAAGGAGATGCTGCGATGGCAGCGGGGGTGACGGCGCGCGAGCGATATTTTATGTTGCGAGCGTTAATATGGTTACGGTAACAGCTTCACATCAAGCGGGCCGTATGCTTGTCTGCCACCCGGCGTAGTAAAAAAAAAAAAAAAAAAAGAATATTGTATTTTACCACATAAATGATAGTACTGTTATACTAATAAATAAAGCAATTCGATGAAATTATTTCCTAACCATTCCAAAATATTCAAAAATGCACAACGTTAATGTTCAAGTTTTCACTTCTGCCGGCACTCCCGAAGTGCAACCCGATATTTTTTTTTTTTAATTAATCGTTAAGAAGCTCGATGGCGTCGTTGCACGTGCCAGTCTAATCGAACACGCAAGTTAATCAACGTCGACCGTAGCCTGTCCAATGATGTGTTTACTTATCGCGAGCTCCTCTGTGCTTCGGAGGGCACGTTAAGCCGTCGGTATCGGCTTTTGTCATTAGATGATAGTCGTTAAGTCAAGTCAATGGTCTTTTTTTTATACTACGTTGGGTGGCAGACAAGCATACGGCCCGCCTGATGTGAAGCTGTTACCGTAGCCATATTAACGCTCACAACATAAAATGTCGCTCGCGCGTCACAACCCCCGCTGCCAACGCAGCATCTCCTTCCTGAGCGTGACCTCACTCACTCGCAGGAACACAATAACCCTCAAGGGAATTGTTATTTGGCTGCGTTATTCAGTGAGGTGGAGGTACATTCCCCAGTCGGGTAGCTTACAATTACGCTCCCTACCTCTCTTTTCGCCAGAGCTTCGTTTGTCAGTCAGCAGGATGCACCGCGTGCAGGTGAAGTTGGCTTTGGTTCAAAGATGTTGATGAACCACTTACACCCCATGGCCAGCCAACCCGCAATTGGGCAGCGTGGTGGAAATTCATTATTATTTAGAAATGCATCATCATCAGGTCCATTTTAGTGTCCACTACAGGAGCACGACCCTCTCTCGTCCGTCCTAAACGGATTTGTCCTACACGGGGAGTGTAGGATAAATCCTCCTTCCGTTTAGGACGGACGAGAGAGGGTCAAACGGGTTGGGGAGGCCTGATCGATATTTGATAATGTATTTCCCTTAGTCGCCTTGTACGACATCCACGGGAAGAAACGAAGTGATTCTATTCTAGTCTGCCTGAGACCACACGGCCATGCCGGAAACCACACGGCCAAAATACCCAAACCAAGACAAACAGATATTTTCATGCACAAAACATTGGTCTTGTGCGACGATCAAACCTCGATCCCGGAGTCAAAGTGGACTAGCCATTCGACATTTAAAATTTCCGAACAACTACGTTACAAATTTACATAATTATATTTTTTATATAATTATATAATAATACAAAAATAATTAAAAGTAATCTCCGAGAGCAAGCCGTTTAGGGTTTAACAAACATTGCGTTGAACTGTAACGACCTTGTTCTGCTCAGCATCGTGCCGGAGCAATTAAATTAAGGTCCCCTACCTGAGATTTTAATGAGAGTTCCAGATTCCTAATTACGGAGTTCTAATTTATGTAGGTATTGCTTTTGAATGGTAATGAAAGCCACCACCGTCGTAATAAGCGTATTGATTACACATGTATGTTTTTGCAGACATTTTAAAGTAAAAAAAATGGTGTCTGTAAAGTTGGTTTCCGGACGATAATTTTACGTGATAACGTCATAAGAAAACATCGGCCGATGAAGTGGAAGAGAGATAGATACCGAGATGCTGAGATAGAGGCCGAACGCTTAAGCCAATTGTGCCTCCCTATCGCTTGTTCTGCACTCTCGCTTGCACGCTCGGCTCAGGCGGAACGTGACAATGAGTCATGTTTTTTCGTGCGTGCAGCCGGCGTTCATCGATTTATAAGGCGTTATCACCTCAAAACTGTATATTGCATATTTGACGTGCTCGATATAGTCGAATGGCTAGCAATGACTCATTTGACTCCGAAGTCGTAGGTTTGACCCCGCACTATTCAAACATTTGTATGCTATTTTTTTTTTTTTTTATGTATTATATGTACCTGTAGCGACATCACAAATATTGCAGATCGCGCGATGCATTCCACCTCGCTCGCTTGTCGGTCCGCGTCTATTACGAATTTAGGTTGGATTTACATATTGTGATAAATATTAGTAGTTCTGTGTAACTGAAATTATTTGTACTCTTATTACACAATAAATAGTGCCGATCACCAAGGACTTTCCTTACTCTCCACACACATACCATCTAAACTTATATAAACTTCGATACTTCTAAATCGATAAGACGGCGGTCTTATCGATTTTTTGTACTTTAATTTTTTTATTCTACTTCCAAATACCTATGTACCTAACCTAACCTAACCTAACCTAACTACTTACAAAAAATATGCATTTACGTATTCTATTAGTTATGTAGTACTAACAGTACAAGCTTCGCTTCGTTTGGAACTAGATAGATGTATAATTTACCCAGGAACATTTATTTATTTGTATTTCTTTAAAATGTCATGTTTATTGCCATCATAAGCTATATTGAAAAACATAAATTCAGCATTATCTACTTTATACCGTGAGCATTGTCTCCATAGATTTCGAACTGCGTTTCAAATGTCCCATATATCGGCACGCGGTAAGCCCTTTACATGACGCTTCAGTTTATCCACGAATATATTGATCTCTAGAGCTAGTACGGTCTATTTGAATATACACAAACATTCATGAAAGGCCTCTGATTTAGTCCAACTAGATGGAGCCAAAATGATAATAAAATCTGCCGAGGTTGGTATTACCTATTTATGTTCGTAGAGTCCTTTAATATATCAGAGATAATAAGGCGTATAAGTACATCTCTGTGAAATAAATAAACATGTCAGATGCAAGGAGATGCTGCGTTGGCAGCGGGGGTGGCGGCGCGCGAGCGATTTTTTATGTTGCGAGCGTTAATATGGCTACGGTAACCGCTTCACATCAGGCGGGCCGTATGCTTGTCTGCCACCCGACGTAGCATAAAAAAAGTCACAAAAACAGAAATCCGAGCGTACCTTGGTCTTCTAGAGGCCTTAGAGCCGAAGCTCACCGCCGATTAACCATAGGATTTTTTGAATGCAAAAATAAAACTACTGCTTAGATTGTTGCTAATTATGTTTAGCTCAGCTGGAAGAAACTCTATAGCTCTACCGACTAAGCTGAAAATGTTTGTCAATCACTTTAACCAAAGAGCAAGTTTTGGAATATAAAAAAAAAAAGCCGGACAAGTGCGAGTCGGACTCGCCCACCGAGGGTTCCGTAGGTACGTAGTATCATTATTAAATTTGATATTTTTCATTATAAATAAGAAATAATGCGTCGAAAAAAATAAATAAAATATATTTTGCAATGTGTACATCAAGCCCTTTCATATGATACCCCATTTGAACTAGTAGTTTCAATTTGAAATTTCGACACCCTATAAAAAATATAGACCCCCTATTTTTTAAGATCTATTTACAAATGTATAGATTTGAGATTTATTCCTGTACTTGTAGTCTATAACGATGTTAGTTGCCAAATTTCATAGTTCTAGGTCAACGGGAAGTACCCTATAGGTTTTGATTCCCTTGAGTGTGTCGAAATATGCGTTTTTTGCTGAATAAACGGCCGTAACTTTTTTCTATGTAAACTTAGCAGTTTGATTTTTTTTTAACTTCATGGGACCGTAGACCTGAGTATACAGTTCAAATTTCAGCTTGATACCTCCACGCATTCTCGAAATAGAAATTCTTGACAGACAGACAGACAGACAGACAGACAGACGGACAGACAGACAGACAGACGGACAACAAAGTGATCTTATAAGGGTTCCGTTTTTCCTTTTGAGGTTCGGAACCCTAAAAACAACAATGGTAATCCGTTTCGGCGGTAGGAACCCTGGTTATGACTCTATGTTTTTTACCCTACAGATAATAAGTATTGATCTCTTTTACGTTTATAATCCTTCATCGTACGTTATTTCTGAAGAGTGTATCGCCCGTGCAAGTTCGACGCGCCTTGATTAATGGTACATCGACACGCAACAATTTAGGCAGGTGCTAAGCTGTCAGTTAAATAATAATATACTGTAGCATTTAACCTTAAAATATTGGTTTACTGTGAAAAGAAGGTGATAATAATATATCATTGTGAAGATAATTTAGAAATAGATATTATCAGCTATCTTATCTATCCATTGCTGGGTTTATTAGACTTTTCTAATCTGTTTCATGCTAGGGAGAAAACCTCGCATGTACATTTTTATTTTATTTCATTTTTTGAAGGAAATCTCGCAAAGCATTAGCTTAATGTGATGGTGTTCCATCACAAAATTACTTCAAAATCACATACGCCTTTTTCACTCTACGGCGTCAATATGCGATCCACTGCTTCCCGTGTGCAGTCCGTTTGAGGTCATCAGTCCTACTATTAGAGAGGCAGCTCCTAAAATTATGTACCACACGGTACCTCCACTCTAGAACATTCCGCTTCTGTCTACTATCACTAACTCTACAAATGTTGCCAGCCCTCTGCCACTCTACCTTGTAAACTCTGACAGCCATGTTGATAACTTTGGTTCTCCGTCGATTTTTTATCGTACCGGAATGTCCCTTGAGCAGAGCCACCCCCATCGGAGAGAGCTATCTCCATCGCTTACTATCTGATTTTCAGTTTATAGATTTGCCCAATGTCCAAGTTTATAGGGCCCTACCGCCGAAGCTGTAACCGATTACCACCGGGTTTTTTGATTCCAAGAATTGTTCTTAGGTTAAAATTATTGACAAACATCTTCAGCTTAGTCGGTAGAGCTCTAGGGTTTCTATCAACTGAGTTAAACATTATTACCAACAATGTAAGCAGTTTTTTTTAATTTTCGCATTCAAAAATATCGATGGTAATCGGCTTCTGCTTCGGCGGTAGAGTCCGTGCACAGTACACTATATATTATATAGTGTACCTTAAATATTGTTTTTAAAAATATTATGGTCAATGCCTACCTTGGTATTAGATATATTCATAGAATGCGATTGTAAACTTCATTGTTATGTTAAAACTTTCATAGTTAGTACTACACTAATAATCAATAAAATAATTTACAAAAATGCATTGTTCGTACGCGTTAATAAGTAATATGTAGTTCTTAATCTAAAGACCTTTCACACGTATACATTTTCATTATACGAACACTCTTTTACGTTCATACATCATTTTCAATAGCGTATTGTCAGCATAGAGATCAATGAAAGGCTTACTGAAAACGCTGACACGACGATCGATTCTAACAAAGATGTTTTAACAGGAAAATTCCTTTAGATTCTAAGTAGGTGGCCCCTTTTATATTCACATTTGACTTGTCTCAGACGATGAGGTGGTATTAAACATATATATATTAGATATAATTGTAACGTAAGTATGTTTGTGAGGGCGCTCGATGGCGTCGTTGCGCGTGCCAGTCTAATCGAACACTCAAGTTAAGCAATGTCAATCGGAGTCTGTCTATGGATGAGCTTGTTTATTTAGAGCTTGTTCGTATTTTGAAGGGCACGAGACAGTTACGTGTCGGTCTCGGCGGTTTTCATGAGATGACGGTCGTTAAGCAAAGTGTTTGGACAACTTGAAAATAAGCGGTGGAGCACGATCTAACCCCTTTAAATTGAAGAGAGACCCATATCTCAGAAGTGGGATGGTTATAGGTTGTTGCAGGGATATTTGTAACCGGAATAAATAAATAACTACATCATTTTTGGGATGTAAGTGGTTCATCAACATCTTTGAACCAAAGCCAACTTCACCTGCACGCGGTGCACCCTGCTGACTGACAAACGAAGCTCTGGCGAAAAGAGAGGTAGGGAGCGTAATTGTAAGCTTTATATATATATATATATATATATACCATTATATCTTATATATATATATATATATATATATATATATATATATATATATATATATATATATATATATATAAGATATAATGGTAGATCACCTCTCACAACGAACAATAGCTGAACGCGGCAATTCATTTGAGAAATGAAAAATAATATTGGAACTTAACATTCGAACTCGAAATTTCGAACTTCAACATCGAAAGAGATGTTTATTAAATACTATCTGACCCGACAACGACCCTATGCCTACAGCTAATTCGCCCATGTGCACCAACCTTTCGGTTATATCACAGGACTGCGAGTCTCACGCCCAGTAAACGAACCACTCCATATACTTTGATTACTACTTAGTAGTACTGCCTGTACTGCCAACTAAGTAGTAATAAAGTCTATGGACGTTCGTAGTACCAGAGACAACACTCTCACGTTGTCTGTAAAACCCCTTGACGCGTTTCTTAAAGAATAAGATAGCGTATGTAATAAGATAGTGGCTGACCACTATATTTGAGCTAAAGCGAACCTCGCCTGCACATTGATGCCCCCTGCTGACTGGAGCATGGCTCTGTAATATTTAAGTAATTGTAAGCTGCTCGACTGGGAAAGTACCTCCATCTAACAGCAGACCGCGGCTAAATAACAATTTCTTTGAGCGTTGTTGTGTTCGTGCCAGTGAGTAAGGTCACCAAGAAGGAAGCAATTGCTGCGTTGTTAGCGGAGTAGGCGGCGCGCGAGCGATATTTGCAAGATTACATGTTGCGATTTACGAGCGTTTATGTGACTACGGTAACCACTTTACAGCAGGCGGGCAGTATGCTTTTAGACTACCTATAAAAAAAATCTCAGATATTTGAGTATTTTGTAGAATAATTAAGACTAATGATGTAACTGGGCAAGGCTATGGAAATTAATAATCTATATAATAAATTTATAAGTAAGAATTAGGAACGCCTACATAATAAACCAAATACTCGTAGTATGGGATTCTACACACCCACTTTAATTACCGTATAATTACAATTTACTGGTAATGATACGCCCGCCCAATTCTAACTTATACTTAGTCATGTATGGAGACTAAAGGTGCAACAAATGACATTCAAGAACCCCACTTACCTACGGGAAAAACTCTATGAAAGTTCTATGAAAAACTCTCGGTTAAATTTGTTATACACTATTACAGACAATAGTCTATTAAATGTCTCTACTCCATTAAACTAGAGACATGCATGCATGCAGTCGGGAAACTGGAAGTAGGGACTCGATTTTGTTTTCGGCATCAACACATAATCATCCCACTGTTGGGATACGAGTCTCCCCTCAATCGAAAGGGTTTAGAGCATACTCCACGCTGCTCAACTGCTGGTTGGCGATTTTGTTTCCAAATATGTAATTTGCCATGGTATCTGCTCTTTGGTATAAAAATCTGGACACTTTGATTCTTACTTACTCCGCTGACTCATCGACCCAAAATGAGTTTCGGCCTCCGATACGAGATTCCGCCTTTCCGATCTTGCACAAGAAGCCTCGCGTCAGTCGATATGTTGACGCTCTCGAATATCGGTCTCGACCACATCCCTCCAGCGATATCTGAGTCGGTCGATGGGAGCTTGTGTCCCCAAATACTCTCTTTTCACACCGCAATTAATTTCACATTTCACGCTCTCATCGTGGCGTTTCACACTACACCTATCTTGTTTTAAATCTGTATATCATCATCATCAGCCTGTGTCTACCCACTGCTGGATATAAGCCTTCCTCATTGCTTTCCACCAAATACGATCGTCCGCCTTTCGCATCCAGCCGCCTCCAACTGCTTTCTTAAAGTCATCGGACCATCTAGGATGAGGGCGTGCAACGCTTCGTCGTCCTACGCTCGACCTCCGCTCTAATTCCTTCCTCTCCGTCCACTATCACTTACTCGGCAGATGGAACCATTGCCACTTCAATTTAAAACTGATTTCGATTTCGAGTGCCTAAATATAAACTTATAAACATAGTATATCATTGATCTGCCATATTGAACAGTTTTACAAGAAACATGGTACCACACTGTACCAACACCACAATACATAGTAACCAAAGCATTGTATCAAACCTCACGAGCATTCCCATTGTGTGACCATCGGTATGCCGAATTGTTCCTGCGAAGTGGAATTTGTATGGTTTTGTTTTCCAGACAGGAAAATGTGTCAACCAACATTCTCAGTCAATGCCTTGTCATATAATAGTTAAATATTATTAACATGTTACATTCCATTAGTTATGTGAATATAAATACACAAGTAATTTATTTATTACATGATAAATAAATAAATACTTCTGGACAATTTACACAGCCTCTAGTCACAAATTAAGCGCAAAGCTTGTACTATAGATAAGCGTTCGGAATTTATATTCTTAAATTTTTAATACTCGTCAGTATTTTTGTCAGATAGATCTGAATAAAATCTGCATGTGTATGGTGAACAGGTGTTGTTATGTATGGAATTCCGTGCGTGCGGAATTTCTCCTGTAACAGTAGCAATCAACAGTTAGCGAATGAAGTTAACAGTAAAGGGACTACTAAACAGTAAGGCTACAAAAAATACAAGTCAATACCCGACTAACCCATTAACTAGAGAAAGTGACGTAACCTCGAATCGACTTTGGCCCTCGTCTTCCATAACTGAGCTTTGGTCGGCAAATGTCTAAATTCATAAGTACCGAAGTTACTGTTTTGTCATAGGGTTTGGACGATCGTAAACTACAAGGGCGGGGCGGATCCAAGTCAAGGGATATTGCGCCAGAGTTGGTGAAGTCCTATTCTCAGCATCCATCCAATGCTGAGTCTGGCTAATGGCTCCGGGGGAGAGCGCAACAGTCGTGTGGATCCCCAGGGCAAGGCTAGAGAGTTCCCTTCACGTGGTTGCTGCCTGTTATTGGTCTGGTTCCCTAAGAAACAGATATAACAAAAACCTCTAGCCGATAATTCTATTCCCACCTTCCCCACCCCATCCTCAAGCCTTGTACCTGTGCGCCGCTTTTACGAGTGAGGCACAGGAACAAGGCACTTCCCCCTTCCCTCCCTTACCCAAGTCCAACCTCTATCCGGCAACCCCGGAACCGAAAAACATGAGCGCAAATGATAGAGAAGTTATACCCCAGGAGGGTACCGGCCAAGCCGGAGAATCCCTCCCTGGACCACCTAGTGGTCCAGGCTGCTCCTCGTATTCTGGGGGGGGCACATTGGCGCCTAACAACAAAACAAAAAAGGAAAGCACAGAAAGTACAACCAAGACACCATGCGAAAGGACACGTCCCGGAAGATCCATCTCGGAGATTCTCGGAGACGACCTAACGCATATGAGTATTGGCGAGGCTCATACTCAAACAAGCTCGAGTTCTCAGCAGGGAGGAGGCGAATGGATCACCAAATCCAAACGCAGGAGGCTGAGAACCCGAAGGAAGTTGGAACAAACCGCACCCGGTACGTTGACCTACACTGCGACGACGACACCGAGGAGCGAGGCGGGACCAAGAGCAGCAAAAATAAAGAGGCAGGGCACAGACCCTGAAGAGCGTACACAGCAGCGTCCGCCGAAGCGCCCGAAACAACAGCAAACGACCCCAAAAAACGAGGGACCGCGGAGACCCACCACAGGTCAAAGCGATCTCTCCGTCATAATACAAAGGGGGGACGGGGGTGAAGTGGACGATGCTATGGCCGCTGCAATCAGGGAACGGCTGGTCGACCACATCGAGGAAGCCGCACTTAACGGCGCGACGGGCCCTACTTTGTCATTCGCGGCCTCGGGGCTTGTAGCCGAGGGATATTTCCTCGTGAGCCCGAGCACCGAGGAGGCGATGACATGGTTGCTTAGCTGCGACTTCGGCGAGTGGAACGGCATCCCGTTGAGACCTCGAAAGCTCGACATTCACAAGATGTCCATCTGGCTCCCGGGCAACTGTGGAGGTCGCCGTATCGACCCGCTAGAACTAATCCGGATACAGAACAGCCACAGGGTGGAACTAAAGATATCAGAGTGGACACTCATCCGCAAGGAAGTCCTGCCATCGGGAGCACGGCTTGTGGTGGGAGTCCCCGAAGAAGCGGCAAAAGACCACGTGTGGCTCAACTACCAAGCCACACAGGTATATGCCAAGGTTATGGGAAAAGTAACACAACCAACAGAAAACACCGGAAAGTGCACATGCCCGATACATCCACACAAAAGAACACGGGGAAGTGAGCTCGTAGAAAGCGGTAGTAACGCGACCGTAGCCCCAGAGGAAGGCACGACTGACGAAGGCAAGCCGTACCTACAGAGCTCCACCCCAAGCAGCACACAACAAGCGCCCAACACAAAAAGCTCTGGGCCTGAAAGTGCAGGCACCGGCCACCGGACGAAAACCCCACAGGGGGGGACGACCGGAAGCCAAACGCCTCACCGACAGGCACGCCCAGAACAACACGGCACAACACACCCTCTCCCTACGACAAGGAGCGACCTGACTCCCCCACCAAGCGTTGCACAACTGCAACCGCCTTGGCTGGGGAAGAGCCAGGAACAACGCGACGAGTAAATAGGGAGAGATCACAAACACTCACAAACACACAGGCACACTCACACTAACACATGAACACAAACAGAAACACACACACAAAAAATAAGAATAGTTCAAGTTAATCTTCATCATTGCCGCGATGCCATGATTGAGTTCTGCAGACACGTGGTAGATGAAAAAATAGATATCGCACTACTGCAAGAGCCATACGTCGTAAAAGGACGAATCTCAGGGCTCAGCTCCCTAGGAGGAGAGATCATCTATCACGAAACGGGTGAGTCAACTCCTAGGGCATGCATATATGCCAGCAGTAGGGTAAGATCGTTAGGAATAATAAAAGCAGATTGTTACAGTGACCTTGCCAGCGCCACAGCAACAATACAGCTCAACACAGGCAAAAAAGAGAGGGTGATTCTGGTCTCCGCGTATCTACCAAGCGATAAAGACTATAGACCACCATCGCTAGAAATGGAAGAAATAATAAGAAAATACCAAGGTAAGAACATTCCTATTATTCTAGGTTGTGACGCCAACGCCCACCACGTGGTGTGGGGCAGCACGGACTGCAATAAAAAAGGTGACTTACTTCTGGACTTTATCAGTGCAACAGGCTTAGACATACTGAATGTGGGCAATACTCCCACATTCGTAACCGAAGCCAGAAGAGAAGTGCTGGATATCACTATTGCAACAGACAATATAAGCCGGCACATCACAGACTGGAAAGTAGACGAAAGAGATTCCAAGTCGGATCACAGACGAATAACCTTCAGTCTGGGAGCCAAAATCGAGAAAACCTTATTTAGGAACGCGAGGAAAACCGACTGGACGATATATGAACAGCACATTAAAAAGTGGAGTCCAGGCGACCATAACTCGTTAAAAGATACCACAGACATCGAAAGAGAAGCCAACCGACTAGAGGAGGCCATGAGGGAGGCATACCACAAGGCATGTCCACTTAAGGAGATCAGACCAGGAAAGGGACAACCCTGGTGGACAAAAGCACTAGAAAAGAAAAGGAAAAAGACCAGACAAGCTCTCAGGACGGCCCAGAAAAAGGGCGACGCCGAAAGCTGGCTCACATACAAGAAAGAAAGAAACACATTCAAGAAAGAATGCAGAAGGGAGAACAACAAAAGCTGGAAAGCATTCTGCGAAGGAGTTGAAAAATATCCTGACGCAGCGCGACTAGTGAAAATGTTCTCCAAAACGAACACCTGCAAACTAGGAAGCATTAAGAACGGAGACGAATTAATAACGGACCCGGGAAAGATACTGGAAGTGATGCTGGAGACACACTTTCCAGAATGCGAGGCATACAAAGGTGACGAAACGCCAATCGATACGAATCCCACAGCGGACACGGAGGAAAAGGCACTAATCACAAAAGAGCATTTACTATGGAGTGTCAGGTCATTTCAGCCATACAAGGCAGCAGGACCGGACGAGATCTTCCCGAAAATGCTACAAATAGCTATCAAGTACATAAGCGATGATCTTCTGACCCTGTATAACTGCAGCATCAGAAAGAAATACATCCCAAAGAAGTGGAGAGAAATAAGAGCTGTCTTCTTACCGAAACCAGGCAAGGCGACGTACCAAGAGGCTAAAAGCTTCCGATGTATTAGCCTGTCTTCGTTTCTACTCAAGACCCTAGAGAAGATCTTAGATAGGATAATCAGAGAACAAATAGCTAGCAGCGGATCTCCACTCCACAACAACCAACACGCATACATGGACGGCAAGTCGACTGAGACAGCACTCCATAACTTGGTTAACAGAGTGCAGAGATCAATAAGTAACACAGAATACGCACTGGGTTGCTTCTTCGACGTTGAGGGCGCTTTCGACAAAGCAACCCCGGCCTCGATAGAGGAAACCCTAAATCGTGAAGGCATAGACAAAGACATATCAGAATGGGTGAAATGTATGCTAAAACACCGGCTGATACAGGCAGAGATAGCAGGAACAAAGCACACGGTGATAGCAAGAAGAGGCTTCCCACAAGGAGGATGCTTATCTCCACTACTGTGGTGCCTGCTAATAGACGAACTAGTTAACAAGATTAACAGAATGCACATATACACTTTTTTTTTCGGCGGTAGTTGTGAAACAAAAAACACTTAGCTCTTGAATATAAAATATATTTAAAATACTAAAACTTAACTTACATAGTTGCAGCTTTAAAATACTGTGATTGTTAGATATCCACAACATACACTAGTATTATCTACAATATATTTATGTCCTGAGTGGAGTTTTTGATGCACTGTCCTGTCGGCCACTTTTAACACTTTCACAACAATAAATATCACTGCAATGGCGACCTACGATGAGATTCTGGAGACACAAAGGGCCCTGGAGAGCACTCTGTTGAAGAAGATGAGCGACTTTGAAGCCAGCCTGCAGGCCTCTGCACATCGTCCTCAAGTGAGCGAGCCGGCCAGTCACCTGCATGCAGAGTTCATGGAATTTAAGTCCCAGGTGTGGTCTATTATCACCATACTGCGTCAACAAATCTCTAGTCTCTCTAGAGCTATTGATGCTATAGAAATGCGGCATCGCAGGAAATATCTTATTGTCACTGGCATCTCAGAAGATATAAGGGACGACCTGCACGGGTATACAGCTGATCTCCTCCGAGACACATTAGAGTTAAATATATCCCCAGATAAACTCACTGCTTGCCATCGTCTGGGCAAACCTACAGAGGGGAGATGCAGACCGGTGTTGGTGCGTTTTGCTGAGATGTCTTTGAGGGCTGCCATCTGGAGTAAAAAGACTGCCTTCAAGGGAACTCCACACACAGTCTTTGAGTTCCTTACTCGTCAGAGGCAATCTGTTTTTATACAAGCACGTAAGAGGTTTGGCATGCGGAGGTGCTGGACAATGGAGGGAAACATCTTGGTGAAGCTTAAGGATGGTACTAGACAGCGATTATTCTCTGTTAATGACCTCTCTGCACTCGCGGCATCAGAAGATGAGCCTCAGCCAGCTACGCCGGGCTCTCCGGCACAAGAAGAAGCTGCTCCAGAGTCAAGTCCCCGTCGCGTCAAGTCGAAGCGCGCCAGGGCAAGGAAATAATTGTATATAATTCATTAGGTACGCAGTTCCATGATCTTTTTTTTTACTCTTTGATTCTGTAGTTTTGTTTCTATTCTACCTTTTATATAACTCTTGATATACTTGCATTTATTACTAAGTACCTTCTATATTTGATAACTTTTACATATTTATCTTTCTCTGTCATTAATTATTTCTAGTTTCACTTCGGATTCGTGTGTCACAAAATAAAACTAAAATCATAATATGTCACTGTACAGTCAATGTCAACTGTTTGACATTCGGTCGGAATGACTCTTTTTAATTTTTTATTTTTTTATTTTTCTGTTTCCTTGCCCTGGAATCTTGCTTATTTTACAAAGATTGATCTGTTATTGTAAAATGTATGTATCGTCAACCGGCAGGACACGCAGGTATAATTAGTTTTTTTTTTTTAAATATATAATATATATATTTATTTATTTATTTGTATTCAACATATAGTGTAATGTCAGATAATGATTCATTCCATTCTGCTCTAAATTTCAGCGTTTCTTCGACGGCTAGCATTGAAACTTTCGACGAACCGCTGACACTAGGTAATATAATTGAACAAACTATCACTGACGCACCTCATTCCTTCAATGTATGCCATCTGAATGCTCAAAGCATACCCTCACATTATACCGACCTTCTTGACACCTTTTCTTCGAATTCTTTTCATTCTATCCTAATTTCTGAAAGCTGGCTGAAGCCATGCCTCTCATCTTTATCTTATGCTCTTCCAGGGTATGTATTAATTCGAAACGATCGTACTGGCAAAGGCGGTGGGGGTGTAGCAATATACCTGCGTAGTGACATACCTTATAAAATTCTGTCCTCTTCTCCGTCACTATATTCTGCTTCTGCAGAATACATTTTCCTTGAAGTGTCCATTAAGGGTACTAAGTGTGTTCTTGGAGTCGTTTATTGTCCGCCTACTATAGACTATTTCTCTCATCTTGAATCTGTCTTAGAGCCCCTTTGCTCGGACTACAGACATCACATAATTATGGGTGATTTTAATACCGATCTCCTGAATAATTCTACACAGTCTCTCAAACTTCTAAATATTGTCAAGTCAGTCAATCTGTCTATTCTGCCTTCTGAGCCTACTCATCACAATCCTACTTCTCCTGATACATGGCTTGACTTAATTTTAACCTCTGTCCCTGACCATGTAATTAAACATGGTCAATTATACGCCCCTGCTTTCTCAAAACATGACCTTATCTTTCTCCAATATAAACTCCGACCACCTAAACCTAAACCGACTTTAGTCTGGATGCGTAATTATGCGCGATTAGACCGCACTAAATTAAAGGAAGACGTTAGTAAAATTGACTTCTCTGTAGTTTACACAGCGCCGACGGTTAATGAGAAAGTTTTTTACCTTAATAAGATTATTATTAAACTTTTCGATTCTCATGCACCGCTTAAAGCTATTAAAGTAAACCGGCCTCCTGCACCTTGGATTATCACAGCTGTCCGCATAGCTATGTCTAGGCGTGATCGGGCTTTTCGAAATCATAAACGCGACAGATCCGATGCGAATTGGAATTTATATAAACTGGCACGTAATCGATGTAACCAGATGGTAAGGTCAGCAAAACGGCAATATTTCCATGAAAACATTCTTAATTCTAGTTCAGCAAACATATGGAAGTTTCTTAATTCACTTGGTGTTGGCAAATGTGCCGCTCAATCTCATGTTCCCTCTTTCACTCCTGACGATTTTAATAATCACTTCTCTGTTACTCCATCTCTTGACCCTTCCACTAAATCCACAACTCTTTCATATATATCTTCCATGGCTTCCCCTCATTTAACATCATTTTCTTTTTCTCCAGTATCAATTGATGAGATACGTAAAATCATTTTCTCCATTAAATCAAAAGCAGTTGGTTCTGATGATGTGAGCAGAGAAATGATTATATGTATCATTGAACAAATTCTCCCTGTCATTGCTCATATCATCAACTTCTCCTTTTTGGTAGGTAGTACCCCAGTTTTTTGGCAAAAAGCTTTTATTATTCCTGTTCCCAAAATCTCTGTGCCTTTGCAATTGAACAACTACAGGCCTATTTCAATCTTGCCATTTCTCTCTAAAGTCTTAGAGGCTGCAGCGCACAAACAAGTGTCTTCCTTTATCTTCTCTCATGGCCTGCTTACTCCATTTCAGTCTGGTTTCCGACCTGGACACAGTACCACCACTGCACTTCTCAAGGTCACAGAAGATATTAGAGCAGGCATGGAGAATAAGTTGGTCACCATTCTCGTTCTCATTGACTTTTCCAATGCCTTCAACATGGTTGATCACGATATTCTGCTTGCTATTTTAGAACGTCTCAATTTCTCATCAATTGTAGTGGATTGGTTTTCGTCATATCTTCACGGTCGTCAGCAAGCAGTACGTGTAGGTCACGAGTTGTCTGACTGGAAGGAGTTAACCACTGGTGTTCCGCAGGGGGGAATATTATCCCCTTTACTGTTTTCCATCTTTATCAACTACCTATCCTTTTCGCTCTGTTGTCCTTACCATTTTTATGCGGATGATCTACAAATATATGTACAAAGCACCGTGGAAAATTTTAACAATGCAATAGCTGAATTAAATAAAGATCTCTGCAGTATTAGTTCATGGTCCGCAAACTTCGGTATACATGTTAACCCCGCTAAATGTCAGGCGATTGTCGTGGGTAGTTCTCGACAGATTGCCAAAATGGATTTAAATTCTGTATCTTCCATCGTTTTTGAAAATTCCATTATACCTTTTGGACACACTGTTAAAAACCTTGGCCTGCATATAGACGCTACTTTGAGTTGGACAACCCAAGTTGTAGAGGTAAGCCGTGCAGTCATGTCTACCTTACGATCCCTTAATCGGTTTAGGAATTTTCTCCCCATCACTACTAAGGTCACTCTTGTCAAATCCCTTATTTTTCCTATCATTGATTATGCCGATGTCTGTTATCCAGATCTAAATGTTGATCTTCTTAACAAACTGGACCGACTTGTTAATAACGCTATCCGTTTCATCTTCTGTCTTCGTAAATTTGATCATGTCTCTACATATCGGTCTCAGCTTAAATGGCTCCCCATTCGTCAACGCAGACAACAACGGTTGCTCTGTACTCTTCACTCTATCCTTACTAGTCCCCTTTCTCCTGAATACTTGAAAAGTAAGTTTCAGTATCTATGTGATTCTCATGACCGTCAACTTCGATCTGACAATTCTCTTTCGCTCTCTACTCCGCTTTTTCGCTCAGGTTTTATGTCTGATTCCTTTACATTGCAGGCATCACGACTTTGGAACGCACTACCTATCCCATTAAGAAAAATACCCAATAAATTTAATTTCAAAAAGAAAGTTTATGCTAACCTCTTAAACAGCTTAATTCAGCCGTGAGTCATCTGGCATGTTTATGTATGTTTTTATTATGTATATATATATGTATATATATTTAGATATGTGTGTTTGTATGTATATATTTATATGGATATGTATGTATTGATGTAGTGTATGTATGTATATATAAGTATAAATATAGTTTATGTATAGTTTATACTCACTATTTATGGTTTTGTTATATATTTGTAAACCGCATTCGTGGATGTCTGCACTTCCCGAAGGTTGACTGGTAGAGAATGCTTTTAGCATTAAGTCCGCCTTTTGTACCATTGGTCTTATTGTGGTCAATAAAGAGTTTAAATAAATAAATAAATACACACAGGTATACTCTGATGATGGGGTGCTTCTGATCACAGGCAAAGTCCTAAGTGTCATGTGTAACATCATGAACAGAGGTCTGAAAGTAGCACTAGAATGGTGCAGGAACAAAGGCCTCAACCTGAATCCTGACAAAACCAAACTAGTTCTTTTTACTAAGAAAAGGAAAATAGGACGGACTGAACCGGTACGACTAGACAACCATGACCTGGAAGTAGTAAGGGAAGTCAAATATCTGGGAGTTACACTGGACAGCAAACTGACCTTCAAGACTCACATAAGTAATACATGCTCAAAGGCAAAAATAGCCATGATGCAATGCAAAAGAGCAATAGGAAGAAGCTGGGGTATGAAACCAGCCACAGCACTATGGATCTACAAGGCAATAATTATGCCAAGAATCCTACACGGTGCCCTGGTATGGTGGCATAAAGCCTGCGACATACAGAGGAACAAACAAGAACTAGACAAAGTTCAAAGACTGGCGGCCCTGATAACCACCGGCGCGATGAGGACTACACCCACGGCCGCGCTGGAGATCATACTGGGTCTGAACCCATTGGACTTAGAAGTAAAAAAGAGAGCCACTGAACAATGGTTCAAACTAAGAAGCACGGGTCTCTGGACTGGCAACACCATGGATGAGGGCCACGCAAAGATCAGTCAAGACTACGAAGGAAAGCTCTCAATGATCTTTTCAAACAACGATTTGATAAGAAAGGAAAGGATCTTTGACAAGAAATATAGAATACACATAGGACTGAGAGAAGACTGGAAGATGGACACCAGTGGTACCATCTGCTACACAGACGGCTCCAGGAAAGAAACAACCAAGCTCTCTGGCTCCGGAGTACACATAAAATGTGAAGACGGAACAGAAACAAATAGGTCAATACCCCTAGGAAAGTATGCAAGTGTCTTCCAAGCAGAAATCTATGCCATCATGATATGCGCAGAAATGGTAGGCTCCATGAATAACACGGGAAAAGTCACCATATACAGCGACAGCCAGGCAGCGCTGAAGGCACTTGCAAAGACAGAAACAACATCAGCAATTGTCAAAGAGTGCAAAAATGCATTAGAAAAACTGTCCAAGACAGCTGATGTGACGATTGCCTGGGTACCCGGACATGAGGGCAACACGGGCAACGAAATAGCTGATGAGCTGGCCAAGAAAGGGGCTGACGAAAACCAGGTGGGCCCGGAGCCAAGGCTACCAATCGCCCACAAAATAACAAAGGGAGTAATCAGCCGAAGAACCGTGTAACGCGTGAATTTTTAATTGTGGCACTAGTTTCAGGCTTAAATACATATTACATTGTTTTGGGAATGTGTAAACATTTCTTGTTTACGAAGAGAGATGTTGACTTTTCGTTTGACAGTCTGCTGTTCCGACAGCTGATCTAATTTTGGCTTTTGCAGGATTGAGGACCCTGGAAGCCCGCACTTGTCGATAGTCGGCTCGAAAGTTTTGTTTCTCGTTCGTAGATTTAGATATTCGTTAATCATTTTTTTTAAGGGATATTGGAGTTGCTGAGAGGAATTGACGCGCGAGTTGGATTTTCCCTTGAAAGGAAACCATTTGGGAGATTTTCGTTTACGAATGGAATCATCTAGCCTATTGTTCTAATCTTAATTTTAAAGTAGTTTTGATTTTTCTACTCGTGTTTGTTAGCTGTCGTGCTTTGTGACGGAAGGCAAGAAGCCTGGAGAGTTCCATTCGTGAATGGAGTGCGTGATTCGGCTTCCGAATTCAAGTTGTGATGGTCGCTTCTGTTAGTTTCAGTAATATGTGATTTGTTGAAGGTGGTTGCCAAGTTTACGAAAAGACGCGTTGGCGTTGACACTAGACTAACGTATTGTCGGTGGCGGAAGCGTGCAATAGATTTATTGAAATTCTAAAAAAAAATAATTTTGTTATTGTTAAAAGGAGGTATCTTTAATGTTCTGGAAGATTCCATATACATTGTGGAGTGGGGATTGGTGGCAATGACAAAACGGGTCCGCGCGCTCGGGGCGGCCTTTTTCTGCCGTTGAGAGCACCCTAGTAGAAGTCATCAGACCCGCTGAACGTCGACAGGACACGTCGAAGACTGTGATTCCGGGCACCCGGTAAGCACGATTCGCAAGCGGTTGGGGCGTCGTCTTCTTGGTATAGTCGTGTTACCGAGGCGTTGGTTGTTGCAGAATTGGACGTCAGCCCGAAGCGCCTGACGAATCAGCCCGCCCGGGACGGTCCACATAACCTCGTTCGATAGAACCGGTGAGTTGGTATCTGCGAATAGGCGTGGGGCGAGGAACCATTGGCCGTACTGTTAGTGAATTGTGAAAATGGTGAATTTCAGTGGACTACGTCACTCCGGGTTCGACGTGCATATCCTGTCGCGTTCCCCTTGACGGTGCTCCTCGCGCAACCTGCAGCGCGGGCATCAACGCGCTTTCTGCGGCGCCATTCGGCCGCGCTATTCCCCAGGCCGTGGATCGAACCTCCAGTCGGTATGTAAATTCTGTTAATTGCTTAGGGCAGTGTTAGATTAGGCGCACAAGTGATTCCCTGTGCTAATGGCGGGCATATTGTCCACAGGGAGGTTTTTAATATACCCTCTTCTTCTTCCTCTTCACTCCGGTCGTGAGACTGACTGCGCAGTGGTGACGTGGCACGCAGTCCGAGCCACTCCGACACTCGGGGCAGCTTGATACAGCGGCTTCAAGACCGTATCGCTTGCATACAGCTAAGTGGTGTTACCGATCGAGCAATTTATGTGGACTTTTGCCGTAATAGTGAATTTCTGTACCAAACCATTTATATTATGATCGCAATAGGAATGTAGGCTTTCTGACTCATCGCCCTGAGAAACTAAATTGTAACTTGCTCTGCCGCTGCTTTTAATTACTGTATTTTTGACCTGGCATAAACAGGTCTGGCGCCCATTAGATATTTTGTTAACTGAAAATTGTAAAATTAGCTTTAATATATTTGAAATGTGAATTTGTTATGTGGGAGACAATGGAGAGGTTTTAAACCACAGGAATAAACTCTGTCTGGCGATTTGTAACTTTCATTTACCTCCCACCCTCAGATTTGTGTACTAAACTTATACTGAGAGAGCGCTTACCATAAGCGGGTCTCTTACCTTACTGTTACTTATACTTCAAATTTCAGGTTTCAGTACTATTACATTACTTCACTCTCTCTACCTTTATTTTCATTCTACTCTTCCACCTACTTACTTTTCTTTTCAACCACTTACAAATTATAAACATTACAGTGGCGCTTAACTGGTAAATCTTATTGCGATCATACCTTAATTTTATGCAATTGTGTATTGGTTTTGTATTGATTTAACCTAATATTTATTGTGTTTAACCTGTGTTTAACATTTACTGTGAATTTTTTTAGAAAATTTTTTTTTCATACTGTGTAACTACCTGCGTTTTAGTATAACAGTGTAACTTATTGTAGCAGTGTAACAGTGTACCACTATTTTAGCTTACTTATTTTGAAATTCAGGTGTAACTTATTGCGGCAAATACTATTTTAACTGAAATTTAATTTTTTATAGTGAGAGGGTATATTTTTTTTAAATTCAAGGTACTCAAGGGGAACAAATATTTTTTGTTTAACGCTTAAGTTTTTTAAAAAAAAAGTTTTTTTAACTTTTAAATTTTAACTCTTTATCAGGGCATACTTATGTTGAAATTCAAGTGAATTTAATTTATTGAGGGCATATCTGTTTTGAAATTTGTGTGTATTTGTAGCGATCAAATATTTTTTTTCTGAAATACTTGAATACCTGTTTATCAACGGCATATTTATTGTGAGACTCAAGTGTAACTTGTTGCGATCATAATTTTTTATTATTTACATAAAAGTTAAACTTAAATTTTAATATTTGAAGAATGGCTCGCGAGATAGACCCTAAAGCTTTAAAGAAAGACGAGTTGGAATATGAGGTGAAATTGCGAGGAGGCGTTCCAACTCCAAAAGTCGATTTATTAAGAAAACAGTTACGAACACTATTGAGGATTTCCCCTTCAGACTCCATCACAAAGTCGGATCTTGTGCCATCGGAGGAATTGAGTATTATCTTTGAAAAATTAGTTTCTTTAGAAAAGGAAATAGGTGGCTCTGTGGACAATTTGTCTCAAGCACAGGTGGTTAGACTTAGGTCATTGACCCTTCACTTACATTATAGAGTTGGTAGATTGCAGTCTTTGTCTGTTACAGAAATGTCAAAGTCAGCTGATATTAAAAAACGGCTTGATGTGGTGTCACAATCACTTGGTACCTCTACGGAGGACAGTGAATATTCTGAAGTAGAGGAACAGTTTACCAGTCCTTGTCAGTCTAGTAAATCAGTAGTGGAGACTAAGGTTTATCATGTAAAACCCGAACGGGTCAGTTCTTTAAATCTTAAATATGATGGGTTGTCTTGTGTTATGATTTTTTTGGAACGGTTAGATGAATTATGTCGTTCTCGCTCTATTACAAAGGAGGCTTTGTTTACTTCGGCAGCGGAATTATTTTCAGATACTGCACTTTTATGGTACAGGGGGGTCTCGGATACATTCAAAAGTTGGGATGAACTTAGACAGGAGTTATTAGAGGAATTTTTACCTGGGGATTTTAATTTTAGATTAATGAGTGAATTGCAGGCTCGTACACAGGGTGCAAATGAATCTTTTTCTACATATTATAGTGTAATGCAGAATTTCTTTAAGCGATTGCTGATACCTATTACTGATAAACAGAAACTAGATATCTTGCTAAATAATATTAGGCCTGAGTATTTAGAGCGAATTGGCACTAGTCCTATCCTTACACTGGAGGAACTAAAAAATAAATGTAAATTTGTTGAGCGTCTGAAGTTGCAATCCTTGCGTTTTACTGAACCACCAAAGGTGAATTTGAACACTTTGGCCGCGGACTTAGCATATAAACCACACAAACATCAACAGGTAGCCGCAATGACAGTGCCCGCACAAAGGCAATCACTATATTGTCCTCGGTGTCGTACGGATAAACATAGCTTAACAAATTGTAAGGCACCCAAAAATATAGTTTGTTTCCGCTGTGGTTTGAAAGGTTACACAACCGTTACTTGTCCGGAGTGTAACAAGTTTAGAATAGGTACTGGAAAGCCAAAAAACTAAGTAGGGCGGACTTTAGCAATACTAAACATTCTAGTAATTTTTGCCAGGAAGAGTGGGATCAGTGGTTAAAAACTTTAAAAATATTTTTTAAATCTAACAAAGTTGCTTCAGTCCGCGATTCAGACTTTAGTTCGCGCCCATTTTTGAATGTGCATATTTATGGTAGGATTCTTCGGGGTTTGTTGGATTCTGGGTCTAGTATTTCAATTTTAGGACAAGATACAGTTAACGTATTTCTCGACATGGGGGTGGAGATTAGTCCCGTTTTCGAAGATTTTAGAATAGAAACTGCGAATGGCACTTCATCACAAGTTGATGGATTTGTTTTACTTCCAGTAGTCCTTTTGGACACAGTGAAGTTGATTAAGTTTTATGTTATTCCGGAGGTTAAAACTTCGGTTATTTTTGGATGGGATTTTTGGAAATCTTTTAATTTAGCACCAGAAATACTCCGCTCCTTGCCAATCGAAGCAGTGGACGGTACTTTTGCTGTAGCAGGAGTTAACTGCTTACAGTCTTATGACACTTTAACGACGGATCAACGTCAGCGAGCAGAGCTAATCATTAGGAAATTTGATGATATTTCATTCGAAAGAGTAGGGTTAGGGAAAACAGATTTAATTACACATCACATTGACACTGGGGATACAAAACCAATTAAACAAAGATATTATCCCATGTCACCGGAGAAACTGAAACAGTTACATAATGAGTTAGACAAAATGTTAGAGATGGGAGTAGTAGAGCCAAGTCATAGTGCATGGAACAACCCTACTTTAATGACACCAAAGGCAAATGGGGAATGGCGTTTTTGCTTAGACAGTAGGAAGTTAAACTCAGTATCGAAGCATGATGCATATCCGTTACCATTCATTACCCATATATTAGACAGACTTAAAGATGCTAAGTATCTTTCTTCTATAGATCTCAGTTCAGCATTTTGGCAGATTTCCCTTTCCGAAGATTCGAAAGAAAAAACCGCGTTCACGGTTCCCGGCAGGGGTCTTTTTCACTTTTTGAGGATGTGCTTTGGTCTCACAGGGGCCCCAGCAACTCAACAGAGGCTTATGGACACATTATTTGGTCCGGAATTTGATAATCAAGTCTTTGTGTACTTGGATGACATAGTGGTAGTCCATAACTCTTTTCAGGGCCATCTGGACCTATTATCCAAAGTCCTGGATAGATTGAAATCCGCTGGGTTAACTATTAAATATTCGAAATGTCAGTTTTTCCGTTCAGAGCTAAAATACCTGGGCTATGTTGTGAATGAGAGGGGATTGCACACCGACCCTGACAAGGTTAAAGCCATAATGGAGTTTCCCACGCCATCCTCCAAAAAAGAAGTAAAAACTTTCTTGGGCACAGCTTCGTACTACAGACGTTTCATAAAAGACTTCAGCATAATCGCTGCCCCTCTGAACAAACTCACTAGTACAAGCAAGACAGCTCCTCCATTTAAGTGGTCTCCAGAAGCGGAAGAAGCCTTCAACACCCTTAAACAGGCCCTTGTTTCCGCCCCAATTCTAGCTTGCCCTGACTTCTCACGAGCCTTCTCACTGCATTGCGATGCCTCGGCCTATGGCATAGCGGGAATGCTTGCCCAAGAAATCGATGGGAAAGAACATCCTATCGCCTATGCTAGCAAGTCGTTAAATAAGTGCGAGCAAAATTATTCAGCAACGGAGAGGGAGGCACTAGCAGTAGTTTTTGCAGTAGAACATTTTAGGCCCTATTTAGAGGGAAACCGACAATTTAAAATTATCACTGATCACGCCAGTCTAAAGTGGTTCTTAAATTTAACAAACCCAACAGGTAGATTAGCACGATGGGGTTGTCGTCTTTCACCTTATAATTTTGTTATCGAACATAGAGCGGGGAAAGAAAATGTGGTACCGGATGCTTTATCCCGATTTGTGCCCTGCATAGCGGCTATCTCAACTGGTGACCCTTACCGACCTACAGGGGACAGCTGGTATGACAATTTGTTTAGGAAGGTCTCGAGTAAGCCCTTATCTTGTAGAAACCTTAGAATAGAAAATGGGAAGCTATATAGATTTACTCATTCTAAGAGCGGGTTAGATAGGGAGTTTCAATGGAAAGAGGTCATTGACAAGTTTCGCAGGAAAGCGATTTTAGAAAACAACCACGCTTCACCAACCTCAGCTCATTTAGGTATAGCTAGAACATATAAGAGACTTGCGCTTAACTATTATTGGCCAAAAATGTACCATGATACAGCGGAATTTGTTCGTAGCTGTGAGATTTGTCTGGCATACAAAATTCCAGCAAAGTCAGTCCCGGGGTTAATGGGTAGTCCCAAACAATGTTGTAGGCCTTTTCAAACTCTTAGTATGGACTTGGTAGGACCCCTCCCGATGTCGAGAAATCGTTATGCTCATCTGTTAGTTGTCATGTGTTGCTTCACAAAATATATTATGGTATTCCCACTAAGGAGAGCGACAGGGGAAAATATCGCGAAACATTTGGAAAAAGACGTATTTATGGTGCATGGGATTCCTCAAACAGTGATTTCTGATAATGGTACGCAGTTCACTGGAAACGAGGTTACAGCCCTGTTACATAGATATGGAATTCCCCAAATACATTTGGGACCACGTTATTGTCCGCAGGTCAATCCGGTGGAAAGACAGAATCGCACGATAGTTACTGCTATTTCGACCCTGATTAAAGATGACCACAGGAACTGGGATGTCTTCATTCCCCAAATACAATTTGCTATTAACACATCAGTTAGTGACGCGACAGGTTTTTCTCCTTTCCTTCTGGTTCATGGTCGAGAAGCTGTGATTTCGGGGTCTCTATATGATTCGACACCTGTAGATCTTTCGGAAATTAATTTCCCCTCTCGTGAGGATTATAAACAAAATATGGGGGTTTTAACCAACATTTATAGGAAAGTTAGGGCTGAATTAATAAAGGCTCATAACACAAATTCTAAACATTATAATTTACGAAGGAGACACCTAGAACTGGCTGTGGGTCAGACAGTTTGGAAGAAGTGTTTCCCCCTAAGTGTAAAAGATAAATATTTTTCAGCAAAGTTAGCTCCAAAATATCTTAAGTGTCAGGTGGTTAAGAAAAAGTCCCCACTAGTTTATGAACTGGTGGATATGAATGGTAAACCTGCGGGAGTTTGGCATATCAAAGATTTAAAACTTAAAAACTAATTTCATTCATATGCGGATTGAAGTTTGAATCGTGGACGGATAACTTTGTGAGGGGGTTATACTGGGGATGAAGAGTTAATATTTAATTTTAATATTATATTTTGTTAGGGGTGCATAACTAAATGCACATGTGTTAGTATGTTGTAACCTATTTATCGTCTTACAAGCGAATTTTATATTTACCATAACGTTAGCAGTCGAGTTACTTCGACTTCTTGTAATTGAGTCATCTTAGTGATGAAGCAATTATTTTTAGGGGACGTTAGGAAAACGTTTCTATTTTTTCTTTTTGGTTCCTTGAGAGACTAACCTAGCTTGAGTTGTCATTGGGTAGGCCGGTGTTTATAGGGTTGTCTACTTTGTTTTAAAGACAATTCTTTCTTTTATGTTTTTACCTGTCTATCGGCAACTCCTAGGACTCATTGATCCACAGGGGTATAGTGGTGCCTCTTTCATCACTTTGTGCGGGTGGTTTAGATTCAACAAACCATTACCCGGACGTGTAGAGATTAATTATGGTTAGGAAAAGATTGGTCCTGGTTGTTGGAATATTTTAGGAATGATCACTGGAAGAATTAGGCAAACAAGTCAGTACAAAGGACTTGCACTGACTTGATTTTTTTATATTTTGAGTTTAAATTATTTTAGGTGGAGGGAAGCTTACCATCAGGTGGATTTGGTAGACTGAGCGAGGAAAGTTAAAAGACATGTATATTTATTATTTATATGTTCAGTATATAGTAAAATACCAATATTTATTTATTTACATTGAAAAATATTTTATTTATTTTAATTGTCATGATTGCAATAGTACAAGCGGTGCAGGCTACTTATAAAATAAAGCCATAAGCCTTAGTATACAGACTTTAACCTTTTTCATGAATAACTTTAACTCAAGCGAGTGAGTCCTTGTAATTTGTAAACAATGACTCAGGTTATTCCTTCATACTTAATGTGCATCTATATCAGAGCGGTGTCATAACTCATTAAATAAGCCTTAATATTTAGGATACTAGATGAACATTAACTACATTTACAACTTTTTTTGGGGTTTTCACTCATAACTTATTGGTTAATAAGGGGAAGCTTTTAGACTACGAGTTATCTCTAAAATTGAATAGAGTAACTCAATACATCTTAAGTGGGTAAATTATCTAATAAGGAGTTAACATATTTTATAATTTATTCCCATATATACAAACTTATTTATGTCATTTTAATATTTATGGATGCAGGTATGCTGGTGATTAGAGGTAAGAATGATAGAGAGACAGTGTGATTGATTGATTTGATTAAGAGAAAGTATGAAAAGGAAGTTTGTAGTTGTTGTGGATTGGGTAGCGAGTCAGTGTATACTATTTTTTTCTTCAGGGGTCTACTTTAAACACTTTAATTTTATTTTCCTGATTTCTCTAACCATGACACAGACCATGTATGATAGGAGTATGAATTTGGTTCGAGATTATATTATAGTATTATAAAGTATTTATTTCAGACAACAATAGCCCAGTTACTTAGTTTATTTATATTCATCCCATGTCATATATCATATCCGACCTACCTATCTTTCTACCAAATCGTCGCATAGTTTTAGTTTTTTTATAATATTCGTAAAGGCAGAGTGTTGTTCATTGGTTTTTTCGTTTCATGGATGGCAGTATTGTTTCAGGAGTATACTGCTGGGGACAGCAGGAAATTTGCAGGAGCAAATTTTTCCTGGCTTGGGGGATATTGTAACGCGTGAATTTTTAATTGTGGCACTAGTTTCAGGCTTAAATACATATTACATTGTTTTGGGAATGTGTAAACATTTCTTGTTTACGAAGAGAGATGTTGACTTTTCGTTTGACAGTCTGCTGTTCCGACAGCTGATCTAATTTTGGCTTTTGCAGGATTGAGGACCCTGGAAGCCCGCACTTGTCGATAGTCGGCTCGAAAGTTTTGTTTCTCGTTCGTAGATTTAGATATTCGTTAATCATTTTTTTTAAGGGATATTGGAGTTGCTGAGAGGAATTGACGCGCGAGTTGGATTTTCCCTTGAAAGGAAACCATTTGGGAGATTTTCGTTTACGAATGGAATCATCTAGCCTATTGTTCTAATCTTAATTTTAAAGTAGTTTTGATTTTTCTACTCGTGTTTGTTAGCTGTCGTGCTTTGTGACGGAAGGCAAGAAGCCTGGAGAGTTCCATTCGTGAATGGAGTGCGTGATTCGGCTTCCGAATTCAAGTTGTGATGGTCGCTTCTGTTAGTTTCAGTAATATGTGATTTGTTGAAGGTGGTTGCCAAGTTTACGAAAAGACGCGTTGGCGTTGACACTAGACTAACGTATTGTCGGTGGCGGAAGCGTGCAATAGATTTATTGAAATTCTAAAAAAAAATAATTTTGTTATTGTTAAAAGGAGGTATCTTTAATGTTCTGGAAGATTCCATATACATTGTGGAGTGGGGATTGGTGGCAATGACAAAACGGGTCCGCGCGCTCGGGGCGGCCTTTTTCTGCCGTTGAGAGCACCCTAGTAGAAGTCATCAGACCCGCTGAACGTCGACAGGACACGTCGAAGACTGTGATTCCGGGCACCCGGTAAGCACGATTCGCAAGCGGTTGGGGCGTCGTCTTCTTGGTATAGTCGTGTTACCGAGGCGTTGGTTGTTGCAGAATTGGACGTCAGCCCGAAGCGCCTGACGAATCAGCCCGCCCGGGACGGTCCACATAACCTCGTTCGATAGAACCGGTGAGTTGGTATCTGCGAATAGGCGTGGGGCGAGGAACCATTGGCCGTACTGTTAGTGAATTGTGAAAATGGTGAATTTCAGTGGACTACGTCACTCCGGGTTCGACGTGCATATCCTGTCGCGTTCCCCTTGACGGTGCTCCTCGCGCAACCTGCAGCGCGGGCATCAACGCGCTTTCTGCGGCGCCATTCGGCCGCGCTATTCCCCAGGCCGTGGATCGAACCTCCAGTCGGTATGTAAATTCTGTTAATTGCTTAGGGCAGTGTTAGATTAGGCGCACAAGTGATTCCCTGTGCTAATGGCGGGCATATTGTCCACAGGGAGGTTTTTAATATACCCTCTTCTTCTTCCTCTTCACTCCGGTCGTGAGACTGACTGCGCAGTGGTGACGTGGCACGCAGTCCGAGCCACTCCGACACTCGGGGCAGCTTGATACAGCGGCTTCAAGACCGTATCGCTTGCATACAGCTAAGTGGTGTTACCGATCGAGCAATTTATGTGGACTTTTGCCGTAATAGTGAATTTCTGTACCAAACCATTTATATTATGATCGCAATAGGAATGTAGGCTTTCTGACTCATCGCCCTGAGAAACTAAATTGTAACTTGCTCTGCCGCTGCTTTTAATTACTGTATTTTTGACCTGGCATAAACAGGTCTGGCGCCCATTAGATATTTTGTTAACTGAAAATTGTAAAATTAGCTTTAATATATTTGAAATGTGAATTTGTTATGTGGGAGACAATGGAGAGGTTTTAAACCACAGGAATAAACTCTGTCTGGCGATTTGTAACTTTCATTTACCTCCCACCCTCAGATTTGTGTACTAAACTTATACTGAGAGAGCGCTTACCATAAGCGGGTCTCTTACCTTACTGTTACTTATACTTCAAATTTCAGGTTTCAGTACTATTACATTACTTCACTCTCTCTACCTTTATTTTCATTCTACTCTTCCACCTACTTACTTTTCTTTTCAACCACTTACAAATTATAAACATTACAACCGTGGTAGAGACCAACCAAAGATGGGAGTCCTCGACAGTCATGAGACAGTCGAAGATCTTCATCAAAGGCCTAGACAAAAAAAGGACCAGCCAACTGATGAAACTCTCCAGAGGCAACATGAGGCTCGTCATAGAAGTGTTAACAGGACACTGCCGACTGAACAGGCACCTGACACTAATAGGCGTGAAAACAAACCCCAAATGCCCAGAGTGCATGGATGACGACGAAACAAGCTTCCACCTGCTTGCCGAGTGCCCCATGTACTCACGGATAAGATGGGAGACCATGGGGGTGGACACGTTAGAGAAAGAAGACCTGGAAGACCTGAAGGTGGAACAGATCGTAAGGTTTTGCAAGGAAACAGGTAGGTTCGACGGAACGCCGTGATTGCCGGATAAACCCACATCCTCCCCCAAAAGGGAGGACCAGGGGAAATGGGTGAAATGGCCTCAGGAAAGGCTGATCACCCGCCCGACAATCGGCGTCCCCGTTGGAAATAATAATAATAAAAAAACTACAAGGGCACCTTGATATTTTTCGTAAATAGATAGGACAGATATTTTTACGAATTATCTACATAAGTAAATACAATATTATCTTCAACAGAAAGTCGGCCACTGTTGAATGTATGTTCTTCAAATGTTCACAATGCAATTTGTATATATCGGTTCCCTGTAATCTTTACTACGTCTATATATTGAAGGGCTGTCCCATTCTGTGCGTTTCGTATTTTATTTAAATTTAAGTAAAATGTTTAGATTGAAATAATAAACCGATCCATTATTTTATTTTGTTAGTAATTATACTAGTAAAAAGCGGGGCTTTGGGAAGGCTCGCGTAGTTCTTTACATGCTATCTAATCAAAAAGAGCTCTGACACTGACAGCGCCGTCCTTTTATGGTTTCCTAACAGATGGCGTTAGTACTAATCTTCGTTCTTTTCAAATGGTTTTAAAATTATATATTTTTGACAGATATGAACTTAAATTACTATGTTAAAGCACAAATTTATATGCGTGATAGTTTTTCAGTAAAGTGTACCACAAAACTGCTAGGCATTGGGATAGTGTTAGGGCTCGCTTCGCTCGCCCTGATTAACATAATCATTGATAATTAATTGATTTATTGCTTACATGTTTTTTATTATAATATTTATATACTTTTAGGTTTATATCTATAGATTACTATTGAATGCAACAATAATTAAGATAAATGTAATTTTCTGACGAATAATATGAGAATATGAAGTTTGGAGTATATCCATTTAGACAGATTTGATTCGACTTATATTCAGTAGGAATATCAAGCTAAATATGCCAATATCAAGCGGTACGAAAATGTCAGTAGTGAAATTTCACATTTGCCTGAAATAGCACAAAATGCGTAATATTTGGAGAATTATGTATAGAGTCATTATTAACTTCTGCAATCATATTTTTTATAATTCAAGGATTGTGGAGCTTTTGACGATGAAAATTTATCGAAATTTAACGAATACGTGTCATCTTATTGTCATCCAGAAAATAAATTCGCAGTAAGAAGCTGTAATATCGTATATGTAACTCTTTCGTTTTATAGGTATTTTTCTCTTTTATCGATACTGCATATAAATAAAAGTCCGCGCTACATCGGGTTTGTGATTGGTCAAGCTAATCTTAGAAACAATGGTTTCTATATAATACTAGCTGACCCGGCAAACGTTGTTTTGCCACAAAAAATAGATAACAACCTATTCTCAGATCTACCCAATATGCACACAAAATTTCATAAAAATCGGTCAATCGGCCGTTTCGGAGGAGTAGGTATGGTAACTAACAATGTGACACGAGAATTTTATATATATTAGATTATAAACTGTTTAACAACATTTTATGAAAATAAACTATCGTCATGATAATAATTGACAATTAAGAAAAACAGAATTCAATCGGCTGTAATTAATGCTACCCGTGTGAAGGCGTAATTTCAACAAAGATATCAATAGACGCATTCAACTGGGCTGGGCAGCTTTTGGAAAGCTTCGGCACATCTTCGCCGCACAGACACCCAATGTTTGAAGACTAAAGTCTTCAACTAGTGCGTCCTACCTGCAGTGACATATGGTGCAAGGACTTGGACACTGACCATCAGACTGGTCCACAGGCTAAAGGTCGCGCAGTGAGCGACGGAGATGGCTCTGCTCGGGGTTTCTCTGAGGGATCGAATCCGGAACGAAGAAATTCGACAGAGTACCAAAGTTGTCGGCATAGTCTTCAGAGTTTTCAAGCTGAAGTGGCAATGGGTCGGTCACATCTACCGAGTAAGTGGTGGCAGATGGGGGAGGATGGTATTAGAGTGGATGCGGCGCGTAGGACGTCAAAGCGTTGGACGCCCTCCTTTTAGATGGTTCGATGACCTTAATAAAGCAGCTGGATGCAGAAGACGGAGGATTGTATTTAGTGGAAATTGGAGAAGACCTATATCCAGCAGTTAGCAGCAGTAGATAATGATAGACAAGCTGATGTCTGAGCATCGTAAACTCTAGCAGCCAACTTTAGATTGTCTTAACGCCTGTCGTAAAATCCATTCATCTGAATTCTCTTTATCCCTCGCTATTTTTTATACAACGTCGGGTGAGCCGCTTTCTTGCGGTCATTAGTATATCTAGTAGGGTGCTAGAGACGTAAATGTGAAATAATGAACGAAGAACATGATTTTTACTACAGGAACGAATGAATAACACAAGCTTTTTTATCCATCGTAAAATATCTTATTCCACACAGAACGAAATCTACGCAGAGGAAATTGTGAACAGTCGCTAGTCAAATAAAAAGATGTCATAACGTATCTAGCTTACAAAATATCATCAGTGTCATTCTGTTTTCTAGATAATGATATAGTACTCTACTAAAAAGTAACTTTATACTCAGACAAGTGATATTTCGCAACTTAGTATAACAGTCGAGTCTTGTAACAGCTGCGACAATAGTAATAAATTATTGCTTTTTATCTCGAACTATGTTTGAGGATCTGAGTAACTGTACTTTACAATATAAATAAACAAACCTAACCTTATAACATTAACTAGATCATGGTACGAAAACAAGGTAAGTATGTTCTTTAGCGAAAAATGTGGTCACGAAAAGGCATTTTCAATCACGTGTCCACCGTCATCAGTTGTGTTTTATTTGGAAAATGTCAGATTTTAACAACCAAATTCGTGACGAAATATACGGGAAGAACACTTTGTATTTTTTTTTACCAGAAACTGGATATATTTTTTATTAAAAATAACTTGTTATTATTTAGCGAAAGACCAATTTGCATGCAATTTTTCTATAATACTTTTGCGTGTTACCGCCAAAGCTAACCTCATCTGCAAGTAGTGCACCCTGCTGAATAACTAACGAGGCTCTAACAAAGGAGAGGTAGGCTAGAGCGTAATTAATATTGCCCGACTGAGGACGCCTAGCAGAGTGATGTGATCTCATCGAGTCAGTTTACTTGGGGGTCTACGGCCTAAGCTGAAACCGATTCCCAACGGCATTTTTGATTGCCAAAATCAGACTTCTCTTTAAATTTGTGTGAAAAATATAATAGTTTAATAGGTAGAGCATTTCCGTCCCTACTGGTAAAGTGCACTTTATTTATATATAAGCACAGTATTAGTAATAGTACATATAAGTGTATAATATATTATTAGCACAAGTTTAAGGTTAAGTTACATTTTCGCTATCAAAAACTACGATCGTAATCGACTTCAGATTAGGCAGTAGGGACCCAGCTTCGATGTTCTTAAGTTTTAGGCTTCGATAATCGCTTCTTATAAGTCGAGGCGTATGCTTGTTTGCATCTGATGTAGTATTAAAAAACAGAATGGTCGAATGCATTGTGCTGGCGGCAATGCGAGAATGTATCTCCTTTTGTTCCGCTGATCGACTACCAATTGCAGCTGCTTGTTTCGCCCATTTTCTCCCGCTTGTTTCGGAAATACAATAAAAGGGAAACAGTGCATCACGAACAAAGAAGTTGTTTAATTTATCCCATCCGGTCTCGGCTTAAACAGCTTTCCTCAAAGAAAAAACACAAAATGTAAAAAGAAGTGAGCCAGCTACCCGCTCGAGGCTATCACGTCTAAATTCTCATTATTCTAAATATATCAGTAAGTTAATTCGGAAAGTCGGATGTATTTTTAGGATAATCCTGAAAGTCTATTAAATGTATTTACTAGAGATTAAATAATTAGTAAATTTAATTAAATATGTAATATGTAATTATTCTAATACAATTGTAGCCCGGTGTACAACGACTTATTCATAGAACAGAGTTCGATGTGATCATGAAGCAAAAACGTGTTAGATGAGCTAGACCGGATAAACAATATGAATTCTACAGATGTACATTTTTTTATACTACGTCGGGTGGCAGACAAGCATACGGCCCACCTGATGTAAAACAGTTACCGTAGTCATATTAACGCTCGCAACATGAAATATCGCTCACGCGCCACCACCGGGTTCGCTACCCACGCAGCAACTACTTCCATTCTAGCGACCTCATTCACTCGCAGAAACATAACAATCCTCAAGGGAAGTATTATTTAGCTGCGATATTCTGTGAGCAGAAGGTACTTCCCCAGTCCGGAAGCTTACCTTAATACGCTGTATTACCTCTCTTTTGCCATAGCCTCTTTCGCTAGTCGGTAGGATGCACCACGTGCAGGCGAGGTTGGCTCTAAAGGTCATGGCTGCTTACACCACCATTTTTAGGGTTCCGTACCTCAAAAGGAAAAACAGAACCCTATAAGATCACTTTGTTGTCCGTCTGTCTGTCTGTCAAGACCCTCTGAGTCGAGAATGCGTGGAGGTATCAAGCTGAAATTTGAACTGTATACTCAGGTCTACGGTCCCATGAAGTTGTAAAAAAATCAAACTGCTCAGTTTACGTAAAAAAAGTTACGGCTGTTTATTCAGTAAAAAACGCATATTTCGACATTCTCAAGGGAATCAAAACCTATAGGGTACTTCCCGTTGACCTAGAACTATGAAATTTGGCAAGTAACATCGTTATAGACTACAAGTACAGGAATAAATCTTAAAACTATACATTTGTAATCAAATCTTAAAAAATAGGGGGTCTATATTTTTTATAGGAGGTCGAAATTTCAAATTGAAGCTACTAGTTCAAATGGGGTATCATATGAAAGGGCTTGATGTGCACATTGCAAAATATATTTTATTTATTTTTTCCGGCGCATTATTTCTTATTTATAATGGAAAATATCAAATTTATAATGATCCTACGTACGGAACCCTCGGTGGGCGAGTCCGACTCGCACTTGGCCGGTATATTTTTTTTTGTTTTTGGAATATTCTAATCTTTATCTTGCATTATTTATTTATTTAGAATCGAATAACGGTTAATCTGACATTAGCTCCCCATAAAATCGCACGAAGAGAACTATCAAAAATACACATTAGATTTTATTCTACGGATGAGTCGATAAGTGACTTAAAGGGGGTCATGGATCTATATTAAAAGTATAATATAAATTAAACGTTATTCTTATTTAACACTGCATACTAACAAACCGCATAATTGTAAATCCGCAAAACACTATTTCATGAATACGCGTATACATCATCAGCCTGTATATACCCATTGCTGGATATAAGCCTTTCCCAATACTTTCCACCAAATACGATCCTCCGCCTTCCGCATTCAGCCGCTTCTAGCCGCTTTCTTTAGTTCATCGGACCATGTAGAAGGAGGGCGTCGAACGCTTCGTCGTCCTACACACGGCCTCGTTTCTAATACCTTCCTCCCCCATCTGCCATCACTTACTCGGCAGATGTGCCCAGCCCATTGCCACTTCAGCTTGCAAACTTTGAAGGCTATGTCGACAACTTTGATTCTCCGTCGAATTTCTTGGTTCCGGATTCTAAAAGATAAGATAAGGTAATATAATTTATTTGCGAAAATAAGGTACAACAAAGATGTTACACATATTAAAATGTTCAACTTATTCTACCCTCGCAGGGGCGTGCAAATATTTCGGTCAATTTATTATATTATTAAATTAAGTTATTTATCATTATATTAAAAATCGGAAAATTACTCATATTTCATACAATAAAATTAATTCACATCAAAAACAATACATAATTTAATTAATAATTTCATTTTATATCAATAAATCGGTCATTTAAATACTCGCTTATAACATAATAACATTTGTTCAAGAGCCATTCATGTAATTTTTTTTTAAATAATGTCAGTCTTAAGTTTTTAAAATTGTCTGGTAAATGATTAAAAATTTTTATTGCCATGCAATGTACATTGTTAGAATAAAGTGTAAGCCGCTGATTAGGTACGATTAATCGGGTTAAATTATCTCTGAAAGAAACCCCGAACCCTCTCCATCGCTTGCTGCGCGATCTTTAGACAATGCGATGGTCAGTGTATATGGCTCTGCACCATAGGTCATTGCAGGGAGGACGCACTGGACTTAAGTCTTCAAGCATTTTTAGTCACAAGCTTTCCGAAAGCTGTCCAGCCTAATCAAATCGATACCTCCAATGAACACTACGCCAACTCAAAACATACACATCCAGATACACACCGCTAATATGAGTTATACATTTACTTAACGGTTTGTATTTGTCGATTTTGTTGTGTCTGTGTGTCATTTATAAATAGAATTCAGGTAGCATAATGTTACTGAAGTAATGAATCGTAGTGTTCCTTGGAGGTATCGAAATGCATCTACCGATCTTTTTGTTGAAATTGCCCGGCGTCGGTCGGCTGTAAGAAATTATACATTATGCTATTAATATTTTAAATGTCAACATCGGTGAGATTGCATATCTTTATATTTTTTGCGTGTCGTTATTCTTTTATTATTAAACGGCATGGGCATTATCACAATTATTTAGTTATTATAAAAATTTAAGACTAACTAATTTATGCTAACAATTAGAAAATTACAAACGAATGCTGCAAAAATATTTTGTATCTGTTTGATTTTTTGTGTTCTTTGAGCGCAAAAATAAAATGCTACATTTCGAAACTAATTTAAAATAACCTTCATCTTTTACTTCACAAAATGTAGCTGGAATTTTCATTTTACTCTCAATAAAGTTACAAATAGACAACCGTCCAAAAGACAATTTTAAGTCTACAAAGTAAGTAGTAAACATAAAATAAGATAAGTATATTGCGCATTTTTTCTTTTATACGTTAGTACAATTTTTTCTAGATTTTTTCGGCTCGAGATTTGAAACAGTCTGTCTGTGTACCTATACTAATAGGTCGACGTCAAAGTTATACTACACATCAAAATCAGTTTAGCTATCAACAGTAAAAAAAAAGCCAGCTGTCAGAAACTTTGCTCGCATCTTCGTCCGCATAAAACTTTATTGCCAATCCCGTGGAAAGTATGTACGTACATATTATATTATATTATATTTATAATATGGACAGTTAAGTCGAGAAATTTGTGGTACCTTTACGTTTTTACTTTCGTTATAGCGTTATAGTGGAGAGTTCACATTCTCATTCTAGTCCTTTGTTGTGAATTGACATCTCAAATCTGAGAACCGATTGCTTTGTGCGAGTTTTTTGGTCACATTCGAACTTGTTTACGTTTACAAGCTGACCAAATTGAGATACAGTTTCGTATTGTCAATTTACCAGACGCGGGTTACATATCCAAATTAGCCGGGTTGCTCACTTCAAAATGTGAGCAAGTAAGCCTTCTTTGATATGTAAATGCGTCTTATACATGGGTCTTATACAATCGGTCCAGTAGTTTTTGAGATATTGAACGTGAAAATAAATATTGTGGAATATTTACTTTTATATATTTTTACACTTTTCTTTGACGTTTATTTGCGTCTTTTTCTCGTTTTCAAGTAATAACTTGCGAACTGTTGTTGCTATGTTTATAAAATTTAGTAATTAAATGAGTTTGGTTATATATACGATCAATTCACATGTGTACTGGATATAATAGTCATATACACATAGATAATACATATATGTATATATGTAAAAATCTCTAGTCACGATGTTTGTGGTCACACTTTTCCGAAACGGCTCGGCGTTTTTTTTTTTTTTTTAATTTTAGTATGAGAGTAGGTCATAAAGTATATTTTATTTATTTATATGGTAGAACAACATTTGTCGCGTCAGCTATTAAGTTCAAATAGAAATTTGTTCAAATAATTATCGCGAGGTCTCAGTTTGGGAACGACCAGCTTTATGTATCATCAGGTCATTTTAGTCTCCAATACAGGAGCACGACCCTCTCACGTCCGTCCCAGACAGAAGGCGGATTTGGCCTACACTCCCCACGCTGGCCAAACGGGTTGGGGAGGTCTGATCGATGTTTTAAAATGTATTTCCCTTAGTCGGCTTGTACGACATCCACGAGAAGAGACGGAGAGATTTTATTCTAGTCTGCCTGAAACCACACGGCCCTTTATGTACTCCAACCCCAAGCTTTATGTACTCTCAGTAAAAACAAATCAATTTTTAAAAAGAAAACAAGATGTCTAATATTGTTTATTCTTGCCGGTAGTTGTGCCTCGTCTGTGGCACTGCGCCAAGTCATAATTCAAGTAGATACATATAAGCTGAATCTAAGCCAGTTTTGAGACTAAAGGCTCCGATTTTCTATTGCGAGAATAATTTTATTACAGTTTCGCACTTGCGTGGAAAAAGCTTTAACTTGCTCAATTTAACTATTTTTTTTATGAGAAAAAATATGAACACTTATATATCATAGCTGTAGTAGTATATATATATAGTTATAGCTGCCGTTTCTGCATCAACCCATAACCATTTCGGGGTAGCTCACCGCGAACATAACCTCGTCTGCACGTGGTGCTATCTGTCAATTTGCGCAAGAGGGTCTGACAAAAGAGAGGTAGGGTACAGCGTATTTGTAAGCTGCCCGATTGGGGAAGTAACTTCACTCCTCAGAATACGGCCTCTAAATAACATTTTCCTTGAAGTTCTTGTGTTCCTGTGTGTGAGTGAGTTCACCAGAAAGAAAAGAGTTGCTGCATTGATAGGATGATGATGATGGATAGCAGCATGCGAGTAATATTTCTTGTTGCGAGCGTTACGGGAACCTCTTCACATCAGGCGAGCCGCATGTTAGTCTGCCACTCGACGTAATCATCTGCCATCAAAATATATATATAGTATCTGAATGACCGTGTAAAGCTTCTTGATTTTTAGGAGAAACAGGTTTTTCCAGAGTCATGTATTTACAGTTTATTTAAACTGACATGTAGCGGCATCTGTTGTGGAGAACCTAACATATTTGCTAACATATATTATTATATTATGTAATATTGAATATCAGCGGAGCTTTTCTCAGTGTTTTTATTACCAAAAAATAAAATATAAATAAATCGCGAGCAATTGGACGTGTCATTATTTTAATTACATTATTAACAAATATTTTTTTCTCGAAAAGACCTAAGCATATCGATGCGTAAACCCTTATCTAGTATATTCAATGGAAATTGTCCTGTCATGACTTAAGAAAAATATTTATGGACATTACTGAACAATAAAATGTCAAATTCTGAAAGTAGTGTAAAAACTAGATAAAAGGTATATTATAGACAAATTGCTTTTTTGGCATGATGTTTTTTTGGTCATGTAAATTTTAGGCGTTTAGTTGTTTAGGTAAAATATCTTTTTGGATGTTGTGCATCCAAGGGAATGTGAGTTTTAGACATTTTGCTATTATGGCAGCAAGCTTTTTAGATATTGATTTTAGGAATTGTGCTTATTAGGCATTTTGCATTTTAGACATCGCGCTCAAAAAGGTTAACGATTAAGTTAATTTATATGTTAACGACTAAATTGTATGCAGGAAGAAAGACCATGAAACAGATTTCAAAATTACCACGCTTTAATAAAATTATAGGAAACTACAACACGCAAACTATTTTCATAAATAATTTTGCCGGATTTTCTGCGGGAATTCTTTTCTTTTTTGCGGGATTGAGGCGAATTACGATGTATATAATTATAGTTTCACCGCGATGTCTCTAATCAAATCTTGCAAATTAAATTTGACCCGATTCCCAGAGTCCAATTGAGCTGAAACTTGACACACTCGTCTAGTTTTCACGACCACGCACGGTTTTCTAAATACCGCAATTCGTAATCCATTATAGCAACCGCCACAAAATGGCGATTTTTAAATTCTGCTTTAAGCACTATATTATGGGTATGAAGTGAACGGGCTTCTAACGGGCTAGAAACACACTAAACTTTTAATTCTTAATAGAAAAAAAATATATTTTGTAACAAGCTTAGCGTGTTTTGTTCTTGTTAAAATAATAAAACTTACATATTTTTTTTTTTTTTTTTTTTTTTTTATATGAGAGGGTGGCAAACGAGCATGTGGGTCACCTGGTGGAAAGCAATCACCACCGCCCATGGAGACCAGCGACACCAAGGGGTCGCCGATCCGTTGCCAGCCTTTAAAAATGTGATTTAGATTAGGAGTAAGTGATGCAAAATGGGGGGAGGAAGATCTCTTCTTCAACTCTTTCGAGACTTCAATAGAAATATTTGAAATAGGTACATCTAACCATCAAATTCTTACTCAATAAAACATGATAGCATCTAACTTTTTAACAACTTTTAGTTTATTTCGTAATCGTGTTATAATTTGTTTAAAGATTTTCTTTTATAACCAAAATGTAGCAGATGAATACAATGAACAGATTACATTCATATTTTCGGTGAAAGAGATTCTTAAGAAAGACTATTAAATTAAGTACATTTTTCAGTCCCAAAAAGCAAAGACTTTGTAACAATCAAGTTTAAATCACTTAAACAAGATATTCTCTAATCTCTATTCACTACAAAGTAAAAGCAAAACCCATTACTTATATTTTACTAGCTTTTATAAAACAATTTTCAATTTTAAAGCAGCGTATAGATATTTTAAAATTCCCGGCTGAAATCCAGTCTGCTTTTGGTCCATATGTCTCATGCATAATTCAGAGAGCCACGGCTTGTCCCGCCCGGTGACATATAGGTACGTTGTGCCGGTAACCTGTATGCGACTGACAGATAGGCGTCTACATACAATGTACAAAACAAATTGTCATCCGCTCATGAAACATGACATATTGTTCGCATCTTAGACGTAATCTTAAATTATTACTAGAATATTACTAGATTTTGGGGTGTAAGTCGTACATCAACATCTTCGAGCCAAAGCCAACTTCACCTGCACGCGGTGCACTCTACTGACTGACAAACGAAGCTCTGGCGAAAACAGAGGTAGGGCGCGTAATATGGCTACGGTAACCGCTTCACATCAGGCGTGTCGTATGCTTGTCTCACACCCGTCGTAGCGAAGAGCTTAATGGCTTTGTTGCGCATGTCAGTTTAATTGAACACGCAAAGTAAGCAACTGTCAATGGATGGGTTTATGTAGCTTCTCCGTACTTCGAAGTGCACGATAAGCCATCAGTTCCAGCTATTGTCATTAAATGACCGTTGTTAAGCCAAGACTTTAGGCGACTTGAAAATACTGGCCTGCGCCAACTCACAGTTGAGTACTATGATTGAGAGCAGATTCATATCCCAGCAATGAAATGAATGATATAGAATTAACGACATAGCTTTAGCGATCAGCAGGCTCAAATGTCAACTGGCAGACAACATAGCATGTTGAACTGATGGCTGACAAGGCCGAAAGGCACTGGAATGGCGACCGTGGATTGGATAATGCTGTGTAGGACGACTTCCTACTACAGTGTTTCTTAACGCGATTATGTGTATCGGGGTCCGTCGTCTTATCTATGAATATTTAAATTAATAAATAATGCCAGTAAATTGCAGTAGACTTGCAAAAAAGCAGCATTAACGTTCGCATTAAATTATTTTTTATAAAAATGTATAAAAAATATTTTTCAGTACTAAACTAAATTGTCCTAAATTTATTCCTGCGTTTATTATTTAGGTGGTCCTTGAAATTGTGCTTGATTTTCTAGGGGTCCGTGGATCCAAATAGGCTATGAAACGTTGCCCTATTAAATGGAACGACGATTTGATATAGATAGCAGAAAGCAGGTGAATGCAACACGTCACAAAACGGCAATGTTAAGCCGTCGGTTCCGTTGTTGACATTATAATAACAGTCGATAAGCCAAGTCAGTGGCCTTTGGGCGGCTTGAATACAATGGCCTCCGCCAACGAAGTCAATGCCAATGAACAGCATAGTGGAGTATACTGTAAACCCCCTTCGATTAAGGAGAGACCCGTATCCCAGTCGTAGGATATGGGTTAATGTAGATGGTAAAAAAGATAATGATTCACGTGTTGTTATCCTATAGAGTAATGTAATAAAATAAAACATGATTTCATGTTACGGAAAAAATGGTTACCGCTAAACTTGTCACTTCCACATTGACGTCTACCCACACCTTAGCCATCTGTGCAAGCAATGATTTTTCCATAGCAGGGGAAAAGTTGCAATAATTAAACCCATGTAAAGTCAGGTTAGGGCTGACATTTCTTAGTTTAGAATTTCACGCTCAATAATGCCATCGCGCCATCACGCTCCTCAGAAAAGTTTCTGCTTCCTTGTATATTGCTGTGTTGATGAATATTTTAATTTATAGGGAGCAAACTACATGTTTTATTTAATGCTTTTTATAATTTTTTTCTTAAAAACTTTAAATTTTCATATAAATTAAAATAATTGGCCGTGTGGTTTCCGGCAGACTAGAATAGAATCACTCCGTCTCTACCCGTGGATGTCGTACAAGGCGACTAAGGGAAATACATTAGCAAACATCGATCAGGTCTCCCCAACTCGTTTGGCCAGCGTGGGGAGTGTAGGCCAAATCCTCCATCTATCTGGGATGGACGAGAGAGGGTCATGCTCCTGTATTGGAGACTAAAATGACCTGATGATGATGATGATGATAATATAAATTTTCTTTGATATTCTTTTTTTATCGGTAGCTGTCTGGTGCCAATGCGTTCTCGTCGCTGGATTTTAGCACCCAGACTGAGCCACCGCAGGATAGATCAAGTACACACGCTGTTTTCTGCCCGGAATGTGAAATTTTTCTTCATATTTTTGACGAGCCTGGTACATGGGTAGCAATGGCCACTTTGACTCCGAGGTCGGGGATTCGATACAAGATAAATATTTGTGTGCATGAACATATGTGTTTGTCTTGATCTGGGTATTTTCTATGTATTATATGTATGTATTTACAAAAAAAATGCATTTAAGTATTATATCAGTTATCTATACCAGTTCTTATCAGAATTACATATATTGAATAACTTTATAAAAAGAACTGATGTAATAAAAACTGGCCAAGTCAAATCTAACCTACTTTAAGATCTCACATTTTTTTTAAGTAACAGCAATTGTTATAGGTATCCAATAAAGCAAAGAAATAGAGTTTAATACTTGTTCATAATGTTATTTTGTTCCTATAAATACATATTTGGATTTTGCATAGAACTTGGCACTCATTTAGATCTCCATTCTTTTTGCGGCGAAGCCCACAGCCAAGCATAATTTTTTATTGAACTTGGCTCTCCTTTTTTACATTTATGTTTTTGGTGGGATATCATTACTTTTTGTAAAGAAAACTAGGCAGGTATTGCGATTTAATATTATTTCTTGCGTTTCCGCTGCATGGTTTTCTTTTTTATGCTATTGTCTACATTCTCTTGAATGTTAGAGATAATAGTGCGCATTGCCCATTCACCTTTTTAATACGCTTCCTGTTTATGCTTAAATTAGCCAAGTCCGGGCGATATGGACTTTCTTTTAAGGTACAAAGAGTTCAAACTAACAAATTTATACCTTAAAATATTATTTCTTATTTTCAAAAGAAATCAGAGAAACGAACCTTGGGCACTGATCTTTGTTATTTTAGTGAGCCGTGGACTATAAAATCACTACCATGCATGTATAAACCAACGGTCCCGCTAAATTTTAACCGTGCCTATGTTTAAGTGTTGCTCGGGAGCGCTTTTATGTAGATTTACTTCTGTTCTGTGTATAATTATGTGGTGCCGCGCACCGCCGAAGACACACCGTTAGCCGGTTGTTTAGCGCGTATTACAAGTTTTTTGTATAAGGACACCACTTAGTTTTTGACTTAACTTTATTTTTATATTTCTGTTATATAGAAAATATAATAATACATATATTGGGATAGTTTTAAATATCTGCTTGTAACGTTGTAAAGGTTCCAACGCTACAATAAAAAAAAATATAGGGACCCCCCCCCCCCCATTTTCTACCTTTTTTATTTTTAGATTTTTTTCCTACGCTTACACATAATTACCGAGCTGGATTCCAAATTTCGTCCTTCTAGGTCATCTGGAAGTAGGTTAGGTTTAGGGACTATAAATCAGTCAGTCAGTCAGTGCTAAAATTTACGACGTTCATATCTTTAAAACCGTTTGAGCTAGCTTTATGAAATTTAGGCTTCTAGATATCCTTGTGGATATAATTAAACACACGTAGTTTTATGTGTTTACGTTAAAGAGGTTTTGAGTTATAGAAGGGTCAAAAGTGGCACCAAGTGGTTCGTGTAATATTACACTCGGCGCTGGCTCGCCAGTTCCTTTGCTTGAACTTAGCTTGACACGCTGCCGCGTGTCTAGATTGATTGATTGTTGAAGAGAAATAAACTTGAGATGTAAGAAACTCAACACTGTCGACGTAATCCACCTGTATTCAATAGTCCTATACAGACATTACCTGTCTGAATAGCATGTAGTACTGATGGCCTCCCTCTAGATGGAGAGCCGATATGATAAAGATTACAGAAAGTTGATGGATGCAAACGATGCAAGTCTAAAGGGGAGTTGGTATAAATGCTTATTTTATTCAAAGTTAAAGGTAAGGTTTAATGTAGTACTGCAGTTATAAACAACTTTTTTTATACTACGTCGGGTGCCAGACAAGCATACGGCCCACCTGATGTGAACCGATATTAACGCTAGCAACTTAAAATATCGTTCGCGCTTTAGTTTTCTTTTACTTGCAATTGTAGTATAAAGTATTCTAGTAGATACTTCACTAGAGCGGTAAGCTCAAGTTGCATAACTCGCGACGGTTTGTCCTGACCTGATCCTGACGTATCTCCTGACAGCTCGACCTCCAAATGCACACCATGATGTAATTTGTATCTCACGCCCCATTGGAGAATAAACAACTAGGTATAACTTTTATAAATCCTGCATGCTTTACTGTATAATCCAAATATGTTAACAAATAAATTCTACGCAGTAAATACACTTTCATTAAAATCTTTATATGAAAGCGTTTAACAGTCTACCTTATAGAATCACACAGTAGACAGCTTTCTGTGAATTTCATGAAATGTATCGCGCAAGGTAAGCAAAGGCTAAAATAAACGACAGCCGCGAGAAGCATGTGTTGAATCTGGGTGAATAAAAAATTTAAATCCTTATTCGAGACGCGCGCTGCATTGCTGGGGAGAGTACAAATACACTTTACTAGCCTCTGTTTGCGACTTTGCCCACGTGAATACCGCTCACTCAAGTCGGCCCCTCATATCTGAGGATCGTGGTTAGCATCAGGGTTGCATCTGGAGCGACTGATCTGCTTCCACCGGTTTCTGTCCATCGCGTCTCTTACAACTGTATAAAATTTTGAAAACGACGAGTCTTTCCCTTGATCGGCCCATTTTGTTGGTCACATACAAATGTCGCGTCGTTTACTACTTCATAAACAATAGCATTTGTGCACAGCGTTAATGAGCGTGTATGCTTGCGGCGCCGCGCCGGCCGTACAAACTGTTCCAGATTCGTCTCAGGATGGAGGTGAGGTCGACACGAGAAAGCGGCAGCGAGTGGCCATACTGTACATAGTTCTATTATTTATATTGAGGTACAGGAAGAAACCCATCTGAGTCGCATGTGGAACCGATCGCAAAGGTTGCCACGCGGCGCGGCGCCACGTATTAGAAATGTTCGTTCGTAGTATATAATCTATTCTAAACTGAACTTTTAAATGGTAAAATTTTATTTATGTCTTGTTATTTAATCATTATCATTAAATTGTTTGTTTTTTTCATTACAAAATCAATTTATTTTTTCCAGTTTTAACAATGAATTTTACATATTGTATCGTCGAAATCGTTGATTCGACAGTTCAATATTTTTGAAAATTTTCTTTGAAGTTGAATATTGACATTTATTCTTTCGCTAGTCGACAAGGTGCACCACGGTGACGTGAGCTTTGACTCTAAAGATCGTAGTAGGCCACTTGCACCCCAAATATCTCTATAACTTATACTTGTACTAGCGGTCGCCCGCGACTTCGTACGCGTGGAGTTAGTTATTTGCAAATATTTTTCATTACATTCGAAAAAGCTAAATACATAATTAAAAGAAAAAAATAAAAAGAGTTCAAAACAAGCAATATCTAGACGAATTTTTAGAATCAATGAAGTCGACGGATATTATTTTTTAAGACCTCTTTGTAAAACCTAAAGTACTTTTTATTGTTATAATAAAACATCCCTCCTTATAATATGTAGTATGTAGTTGTTTTCAATATTTTTTATACTTAAATATCATTTAAAATCCTTCTGCCATAATTACTTTAACTTCAATAACATTGGATTTTCATACAAATTTTCAACCCCCGTTTTAACTCCAAAAAGGGGTTGATTTCTAAAGATACATTATTAGTACACCTCCATACCATCTATAGAGCATACATTTTAAATTTCAAGTTTCTTACTTTAAAAATATAGAACTTTCATACAAACTTCCAACCCTCGTTTTAACCCCAAAAAGGCGTTGATTTCTAAAGATACATTATTAGTACACCTCCACACCATCTATAGAGCATACATTTTAAATTTCAAGTTTCTTACTTCAAAAACATATTACTTTCATACAAACTTCCAACCCCCATTCTACCCCCTTAGGGGTGGAGTATCGTAAAATCCGTTCTTAGCGGATGTCTACACCCTATAAGGAACCTACCTGCCAAATTTCAAGTTTGTAGGTGTTATAGTTTCTGAGATTTCGTGATGAGTGAGTGAGTGATTTTCTCTTTTATATATATAGATTAGTGGCTTAAGATTTGGATGGGTTTTCTAAAACATTGGATTGTTTATGAAATTGGAAGTACTTATGTTTAATACTCTTTCATGGCTAAACAGTTGAACAATTTTTGACATACATATAGAAAACGATCTAGATGTACATATAGAGGGGTTTTTTATACCGGTCCTCTGTTTGCCAGAAGCAAGGTCACAAGCAAAAGCTGGTCATAGGTTTACGGTGTAAAATTGATGTAGGTAGCAGGTTTCAATACTGGGAAATTAGTTTTCTCCTTAAATGCTTTACAAAGCTCGTGTGCCTAATTTTATTGAGTAACAATGAACGAATACAGTACTCGCAGCATAAAACGAACAAGCACCTTACTTTTGCCGATACAACCGTTTGTTGCCCACTTGGATAGCAGCCAGCAAATGTATTCAAAGATTGGAGGACAAAACTGCGAACTGCTATTACTTCTGCCATATTGCATGAACTTTCAGGTATAATAACAGTGAATTTATTTAAAACTAGCTTGCAAACGTGACTTCATCCGCGCGTTTCCCAGTATCCCGTAACGAAATATTTTATTTAAAAAAAATATTCGTAGCGGATGCCTACGCCATAATAGCTATGTGTATGCCAAGTTTCAACCTATTTCATCCAATGATTTGAGCTATGCGTTGATTGATCAGTCAATTGCTTTTTAGACATACAGAAGACGAAGAAGACTTACCACTCGACCCGACTTTGCAAATGCATTGTACTTATCTTCCGGGTGACATACTCTACATTATAGTGAAAATCTATAGGTGAAAACCGCATCAAAATTTGATGTATCGTTTAGGCAGAATCTATGTTAATATTATAAATAAATAAATATTCCTAGAGAAATAACACACCGCCATTTAGTCCCAAACTAAGCAAAGCTTGTACAATGAGTACTAGAGAACTGATATTATACTATAAATATGTACATATATACCAAGACAAACAGACATGCTCATGCACACAAATATTTGTCTTATGCAGGGAACGAACCCGCAACCTCGGAGTTGAATGTGACCATTGCTAATTATTCGACCACCGGGCTTATTATTAATTACTAAGACAGAGAGATTATTAATTACAAAGCTGAAAAGTTAGTTTGTTTAGTTGATCGAGCTAATATCAGGAACTACGGGTTCGAATTGAAAAAATATTTTAGTATTGAATAGTTCATTATCGAGGAAGGAAGTTTATATAATATCACGCTACGACCAATAGGAGCAGAGCTTCAATGAAAAATATTGCAAAAAGTGGGGAAAAAATATTCCTTTTGAAAGCTACCGTCGCATACGATGCGTGCGTCCTGATCATCTCGACCCATTAATATATTTCCTATCTCTTTACCTCGCTGAATACGTAATCGGCGCGATGGCGGTTTCTTTTCTTTCAAAAATATGAAATTAAACTAAAATACGCGTTGACATTAAATACTAGGATTCTAGCCCACGGGGCCGAGATCGAGGCTGAGTGGAGCGAGTAGATTTGCTGAGTGTACGTTTTCCATTGATATCAATGGAAAATGTATTTGATGATCACTCCTCAAGGACATGATCGATTAAATTTTTCTTTTTCAACACAAACTTCAAGCATGTCAAGGTTTAATTTTAATAGGCTATTTGACTAACATTTTTTTCGGTTTGAGATGTAGGGACGTCTCCATAATATAACCATAGGTGAAAGAATTACTTCGATAGCCCAAAAATCTCTCGAGATATGGTAATTTGAAAATCACGATTTTTAGACTGGCCCAAAACGCTCCATACAAAAGACTACCGAATTATGACGTCACAGGTTTGTATTTTGTATGCATCAAATCAGAAATTTGTACGATAGCTATGTTAAATATTACGTTTATGTGATTAGTATCATAATAAAAGTTATAGCATTTTTTATAGCTTCTCCAATGGGAATATTATTTTTTAATAGTTTCATACTTTTAAAATGGACTTTCCCGCCAAACTTTGATCGACGCTAAAAACAGTCTGACTGAAAATATTAGAATGAAAGTTTGCAGATCTTTATAGTTTTGTGTATTTTACGATATTGTTAAATAATTTATACAATTTTTAAAGATTGGAAAATAGCCTAATGTGACAAGTTTCATCAAAATCACTTCCGTGGTTTTGGAGCCTATTTCCAAGAATGAATTTTCGGCGTATATAAACGTTCCGCTCGCTCCGTTTGCTCCACTCGATTATTGTGTAGGGTAGGTACTATTACTAATTATTGTGTAGTAAGATATGTGATCACTCGGGCTTTATTTGTTTTGGGCTAAATAATTGTGCATTTTGTAATACAGAAGATGGCATTTTTATCTATTTCAATCAATTGCCACAAACGTCAGCTTCGTCGGCTTTTTTGTGCGAACTAAATGCGAGGTAAAATAATTACCTTACTTTCTGGGTGTACGTTTTGACGCTTGTGGCATATCCATAGTTTTTATAACATCATTTGGACTATTCATCAAATTATATAACATATTTGGCATATCAATTTAACCGAAAGCTAGACTAAGCTATAGAATGAATTTTAGACAATTTCAATTCATTTCCTTTATTAAAACAATTACTTACTGGTTTTATTTTTGAGTTCGCACAGCCCGAAAGCATTTTTGCTTTTAAACATTTGTGGAACGAACAAATAAAACCTTTTTCAATACTCTATGTTACAAAGGGGTTTAAATTCTCGATTACAAAAGGATCGGACAGAGTTTTTGTATTATATTCCTTTATTTTGTTTAACTAAAAAACTTGTAAAAGACATCGATGATTCTTTTTTTATATAGTGTTTAACTTAATTCTAATGGTTTCCATAACTTATTAAAAACAAACATGAGTATTTATGTAAAATTTTTACACTACAAAATCATTTAAAATATTAGTTTTACCCAGAAGAACTAACTAATCATCCCTTCTTTATTCCCTTCTTTATTCCATCTTATTTAATTCCTTAACTCCTCAATATCTAAAAGAGCGCTTCTTATTTCACACTGGGGTGCAGGGTCGTGCCTTGCGTCATACTCTATCTCTTCGCCTCATTACGCCATCACACTCTTCCCGGTATTACACTAAGTCCTTTTCGGTACAAGCTGTGCGTCTCTGGAATGCTCTGCCTTTAACCATTCGTAGTGCACAAACTCTGTCCGCTTTTAAAAATCTTGTGAAAGCTCACTATCTCTCACTTGTCTCTGTGTAACTTTTCTTATTTTCCTTTATTCTCAGGTCTGTAGCTTGTTATTTATTTTATGTAATATTTTTATACACTATAGTTATATATTGTATATTTATTGTTTATATGATATATGTGTATTGTTTATGTGGTATACGTGTATATGTATGTATGTGTGTATGTAGGTACGTTTATGTAGTTTATGCGCCTCCTACTTGCTTACTATCATTCTCGTTTCCTCTACCTTAAGGTTGTCTGGAAGAGATCGCTTAGCTATAAGACCGCCTTTTGTACTCTTATTACCTTAATACCTCTGTAAAATCTTTTATTTGGTGCAATAAAGAATATTGTATTGTATTGTATTGTAATCAAAGGTACCTATTTATGTTTCGTAAAAAATACTGCAATAAGCCACTGCGATCACTTTAGATAGTAAAAAGTGGAATGTTTTAGGTAATATTCGCTTAGATAAAATAGAATTCAAATACTTCTTTGTATAGATGAAAGAACTCTTACACATCATGAAGGGGTTCCGCCGAAAGAAAGATTGACGTTACTTTTAGGTTTGCACTTTAACACTAGTTAATGGGAATGCTAAAGGGTATAAAATTAAAAGATTTAACATTATTCTATCGCTTGTTCCGAGCTCTCGCTTGCACGCTCGGCTTAGACGGAACGTGACAATGAGTCATGCTTTTTCGTGCGTGTAGCCATCATTCATCGATTTATAACGTTATCACGTCAAAAATAAAGTAAGATTGCTTTAGCATCGCGTGACCACGTTCAACGAAATTAAATTGTCAGAACAAAAAGGCGAAAGTACGATATCTCCGAATCATTTATTAGATCAAAAAGGCTCGTTTTGTTATAAGACTCGCTACAAATCTACTTAACACATGCAACAGCCAAATGAAATTTACTTATATCATGCTTGCTTGCGGTCGCCGGCGAAAATTACATAACCAGTCACACGCAGATCAAGTAAAATATTCACCGAGTGAGCGAGGTCCCCAAATCAATTTGGCGTGAAGCAAAATCAATAAATAATTACTTTTAGTATTCTCATTATAACACAAAGGACTGCAATTTATAGCGTTTTCTGTTTACTAATTTCTTTGATCATACTCTTGTCGTTGCGACAATTTCCATTTCTTTTGGTCACAGCATCACGCGTGAACGTCTGGACCTATTTCTTTTTATGTATTTGTTATTGTCAAGAGAAGGTTATGAAAGAAATAATTTTAACAAAAAAAAAACCGACTAATGTTTGGAACATTACTCTACATTTACGTCTACATACGTAAATTTAGAGTGATGTTTGGAGTCGGTTTAGGCTGATGATGATGATGAAAAACATATGGGACCAATCTGGAAGTATACTCTTTCAAATAAAAAAGTTTCAAATCGGTTTATAAATCATGGAGTAATTAAGTAACGAAATAAAAAAAAATACAGCCGAATTGAGAACGTTCTCTTCGGAGTCGGTTAAAAAATAAGAAATTTGCGTAGAAAATTAGAAATAGTTCTTTGGGGCCAAAGCCTATCTCGCCAGCACTTGGTGCACCCTGTCGACCAGCGAAAGGGGCTCTGGCAAATGAGAAGTAGGGTCCAGCGTATTTGTAAGCTGCGCGTCTGGGGAATGTCCACTTCGCAGAATACCGCAGCCAAATAACAATGCCCTTGAGGGTTGTTGTATTCCTGCGAGTGACTGAGGTTACTAGAAAGGAAGGAGTTGGTGCGTTGGCAGCGGGGGTGGCGGTGCGCATGCAATATTTTATATTGCCAGCATTCATATGGCTACGGTAGCCGCTTCACGTCAAGCGGGCCGTATGCTTATCTGCCACTACTACGTTGCTGATGTAGTATAAAAAAGGAACCAAATAGATTCGCGACTTTCAATGGTGCAAATGATACATTAGTGCAATTTCCACCATTGATGGTGCCAGTATATGGTGCACAACTATGACGTGTATAGGGTGTAAGTTGTTCATCAACATCTTTGAACCAAAGCCAACCTCATCTGCAAGTGTTACACCCTGCTGACTGACAAACGAGGTTCTGGCGAAAAGAGAAGGTATAGCATATGTTGTATGTTGTGCAAATGACACAATAGTGATTTCATTTCCACCATTGATGGTGGCAGTAAATGATGCATAGCGTATGACGGGGGTACATAGCGTGGTGCCACCAGCGAGGTGGTATATACGGCGGAACAGCGTCCGATGTCGTAACATCGAATCGAGAGCTATGCTCGGAGTAATATTTAATTTTGTATTTTGAAAAAAAAAAAAGAATTCGTCCCTCCTGCCAATTCTTTATCACGTTATTTACAGTTCATGTTTTCAGTAACACGTTGATTTCATTATCGAAACCTTCGATAATCCAATTGATACAGTTTACTTAATTCATTGTCTTTAAAGTCATTTCTTTGAGAAAGGATAAACTAACTGTGAGGTATAGAGAGTTGATGTGATATTTGAAGACGAAACATATATTTTTGTGATTTGCCACTAAGATTTCTTTATACATCGTCGTATGAAATTGTGTGTCAGACAAGCATGATATGATACCATAACGAGCGGTCTGTATTCCGGCACCTCGTTTGAGCAGTACTTTTCGAATTGCAAACGTATGTGGTATGAAAGATAAAAATAATGTGCTTATTATAATACAAAATTCTTTATTGCACAAATACAAAAATTTACAAAAAAAGCACATGTACCATTTAATGTCATCTACATTAAATAATAGATTGCCTACCTAATGCTACAATAAAATTAGATACTTGTGGGAAATGTAAATTACAACATTTTTTTAATCTATACATATATTATAAAGCTGAAGAGTTTGTTTGTTTGTTTGTTTATCCCGCAAAAACATCTTAATCCCATGGGAAAAATTAAACTTTGTAATCATTTGGCATTCGATCACGTCGAAAAGCACGTAAGTATCGACATGATTTTTTTAACAGGGGATAGTATCCGGTCTGGAAAGTAACATAGGCTACTTTTTATCCAGGAAAAACATTTTATTCCGACGGAAAAAAATAATTCGATCCTCGCAGAGGGCAATCATTTACGTGGTGAACAATTTTTTTTGTCTTGATCCATACTAATACTATAAGTGTTAAAGTAAGTAAATTCGTTTGTTTGTTATTTCTTAACGCTCTATGTAGCCGATCATCATTAAAATTTATAACTATTGGTACTATTTATATCTCACGAAGTAAAAAAAATACAACAAAAGAAAAATATAGATAAATCAATGTCTGCTCCCCTGGACCACGCGGGCGAAGCCGCGGGTAACAGCTAGTTATAGATATTCATGAGCTAATTAGGTGATGAAACATTATGTGACGGCGGCCGCATTGGATTTAAACTGTTGACATTTATGTAATTGTGCAATGTCAAGAGAACCAAACGAGCGTCCCAAATTTCAGCTCAATCGAACACTGAGAAGTGAGTCAAATGTAACTTGCAAAATTTTATTACAGACACCGCGCTGAAACTAAAAAAAAATATTGTAAAATACTGCATTGACTTTGTGAGATTGATAATATTATTTAATATAGCCAGTTTTATTCCAATTCTTATCAGAAAGTAGCTCTTTAGATATCCATTAATTACATTACATAAATTAATTTGAAGATTCATTCATCTTTCATTATTCATTATTAGCAACTTGTTTAAGACAAGTGTATCGTCTCAAGGCGAGACGCTATCTCTTCAATATGTCTAGTGTCTAGGGCAGACACTAAGCTATAGTCACATGTAAAATTATAGATTTTCATATTAATAATAATCCCCGAATTCTCTAAAATAAAATTAATAATAGTACATTATGGTACAAGTGTGTAATGTTGGTGATTACCGCCGACAGCCGAGGCGCCATTGAGACCCGAGCCTTTAGGCCGGGGTCTTAAGAGAGCCGAGGACGGTAATCATCAATACACACGTGTTTCATACGACGTTTTTTAACACACTTGTGAAGAAAATAATACTAAAAAACTATACCAGTTGTGAAAATTTTTTCGCAATGGCGGGAAAAATTACTTTTTTTTTTTTTTTTTTTTTTTAATGCCACTAGAGTGGCAAACAAGCTTACGGCCCGCCTGATGGAAAGCAGCTACCGCAGCCTATGAACGCCTGTAACACCAGAGGCATCACACGCGCGTTGCCGACCCTGTAAAAACCTCTTCACGCCCTTTTTGAAGAACCCCATGCTGTAGTCTCCTGGGAAAACCTCGACAGGCAGTTCATTCCACAGCTTGACAGTACGCGGGAGAAAACTTCTCTGGAACCGCACAGTACGTGACCACTTAGGCTCCAATGTGTGAGGATGAATTCCCTGTCGATGGCGAGCGGTGCGACTGTAGAAGGAGGCCGTGGGCATCATGTCAAACAACTCCTCTGAACACACCCCATTGAACAATCGGTAGAACACACAAAGGGACGCAAAATCTCGTCTCAGACTTAACGGTTCTAAACCATCTGTAAGTTTGGGATCCTCAACAATCCTCACAGCACGCCTTTGGATCGAGTCACAAGGTGCAAGCTGGTATCTAGGCGCTCCCGCCCATAGATGGCAACAGTACTCCATATGCGGCCGAACTTGAGCTTTGTAAAGCATAAGTCTTTGCCGCGGGTTGAAGTACTGCTTTGCCATGTTGAGCACACCTAGTTTCTTCGACGCCAGCTTGACCTTTCCCTCCAGGTGACAACGAAACTGAACGTCGCTGGAGATTTCAACTCCGAGAATCCCAATGTTTTTAGCAACGGTAAGGGGTGTGTTCTGGAATTGAGGAGCCACAGCAAAAGGGGTTTTCTTAGCGGTGAACGCGCAGACTTGTGTCTTTGTGGGATTGAACTGAACTAGGTTCTTTCGCCCCCAGTCGGACACACTATTCAGTGTGCTCTCCATTTCCGACACAAGTTGTTCGCGGCTCTCCTCCACCAGAGAGCGGGGGATATTGGCGCGGCCCGTGTAATAAGTGTCCCCGGTGCTGTCGTCGGCATAGCAATGAATGCTGTCAATAGACAACATATCATTGACATGCAGCAAAAACAGCGTCGGGGACAATACCGAGCCTTGCGGGACGCCAGCATTAATGTCCATGCTATCGGAGCAACTACATCCACAACGGCTCTAATACTTCTGCAGGACAAGAAACTAGCGACCCATTCGCACAAACCCTCAGGTAAACCGTATGCAGGTAACTTCGAAAGAAGACTGCGGTGCCAGACCCGATCGAACGCCTTCGCCATATCTAGACTAACAGCTAGTGCCTCACCTTGACTCTCCACGGCTGAAGCCCAGCGATGTGTAAGATACACTAGAAGATCACCAGTCGAGCGACCATGACGAAAGCCGTATTGATGGTCGCTGATCAAGTCGTGCTCTTCTAGGTATTTCAGGAGCCGGTTGTTGATCACGCGCTCCATTACCTTAGAGAGAAGGGAGGTAACGGCGATAGGCCTGTAATTCGATGGATCTGATCTGTTACCCTTTTTGGGCACAGGGTGCACGTTCGCAGTCTTCCACGATGACGGAACCTGCCTGGTGGAATAAGAGAGCGCGAAAAGGCGCGTGAGAACTGGACACAACTCAGGAGCACACAGCTTTAACACCACTGCCGGAATGCCATCTGGCCCTCTCGACTTATGAACGTCGAGGGATAGCAATACCCGCCGGACATCTCGCTGAGTAAATGAGATTTCCGGCATGGAATCACCACACCGTGGGATGGAAGGCGGTGCGGCGTCCCCGTCGTTCAAAGTCGAGTTTGAGGCAAAGAGATTCCCCAATAGATCGGCTTTCTCCTTTGCACTGTGGGCCAGACTACCATCCGGTTTTCGGAGTGGTGGAAAGGACGACTGACAAAAGTTTCCCTCGGCAGCCTTAGCAAGCGACCAAAAAGCACGGCTCCCAGATGGGTGCTTAGCTAGGCGCTCACCAATCCTGCCGATGAATTCAAACTTTGCCCTGGCAATTACTCTCTTACTGAACCTCGAGGCAGCATTGAATACGCGTTTCAAGTCAGAAACACCAGGATCTCCATTGATACGAGCCGTGGTCCAAGCCTCGTATGCAGCTTGCTTGCGGAGTTTAGCTTCTCTACAAGGCCCATTAAACCACGGCCGCTTCTTAGCACCTGAAGTAGCCACCCGCCGGTTTGGAATAAATAATTCCATCCCAGCTAAAATCCCCTCAGCTACAGCAGATGCACAGGTGTCAGTATGTTCTGAATCGAAACAGAGCCGCCTCCACGGGTACGATGCGTAAAATTCACGCAGTCCATCCCAGTCTGCTGACTTATAGTGCCACATGCGACGCCATCCGATAGACCGGGGTGCGTCTGGGCTGGCACATGGCACTTGGGTCCGGATAAGGCAGTGGTCCGATGAGCCTAGTGGCGCATCCACAGAGATTGTATACCCATCCGGATGTGTGGTCAGCAGAAGGTCCAGTAGAGAGCTTGTATGGTCCTCTATATCTGGTATTCTCGTTGGAGAATGAACCAGCTGTGAGAAACCATAGGCCAGAGCAAAATCATGGAAAGACCTCCCCGCGAAATCAGTGGACCGAGAGCTGAGCTACTCGGCATGGTGGCTCCCAATATCACTAACTCCGCGGAGGGGTACCTCTCGATGACTCTGTCAGTCGCCAATTGCAGGTGCTCGATCAATCGAGTTGTGTCTGTATCACCGCTATGAGACCTGTATAGGCACGCGTAGATACGGGTGTGGCCGCCCTGTTCCACGCGTACCCACAACACTGACAGGTCCCTGTCTTCAAGGCCGTGAAGACGTCGACAGCAAATATCATCCCGGACGTACATACATACCCCGGCTCGACGTACAAAAGAATGTTCAAGTTTGTACCCGGGGTATAACAAGTAAGAAGTATCGCCCGGACAAGATATCTGCGTCTCCGTTAAAAAAAGCAGGGTCGGCTTTGCAGTCTCTAGGTGATGGTGAACTGCATTTAAGTTTGTGTGAAGTCCCCTAATGTTACAAAAGTCCACGTCGAATGTGGATGAGGACGCCGCTGCAGAAACCTTTCTTTTTTTCTTCCTAGCCATTATAAAGGGATAGACCTAATCAGATTTTCCTATGCGCGCGAATCTAACATGGCGATCGGCCATAGACTAAAAGAATGAAGTTTCTTTTTTTGCGTTTTAACCACGTAGAAAATGAGGAATAGAAGATAAGTTTTCTTTAATACAGTGAAAACAAAAGTTATATTTGAATGAAAGTTTTATTTATTAAACACATACAAGTTGAAATTCAACTTCGTATTTATATAGATATATTTAAATACGAATGAAATGCATGAAATGAGTAAGCAATTGGTACATTAATTTATTTGTACTATTGAACACGATCATTTTTGTATCGATACTTTTTTAAGAACAAAGCAACCAATAAAATAAAAATAAAAAAACTTTATAACTCACTTGTGAATAATAGCAATGTACAAGTCACAGTTTGATTACAGCTGTCATTATGTGCCTAATTACGGTGAAATTAGAACCACTTCATGAGCAAGTGTCTTGAAAAGTAATAAGTACCACTGGCATCCATAGTCATCTTCTCATTTTTGCGGATGGGTTTATTTACCTCGAGTTCCTCCGTGCTTCGGAGGGCACATTAAGCCGTCGGTCCCGGCTGTTGATCCGTATCCCAACAGTGGGATAAACATGGGTGGATGTCGTCGACGTCGTCATCCATGACACTACTAATCAATAACAGCTTCTGCTACAATATTGATTCAGCTAAATAACCCAGATAATATTCTAAGTGCACGTTGAACAAGTTTCCGAGGCGAGATTAGACTCGGCGATATAACTCGTTAATTAAAGTACCTGTAATTAGCAGAAGCACTCAAAAGTAGGTACATATTCTGAAGTGGCGACGAAGTTAATAGGAATAATGTGAGTATAAATGGGAAAAGTTAAGTCGTTTTGTAGCGCCTTGGCGGTCGCGGCGGCGTTCTCGGCCAGTAGACGGCCGAATTACCGAGTGCTTTACAATCACTCCTTTTTGTAAAATTACACCTCCGACGTGACCCCAATGCTAACTGAAAGCAATCAGCGAACGCTAGAGTGCTTTTAATGCTTTGAATTCCTTTTGTTTGTTATTGTCGTTGTTTAACTCGTTATATTTTTACATAGGAATTAGGCGAGAGTTGTTTAGGTTTTTTAACATGCTTTTACTTAGTTTCCTCCAACCCGCAGTTGAGCAGCGTGGTGATGTATGGTCTAAACCCCTTCGATTGAGGGGAGACCAGAGCAGTGGAAATAATAAGAGTTGTCGACGACGACGACTTAATTTCACCGCGGTATCTGTACTCAGGCCCACTTCCTAGTAATACACAATACTAGAAAGTGAGTCTGAGTACATAAGTATGATGAATGGAGATGAGTGGGGATGAAACCCATTGTCATCCCACTGTTGGATACGGGTCTCCCTCCAATCGACGGGGGATTAGATCATACTCCACCGAGCTGCTCAACTGCGGGTTGGAAGAGGTCAGTCTTTTCGTGCTTCGGAGGGTACGTAAAGCCATCGGTCCTGGCTGTTGTCGTTAGATAACAGTCCTTAAGCCAAGTCAGAGGCCTTTAGGCGGTTTGAAAACACTGACCTCGGCCAACTGGCAGTTGAGCAGCGTGGAGGACAATGCTGTAAAAAGAACCGGTTGACGAATAACCGTTTCACATTAGGCTGGCCGTATGCTTGTCTGCCACCCGACGTACTCGTAGTATAAAAAAAAAGAAATAAACTAAAAACTTAATTTAAAAAAATGTTTGTAAATTTTCTTGTTTATTTTCAGACTACTGCTACGATACGTTTCGTGTCGTAGAAGACTGCTGAGGAAAAGCCTCTTCCTCCCTTTTCTCTTTTTTTACCCATCGGGTGGAAAACAATATAGGTGTCGAGATATGCCTAAAGATGCCTAAGAATGCCTTGGTAATAATAGCCGGTGGCCTGTGCCTACCAAATACGCATACCTACCAAATGACCGGCTTTATGGTCATGTGATTTTAAGAGAAATAACTATCGAAATAAGATGAAAGTAACAGTTAAATATCAAACTATATTGAACTGTTACTTAAAAAAAGCTGTTTAAAAGAAAAGTTTATACAATGGCACACTCATCACCCTAGTCCGCACACAACTTCTAAATTTCAAAGATTTCCGCTATTACAACAAGCGGAATTTTGACTTTGACTTTGACTTTGAGTCCAAATTTCTAGCTCTATAATTTTAATGTGCCATCAATTTATACCTTATTACTGCACTCGACGAAATGATATACGGACGTACGTGTCTTGGCAGCCTAGTGTCAACTGACAAATCTCTTGTGTAGATATCAAATGTGTATTAATATAAAATCAATCACATATATAATAAGTGTGTGTTCATAATACACAATAACACTTCATTGTTTAAACGATTAAATTATAATTATAATTTTGTTAGGCGCCAATAAACCCTTATTTATTGACAGCAAAATCTGCTCCACTGCAAAATGAACAATTATTGTTTTGGATAATTCACTAGGCCATTAATACAGAAAATTATAGAATTATGTAAAGTAAAAACCATAAATTAATAAATAGAAGAACGTATTATCAAAAATTCAGCACAAACACGAATGCATTTTAATACCTACGGCACAATACACACCTAGAGCAGTAACTTAACTTTGACGTTTCCGACGACTTTCCAATCGGTGACGCAGTCACAATGACACACGCCGCTCGCTACACTATCCAAATAATGTTTAAAATCACATTGCAGGTATAACAATAATAGAAATCAGTGAGGGATAAAACTAGCAAACATGTTTACTCCTTAAATCAATTTCCTATTATATTTTCTGTTTGGCCTACACCCTAAACCTAACTAATGAATGAATTTTAATGCAGTTTATTATACTTCTTGTATATCGGAATTAACTGCAATAGTAAAGCTCAAATAGGAAGGTGTAATACGTGAGTGTGTCAACTTCAAACACCTATATGGAGTTAATATGTTGCTCTATTAATTATATCTACTATGCCCACGGCATTTCAATACTTTGTTGCTCTGACTCATGCATGCGATGCATGTATTCCGCAGGATCGTTGATCTGCCCCCAGGCGCTATGCGGTGCGGCTCTCTCTTTGAATCAATCAACCAAATAGAAATGTCAAATGAACTGAATGCATCCAATTTTCAATTATGTTTATTCATACGGAAAACAGGAAAATATACAGATTTTTAATTTAATAGGGAAGCTATTTGTAAAAGTGAAATATGTAATGAAAAAAGTTTTAATGCTAAATTCTTACGAAAACCAATGACAAGAGGTGCTCGCAATCGCAGAATTTTTTTTATTTTACGTCGTCAAATATATCATGATTTTCGTATACATACGTCTTCGTATCATGATTTTCTCGAAAATTAAAATCTCTTATGAAGTTAAATCCTTTGATTAGTTTCTTGTATTTTTTCAAAGAACATAATATTTTTTTTTATATGAGAGGGAGGTAAACGAACATGTGGGTCACCTGATGGAAAGCATTCACCACCGTCCATGAAGATCAGCAACACCAAGGGGTTGCCAACCTTTTAAGAGAAATATAAACTCTGTTCTTGAAGGCTCCATGATATAATTACTTTGACTTTATGATGAAAATGTTTACAAACCTTCTATGTTAATATCTCACTAAATATTGAGAGAGTTTTATTATTATTAAGTATTTAAATATACCCCAACATTGTTATATAATTTATCTAACTAAGACATAAGCTTTTCTTCTGAAAATGTTTTGTGTACACAGTACATCTACACTGAATTTAGGATTCTGAAGTCAACAAGGAATCCATATAATCCGCCCGTCCGTGGATCTATCTGCCTGCCTCCGCAACCTAGCTTAGAGACTCTTTATTACACACTAGAAAGATGTAAATTCGTGGAAGAGAGAAAGTTCTTACGCAAAATTAAACAGAAAGACGGTACCTGAATAGTTCGCAAGAACAAGGAGGTGGAAAAGCTAATAGAATAAACCCAACATCATTGATAACTACAGAGTGGCACCACTTCGTTGGTTTCGCTACCTAGAGTGCACGGATTGGGTAGATAAAATATATGAAACTGTAATATATGAAACCGAGTAGCTAAAATATATGAAACTATCTAATGGAACTCACCTTGTTGGATATCCTGGCTAACATGTTAAATAATTCGTCCAAGGAACTTGAGGCTCTATAAACGAAACCTCAAATGGTGTAAGGCAGGATAGCACATAGAGTCTTTACGTGTCGATGCCCAACATCCTCTTTGGGTCACTGAGCCTGAAGAAATAAAGAACACGGTCACTAATTACAATAACTATATTTTATATTACGCCCTAATTTTTACACCAGAATGGCTATTTTTCAAATTAAAGTTTATTGTTATAGTTATAGCAATAAACTTTACTGTCTAAGAGTTATTTGTCAAATAGTGTTGGTTTCGGTGATAAATTATTCTCAAGCAGACATTAAAATTTGAGGCTTTGATCTCGCAGTGCTGAATGTTTGGCAAACAAATATTAGATTTTGGGTGTTTGCGATGTTGGCATAGTGTTCAAATATTAGCGAATACTGTTTGTTTTCGCGGTAACTAAAATAGTGTATATTACATTATTTTAGTTAAATTTTAATACTTAAATCAGTAATAAAAATATAGCTTTATTAAAGATTTATTCATAGTAATATATATTTAAACCGGCCACTATATACAAATGTCGCGTCATTCACTATTACATAAACAATGGCGTCTGTACACAGCGAAAATGAGCGTGTGTGCTTGCGGCGCCATACAAACTGTTCCAGATTTGTCTCAGAGAGGTGATGAGGTCGATACGAGGGAGCGGCTGGGAGTGCCCATGCTTTACAATAAATAAATTTTAAATAAATTATACATAAAAACACATACATAAAAATATGCTGTGTGTATGGTCGCACTCCACCGAAACAGCTCAACAATTTTTTTATGTATAATTTATTTATGTATAATTGATAAGTATAAGAAAAGGTCGTAAAGTATATTTCATATCGCTAAAAGAATTTATATAGCAGAACAACGTTTAACGGATCAGGTAGTATATATATATATATATATATATATATATATATATATACTACCTGATCCGTTAAACGTTAAATATATATATATATATTAACTTAAAAAAAATCTAAAATACAATTACGAATTCTTGAATTTTTCGGTTGGGTTTAGATTTTGAATAAAACGAAGAAACGTTATTGAAATTCAACTGCATCATATCTTCAGCATTTTAAATAAGAAATTATTATTTTTAGTTTCGACAGTATATTACTTATTTACAAAAGCGGAATATCCGGCTCAAATTAAATAATACAGACCGCGAGCGGAGATGTGCCCGGCCGCTGCCGTCCGATGAAAATTTAACGAATGACCGCTACAAAAGGAAATTGCACCGCGTATAACGTGTGAACCCTTTGCCTTGTGGTAACGAACGAATATCGCCTCGGGTCGCAACCGCACAGAAAAACGAAAGCCAACCTAAAAATATTTATAAGTAACAGTTTTCTGCTACATTTCCTTTCAAAGGAATGAAAAGGGAATTCTGAAAAGTTTATTACGACCTAAACAGACGCAGGATCTAAAGGTCTTTTCGTGGCACGTGACGCAACAAATAAAAGCCCACTTAATTCGCAGATCCGACTGGCAAATTTATGCTGCGTCGTATCTCTTTAATGCCGGGCTCGTGACAACGCGTACATATCATCGCGTCGCGTCAGGGGGCGCGACAACTCGTTTGAATCAACAATCGAAGCCTCTATCTTATGCTGATAAGTGATAACCATTGTATTGAAATAATGAACGATCCAGATAGGTTAAACGATCACTCTGGCTACGAACGGGGCGAGAGTATCGATTGAATCGTTGATAGTTATCGATAATTACTTGAAATTTAAGTACAGTTAACAAAATAGATAAGTAACGAGTGAGTTAATAAAGATATCTTGGGAAATAATTTGTATTATTGTGAAATATAAGACAATAAGCAAACTACTGATTTACCGGCCTTATCGACTTCACTAACAATGATGGAAAATTAACATTTATGCCTATATTTTTTTAAAAACTTTTGAAATTGAATTTATTTTGAAAAAAATCATTTACCCCTATCAATTTATGTACACTTTTTATTTAACTTTTTTACTTGAAACTGAACTAACTGCTTCTCAGAGAATACCGCAGCCAAATAACAATTCCCTTGAGGGCTGTTGCGTTCCTGTGAGTGAGATCGCCATGAAAGAGGGAGATGCTGCGATGGCAGCGTGGTTGGCGGTCATTTTTTTTTAAATGTTGTCGTTCTAATATAATCCATCCACGTTCAATAAGATTAACGAATACCTTAGATTTACGACCAACGATTTTTTTTACAGTCGGCGAGCCGTATAATACTAGTTTTAGTATACTTAATTAATTAAGAATTAAATTGTATTAGTAAACATACGTACATTTAACGACATTTGTATGATTGTGTCATAACAAAATCAGATAATAAAAGTAGTAATACTCATACTTTGTATACAGTAATATTTGCGTTTTACTGCAACCGGCAAACTGGAGCTTTGAGGGAAACTTTTGCAAATAAAAATAAAGTTTTCTAACGCTGATAGAAGCGTTTCAGTTTGGCCTAGTTCGTCTAGACTACTTCGAACAGCTAGGGAAATATGCTAAATTTATAGCCTCTACCTGAGGCACTTTTAGCCGACCAGAACCAATCCATCGACCTCGTCGAACTTTTCAATTTAAATATTAGGTCTTTGTGAAGTTTAAAATATCGATAGTCATCGACTTTAGTCGATTTTAATAGACCCCCTTTTTTTTTATTTAAGATTTTAATAGAGGGTTTAATATTGTCTTCACGAAAAAAGTGTCCAGAATTGACATTGTACATTGTTCACTGAGGGAAGACCGTGACCGATTTCCAACGAGTGCGTCGGTTTGAGCTTTATACTACACCTTTAAACTGGCTAAACATTATATAAGATACCGCATTTTTCTTGATTGACTTTCATTGTAAAAAATATTGTCGGAGATTTATTATGCTTACTTAAAAAGATTTTCAATGAATGCTTGAACTGATTCCGTTAATTCAAACAGTGAGATATAATCGACAATATCACTTGTCAATTAATATTAAATTAAATTGTAAATAAATAAATATTTCTGGACAATTTACACAGCGCTATCTAGTCCCAAATTAAGCGCAAAGCTTGTGTTATGGGTACTAGACAACTGATAAATGTACTTAAATACATTTTTTTTGTAAATACATACATAATACATAGAAACGCCCAGACCAAGACCAAAAGTTTCATGCACACAAATGTTTGCCTTGTGCGGGGATCGAACCCGCGAACTCGGAGTCAAAGTGGCCATTGCTAACCATTCGACCACCGAGATTCAAAATTGAAGTATCTTATTGATATTTTATTCTGACTGGTTATCATTTCACCTTTTTCTCGTCAAATAGCGATACTGAAAAATAACGTTAATAACGCCGGTGTATTTGAGTAATGTTATTGTTAACAATATTTCTAGATATTGATAATTAAAAATATCTGTATTTCAGCGTCTGTTTTTGAATGTAGATCCGACGTCCATACGTCAATTGTTTATATTTTTATATTATATGTTTATTTTTTTACAAACTTTGTGATAAAATTCCAAAGTTATTTCTACAAATTTAATATTAAATTCCAAAGATTCCCAAAGTTACTAATTTCGTGGGATTTTCCAGAGCATTTAAAGTTCTATCCCCGGCATTGCAATGAACTGTTTCATTGTCTTTTTGAATAGATAGTATTAATTCATTTCATATTACATAAAGCAGCTAAATACCTATGTTATATTTAATAACTTACCATAGAATTTATTACGTGAAGTCACAGTATAAGTAATAGTACTAACGTAGTGAAGTTTAAAGTCATGTAAATTCATACTATTAAAATTATACTGGATAACGTTACGTGAATTTAAGTTTATAATTTATTCATTAATATGTAGATTAATTATCACGCTCATTTATTATATTAATATAACAACCAAATATTGCACTACTAGCGACTCGCCGCGGCTTTGCCCGTGTGACATGATATAAATAGAAGCCAGAAGTAAATAAGCCTAAGCTAGGAAGAGAAGGAGAAAGACAGTGGGGAATGTGAAAAGAAAAGAGAACATAAAAGACGAGTATAAAATACAAAATTCAAACGAGATGCCGGGAAGATATTTTGGAAAAAGACGAGAAAAAGATTGGCAAAACTCTCACTAATTTAAAACTAAAACTATCGAAGTTACCTATGAAATTCGGTCATAAGCACAATACGTAATAGTACCTACGTGCGGTATGGACTCTCCCTGCGTCATCTCGATTCGACCTCACCTCACATAGGAGTTCAATCTAGAACAGCTTATTCAACGTCATATACACATAGTATAATAGTTTACGCGGCATTTATACGCAGCCGGTGTATGACGTACTACAGTATAAGGTTCTTCTTTCAAAAAGAGCTTGAGGAGGTTTTTAAGGGTCAGCAAACGTTTGAGACCCCTGGCGTTGCAGGCGTTTTTAGGTTGCGAAAACTGCTTTTCATCAGACGAGCCGCATACTTGTTTGCCACTTTAGTGTTATACAAAGAAACATAAAGAAAAAGAGAACAGATAAATATGAATCTTTTAAAGGAGATGGGAATATTTGCAAAACATGTAGTACAAGGTAGTGGAGAATGAAGGAAAAAATAAATCAATGCATTTCGTGCATGTTTCTACTATATAATATTTTTTTGTTTAGTATATTTTATTTTGTGTAATATTTTTTGTGCCAGGTAATTTTAGAGTTTTTTTATTTATAGTTCTCCTAGTCTCTCCTTTATGGGACACTTCGAAACTCAAAGTTGTATATTTTAATACAAAACCTTTTATACAAGCTTTTATTTAGTATCACCGAGGTGTCTGCAATTAAGTCTGGCAAATTTGACCGCTATTTCTTCGTGTTCGATCGAGCTGGAATTTAGCACATTCCCGTGACAATGTCTGACAACTGCCGGCGGTGGCGGCCGCCACAAAATGGCAATTATATCCAGTTTAGATCCATATTAACCCCTATGATATGGGTCTCAATTAAAAGGGCTTGATGAGTAAAACACGGCAAGTAAACTAGTTCTTTTTTATTCACAGCTAATAAAAACTTGCTTCAAAATGTGTTTTGTTGTTTGTTTTCGTTTTAATACAAATTAATATGTATATATTATGAAATTCAGAAGTGCCAGCACTCTTATTATATAAGTGATTGTTCACAATTAATAGCAGGAGACATTACTATATTATTAACTGATCGTAATTTAAATACATCCCATGGGTATTCTTTGACCCAGCAGGAGGGGTAGATTTTCTTTATCACCATTTAATTTGATTTTTTTGGACCCAGAAGTTTAATATTTAAATTACCTGGATTTGGTAGCCAGTACACGTAATACTTTTTTTTTTGTAAATGCACAACACATGTTACAAGACACTTAGCTAGATTTTACTATGCCTGTATAACGAGGTAAGCTTTGACCTATATCTAACTATCATAGTTTCAAAGCTCTGAAATGCCAGACGATAAGCTAGTTCACAACTTCAGCACCAGATATACTTCAGATACAGTACAAAATTTTCAATAGCTTGAAGCTCTTCCACTCCCGCGACCGAGCGAGAAGGGTTATCGTATCTATGTCACATTCATTGATTTTAATTTAACTGTAGACAGGTACCTGTGCAACTTACTTATACCACAGTATAACTAATAGTACAGTATGGTCACTCCCTGCCAGTCTCTCGTATCGACCTCACCTCACCTCTGAGACAAATCTGGAACAGTTAGTATGGCGCCGCACGCACACACACTCATACCCGCTCTGCACAGACGTCATTGTTTATATATATATATGAATGCAAAGTTTTGACTTTGCATTTATTTATTGCATATATACATATTTATTAGTATTATATAATAGTAATAAGGTTTTGAATAAGTGTCACAAAATAGGTAATGGTACATTTTTTGTATTTATAATACAAACTATTAATTATTATCACTACTTGTTTAATCTTATTTACTCGTTTTAAACTAATGAGTCAGCCAATAGCCACACTCAGAGGCTAGGCTGACTCATTAGTTTAAAACGGAGGAAACGTAAATACAAATTGTAAGTTCGTTGGATAATAAAATTAGTAATTAATAATGAGATAATAAAATAATTATTGAGGGGTGTAAGTAGTTCATCAACATATTTGAACCAAAGCCAACTTCACCTGCACGCGGTGCACCCTGCTGACTGACAAACGAAGCTCTGGCGTAAAGAGAGGTAGGGAGCGTAATTGTAAGCTACCCGACTGGGGAATGTACCTCCACTTCACAGAATACCGCAGCCAAATAACGGTTTCCTTGAGGACTGTTGTGTTCCTGCGAGTGAGTGAGGTCACCAGAAAGGAAGGAGATGCTGCGATGGCAGCGGGGGTGGCGGCGCGCGAGCGATATTTTATGTTGCAAGCGTTAATATGGCTACGGTATCTTATCTTATCTTAGAGTGGGTCCAGTGCTGCAGCACCGGTGACACGTCAACCCTCATGGATCTTTTGTGTTCTCCCTAATCCTTTAGTCACTCTCCCCCGCCTGTCTGGAGACATGTTCCATGTACTTCAGTATGCCGCTTATAGGGAAGAGCCTGTAGTCCTCCAGGTCCGGGTATGCCTTTCCTATGATGTCCATTCGTTTGCCCGCTAGGGCGTCACACATTAAGTGTTTCATGGTCTCGTTAGACTCCTTGCATGTTCTGCATTCTGGGCTCTCAACAAGTCTCATTTTATATAGGTGTCCGTGGCAGGCATAATGGCCCGTCAGTGCCCCAAGCATGAGACGCATCCGTTTCCTGTCACATTTATGTACATGTCTATACCAATTCACTGTACCTTCGCCAATGGTTTCCTTGGAGTGTAGCATTCCACTCATCTCCCTCCATTCAGCCTGATGCCTAGACTTCGCTCTGCTATTTATAGCCTCAATTACTGTCCCATATGAGAGACCTACAAAGGGCTCAGGTCCTAAAAAGTTTTTTCTTGATCCCTCCCTTGCCAGTTCATCAGCCCTTTCATTGCCCTCAACTCCTGTGTATCCAGGAACCCAGACCAACTCCAGCCGATTATTTCTGCCTAGTTTATTAAGGGCATCCATACCCGCAAGAGTTAGCCTAGATTCCACCCTGTCAGAGTTCAGGGCCATAAGAGCTGCCTGGCTGTCGCTGAGAATATAGATGTACTGATTTGCGACCGTATTTCCTAGATTCATTTTCGCACAGGCAGTTATGGCATACATTTCAGTTTGAAATACAGTAGAGTATTGCCCCATACTCTGGCTGTGTTGTATGTCCTTAGAGAAAATGCCTGCTCCTGTACCTTTTATAGTTTTGGAGCCATCAGTATACCATATGAGGCTATTTTCCTCCTTGGGTTTGAATTCGTTGTTCTTCCACTCATCTCTGGTTGGAAGATGTATTCTGTAGTTCCTCTTGAAGATGTACGTCGGCAACATCAACATGGCTACGGTAACTGCTTCACATCTGGCGGTCCGTATGCTTGTCTGCCACCCGAAGTAGTATAAAAAAAAAAAAAAAAAAAAAATTACTTGGGCTTGTTAAGTAGTAATGAACATTGTATTAAAACATACGGTGTTATGGTTTGTAATAATATTAGTAAAAAAAACTGTCAAAAGGCCACTCAGTTGGCTTAACGCCTGTCATCCATAATAACAACAGCAGGGACCTACGGCTTAACGTGTCCTACGAATAACGGAGCAGATAAATGAACCCATCCATGGACAGGCTACATTGCTGAACTTGCGTGTTCGATTAGACTGACCCACGCAATAAGCTTGTCACTCTGAGATCAAATTTGTGTTATATAACATATACTGTTAATTTCTCAAATAACTTACAAGAGCAATTTAGTTTGTTTTCAAATGAGCAATTCATTTGATAAAAGTAAGATTACGGTGATGAATAAAGCAATTTAGTCGAGAACTATATTTTTTTACACTTTTATTTTTCTCGATGCTTTGATATATTATACAATTATTTTCATAAGAACTTATGGATTTTGATATTACATTTATTACTGAACATAGAGAAAAGAACATCTTATTCTCAGTCATTCAGACTGAGAAGTAATAAAGATATCTTCTTTATAGAATATTTTTATATTAGAATTTCGATGTTATATATTTGTTAAATTCTTTTTTTAATTCATTCACTCTCCGCGCTGCACAGCTTTGGAATAAATTGTCGCCTCAAATAAGAGATTGTGCGGTCATTAGTTTAAAAAAAATAGTGCATGAGCACTGTCTGTCTCGGTTGTAAAACGTATGTATTTACAGTAGATATGTATCTTATAATGTGTATTTGTGTTTTTTATGATTTGTTAACTAGATTTTTCGGTTAATGTTCTTTTATGCTTATTGCTATTACACTTTAAATAGTCAAAATATAATTTGGTTGTTTGCTGTTTATTTTTATTTCTCTTTCTCTCTTTATTAAATAAGTACGCACATATTCATTATCCGTCAAGTGACTCTTTCTCTTCCTACCTATTGGGTCGTCTGGAAGAGATCTCTTGTAGAGACAAGCTCACCTTTGTACACTTTTGATGTGACTATGTTATGCTAATGTGACAGATTTAATAGTCAAATTATTCTTTAGATAACGCTCAATCTTGACTGAATTGAACAACTTCATTCTGAAAAGAATTCAATTGTTTCTGAAACAAATTTGTCAAATGTGACAAAAAGAAAACAAATACTTATCCACTCACATTAACAGATTTATAAAATATGTACAAACCTGGCCTATCTCTATATAAGATCTCTACCAGATAACCTTTAAGTGTGGGAGATAATAATTTAGAGTAGCGAGCACGTCAATATAATAGGAATGTCCAAATATAATTTGAATATTTTTATGTTATACAAACAATGGAAATCCAAGTGCTTAAATTATTATTATTTTTGGATGTAGAAAGGTTTTGTGTAATTTTCGTATGTAAATGATGTCATAATCTAACTACCCTTAATTTGGTAAGGTCTCTGACATAAAAAAAGTAATGTTTTCGTGATTATATGTATTTTTAGCCCTTTATAGGCTTTAGAAAAAATATTTAAAAAAATCGCCACTGTAAATTTTCCTGAAAAATATATGTTAAGTATACTGAACAAAAACAGGTGCACAAATATTGAGTTACAGAAAAATATGTTGAGCCCGGTTAATAAAGTTGATTTAAAGACAGTTTAAATCCAAACAATATTCACTTCAAAAGTAACGTTTATAAAAAAAAAAATCATTTTCAACCAATAGAATTTCGTTATCTTCTCTCTCGTCTCACCCTTAAGCTCGGTCTCCACCTAAGCGGAGATGTGCAGAGAGGTGTGTTTCCATACATTACATATCTCACTGTGCTCCACTCCGTGTGCTCAGCTCCTGTGTCAACTCCACTCAACTCCGCTCAACTCCAGTTCTCTTTCAGTCTCAGTCTCCGCTTCAGACATCTCTGCACATCACCACTTTAGTGGAGTCTCACACTAATGGGCATAGACCGTTTCTTGACAAAAAAAAAAAATAGGATGCGACTGTGTCATTGACACGACCGTGTGTTGTATGTGAATACGTTATATGCTCTAAAATTATCTGAAAATGGCAGCGCTTCTCCTCCCCCGCACGCGATGTTCCATAGTCTTTCCTTACTAAGCGTAATTTATTCTTTGATCCTTCATTTATCTAATGGTGTGATTGAATTTTGGATGGAGATGATAGATTTGTACCTGCAACACCAAACTGTTTTCCTCGATTTTGTTATCATTCGTTTTTTTTTTTAATTGCCTCCCTATGGAAGCAATTTTAAAGACGTATTCATGTCAAAATGGAATAATCCTGCTGTATTTTTATTAAATTGCTACCTACCCAGCCATTAGCAGGTATTTTGTTCGCTACAGCTCCAATATTACTTTTTGCCAATATAATGAAACTTTATTATTTTAAGAATGTTCATAATATTATTAAAATTTAGGTGCTACTTAAAGACGCTATCACAATTTCTCAAAAATAAATCAATTTGGACTGAAGAAGTACCTCCACCTCACCTAAGACCACAGCCAAACAATTTGATGATGAACACCTTTGATGATTGTTACGTTCCTGCTACTAAGTGAAGTCACCAGACGTATGCAGACACTGCGTTAGCCGTGGTGCAACAAGCACGTAAGCGATATTTCTTTTATTGCAATCATCGATAAACTCCAATAACCGCCGATCCAAGGTCCATCCGATTTAAGGTGGGCTGTATATTTGTTTGGCACAAAAATGTAGCTAAACCCACCAATAACCGCTCGACCTCAGTCGGGCTGTATTTGTTTCGCACAAAAATTTAGCTAAATCCATCCATTTTACTTCCATCACAAAGAAACTACTGGATAAGGGAATTCCCTAGGCGGATACATTAACAATTTTAAATATTCAGTGAAAGGCGTAACCCAGTTTTTTTACAAGATAGCGACCTAACAAGGTAAGTGCCGGCCTAGTTGCCTAGATGCACTTTCCGTAACTGTCACAGACGAGGCTCAAGTGTCGGATTAAAGCTTACAACTTTACTATCTGATCTCAAAGTTTTCTTCAAGTATGTTTATTTATGGCTACTGCTTTATCATCTGTATCTACGATATATGTAGATATATTTGGTTAATGTGGTGATCTATGGCGTATTAGTATTAAAGCAGCATAGTATACTATAGTAAAAACTTATTTGTACAATAAAGAAACATAAATACACAATGGAATGTATCGGAACGGGTCGGAATAGATCAGAAGGGAACAGAACTGAAATGAAATGAAACGTGGTAGAATGAATCAAATGGAACGAAATTTATAATTAAAAATATAATGTTAACATTGTCATAATAGTGCATAGCAAATTGTAAGAACAATAGTGTTCTATAATTTAAATTTTTATAACAGTTTGCGAATTATTTTTTCAGTTGGTGGTGGCAGTCTAGTTAGCACCTGTATGCCACTTATCATCATCATCAGCCTGTATCTACCCATTATAAGTCGTCCCCAACGTATTTCACCAAATACGATCATCCGCCTTCCGCAACCAGCCGCTTCCAGCTGCTTTCTTAAGGTCACGGGACTATCTAGACTTTTCTAGACGGAAGGCGTTCAACGCTCCGACGCCACCACTTATGCTCTTTATTTATTAAATAAGAGACATAGCAAGTAAGGACAATAGATGTGAAAATGAGTTTGAAGATTATATAAAGTGTGGTCTTAAAATTAAAAAGCTAATTTTAATTAAACTTTCAAAAACAGCTGTGGGCGAGCTTTCGTGCTCGTCCCACGAGCGTTTTTACACTTTTTGCTGAAATAATGAAAAGGTGTCTTTTGTGGCGCAAATGGCTAGTCGAAAATTGAAGGCGAAAAATTTTCTACGGAACTGCAGAGAGCAAAGCAAATGACTGACAAATTTTAATTATTGTTTGAATGTTCAGTTAAATACAAAATTGTATGCTAATATTATTTTATTTATAATAAGAGAAATATATATAGCGTATGTTTCATATAAAGTTGATACTGTTAATTGTTGGCACTTGGTGGAACATTATTATCATAAATACAAACACCATCTGCTTACCTTGATAATGCCTTAGCGGCGAAACCGGTCGGTAAAAATTAATGTAATTACGTGGAATAGTACAAGTGCTTTATATCTTTATGTTTCATATGTTTATTTATTTCACAGAGATATAAACATTTTATTATCTCTGATATAACTAAAGAATAAGATGGTGTAAGTAATAAGATAGTGGCTCACCACTATATTTGAGCTAAAGCGAAGCTCGCCTGCACGTGTTGCGCCCTGCTGACTAACTAACGAGGCTCTACAGAGCCTTCATTATACATCATGAAAAGTAATTGTAAGCTTTCCGACTAGGGAAGTACCTCCACATCACAGAATACCACAACAAAATATTATGTAACAGTTTATTGGCAGCGATAACCGCTTCACATCAGGCGCACCGTATGCTTGTTTACCACCCGACGTAATATAAAAAAATCCTTTTTGTTGATTTTATATGTTTTGAAATTTTATACTAGCTTCTGTCTGCGGTGTCGTTCGTATTGATTCTGTATATTATCTGTATGTCGGATATATGTTATGAATATATTGAAAAAAATATAATTTTGACATTGAAAATGTTGACATTGAATGAAAATGTTGACATTGAAAATGTCTATCAAATCCTTTTCAGCCAATAAGCTATTTTCGCTATAACTCCGAGGATAATTGAGATTTCGCCATGGAACAAGTGTCCTCAGGTTCAGAATTAAATTGTGGATCCTATAGTGAAGGAATTTTGAAAATTGGCTGTATAGTTTTTGAGAAATTTTGAAAATTGTAAAAAAATCGGGAAAAAAATCTATCTTTTTTTAGTAAGTAATTAATAAAAAAAATACTATTACATATATCGAAAAAATGAGGAAAACGCATCTTCGAAGATAGATTGCGCGTCGATTGAGACCTCTCCGAGTGAAATTGGTTAATAATTGTGTCCTGTAGGTGTGCCTTTACGAGCGTGAAAAAAATTATTTTTGGCATTGAAAAAAAATAAAAATTATTTTCGCAAGATTGGTTTTATTCTTAAATTCATTTTCAATGCCTTCGAAGATTGCGGGAACTGCAGGATCTGTGGATTTTTTTTTATTAATCGTGTTTTATTCCCAAACATTTTTAGTAACCTCTTTGAGATAAATGTCCAGTCCGACAAACTTACAAAAAATTTCGGTATACTGTGAGGTGAAGGTACTTCCCCAGTCCAGCTGCTTACAAATATGCTATACCCATCTTATGCCAGAGCCTCTTTCGCTAGTCGGCAGGTTGCACCACGTGTAGACGAGGTTGGCTTTGGCTCTAATGATCGTGATGAGTCACTTACCCTTCAAACAAGGAAAACAAAAGATTATAATTGCAAATGGAATCAACCATTTGCTGACCTAGTTTTTGTATGAAAGCGTAGGAATGCGGTTGAGTATCCAACTGAGTACGGTGTAGACTTTCTAACTATCAAATAAAAAGTTAATTTATGCAATCATAAGGAACCTCCTCAAGTTAGGTACATTAAAGTTTATCATATTACGCACTCACTCACACACAATTTTAATAATAGAGTATTGAAAACCTACTAAAAGATTATGTTAGTATGGTATTTACCATAATGTGTTAAATATTTTTATTTTTTTAATTTTCATATCCTATCAGATCATAAAGTATCGAGTCGCATCGTATCATATATATTATTATACTAATACTATAAAACTGAAGGGTTTGTTTGTTTGTCTTTTGTTGATCGCGTATATTGCACGACTGTTGTATATTATTACACCCCTCGTTTAGACATCTTACAATGTCCCAAAGGTAAACTGACAATGCTTTTGCATTAAGTTCTCCTTTTGTATACGAAATTGTATTCTGTGCAATAAAGTTTAAATAAACACACAAATCTCAGGAATATTGGTTCGATTGAAAAAAATATTTTAGTGATGTATTCTCCGTTGACATTGATATGTCAACGTAGAGTACAGAGGTAATGATTGAATCGCTGGAGGATCTCAGTAGAATGTCTCATGCCGCTTCTCGAATCGTGGGTTTGGGGATGAATTTGGACAAGACAAAAATCGTGTATAACGAATATATTGTCCTCAGTAGGGTGATTGTAGAAAATGCGGCAATTGAAGTAGTTAAACACTACGTTTACCTCGAGCCTGGCCGGGGTAACTTTAATAAAGAGATCGATAGGATCATTCGAGTGGGCTGAGCTGCATTTGGGAAACTTTGGCACATCCTCACAGCGCAAATACCGTACTTTAAAAACCGAAGTCTTCCCCGCCATGACCTACTGCACAGAAACTTGGACTCTGACCATTGATCCATAAATTGAAAGTCGCACAGAGACCGATAGAGAGAGCTATGCTCGGCATTTCTCAAAAGGGTGGAATCCGCAACGAAGGAATTCGACGGAGAACCAAAGTTGTCAGAGTCAGTAGACTGAAGTGGCGTTGAGCCGACCACATCTGCCAAGTCAGTGATGGCAGATGAAAGTCCTACAGTGGAGACCTCGTACGGGACGACGAAGTATCCCCCTCCCCCCCCCCCCCTTTAGAAGGACCGATCACTACAAGAGAATGGCCGGGAGCGGCTGCATGCGGAAAGTGGAAAAGGGCATTGGGGAAAAATGGTAGAAGGCATTGGGGAAGGCCTATGTCAAGTCAGTCTTCTAAAATCTTTCGAAAGAATCCTCTCTGTATCTAAATGTTATTTTTATAACTTGTATAACTTTCATAAAGTCTGCATTATTATGCATTTATTTTTAATCTATTAATCATCAAACCACAAGCCTTCACCAAAAAATACTCTCACATCACATATTCCAAAAGATGTATTGTCTTCTTTTTTTTTGCGCGATGTGGAAAGCCACGATTTGTGTGACCTAGATCTTGACTGAAAGCGTGGGCGAACGGCGGCGAAATTTACAACCATTCGACTATAGCACAGTCAGAAATTGCAAACCCTCTCCGATCTACTCATGACCTGGATCTTCTCGTAAAATATTTAAGTACCCTATAAATATCTAGGTATCCATATTTTGGAACAAATAGAAATGTATATGTAGAGCACGGAAGAATTTTGTTTCTTGTTAGACGGATTTATGAGAAATTTTAACAAACAAAGTCACCTGAAATATACATTATTTTTTATTACTTTAATAAAAATATTTAAATAACAACAAACACTTAACGACAAAAAAGTAATAGGCAATATTATCGCCATAGACGTAACTAATACACTACGTGTTTTGTAGACACCAGTCAGGCGGCGTGGCAAACATAAGGTAGTGAATATGTAAATTTATTAGCGCTGTCATGTAACTTTTTCGCACATTATTGTGCTTTCCATACAAACAACCAGCACGTGACGTGAAACAAATAATTGTGTCAATCTGTTTCATTCCCCTACATGATGATGACGTAAGTTGTTCTTTGGAGATTGCTCACAGCAATAAGGCCGTCTAATTGCGTATGTACAAGTCTGTAATCATTTATTAATTCACTCTTCATTAAATTGGTATTATACAAATAAAGAATTTACTATCTATCTATCTATTTGGTACTAATAACAAATTTATCTATCTACGCTTATTGCTAAACAATCTCTTCCTGATAACCTTAATAGAAGGAGATAAACTATAAAATAAAAGAAGGTAAGTTTTTCAATAAAAAAGAAAGTAAAATGGGGCTGTCTGGCTTGATAGAAACCGCAAATACAGTGTAAATAATAATATGCCAAAACTACTACCATACTACTACAATTTGTTGTATATTTTCAACGTGTCTATTTAAAAAATCAATCGAGCAATATCGATGGTATTTTTAGGTTGCAAGTAATATATTATTCCATCCATATGATTGGAGTGAGGAGCTCGATTGCGTCGTTACGCGTATCAGTCTAATCGAACACGCAAGTTAAGCAACGTCCTCCGTAGCTTATCCGTGGATGGGCTTATATATTCATCGAGATATATTATCTCGAGCTCCTGCGTCCTAGGGAGGTTAAGCCGTCGGTTCGGCCTGTTGTCATTAGATGACAGTCGTTAAGCCAAGTCAGTGCCCTGTAGGATGCTGAAAACACTGGCCCCCGCGAACCCGCAGTGGAGCAGTGTGGTGTGGTGGAGAATGCTCTAAACCTCTTCAATTGATGGGAGACCTGTATCCCAGATGTGGGATGAGTAAGGAGGGAATAGTAATATTAATTAAAATACTAAAATTTAATTTACTTCCAATCAGTTAATGAAAACACTATGATCTCTGTTATATAAATTAATTAATAAAATAATTAATATAATTCGATAGAATTCACGTATTTCATAAATGAAATATTTTGTCAAGTAATAAAGGAATCATAAACCTTTGATGAAATTATTTACACAAAATCAAACAGTCGTAATTTTGCCCCGATACGAATAGCTCATTACGTAGAAATTGTGTAAATATTTTATTAGCCGCCCCAGTAATAATTTAACCGTACATATCACAAATATAGACCTTTATTTATAGCTCAAATAAGCCACAGTGATTCTACTTACACGGTTGTAAAGATGAGCTATACCAAATGCGACGACGTGACGTCGCAAAGCTATGAACATGTAAGGAATTCAGAGTACGAGATAAGCTCATATACAAAGCCGGGTGTTCGGGTAGCAAAATCCGATTCGTCATAAAAGTATAATAATAGTGGGTCGGGGGCGCCGCAACAACAGCGGTGACCTGCCGAGTGCGCGCCGCCGCGGCAGTCTTATGGCGAGCCTTCTAATGACCTCAGGCGTACACTGTTGCGCGGTTTCACACATTAAAATCAACAAAGCTGTGAAAAACTTGATCCTGATTGAAATTTCTGCTGCTTTCACGCAAGGTGGACCTTCAGTGCGGCAGGACAGGCGCACTTCGTACTTCACCCCCTGACCGGGAGTTGGGAAGCGAAAATGGACCCTAACGCTATAAGAATAAACGTGTTTTGTAATTAGCTGCGTATGTCGGCACAAAAGCTAGGTGAGTGTATAAATATTTCATTATAACTACTTTTACTAAAGGTTAGAAATAAGCTGTTTGTGACTAGAATAAAGTTTGTATGTTATATTTAACTTTTGTGTGGATTGGATTTTATTTCAAGTTATCGTAAATTGGAAGTTTTTCGTTGTTTGTGTCAGGTATGTAATAGTATTGTTCAATCGTAAAATAAGTAGTTTAAGCGTATGTTAGTATGATAATAATATGCTTATTGACTTCAGTAGTTCTATTTAGTGTGCTTATAAAGTTGATATAGCTAAATAAATGTTATAAGACATTTATTTACAGTCTGTAATCCATCAAATTTGGCAAAAATAATGCGGTGTAGATACTCTTTATTCACTGTATTTAGCTACATTATTCCTGTGTAATTAAATACGAAGTGTATGTCACTCTATCGAACAATGCAACTAAATCCAGCTCTAATTTGGTACAATTCTGTACATAAATTAAAGGAACATTAGAATATTAAACTAAGTTTCAATTCAACAGCACTGTTAAACGCACCATACATCTATTGTTGTAATAATGTTTAGGTCAATAAAAAAAATTACAAAAGTAATGGGTAGTAATAAAGCGAGCATCTAAAATAATAAAACTGGACGACTATTGTACTAATGGCGACTAAAAATGATATATAAATAGCAAATCTAACCTAACCTAGTATTCCAGACGCCCATTAAGTATTTTTTAACCGACGAAAAAACGGAGGAGGTTCTCAAGTCGACGCGTATATTTTTTTTTATGTATAATCACGCACAAACTTTTATAGAGTAGTCCGATTTTTGACACTTAATTTATTATTTTCCAAAAGTAATAGGTTTTTGTTTATACACAGATTGGACTCTGTATATGTAGAGGTTGAGATGTAGCTGCCCAGCGAAATAAATCCTCATATTCGGTATTATATTAAATGAATATACCTGATTCTCCAATTGTTCGATTACTCCACAATTCGGTAATTTTGTAATTAATGAATTCAACTTAAATGCTCGATGGCGTCGTTCTGCTTATCAGTTAATCGATCAAGCAAGTTAAGCAACGCGACCGTACCTGTCTATGGATGGGTTTATTTATCTCGAGCTGCTCCTTGTTCCGGAGGGCACGTTAAGGCGTCGGTTCCGGCTGTTGTTATTAGATGACAATCGTTAAGCCAAGTCTTTGGGCGGTTTGAAAACACTGGCCTCCGTCAACCCACCGTTTATCAGCATGATGGAGTACGCTCTAAACACCTTCGATTGAGGGGAGACGTATCTCAAAAGTAGAAAGATTATGGGTCGACAACACAAAAGTGCTATGCATGTGTGTGTATATAACATACTCATTAGTCAGCACGTTGTAATTTGTAATAGACTATAATTATAGTTGTTTCCAATTGTTCGAATACGTCATCAATCAAGGGAATAGTTGATTAACAATTCAATTCTAAACAAGGGTTGTTGTGTTCCTGCAAAAGAGTGAGGTCACCAGAAAGAAAGAAAGGAAGGAATATATGCTGGCAACGTATCGGCGAACCCTTGATGTTGCTGATTTCTATGCAACCCAAATGCTCGTTTGCCCCCCTCTCATATCATCATCATCATCAGGTCCATTTTAGTCTCCACTACAGGAGCACGACCCTCTCTCGTCCTTTCTAGACGGAAGGAGGATTTGGCACTCCCCACGCTGGCCAAACGGGCTGGGGAGGCCTTATCGATATTTGATAATATTTATAGTATTTCCCGTATAATATATACGTATAGTATTTCCCGTAGTCGCCTTGTACAACATCCACGGGAAGAAACGGAGTATATACAAAAAAATATAGATTTCAATAGCTAAAACGTGGCCGAAACTAGGTTAAAGATATATGTCATCATAAATTAAAGAAATAATTAATTTGATGCCTAGTTTATTTGCGTGGGTAAACTAGGTATCAAATTAATTATTTCGACGACGATGGTAGCTGTTCTGCTACATTGTGCGAGTTATTATAGTCATTATCACAAAATGTCACGACATTATTAATCATCAATGAACTGATGAAGTTAAGTGACATTTCCTAAAAGAACGAATCGTATTACGTAAATGAAATTATTAAGCAAAACAAAAAAATCTAGCTAACATTACAAAAAATATATATATTTCTCCTTTTTTTTCGTGGACGCCATATTGATATAATATAGTCTATGATGCTCTCATCACTGAGGCAAATCGAATGACACCTACTATGTTGAAATCAGTTAAGCTAAGCGGTTTAGGCTGTAGAGCGTACCTAAGAAATATATACTATACATACACTCGAGAAACATAATGCTTCCTTCTCCATCTGTCAGGTATCACAGAATACGTATTTCAAGATATGACATTTTATACAGAGATAGGTCATAGAGGAACATCAAAGCAGTAAAAATACCGGACAAGTGCGAGTCGGACTCGCGCACGAAGGGTTTCGTACTATCTATAATATATGCCGTTTTTATATAAATCTATAAAAACGGCAAAAAAAAAATCATGTTTGTTGTATGGGAGCCTCCTTAGATATTTGTTTTATTTTTATTTAATTATTTATTTTTAAAGTGAATATATATCTAAACATTATGTGAGTATTTCAAACGTCTACCTATTGCCATTATCAATTGCGAGCAAAAACGAGCCAAAAATCACGTTTGTTGTATGGGAGCCCCCTTATTTATTTTATTCTATTTTTTAGTATTTGTTGTTATAGCGGCAACGAAAATACATCATCTGTGAAAAATTCAACTGTCTAACTATCACCGTTCATGAGCCTGGTGGTTCATGAGATACAGCGGAGCCTTAGTAATAGGGTTCCTTTTTACCCTTTGGGTATGGAACCCTAACAATGACTACAAAGCGCTTACACAATACCTACGCAAGCAGTACGCAAAGACAGGAAAAGAACGTAAACGTACAAGAATAAGCTAGTGAATATTTTTTTTTCGATTTGTTATGTAAGGAAGTCACAATTTATAAGTGAAAGAATTACTTCGATAGCATAAAACTTCTCGAGATATGATTACTTGAAAATCACAAATTTTGGACTATCCCGAAAACACTCCATACTTTAAGCCACTACGTTACGACGTCACACCTTCCTATTTTTATGTATTTAAATCAGAAATTTGTACGACAGTTTTGTTAAATATTACAATTAAGTAGCTAGGACCGTAACATAAGTTAACATTTTTTATTGTTTTTCCAACTGCAAATATTATTTTTTTAAATAATTTTATCCTTTTAAAATGGATTTTCCCACGTAACTTTGATCGACCATACAAAGCAAGTTGGACATAAGTTTTTTTTTCGGGACAGGCCCACCACTCATTCCCACCACTGTATCTCCTGTGTAGCCAGGATTAACAGCGGCGACCGCCAAAAAAGGCAATGAACAGTGAAGTCCATTGCAGTCCCGGGGGTACAACTACGGCTGCCTTGGAACTCACAACGAATTTAATCAAAAGAAATTAGTAGGAGTAGGAAGCTTTTGGAATTTGTTGTTGGACATAAGTTATTTTACGATACTAAGAAATAGTTTATATAATTTCAGAACATTGGCAACTAGCCTATTATGTACAAATTTTGATTATTTATTTTTGATTAGCGCTAACATCTCGCCACGATAATAAATGGTGCAAATTTCAGTGATTGCCGGTCAATTACCTTGCTTTCTTAGTGCTACAATGGTGGAAGGTAGAACGCATCTATAGGTAAAAATGTCATAGATTTCAAGACGGCCAGTCCTACAATCACAACCTTACGGTATAATAATAAAATTTCAAGATGTCGTAAAATTTCGAGTCCTGTTTGTCGTTCTACCAAAAGTTATACTTTAACGAGCAAGGAATTTAAATCATACAACATTTTTTATTATTTTAATTAGCGTTTTAATGAATTTCGTGGGGGCTCATTGTTTGAAAATATGTAGATTAAACGATTTTTGCAAGGAGCACGAGATAGCTCGATATCGGCAGTTAAGAGAAAAAACCGGACAAGTGCGAGTCGGACTCGCCCACCGAGGGTTCCGTAGGTACGTAGTATCATTATTAAATTTGATATTTTTCATTATAAATAAGAAATAATGCGTCGAAAAAAATAAATAAAATATATTTTGCAATGTGTACATCAAGCCCTTTCATATGATACCCCATTTGAACTAGTAGTTTCAATTTGAAATTTCGTCACCCTATAAAAAATATAGACACCCTATTTTTTAAGATCTATTTACAAATGTATAGTTTTGAGATTTATTCCTGTACTTGTAGTCTATAACGATGTTACTTGCCAAATTTCATAGTTCTAGGTCAACGGGAAGTACCCTATAGGTTTTGATTCCCTTGAGTGTGTCGAAATATGCGTTTTTTGCTGAATAAACGGCCGTAACTTTTTTCTACGTAAACTTAGCAGTTTGATTTTTTTTTTAACTTCATGGGACCGTAGACCTGAGTATACAGTTCAAATTTCAGCTTGATACCTCCACGCATTCTCGACATAGAAATTCTTGACAGACAGACAGACAGACAGACAGACAGACAGACAGACAGACAGACAGACAGACAGACAGACAGACAGACAGACAGACAGACAGACAGACAGACAGACAGACGGACAACAAAGTGATCTTATAAGGGTTCCGTTTTTCCTTTTGAGGTTCGGAACCCTAAAAACAGTGTAATAAAAGTCGTGTAAACCCGAGGTTAAAATATTCGTCGATGGCTTTTAAGGCTCGCTGGATGTTACGTGTATATTATAATAGTAGCGACCTACCCTCGCTTTGCGCGAATGCAATTAAGATGAAAAATCTGGCAATTTGAACTACACCAATTTGCGTGCTTCTGCCACCAGTTAGTTCATGTAAACTACGACAACTACGACCACGGCAGCCAGGACGGTGAAAGTTGCCCAATATCTGTTGTTTCAGATATTGGGCAGGCGCAGAGACGACCGTAGCAGCTGGAGTAGAGTCCACCAATGCAGTCATGGCAGTCGCATGCATCCACCAACGATAGTGGGTGCCAGCCGGCAGTAGTCTACATGAACTCACTGGTGGCGAAAGCACGCAAAGTAATGTAGATCCAACTGCCTATAAATTTGACTTCCGCAAAATAACGACTGACTTGAATAACTATAAAATCACTTCTTAACCCGGCAACAATATTATTAATATGACTAGTTAAATATATTGTAATGGTTTGATTAATTTTCAAATAAGTGTTTACATCCAAATTAACTAACATTACCTTTTTATAAATAAATATATATTAAGTACAGGTACAAAATGAGAGATGTGTGATGTTTCGAAAGTTATAATTAATACCCACGTCATACTTATTATCTAATGGAAAATAATAAATCGCAAATTTGTCGCCGTCGTCATACTAAATAAAAAATTGCCGCATTTAGGTAATTGCGCACTGTCACGTAAACCAAACGACTGTACCAAATTTCAGCTAAAATTTGACACGCTTCTTAGTGTTGTTTTAAGCAAGCTTGCGAGATTTGATTACAGACACCACGGTGAAACTAAATAGAAGCTTGTAAAACAAGTAGTTCAATATACCTTTGATAAATTAATTCAATTAGTTTGTAGAATCGATAAGTAAAGTAGGTAATTTAAATAGTTATATTGAGCAGGTAGTATAAGTGACGTCATGTTCACTTTTAGAAATAAATGAGTTGAGGGCTTCTATTATTAATACTAGAAATAGATGAACAATGACGTACAAAAATTAAGCAAAATAATGTCCGCAGTAGGCAGAAGATAATATAAATTATGACCAATATTAAAAGAAACTATAACTCCATAACAGGCATTGTAAATTCGCCCTTAGGCTTTCAGTTTAAGAGTTACAATTCAGGCTAGTTCTTATGTCATTTATATATAAAGTAAAAAAAATATCGAATCATGAGGGATAGTTAAATACCATATTTTTATCATTTATGTCTCTATCTACCTATTACAAAGTTACTTTCTTTTAAACTACTTCAGATACCAGACATGCATGCAGCCGCCTAAAAGCCTCTGGGATCGAACCCGCGACCTCGGGGTCAAAGTAGTCATTGTTAGGCATTAGACCACAGAGCTCGTCATTCACTTTATTGTTTATCTCCAACATCTTCTAGACCTATTGCATATTATTATCATAGAGTTTTCTGTTTCAGGTTTCATAACAGCCAACAATAGAATGTCATAAACATTAAGTATAATGTAACTATGAAAAAGATTTTATGCTTCGAGACAGGGAAATATGATGGCAACGTTTTGCAAATTATTTCATTATTACTGTTTCTACCCTCCATTTTGCGAGCTCAAAATACCCTGGGGTGCCCCGACTTAATAAGAAGCAATAAATGTTCGTGTTATACATCTGAAGACGGTAAGACAGCTTTTTATTAAAATACACATGCAAATAATGTACTTCGAAATAATTTAATATAATATTTTGCAGGAGTATTTATAGACTGCCAAGATACGACCGTAAAGGACGTAAAAAATTCTCTGAAGAGTGTATCCGTCATTCATTCGTTATCTATTTTCGATCTCGACGACAATGAAGAAAATTTGGGACCCCATTTCATACCTCAAGGCGTTTGTATAAAGCACATACACATGTCAAGAACGAGCATAAAAGATATTGCAGACGATACGTTTATGCCATTGAGAAAGTGCCTTGAAACTCTCAGCATTGTGTCTAGCAAAATCGGGTTTATACCGCAAAAATCCTTCTCTGGCATGCTTAAATTGATGTCGATAGATCTTACTTCTAATTACATTGAGGACATACCCAGTTACAGCTTTTATGGTCTTCCGCTAATGAAATTGAACGTTAAAGGAAATGTGATACGTGATATATCGGAGTCAGCTTTTTCTAGTTTAGAACTTTCCCTCTCGGAAATTGATTTGAGCGAAAATAACCTCACTATATTTCCTATAGCATCCCTTTCTAAGTTGAGACACCTACGTTCTCTCAGATTAGCATGGAACGAAATGTCTTCTTTTCCTAGTGTCGAAAATTCAGACTTGATATCCTTAGAGTACCTCGATCTTAATTCAAATAATTTTGAATTTATTTCAGAAGACTGCCTTAAATTTTGTCCGTCCCTAATAAGATTATCCTTTCATTTTAATTTTATTCACAACATACACTATCGAGCTTTTTATTCGTTAGTTGAATTAAAAAGTCTAGATTTAAGCCATAATAGAATTAAGATTTTAAACCCCAATCTATTTCAAAACAATAAAAAGCTTGCGTATATTGATTTGAGCCACAATCATTTGCATCACATGCACGGGTTATTTTGTAACTTGCCGTCACTTACTGAAATATATTTAAGTCATAATAACATTTTGGATGTGCCAATAGATTCTTTTCTTAATTCTAATAAAATTAGTATTGTACATTTAGACAAAAATTGCATAAGCAATATTCATAGTGAGAGCTTTAGTAATTTAGAGGGCCTAGCTAAGTTGCGATTAGAATTTAATTACCTAAATCAAGTGCCACATAATATTTTTATAAAGAATAAAAAAATAGTGAAATTAAGATTAGACAATAACAACTTTTTGGAAATAAATAATAATACATTGGAATCTCTAGTGAATCTCAATGAAATCAGATTCAATAACAATAAATTAAAATTTATATCGAAATACCATTTTATTAATTCAGTCACAGTAGAAGAAATATATTTAAATCACAATGAAATTAGCTTTATTGAAGCAGGGGCATTTATCAAGATGTCAAATTTAAAGTACCTGAGCCTACACCAAAACCATCTAACAGATTTTAATGACATTTTACCTAAAATTCATTCCAATTTACTTACGCTACATTTGGATTCAAATTCTCTAACTTTATTAAGTAGTTTTATGTTTCTTTCGCAAGATAAATTAAGCCATCTAAGTTTAAAAAACAATCATTTAAAGTTTCTGACGAGAAATACTTTTAGAAATTTGAGTCATATTACACGACTTGAATTAAACAACAACGAATTTTCTATAGTTGAAGATTTTTCCTTTCAACATTTAGATTCAGCTAGATTTTTGAACTTTCAGCATAATTTCATACGAAACATAACAAATCACACGTTTTTTGGGTTAAGTGAATTGGAAGACTTAGACATTTCATATAATAGAATAACTTACGTTTTTGACATGGCATTCGACACATTAAAAAAGTTACGGAGTTTAAATTTATCATTTAACCCGCTTAAAGTTCTCCACAAGAATATTTTTCAGCAAGGCTTACCTTTGAGCTCTCTTTATCTGGAGAATTGTGAACTACAACTCATAGAAAATGATACTTTTCAGGGACTAAATAATTTAAAGACTCTTTCGCTCAAAAACAATTCTTTGAAGTCGAGTGACTTATTATCCATAAATATTCCAGGGTTAAAATATTTATATTTATCATTCAATATTCTAGACTTTTTACCTTTAATGTCGTTCTCTCAACTTCCTCTTTTAGAGATATTATATATGGAGCATTGCAATATAGAGCATATAATTGAAGGCACCTTCAAAAACAATAAAAACCTTTTAAGACTGAATATTGCACAGAATATAATCAGTTCGATTCCTTTAAAATTGTTTGATGTTCAGAACTCTATTTCAGAATTTAACATTAGCAACAACTTTTTGGACTATGTGCCATATAACACATTCCATAATTTCACACAAATTGAAACATTAGACATTGCTGATAATCTTTTACCAAGGATTGAACTCAGTGGACTCGAAAAGTTAACTAAATTAAAATATTTAATTTTAAGAAAAAATGAAATAAAATCAGTAACTGCTAGAAAAAAGTTTGAATTTACAGATTTAGTATTGTTTGATGTTAGTTATAATAGGTTAGAAAATTTACCTTTAGTTATATTTGAAATATTTCCAAGTATACAAAATTTAAATATTTCCTACAATGATATAGTTCATTTTGACTTTTTGATGTCTTATAAAAAGATAGGAACTTCTCTAATTAATATAGATATTAGTAAAAACCCTGCAGTTTCCTGGACTTCATCTCACAGAGCAGACAATAATACGCTTGTAGCAAACTTATACGAATTACACATCTGTGCCACTAATGTTACGAACGTTGATGATATCACATTTGAATTTTTCACAAGCTTACAACACCTCTATTTGAAATTCAATAAAATTAGACGTTTATCTATTAGCCCTTTTTCAAAGTTAACTTTTCTAGAGAACCTAGACTTAAGTCATAATAGAATCTCCCAACTCAAAACAAGCAATTTTCGTGGATTAACTAAATTAAGAACATTGTGTTTATCTTACAACAATATAGAATCGATGGAATCTTTTGCTGAAGATTTGAGCAACTTGAAACTTTTAGATCTCTCCCACAACAAGTTACAAAACATTCTTAATGAAGATTTAATCAACTTGAAGGAACTTACAGTTTTGCATCTCAGTTATAACAATATTAAATATATATCAGTCACAGCTTTTAGAAACTTGAACAGAATTATTCAGATAGATTTAGACCATAATAAGCTACAGAGTATACCTATGGAGCTGCTTAGTTCGGTAGAGAACTATATTCAAGAAATATCTATAAAAGGTTAGTATAAAATATTAAAGTAGAAAAACTACAAATGACTCAGATTCTGAAATCAATGGTACACCCATTGCTGACGCAACATTTCACATCTAGTGACCTCACTCATTCGCTAGAATATATTTCTCAAGGGTATTGTTATTTCTTTGCGGGCCTATGTTAGGTAAAGGAGATAATTTTCCAGTCTGGATCGTGCTCTTTTATCAGAGCCTCGTTTGCTCTTCGTCAGGGGGCACCACGAGCAGGTGAGATTGGCTTTGGAGCTAAATATTACTACCGGTGCACTCCGCTAATAAAAATATTTTTTATCTTTTTTTTTTATGCCACTAAGGTGGTAAACAAGCATACGACCCACCTGATGGATGGCAGTTACCGTAGGCTATAGACTCTTGTAACGCCCTTTTTGAAGAACTTAATAAGAGTATTAATTTAATTACAAATTTATAGTATACGAATAGATAGATGTTTTTTGTTTGAAACGAAAAATGTTTCACAAATTATTTGTCAATAAAAACGTCAATTACAATTTAATTTAATATTTTCAGATAATGTTTTAATATGTAACTGTCAAAAAGATAATACGTGGGTGTGGATTCAAGATCATCCTAAAATAATAAAATCAAATACAGTAACATGTCTTTACGATGAATACCCGAAAGAAAAATGCGACGTTCCTGTAATTTCACAGCTATCAGTTGACAAACACAGAGATAATTCTGTATCAGTTTCTTGGTTCATAAGGAACAGAACCGCTATAAAAGCACTACAGATCTTGTATTATGGTGAAGATGGACCATCTGAGGTAAGTTGTAGACAAAACATTATAATATTTCAGATACTACGAGTATGCTAGATTTCTGAACAATGAAATTTTATTCACAGGTGAAATCCAAATATTTAGATAAGAGTGAAGTTTCGACTCGAATAACTGACTTGGACTTAAATAGGAACTATGTTGTCTGCGTTATAACACTTTACAACGAACCGGTTATTACTACAGAGGAATTTGAAATTAATAAAACATCAGAAATAGATCTAAATATTACCGCACGTATCACTCAAGATATTGCCGCTGCAATATTAATGCAATCCCCTTCAAGCGAATGCATTTCATTTAACACATTCAGAGAAAAAGCGGTGCCAAAACCAAAACCAACAAAACCGTTTGATATATCACAAATTTTAAATCGACGAATGGGATTGATCGTCGGTTGTTCTTTAGGATTTGTTGTTTTCTTCATTATGGTTTCTGTGTTATTGTATACGAAAATTAAAGAAAGAAAAAGGATAGCTAAATCTGACCCTGCTTGGTCAGAAATGAATGATTACCATTCAATGCAAAGCAAAGAAGATATTTTGCATAACTCGACAACCGCCTCAACAGATAACATTTTATTAGGAATGACCAAAAGTCGTAAACGTTCATTAGACCTTTTAAAATAGAGATAGATTTTGTAGATAGGACGAAACGTAGACAATTAGAAAGATTTATAAGAAAGAACAATTCTAAATTATGTAACAAATAGGCATGTTATATTATTATTATTATCAACCAACTTGTTAATAGATGCTTAATTCGTACGACTGTTCGCTTATGAATTTAGATAACATAGAGTAGTAAGTAGCGTGTAGCTAGTCATTAATAATTATGGATATTTTAAAAATTATACATTATAGTTATAGAGAGATTTCAATATTAAATAAAATTGTTGCCATAGTTGTTATTTATTTAATCTCAAATAAATCTATAACCATTTTGCCTGCGTATAAACTTTATTTTATAAACGCTACCAAATAACAGTTCCCTGACAGGTTACGTTGTTATTTATTTTATGCATTGCGTTGAGCTTTGTATCGTTAGGCGACTTAACTTCAACGTCAATGCTGTATATCGCCATCTATAGACAACTAAGCCAGCCGTGCTCTTTTTGACGAAGACTCAGATATTCCCCCCTGCTGACATCTCGTATCTGCACTGTCTATTTTGTACCCAGGGTACAAACTAGAACATCACTTTGTGGCACGAGCCGGTGTTTTCGCGTACGTTCGGGAGATTTCGATGATATCATTCGTGGCTCATCTAGGCGTGCCTCTATAAGTCCCTTTTGGATCTTCTGCTGACCCTGTAAATTGTCGTGTGTCTGTTGACAATGCAGCGTCGCATCATAAGCAGCAGGATTCTTACCGAGTCTACTCAGAAGCTCAGGCCGTTGCAGATGCAAATATTGATGTGCTTAAAAAAGTTATAACGCTACCTTGAGTTCTTTTATGGGCTGCATCGCAAAGGCAAACTCCAAATTCGTTAGCTAAATTGGCGAGAGATTAGTGCGCTTGCCCTCTGGGTCTCGTGCATTCTGGTCGCTCGCCAAGGCTGTTCAACTTCAAGTTCAAGGTCAGTCGTAGTTTCCACCATTACACCGAGTGGATGATTCTCTGGCCTACACTGCAACGGGAAAGGCCGATCTCTTGGGATTTCTCTTTGCGTTTAACTCGACTCTTATTGATGATTAAAGAGCAACACCGACAACCATCCCTCGATATGAGAGCTCAATGCCAGAAATTAGGCTTTCGGAAGGAGCTGTCCGAGGAGCGCTCTTCTCCCTGGACATCAATAAGTCGAGTGTGCCAGCCACGTATTGTTTTAAAAATATGTGCTCCAGGCTTGGCCCCATTTTTAACATTCCTATTTCAGTACTCCTCCTCACTAGCTTATGGAAGGAGGCTCTGTTCCACCCGGTCTCTAAAAAAGGCAGTTGCTCAGATCCATGTAACTATAGGTCGCTAAGTCAAGTCATTGGCCTTTCGGCGGCTTGAAAAGACTGACCTCCGCAATTCGCAGTTGAGCAGCGAGGGGGAAGATGTTCTAAACCCCCCCCCCCCCCCCTTTAGACCTGTATCCCAATAGTGGGATGATTATGGGTTGGCGCCCATTGTTTTCTTCCTTCCATATTTTCCAAGTGTGCTCCCCTTAGGACTAACAGTCCTAGCATTGGCATCTTGGGTGTCGATATATGGTGTAATATTCAGTTTCGCGGTCACTTGGAATGCAAGGCTAAAATAGCTTTTAGGAAGATTAGTGTCATCAATAAAGCCAGGCGGCATTTTACACCCCGACATCACCTTCATCTACATAAAGCCCAGGTTGGAAGTCACATGGAATACTCTTTGCATCTACGGACCGGTGCGCCCTGGCTTGCTCCATTTGATCGCGTACAACGAAGAGCAGTTCGAATCATAGGTGACCCAATGATTTCGAATCGACTAGACTCTGTGTCTCTCTATATATAGCGATATAGAATCTCTTTGCGTTTTATACAAATTATATCACGGAGAGTGCTCGGATGAGCTGTTTGATTTGATACTGCCGCTGAGTTCTACGTTCGTAAATGCCATAAATTAAAATTCCATCCATATCAACTTGATAGTTGGCGATCTACCACAGTTTCCTAAGACATTTTATACCACGAATGGTGAAACTGTGGAATCAACTTCCCTCAGCGGTATTTTCGAAAATTACAACATGAGAGCCTTTAAGAACAACATAACACAAAAAATAACGTTAACGCATATTTTAGGTAATTTTCATATTAAATTAAATTAATACATCGGACTACCGCGACAATACACATTTTAAAACACAAAAAAGTCCGAAATTCAGATACTTACATAAATAAACACCATCGCTGTACATAAAACATAATTATTAGATTATATTAATAATACCTTACCTATAATAAATAATTCAAATTAGCATTACTTTCTGTGAAACTATACAAATATTATAAAGCTCAAGAATTTGTTTGTTTGTTTAATTGAACGCGTATATCTCAGAAAATTCTGGTCCAAATTGAAAAATATTATAGCGTTGGATAGTCCATTCATTGAGGAAGATTATGGGCTAAATAACATCTCGCTTCGAATACTAGGAGCGGAGCATTAATGAAAAATGTTGCAGAAACGAGAGAAAATCTAGCGTTAGTGCTTTATAAGATTATTTCAGCCTTCGCTGATATTTGCGACACACGGCTCCCTCTCTCATAGATATTGGGGTCTTGTCTCCTGTCACCGGTAGGCACCAAAATATATTTCGACCTTAATATGATAACATCGTTTAATAAAATATATTTTTTATTGTTTATTAAAGATATTTTAGGAGAAGATATTAGTATTTTATGAGACAAATAAATAAATGTTAAAAATTGCCTTTTCATGACTACTAATTGACTTATAATTTAGTAGTCAATTTAGATGATGTACAATTTAGATGATGATGATGACTAGTAGTCATGAAAAGACAATGTTTATCTACATAAAATATAGGTATTTTTTTATTTGAATTTAATTAAAATTATGTGCTTAAAATTGCCCCGATATATTAAATAGTCGTATATTATGAATAATGACGTAATATATTCAGCAAGACTAGATATATTTTATTTTTTTCCAAACTTCTGCCTGCTGCTTCGCCCGCATTCGACATTCAGCGAATTATGGAGGCAGAAGTCGCGTCAGAAGGATAAACTTTTGATCATCCCTTGAGAATAGCTCATAGGGATAAAAGGTATCATATAATTTATTCTGCACTTCTGGATGCCAGTAGGTACGCTTGGGCCAACTCGTCGGTAGGTATTTCTAATACTTATTGTTTACCTTATATTATACAAGTATATCTTATATTATACACATAACTATATCTTATATTATACAAGTATTTTGTTTTATTATTAAATAAAAAAGGAAATGGGAGCAAGGTCATTTGGGAGAACTGGAATTACAGAAAAACTACTTCAATGTACCGGTACATTGAGTAGTTTTGCTGTAATTCAAAAATAAAATCAATAAAATAATCCAAAATAATTAAAATACATCTCTTTGCATATAAATGGCCGAATCTGGAACGAGAAATATCAAATCAAAACAAATCATTTATTTGTAGAAGCAGGTACATACGTACGTACAATATGTTTTACAATTAATGCATTGAACAAACCACTTCTTGCTCTAAAATGAACATACAAATATTAACAATATATTATATAGTATTCAGTTACAAATCAATCTACAATATTAATGTCATAATTATTTAAAATTTAGTTATTATATTTTTTTTTATCATCTATGTAATCTTTAAAATTTAATTTTTATCGACTTAGAACCAAAGTTGTCGACATTGCTTTCAAGATCAGCAAGATGAAGTAGCAGTGGGTCAGCTACATCTACCGAGGCGGCGATGACAGATGAGGGATTATTTTCAAAGCAAGCCCCCTTTGTAGATGGATCGATTACCTCAAGGCATTAGACGGAAGTGTCCCTATATGGAAAGTGGAGGATCACATATAGTGGAAAGCATTAGGGATGGGCTACGACCAGCATTGCAGCAGTAGATATGTACAGGCTGATAATGATGATGATGATTCTGAAATGCTGATTTTTATTGTTTGTGATACTGCGTGGAACAATATTCGCACCACGTCGTCTCAGGAAATTGCTTTACCATAGATTCATTGTTAGTTATTGTGCGGCTTGGGAATGGCTTATCCAATTTCAACATTTATTCCTATGTCCTATTGACCAGTATTATGATCATCTAATTTCAAATCTCAGCTTGCCTCAAACTACGTGACTACGATGTATTTTCAGACAAGTGAACCGTTGTCTTCGTCGACTATACGTACGTATATTTATTCTCTGAATAATTTAGTCCGGGCCCAAGCTTGTGTGACTACGCCTGTCCGTAATAGGTACCCTGAATAATATCTAAACATATTTCAGAGAGCATTCTAGGTCACCTTATTCCACATGATTCACACAGGTTAATAATATTATCGCAAAGTAATACTTGTAAATAAGGGCGTATATTTTTAATAAGTTACGAAAAAGGAATTCATGAATATTTAGTAATGTATGTAAATTATTGACATTAATAGTGGTGGTCTTAACTTAACACAAGTGGTGTGTAAGTGGTTCATCAACATCTTTGAACCAAAGCCAACTTCACCTGCACGCAGTGTATCCTGCTGACTGACAAACGAAGCTCTGGCGAAAAGAGAGATTGGGAGCGTAATTGTAAGCTAGCCTTCTTTATTGGTGGAATGTGCCTCCTAAAACCTCCTAAAACTAACTTCACGGAATACCGCAGCCAAATAATAATACTATTGAGGCTTGTTGTGTTTCTGCGAGTGAGTGAGGTCACCAGAACGGAAGGAGATATTTTATGTTGCGAGCGTTAATATGGCTACGGCAACCGCTTCACATCAGGCGGGCCGTATGCTTGTCTTCCACCCAACGTAGTATAAAAAAACACAACGCTACCATAAACATTACTATTTCATTTGCTAATGCCGATATTTGCAATTTAAAAAAACCAATGGTAATCGGCTTCAGCTTCAGCTTCAGCACCACCCTATCGCCGAATGAATGAAGCCGATTACCATAAAATTTTTTGGATGCGAAAATGGCACTACTGCTATATCACTACATACCACTGTATATGTGTTTAGCTCAGCTAGAAGAAACCTTAGAGATCTAATGACTAAGCTAGGGTTTGTCAATAACTTTAACCTAATACCAATTTTTGGAATCAAAATTTCCGATGATAATCGGCTTCAGCTTCGGCGGTAAGGCCCCTGCCCCCTTACCACCATCTCTTATTGCGATTCAATAATTGAATAGCTTGCTTATTCATACCAATGAATAAGCGACTCTATTCCATTTGAAATACAGTCGCTTATTCGTTGGTATGAATAAGCATTCTATTCAGTTATCGAACCGCAATAAGAGATGGTGGTAAGGGGCTGATCATGGTGACTGTGATGGCATGGCAACAGTGCTTACGTACCAGGCTACATCTGCCAATTTCCACGATACCAAACTACTAACATATTCATAATAAATTATTATATAACTTGGTAAGTGTCTATTGAGTGGTTTATTGGAAAACGTGCTGTTTTGATATCACGTGTTCTATTAATTTATTCGTTGGGGGGCTACATGTTACGTCATCACGAGTTTCCATGACTTTATGTTATTGTTTTGTGGCTGTTAAATCTGTGCTTAAAGCAACTGATCTGCGAAAAGATCATACGCGCTCTGATGATGACGATTATTATTAAAATAATAAATAATAATAAATATTGTCAGACAAATTACACAGCGCCATCTAGCCCCAAAGTAAGCGAAGCTTGTGTTATGGGTACTAGACTAACTGATAAACATACGTAAATAAAATTCATTTTTTTTTTTGTAAATACATACTTATGATGCATAGAAAACACCCAGACCAAGACAAACAGACATGTTCATGCACACAAATGTTTGTCCTGTGTGGGAATCGAACCCACGAGCGTTGGTATCGAAGCCGCGTCATTGACCGCTACGCCACCGAGCTCGTCATATTATTAAAATCATACCTAAATCGGTTTGGTATACAGAATATATTTACTAATTTTTTTTTCAATTTATGCTATAGTGATAGCTAGAACCTGAGTTAACATTTAGACTATTTTATTCTGGAAAATAGATTCCCATGGTATAGCAATGACATGGTATAGCTCCCTTGATTTAGAGCATACTCCACTAAGCTGCTCAACTGCGGGTTGGCGGAGGACAGTGTTTTCAAGCCGCTTAAAGGACTATATTGACTTGGTTTTTAAGCCTCCGAAGCACGGAAATACTCCTCGAACTATTCTAAAAGTATTGCGTATTTTTGGTGACTGCAGCATCTATACTGCTCGAAACTCTTATTCGTTTATAAGGTATATTATTTCTTCTGCAACATAAAATTATTTTTCCATCAAAATTTTAAGCACAAAAATATTTAGAAAATGCTTTATACAAGTCTTCTTAAGAGGTCCACTTCTTAAGAAGACTTTAATTGTGTTAATAAAAGTTAGCGAAAGAATTTTTTTATACTTAACAACTTCTTAACAGTAGCCTGTTTAAAAGGCTATTGAGGGAAACGAAGTGTCCCTTTGATGTGCACTCAGTGTTAGTCTCCACACAATGAAATTAATAAAAAAATAAATGGGTTTTAATAATAAAATGACAGAGTACATAAAATGTATATGTTTATAGCAATATATACTAGTACTTGTATCCATCAGCCCCCTTACCACCATCTCTTATTGCGATTCAATAACTGAATAGATAGCTTATTCATACCAATGAATAAGCATTATTCAGTTATTGAATCGCAATAAGAGATGGTGGTAAGGGGCAGTTTGATCTTTTGAACAAGAATCGGCCGGCATTTACCCGCTACCGTTGGATACGTACCCTGACTGCCGTTATCGCCTTTGCAAATACTCTGACCTCTGCATCTGGGCTAGAGAAACAGAATAAGAAATAGTCTAGAGGACCCACAGTACATAATAGAGGCGGTTAGGAGTGGGTGTTAATAATAGGGAACATTTTTTATTCTGCTTATTATATAAGGACATTCCAGTAAATTCTATCTGCAGGCGAAATAATTACTTCGATAGCATAAAAACTTCTTGAGATATTCTAATTCGAAAATTTATAATAATTTTTAAAATGAGTTGCTTTGAAATAATAAAGAAGTTTGTCAGTTTTGTTACAAATAATGTTACATTATAACCAAAACAAATCGGACGAAAAAGGGTTGACTGGATGATCGAGATTTACTCTGCATTTTTTTTTTGTTTTGAAATGACGATTTGTCCGCAATTGTAATCTAGGTCGATTTCTCGCCCCGCAAACCCCGATATTGTAAATTTCATCGGAATTTGTTAAAGCAATTTGCGAGATGATCGTGGCATTGTTTATATTAACAAGATTAACTCATTTTATATAATATTATATGATAGGATACACAAAATCTTTTGCAAAAACGGTAAAAGTTCAAACCACAGTAAGGAAGTATTACGTTAATCACTGTACGTGACCATTTTGTTTCTGTAGATCAACATTATAAGGCAAGTGTTCTTTTAATTTTTTACGTCATATTATATATATTGTCATCCAATTTGCTGGTTAGTGAACGAGGCAAAATAAGCCCTTCTTCCTCATGGTCGATATTAGGATAGGAATAGGGCACAATGTTATTTATGGCTCATTGTTGCCAATGCACTAATTTGTTAGGCAGTTTCTGGTACACTATCTCATAGAATTCTACGAAGATTTTTTTTAACAGGACGGTGGCCCGCCACACATTGCCACCGCCGTGTCTCCTGTGTAGCCATCGCTTCTTGAGCAGAACATGCTTGACAGTCAATTATATTGTATCTCTTATTACGTACAGTATAAGAACAATACAAAGGTCGAAGTGTCAAGGTTGACGTTCTCTTAGCTGTACAGATTTTTACCACTATAGTTACAATAAATTTGAGGGTATACCTATTTATTAATATTAAATTAATAATATTAATTGTATTAGAATAAATATATTAAACAATTAAATATAATAATGATGTCGCTGTTTTTTTTTTATTTTTCTTTAAAAATTTAAAGGTTATTGTTTTGCGACTCTCTTATCTAAATATTTAGTAATTTGTATTGGCCAAATTATTAGATCGTATATAGTTTGGACAGCCCAGCTCTAGACTAATTACTCTAAAATATTGCAGTGTTCTTACCATATTGTAGTGTTAACATATTAACAAACATACAAATATCAATCATTATTATATTCCACTCAACAACGGGTACACAGAATTTGGCTTTGGGTTATCTAAGAAAGTTTCGTAACGAAGGAAACTTCCTCGCTTGCTCGTTGATTATAGTTCCAGTTTACATTTGTCAGACTATTGTAAACAATTTACTAACAAGGGGAACAAACAAAGATGCTCGTTTAAGTGCCTTTCGCATTACAATTAATTATATGCCTGACTTGGTATTGACTTTGGGAAATGTATTTTATTAGTTCACTATTATTTATACAACGTGTATCTTCAAGTACGCAAAACCTAAAAATAGTTTGTTCAGAATCATAGATAGAATCAATTCCATAATTTTCATCCATTTTTAAAGTAACTGGTTTTAAAAAATAATAATTATTATTTTTAATTGCCGTGTCTATTATTAATTGTGCGCTCGACAATCAAGCGAGAAAATGTGAAGTAGGTAAACAAACGTAATACCGCCGCGTCCAAAAAGTCTTAAGCGCCGTGTGTCTTAAGTGCAAAGAGCGGCGCTTACGTGTTATTGACGCGATGCTCGCTCTTTAATATTAATATTTGCCTATCGTAGCCATTGGCGCGTCTTTTTGATAAGAAAGCGCCACAGATCTGAGAAACTATTAGAATTATTACGAAAACAAAAAAGTGTTCATATCTCCGAGAATTATTTTTTCCAAATTTCTTAGATTTATCAATTTACAATAATAAAACTCAGTTGCGGTGTTTGAGGTTTTGCGTACTTGGAGTTACACGTTGTATAGTAAAATGGTTTAATATTCTTGTAAATCGGGTTTTATTACTATCTATTATTCTAAACAATCTAGAGGTAGAAATTTAAAACATTCAGTTTGTTTGGGCAAAAATTCTAAGCACAAAAATATTGAACCAGAAGCAAAATTAATGAAAAGGAGTAAAAATGGAACTAAATTTATAAATAATAGCAATATTTACTTCTTTGGTCCAGGGTTTTCGCAAGAATAGATTTCACATAGTGAAATCATGGTGAACATATTCCACGTGGTGAAATCTGTTCTAGCTATGGGGTGTAAGGGGCTCATCAACATCTTTGAACCAAAGCCAACTTCACCTGCACGCGGTATACCCTGCTGACTGACAAACAAAGCTCTGGCGAAAAGAGAGGTAGGGAGCGTAATTGTAAGCTACCGGACTGGGTAATGTACCTCCACCCCACAGAATATCGCAGCCAAATAACATTTCCTTTCAGAGTTGTTGTGTTCCTGCAAGTGAGTGAGGTCACCAGAAAGGAAGGAGATGCTGCGTTGGCAGCAGTGGTGGCGGCGAGCGGGCGATATTTTATGTTGCGAACGTTAATATGGCTACGGTAACCGCTTCACATCAGGCGGGCCGTATGCTTGTCTGCCACCCGACATAGTAATAAAAAAAATAGCGAAGAAAGTGGCATCCCTATTTCTTGTACTCTTTTTGGTCGCATTATACGTAAAGGTTTAGAAATATTTTAGAACGCATGACATGTGATGAAGCCACAGAAATGTGCCTTGTTATATTATTTTGTGGATGCAACTGATGTCAGTGCACCACAACTAGAATTCCATAATGCTGCTCAACTGCTTTTCAAGCAACACAAATTCCACTGACTTGACTTAACGCGTTTCAGTTCAGGACTGTAATAAGGAGAAGATCCGACCTCCCTAACCTGCTCTTCGAAGCACGATGGAGCATGAGATAAATAAATCCATCTATACATACGCTACGGCTGGCGTTCCTTAACCTACGTGATAGATTAGAATGCAACAATGCCTCCTCTGCCACAAGTTACAAAACTGTATGCTAATACAGTATATTGCCTCTAAGGATAAGGTGTAAACGTCAATACGGAGAGTCCATCAAATCAACTCTCTAGGGTTGGCACTTACGTATGTAGCAATTAGGTCAGCCATCTATCTGGAAGTGTCATAGATTACCCCATGTTATGCCAATTACGGTTTAATTGAAGAACATTGAATTATATGATCAAGATACTACAGTATCAGAACTCATAGTTCACAAAAACAACTCTAAAAATCCTTTGACTGTCTGCGGCCTCTTAATTTGTCAATCGACCCAATTGAGATTCCCATTGGAAAAGACCCGTCCGAATCACCTTCATACTGCTATGTGACACTAATGTGACGATAAGGAATAAAATTTTCTCTTTGTGACAACTTGTTAAAAGATAGGAAATCACTTGCCTGACATTAAGAATGTTTTTAGTTATCCTACGTGCGTTGCCACGAATATTTCATGTACCATCTTTATCCAAGGGATTTATACTTATCAACTTGCTATTCCGTGTTAAGCAGAGAACAGATCGCATGCTTTTTTTGTTACTTAAGTGGTATAAAATAAAAACTAGATAATAAAAATACAGGTACATTCTTTCGTATACATCCTATGTTATTTCTGTATATGTTTGTCCAAACATATATTTATATAGACAGTAAAAAAGAAAAGTAACGCAGGTCACAGATTAAAAGGAGTTTAAACTCTGCAAGGGATTTTCTGGAGGGGTTTTTCAATGAAAGAGCTAAAAAAAGGTTTTTATAGAGACGGCAACGCGTAAATAATAAAAAAATAAATATTTCCGGACAAATTACACACCGTCATCTAGTCCCGAACTGAGTAAAGTTTATATAATACATAGAAAGCACCCAGTCTAAGACAAAGAAACATGTTCTCAACGATGTTTGTTAAAAAACATGTGTGTTTTGAGAACATGTGTGTTTGCACACAAATATTTGCCTTGTGCGGGGATCAACCGCTATTGAGAAGTTTCTTTCAATCATTTCTTCAGCCAATGGTCAATACCGAAATGCTAGTAATTAAAAAAGATACAGAAAATATTAATATTATTTATAAAATATGTAAGACGTGTCTAAGTTAAGGTTGCCTTGAAAAGATTGTTTTTAGCAATAAGGCCGCCTTGTTGCACCTACTATATAAGTGAATATTTTCTGTATGCTGACTGAATTATTTCTGTAGTTTGTATAGTGTAAATAAAGCACATTCTATCTATCTATCTATCTAAGTTCCCACAAGAGCCCAGTGGCAGAATAAATAATTTTATTTCATTTCATCGAACCCGCTATCTCGAAATCTAAGTAGCCATTGCTAGCCATTCGACCATCGTGCTCATCAAATGGCATGATCGGTGATGGTTATGTGCAAGAAAACATATATAGGCTATAGTGACTTCTTACCATCAAGCAGGCCAGGTATGCTAGTTTATCACTTTATGGGTACTAGACAACTAATAAATGTACTTAAATACATTTTCTTGTAAATACATACATGTAATACATATAAAACACCCAGACCAAGACAAACAGAATGTTCATGCACATAAATGTTTGTCTTGGGCGGAGTCGAACCCACTGCCTCAGAGTTAAAGTAGCCATTGCTAGCCATTCGACCACCGAGCTCGTCTAAAAAAGTACAAAAATCTAAGATTTAAAAGGAAACATCAAAACATTTATTAATAAAGACGTATGAAATTTATTATTAATGATCCCATTTTCAACTAAACTAGGTTAACTAATCAATAATTCAAAATCTATACAGCAACGTACTGTGCAGGTTCTAAGTTTGTTAGTCTTTAGTTAAGGCGAAAGTTAGCAAGGCTAATGAGAACGAATAGGAACTGTGAACATAGTGACTACGAGAAGGATAAGCAAAATTGAGTAAAAATTAAAACTTTTAGTAATAATTTAGGTCTATGTATATAAAATAAAGAATATCGTCAATTACCTTTCGGGACGAGTCCGGTGGTCGAATGGCGAGCAATGACCACTTTAACTCCTAGGTTGCGGGTTTGATCCCGCACAAAAAAAAATATTTGTGTAGTCGAACATGTCTGTTTGTCTCAATCTGGTTATGCATTATATGTATGTATTTACAAAAAAAATGAACTATAAAAATATCAGTTATCTAGTACCCATAGTACAAGCTTTGCTTAGTTTGAGACTAGATGGCGCTGTGTAATTTGTCATGGAATATTTATATTTATTATTTATGTTAAATATAAATAATTACGTTTATTGTTAGGCTATTAAACCATTTCCATCTATTTTTTAATTCTTGGCGAAGTTGTAACACATCTAGATTTTAAATTGGCAATACATTATGGTTGCGGGGCTATTTATTTTACGTGACCGCAGAAACCACTTACTGGCTAGTTTGCTGCTTTTTTATAACGAAATCTGTCTAATAAATCTTATTCTGTACTATTTAACGAGCAATTCGAAAATATAAGTAGACTAGTTGAACCCGCAGCTTCACCAATATGATCATTCATCATCATCATCAGGTCATTTTAGTCAGCACTTTAGCAGCAGTTAAGGAGCACGACCGTCTCTCGTCCGTCCCAGACAGGAGGATTTGGCCTACACTCCCCACGCTGGCCTGGACTGGGTTAGGGAGGCCTGATCGATGTTTTATTATGTATGTGATCATTATTTTAATAAATTTTTTTCTTCCCATGTGAATAAGATGTTTCTCAGGAAATGTAACTTATATCACAGATCTTAACCCTTTCATTAGTATAGGTATATAAAAGTTGTTCCCCTCCTCCTCGGCAGACTGGGATGGACTGTGTGACTACTATTCCGCTGTCCCTTGGAATGAATGCTTCAGAGTTGACGACCCCTGTGATTGTGCTGATGCCATTGCGGAAGAAATTAAGCAGGGAGGTGGATTACTACATTCCTTCTTTAGTTGTAATTGCCAGTAATGGTAGGAGCAGACCTTGGTGCAATCGGAAAAGCAGTAAGGCTGTGACTGCCAAAAATGCAGCCTATCCTGGATATGAGTCCGGCAGCTGGAGACCCCAACAAGAGATCTCTAAAGGTCAGCCTATAACATCTTTACCGAGCAAGAAGTCTTTCAGAGAATCGGAGACAAAGCGCAAAACATGAATTAGGGATCAGTTGATGGCATGCCCCATCGTTACTACGATCAATTGCTTAAATCCGTATAGTCTAACATCTCTCGCTCGTCACTGCTCGCGACTCTCTAAGCTGCCGGCTTATGGGCTTACCGACAGCCTCTGTGTATGGATTTCTGGCTTCCTGCATGAGCGTAGTATACGAGTCATGGCCGATGGTTATACGTCTGAGCTCAAGCATGTGTACGCTGAGGTCCCCCAGGGTTTCTTGTGTAACCCTTTTCCTTCTGCATATAAATGACCTTTTACAAATAGACATCATCCACTGTTATGCTGATGAGAACACGCCACATTTAGGATATGAGGGTCATGTAGGGATCAAGAATAATGACATTCAGGCACTGCGGAGGTCTGCGAGCTATAGACTAAATGACGTTTTGGATGTGACGTGTGTGATGTGATGTTGAGGTGGCTTGCTGGGGTGATCTAAATCTCGTCAGTTATAATGCGAATGAAACCCAGGCCTTTGCGGTTACTACTAAAAAGGATCTGTTTTCTTCGGTCCAAAACTTCTTGGCGCCTCGCTTCATCGGCGATCATTTGTCAATCCTCGGCTTGAATCTGCGTGTAGACTTGAATCACATCCAAAATGTAATTCTGCTTGCCGTAAACTTCCTGTACAGGGTGCGGCTGTATTTGACGCCAGCACAAAGTACTATTGCTTTACAAAACGCAAATCAGACCGTGTGTGGAATATTGGTCGCATCTCTGGAGAGGGTTCAGCAAAATACCTTATGGATGCCCTTGATTCATTGCAAAGGCGTGCAGTCCGGATTATAGACGATTCTAAGTTGGGAGCATAACTTGAGCCGTTTGAACTCCGCAGATAAGTTGCTACATTGAGTCACTTTTATCGACTATGTCATGGCGAATGCTTGGTAGAGTTATACGACCTTATTCCTCCTTCTCCGTTTAAGTACCGGAAATAATGACCATATCAGCGTGTACATTCTCACGCAGTTGAAAACATCTACGTGCTACCTTGCACTAAAAGGTCTTTTGTGTGCCGTACCGCTGACAGATGAAATAGACTGCCCGGCGATGTATTTCCTGCTCCACATTTGTACGATATTGGGTCCTTTAAAAGGAATGTGAAGGGGCACCTTCTAGGCCAGCATAGTGGATGCGACGAAATGACATGATCATCTGATTACGTCGGATACAGGTATGTATAGTAAACTATCCCCGTAAAAAAATCATGTTGGTTCTTTCGACGTGAAAGAAGGACAAACAAATAATCAAACACACTATCACGATATGAGTATGATATGCCATAACGATTGCTCAAACGTTATGGCAATAAGTTTTAAATTAGTTTCACCATGGTGTTTGCAATCAAATCTTACAAGTTATATTCGACCCATATCCCAGCGTCAGTTTGACCTGAAATTTGGCACTCTCATTTGTTTCTCGTGACAATGTACAATTACTTATGACACACATTTTGGGGTGTAAGTGGTTCATCAACATCTTTGAACCAAAGCCACTTCACCTGCACGCGGTGCACTCTGCTGACTGACAAACGAAGCTCTGGCGAAAAGAGAGGCAAGGAGCGTAATTGTAAGCTACCCGACTGGGGAATGTACCTCCACCTCACAGAATACCGCAGCCAAATAACAATTCCTTTGAGAGTTGTTGTGTTCCTGCGAGTGCGTGAGGTCACCAGAAAGGAAGGAGATGCTCCGTTGGCAGCGGGGGTGGCGGCGCGCGAGCTTATTTGCGATCATTAATATACCGCTTCACATCAGGCGGGCCGTATGCTTGTCTGCCACCCATCGTAGTATAAAAAAAAAACACGCGCCAAGGGTTCCGTGTTATTAGAGGATAAAAAAATCCCTATCCACATTACTTGAACCCTAATATACATTTATTATGACTTTGGTCGCTAATAATTCCACATGATTAATGAAACTATAAATTTTCGAATATTTTACTTCTGAAGGTCTGACAGGACCTTACTTGCGAAATTTTATGATTTAGGTCCATGTACGAAACCCTAAAGATTTTGATTCCTTTGCGAGTATAAAAAATATAGGTCTAATGCAATGATGCCATAAGTACTATAGATATGGCATACAGAAAGTGGTTCCCGACGCCTGGGAGATCTCTGACTATTGCTATCTTCATTATTTCGGCGCTTTAATACTACTAGCTCTATATATATATATATATATATATATATATATATATATATATATATATATATTTGCTATCTCTTTCTTTCAGAGAGTACGTAAAGGGCATAATGACATCTATATTTTTTGCAAAAATATTAAATTAACCTGAAATAACCATTAACATCAAATATTTATGTATGATCACTTGGACTTCATTTAGTTTATCAACATAAATTGTGCATTTTCGTAATACAGATGACGGTATTTTTTCTTATTTCAATCAATTGTCACAAACGTTAGTTGCTAACTAATTGAGAGGTGAGACAGTTGGCTCACTTTTCGGGTGTAGTTTTTGACGCTTGTAGCATATCTGTAGTTATGACATCATTAGTCCAATGATGTAATAATGGCCGTCAAAGATCGCTAAAAAGTACAAAAAAAAAAATCTTTAGACTACGTCGGGTTGCAGACAAGCATAGGGCCCGTCTGATGTGAAGCGGTTACCGCAGCGATATAAATGCTCGCAAACCACATAATGAAATATTTCAAATATCGGTCACGCGTCGCCACCCCCGCTGCATGAACACGACGACCCACAATGGAATTGTTACTTGGCAGCGGTCTTTTGTGAGGTGGAGGCACTTCCCCTGCCGGGCAGATAACTGTTACACTGGTCTTACCTCTCTATCACCAGAGCACAGTATAAGTAATAGTACTACGTTTAGAATGGCCACTCTCTGCCGCTCTCTCGTGTTGACCTCCCCTCTGAGACAAATCTGGAACAGTTTTTATGGCGGCGCACGCACACACGCTCATTCACGCTCTGCACAGACATCATTGTTTATGTTGTAGCAAACGATGCGACATTCGTATGGAGTGGCCGGGGTGTGACCAGAGTCTCGGTAGTGAGCCAGCAGGGTGCACCACGTGCTAATGAGGTTGGCTTTGGCTCAAAGATGGTAGTGAGCCACTAAAACTCCACTTAAATATGTCTAGATGTAATAATAGTGCGTATATGGAATCTGTTATGCAGAATAGATCCAACCGACATTTTATTAATTTTAAGTTAAAGCTATTTAAGCTATTTGACGAGCTTGGTGGTCGAATGGTTAGCAATGGCCACTTTGACTCCGAGGTCGCGGGTTCGATTCTCGCACAAGGCAAACATTTGTGTGCATGAACATGTCTGTTTGTCTTGGTCTGTGTGTTTTCTATGTATTATATGTATGTATTTATAAAAAAAATGTATTTAAGTACATTTACCAGTTGTCTAATATCAATAACACAAGCTTTGCGCTTAATTTGGGACTATGTAGATGTCGCCATCTAGTCCCAAATTAAGCGCAAAGCTTGTGTGTTGTTATGTCATGTGTAAATTGTCCAGAAACATGAAATATATTTAAAGTTTAATAGGAATAAAAATATCACGCATTGTAAAGTTTTGAGAAGCATATATCATCAAACTGAATAACTGAACTGCCCCCCTAGCCAAGTGTAATTCGTAGCGTAACGAACGTTAGATAGATCACGTGACATTTGTCAATTCTCATACTATAATGTTCGATTTTGACAAATGTCACGTGATTTATCTAACGTTCGTTACGCTACGAATTACACTTGGCTAGGGGGGCTGAATCTGTTGCGAATATCTAAAATTCGATTTGACGTTTCTCGCTATGTATATCTCTCAATTTGGCATAGTTTCTCGGTTGAATCTATATTGCATAACTGGGTCCTTATATAAATAGCTTTTAACTGAAGCTTTTGACGAAGAATAGCGACGATATGAAACTATGATATTAAAACAGATCCTGAAATATAAGTTTATTCCGAGCTCGGCGACAACACGAAGTCCTATATGAAATATTCATAAGGGTTTAATTCGCTCACTAAAATGAAATCCTATGAGATTACTTGACATGTCTGCCGCGGCATTATACAGTGACGGAAACAGGTTTATTAGAAACCACTTTGTACCACATTGTGAGTTAAGATGAACTTGTTAAGTAATATATCACTGGCATAATGTACCAGACTGTTCGCGTGGATGGTTTACAAAATTGCTTTTGGGAGGGAAACACGTCATTTGAGCACCGTATTGATAACCACACATGCCCGGTGGTCAAACCAGCAGCTGTGACCTGTCTACCGCCTAAGCTGAAGCCGATTACGATCGCAGTTTGTGATTGCAAATATCTAACTTCGCTTTAAATTTGTGCTAATAGTAATAAACTTAGCCGGTAGGGACGGACTCTAATGATTAAACTGAAGAATTTTAGCACAAATTTAAACAGAAGTCCGATTTACGCAATCATAAAACCCGATGGGAATCGACCTCAGCTCAGACAGGACTTGGCTTTACCTGCGGCACGCGCTGTGCCAGTGCTAAGGCAATCTGCGAGCCAGCGGCAATGCCGGCGGCAGATCCAGCGGCATGTGTGGATACACCATAGGGCGTTGATGCGCCGAATTTGATCATGGACGTGTTTCTCTCCATGATAAAATTGCACTAGTACAATTCAACGGCATCGACGTCATTTGTGGCTTCTGGAAAGGTAGATCGTGACTCATTCGTCACTTGCTGCCTATATAGCACCACGTGATTTCTTTAAGGTTATTGATCCTAGTAGTTTGCCTTTACTACTTATAGTTATTTTATTGTTATTTTGCGATATAAATTCATCTTTCTAAGAAATAAGGTGATTTGCATCTAAGCCAGAAATTTATGTTTAATGAATGATCCTTCCAAAGATAATGTATTAGCAAGCTACTAGAATCAATCACCTTATTTAAAAAAAAAACATTTATAGGGGAAGAAGCCAAGTTAGCTTTCCAACAGCACGAGAAAAACATACCCGTCATTTGTTTTTAAAAATTGTTTGAAAGAACAAAAAGTATTTTAGTAAACAATACTTTTTTAAATCAGTATATGTAAATTTATAAGTTTATTGGTCACGCAAAATTTTCATTGTATCACTTTTTGATTTTTTGAAATTTTCATTGTATTACATTTGCTTGTTTCATCCATAGTGCAAGGAACATCAAGAAACACCTATCTAGAATAGAACTTATTAAAAAGTTATTATATCTTACGGCTTATCTGTCTTACTAATTTATCAATCGAAAGTTAATAATTACATATTATTTTATAACATGGCCGATACTTCTTACCCTGCTATCACGATAATAAATATATTGAATAAATAAATATTCCTGAACTGCCATGTATATACGAGTATATGGGTACTAGATAACTGATAAATATACATACAATTAAAACATAGAAAATACCCAGACCAAGATAAATAGACAGATAAGTATACATGTTCATGCACTATGCCGACTACCTACGAATTGAACGTATTTGTAAAGAATAGCAACGTACAGGGATGATTATTTATACGGTTTATGGTGCTGGCTGCCGCCGAAATTGTGTGTAGACTTCGCGAGAGGCCCATATTGTCGTACCAGACCGTACTAGTAGGTATGTAATATTTAACAAGCCATGTATCATATATGATAATATACGATACGTGGCTTGTTACATAAAATTGGTATCGGAAGGCCAAATTCTCATAATTACATCAGATAATGAAACTTGACCAAATCGTGATTGAATTAAATAGCACTGACTTGGCTTGACGACTATCAGCTAAAGACAACGGCCGCAAGCAACTAATAGGTACATATGAAATACTCGTACACAAAAAGAAACTAAATTAATCACTACTAGTAGTTAAACACTGACTTTTTTTCATACAAAAGTATTTAAGGGTTGCCATAACAAAATGGCTCCCCTATTTTTTTGTATCCATTTCTTTCACAAAGTGTGGCAATACCCAAACAATACCACAAAATAACTGGTACACAAAGTTAAATATTCTGAACCGTCTTTGTTCAGCGCTCAAAGCGCTTAGTCGCTCTTTAGTTATTCGTATTGTGGTCGAGTGCTCAATGTAACTTTAATGAAACAATGCATTTTAAGGGAGAGCGAGATAGGTTTTTCACCTACGATACGACTACTTGGAGACGCCGCGATGCCTTCCATTATTATTTAGGGAGCAGATACCTTTAGTTTTAATAGGTAACGCAATGATTTTTGGAGTAAAACGCACGCCTGACTAGGGGAGTAAGCTGGTGAATGCGTGACGAGAGCGTTACGGAAACGGCGAAAGGAAGTTGAGAGGGAGATATAAGTTAGTAGAGCTAAAGAAGTTTTACTTCGGTCGTGTAGTCTAAAGCACACTCGCTTTTTATGTATTAAACCTTAGGACGTAAAACTTTAAGTTTGGTCTGTAAGTCGCTTAACATGATCTTCATAACCATAGTCTAATGAACCTGGCGCATCCTGCCGACTAGCAAAAGACTAGGCAAAAGAGTGGTAGGATACTGCACATTTGTAAGTTGCCTCACTGGGTAAGTACTGCCACCTCACTGCATACTACTCGTACAAGCCAAATAACAATTCCCTTGAGGGTTGTTGCGTTCCTGCGAGTAAATTAGGTCACCAGAAAGGAAAGAATAGCTGCGTTGACAGCGGGGGTCGACGTACGAGTGATTCGAGCTATAATATGGCTATGGTAAACGCTTCGTATCAGACGGGCCGTATGCTTGTCTGTCACCCGACGTAGTATAAAAAAAAGTAGAGATACTTCGAGCATAGCTCTCTCTCTGTCGCACGCTTAAAATTTTGAATATACAACTTTGAATTACGACTATCTCAAAATGACTCGTAGGCTACGCAGAAGTATTAATACATAAGAGTAGATAAGTATATAAAAATACTTCACAAGTCTTATCCCTTAGTCGACTTTGCCTTCATACAACGGCGGCGTTTGGCAAAGCGCCAATTTTTTGTTTCCTTAATAAAATATCTGGGGTTATTCTTCGATACAATATTGACAATCTTAGTAATGTCAGAATAATGTGTCCATGGATATTTTCTACGTCTCACACAAAATACAGATGAATAACTTTGTATTGTTTTCATAAAACAGGCAGTGAATAACTTCTACTTTAGAAGAAATTGATTTCAAGATACAGCAAAGTTGGAGTTACTTTTGAATTATTCAAAAGTATAAAAGAAATATATATTGTTCGTAAACAAAAAGGTAATGAATATATTTTTAATATGTTAAATTTGTATTGGCTTTGAAAATGAAAAAATGAAAATGATTGCTGGTCGGTTTGACTGTCCCAGGCGTACGTGGTAGCAGTCGTCACTGGCAGAGTCAAGCAAATTACAATACAAACATATTTTGGGTTGTAATTCACTTGTACGTCGCATAATAAAATTTCTTCACTCACTACACATTGTTACTAACCTAGTTATAAGATTTTCGATGTTACTAACCCCTATATGGATGTCTTTCGTCCGAAATAAATAGTTATTTATTTATTATTTGAAGAAGTACTGCCCATTTTGGATTTGATGAACTTTGCACACACGATTAAAAACAGTATTTTAAAACAAAGTCACTGAGTAATTGAATTAAGTTTGATATTTCTATTGTTCCGTTCGCTATTTATTGGAATGTGTAACTCCGTGCTGCGGAGGGCACGTTAAGCCGTCGGTCCCGGCTGTTGTCATTAGATGGCAGTCGTTAAGCCAAGTCAGTGGCCTTATAGTTGATAAGACTGGCCTCCGCCAACCGGCAGTTGAGCAGCGTAGTGGAGCACGCTTTAAACGCCTTCGATTGAGGGAAGACCCGTATCAAAACAGTGGAATGATTATGGGTTGATGCCAATATGCCTACGACATGACCATTTCTGTAAAACTATATGAGAGAGAACACAAAGTTACTGATAACATCATTAAATAAAGTTGGTTTAAAAATAAAACAAAATCCGACTTCAGTTGGCGAGCGCAGCTTATGGAATATGGTGGAATACCCCGGGAGACGCTGCTGCCCGTCTTCCAGGAGAAAAGTTATTGCGTCACACAAGATTCCTTAGTCGCCTTGTACGACATCCAGCGCAGAGCAATGGAGTGTCGCAATTTTATTCTGCCGGCAACCACACGGCAAATTTAAGGGTTTCCACTCGATTTTTTCTGGGGTCCCATCATCAGACCCTGACTAGGTGAATATGGGACCACCTCGCAATCATACTCTTTCAAATAAAAAAATAGAATTTGACCATACGTGCATATATAATTTAAGGGTTTCGCTTGATTTCCCTGGGATCCCATCATCAGATTCTAACTTGGTGAATATGGGACCACCTTGCAATACTTGCATACCCTTTCAAATAAAAAAAAGAATTTTGAAAATCGGTTCACTATTCGCGAAGATATTGAAGAACATACATACAAAAAAAATATTCAGTCGAATTGAGAACCTCCTCCTTTTTTTAAGTCGGTTAAAAATGGGGTATGGTTGCGTCACGGACACGGCCGTGTGTCGTACGTGAATACGTTGTATGCACTAAAATTATGGCAAAATGACAGCGCTTCCCCCTCCCCCGCGCGCGATGTTCCATAGTCCTTACTTAGCGTAATAAATTCTTTGATCCTTCATCTAGACAGTGCAGTGGTGTGATTGAATTTTGGATGCAGATGATAGATTGATAACTGCAACACCAAACTTTATCCCCCGATTTTGTTTATCATTCGTTTTTTTTTTACCCTTTGGGTACGGAACCTGAGGCTCCGCTGTCCGTCCGTCCGTCCGTCCATCCGTCCGTCGTCCGTCTGTCACCGGGCTGTATCTCGTGAACCGTGATAGTTAGACGGTTCTAATCTCTATCTCGTGAACCGTGATAGTTAGAACCGTCTAACTATCACGGTTCACGAGATACAGCCCGGTGAAATTTTCACAAATGATGTATTTCTGTTGCCGCTATAACAACAAATACTAAAAAAAAAGAATAAAATAAATACTTATATATACAACAAACGTTATTTTTTTGCCGTTTTTATAGATAATGGTACGGAACCCTTCGTGCGCGAGCCCAACTCGCATTTGGCCGGTTTTATTTTGAATTATAGAAGCTATTTTAAAAACTTCTGTATTCACAGTAAAAATTGGAAATACGCCCTTAACAGCGATTCGTAGAAAAACTCTCAGTAATTAGAAAAATGCCGATTAAGAAATTTTGTTATGCTCATTTATCATTATGTCGACTAATGTGGCGGTAAATGTATCACTGAATAATTTAATGGTATTTTCCTTAAGTTTTTGCTAAATATAAACAAGGAACATATTTGGATGATTAATGATCTGACGGAGTGTCCTGCTGAAAATTCTTTTGAACAGATGTGATAAAATTATCGTGTCGCGATGTCTGTTACCAAACTCCTCCGAAACAGCTGGACTAATTTTTATGAAATTTTGTGTGCATATCCGGTAGGTCTGAGAATCGGCCAAATTCTATTTTTCATACCCTTATACTTATACCCATACGTGGGTGACCCACCCACCCCTAAATATTTTTTTAAAATTTAAATTTTATTATGATTTAGCATTGAAAAATAACATAATCCTAAACCCTTCGTCGTCAACCTCCTTATTCATCCCACTGCTAGGATACGGGCCCCCCTCAATCGAAGGGGCTTAGAGCATACTCCATCACGCTGCTCAACTGCGGGTTGGCGGAGGACAGTGTTTTCCTGCCGCCTAAAGGCTACTGACTTGACTTAACAACTGTCATTTAATGACAACAGCGGGGACAGACGCCTTAACGTGCCCTCCGAAGCGCGGAGGAGCTGGAAATAGATAAACCCATCCATGGACAGGATACGGTCTACGTTCCTTAACTTGCGTGTTTTATTAGACTGACACGCGTAACAACGCCATCGAGCTCCTCAAATGTTATATTTTAATAATATTGTCTCTGTACAACAGGACAGACACCACACGATTTTATGTTTGATCTGACGTGACGCCTCCACAGGTTCTCCAGACCTATATTGTGCAAATGAGATCAAAGATATAATATAAAGTCAATCGATCGTCAATCTAAGTTAAAATCCGATTCCTCAGAACTCGCGCGGGAACTGATTTTTCACCATACACAAGAAGAAGTAATTTATTTATTAGCTCAGTTTAACACATAGTTTAACAATAGCAATACAAATTATGATTATCATTAGGAAATAAATACTTTTATTTGTATTATAAACGAGAGCCAACGTGGGTAAAATAATACCAAAATACCATAATACCAAACGCGCTGTTTATCAGTTAGGCCCGTAAGGTTATTTTGAACTTTACACCGTATACAAAACTAACATTTACATAACTAACTATGCTCGGTTCTAAATAATCCGGAAAAAGGGAACTAGACAAAGGACCAAAGTTGTTGACATACGTAGCTCTTAAAATCAGCAAGCTGAAGTGGCAGTCAGCCGGCCACATCTGCCAAGTCAGTGATGACAGATGGAGAAGGAAACTCCCGCATTGTAGGGTCCGTATGTCGCCACAAAACTTCCAAGATGCACCGATGATCTCAAAAACGCAGTTGGAAGCGGGTGGTTGCGGATAGCGGAGAATGGTGGAAAGCATTAGGGATCCATCAGTGAATACAGCAGATACAGACTGATAATGATGATGACAATAACAGTTTTATACATAACATTACCAATTTTAAGAAATAACAACATAACATAGTTTAGACAACAAAATTAAACACTCTTTTAATATTTTCTATTTCTGAACGCATTCCAATGTATCTAAAGTGGGATTATCGACCGTTTACAACAGGCCAATCAGAGATAGCGGAGTGCATAAATAAAAATAGAAAATTTTGTTGAAAGGAAATTGGCATCAAATCAAATTGAACCTATCTTTTTTAACAATTCTAGCATTTCTATTCTGCGAATTGAACCTAATATGTGTACATACCCATTGCACGCAACGTTTAGCTACTGAAAGCTGTACAGATTCAATAGTAAAACAGTTTTCACGGAAATGAAAAATGTTCTATAGAACAATTCCAACCAACTGAACTGATAGGGTTGAAACTTAGCATACAGGTACCTATTATGACGTAGGCATCTGCTAAGAGAGGCCGTTTGAAAACTCCCACGGGAAACTATAAAAAATAAACTTAAATAAACTATAAAACATACGTGCGTACGAAGTTGCGGGCGCAAGCTAGTATGTATCTATAGCAATTCCGTTGAGAATTGTTATATTCGTGCCAGTGAGTGAGGTAATCAGAAAAAAAGGAAGGTGTGGCACGGATCGGCGACCCCATGGTGTTGCTGATCTCCAAGGGCGGTGATGATTGCTTTCCATCAGGTGATCCACATGTTCGTTTGCCCCTCTCTCATATAAAAGAGGCCACGATAACTGACTGATCTATCAACGTACAGGATCAAACTACTGAACGGATCGAGTTAAAATTTGGCATTCAAGTAGCTTTCATGATGTAGACATCCGCTTAGAAAATACGCGTCGAGATACTCGTACGAAATCGTAGACGTAAGCTAGTCTTTTTTTTTTGTATATTTTATATAATACTGAAAAATGGATCTAATTTATCTTGCAAGATTTAATTCCAAACACCGCGGTGAAAAAGAAATGAAGCTTACTTTAAAAAAGTAACTTACGCCGTCATGAAAGGAAAAGAGACATTTTGATACGACGTTTCGTGTCACATGCTGATCAATCAAAGGAAAGCACAATAATATGCAATATAGACAGCACAGTAAAACAATATATGACAGTGCTGTATAAAATCTCGATGTTCCCTATCTCATGTTTACCATGCCAACCAGGCGTCTATAAATAAATAAATAAATATTTCTGGACGATTTACTCAGCGCCATCTTGTCTCAAACTAAGCAAAGCTTGTACTATTGGTATTAGATAACGGATATTATACTTGATTACCTTTTTTAAAAACATACATATAATACATAGAAAACACCCAGACCTAGACAACTATTTGTACACACAAATATTTGTCTTGTGCGGGAATCGAACCGGAGTCAAAGTGGCCATTGCTAGCCATTCGACCACCGAGCTCACCAAATCTATGCGAGCGACTCTTTGGTTCTGGTGACGATTTTTTTTTTTAAAACTAGTAAGTCTTTCACGACATTTTCGCTATTCGTCTGTTTGATTTTTCAGAAAAGGTTTTAGTTTATGAAACATTATCTTAGAACTAAAGCCTAAAAAGAATGACGTCAGTGAAATTTTCATTCATCATCGCTTAATTTTTTTGCATAAAAGTAATGTTTACAATTTTACTTTACTGAAATTTACTTTGAATTTTACTTTACTGAAATTTAAATTGCAACCTAATATTCCATTACCGTGTAACACTTTTTATTTGAATGTACATATTTGTAATTGGCAAACATTTCCCGTGTTAACGAAAAACCATCTCCAACGCGGCAAATTTCACAGATTTTTTTTTAAACTGGACATCTGTGGTATCTTTCTCTTTTAAAATGTTTTCGTTTCATCTAACCGTGAAAGCGACTTCAACAAGTACTCGCTTATGTATATAGATCAGGTGAAGTTAATTCCCACAATTATTGAGCAATATCCGTTGTAGTATTAAAGTGTTCTATGTATTTTTTTATGTCCAAGAGCTCGAAGGCGTCATTGGCGTCCTCGAATTTGTAAGTTAAGCAATGTCGAACTTAGCCTGTCTATATATGGATTTATTTATTTCTTGAGCTCTTTCATGATTAGGAGGGTAAGTTAAATCGTCGGTCTCGGTTGTTATCGTTAGATGACAGTCAATAAGAAAAGCCAGTATGATTTGGGTGGTTTGAAAACACTGGTCTTACATTAGAGCCGAAGTGGTCACGTACAGTGCGGTTACAGAGAGGTATTCGGTACGTGGGAGTTCTATCAAGCTGTGGAATGAACTACCTGTCGAGGTTTTTTCAAGAGACTACAGCATGGGGATCTTCAAAAAGGGCGTGAAGAGTTTTTTACAGGGTCGGCAACGCGCTTAGAATACCCCTGGCGTTGCAGGCGTTTACAGGCTGCGGTAACTGTTTTCGATCAGGCGGGCCGCATGCTTGTTTGCCACCTTAGTGGTATAAAAAATACAAAAAATAAGATAAAGGTAAAAGTTAAAGACGGTCGTCATACAAAAAAAACCGGACAAGTGCGAGTCGGACTCGCCCACCGAGGGTTCCGTAGGTACGTAGTATCATTATTAAATTTGATATTTTCATTATAAATAAGAAATAATGCGTCGACAAAAATAAATAAAATAAATTTTGCAATGTGTACATCAAGCCCTTTCATATGATACCCCATTTGAACTAGTAGTTTCAATTTGAAATTTCGACACCCTATAAAAAATATAGGCCCCCTATTTTTTAAGATCTATTTACAAATGTATAGTTTTGAGATTTATTCCTGTACTTGTAGTCTATAACGATGTTACTTGCCAAATTTCATAGTTCTAGGTCAACGGGAAGTACCCTATAGGTTTTGATTCCCTTGAGTGTGTCGAAATATGCGTTTTTTGCTGAATAAACGGCCGTAACTTTTTTCTACGTAAACTTAGCAGTTTAATTTTTTTACAACTTCATGGAACCGTAGACCTGAGTATACAGTTCAAATTTCAGCTTGATACCTCCACGCATTCTCGATGTAGAAATTCTTGACAGACAGACAGACAGACAGACGGACAACAAAGTGATCTTATAAGGGTTCCGTTTTTCCTTTTGAGGTACGGAACCCTAAAAACGTGTTTCTTTTTCAGGGTTTTTTACTCGCAGAGCTCTATCTCTTGAACTATAATAGCTAGACACTTGAAAACTTCACCGATTACCACACCGTTTTTCTACGTGTTTTGCTTTTACTGTACTTGTATATAATGAATTACAACTACAAAGTTGAAACATCTAAGCGCTACAGTATAGCTATTAGTCGCCGGCGTCAGTTGGTAAATATTAACATCGGTAATTGTGCCGAACGTCAGCTCCCGATGTTCGTTACAGTGCCCACTTGCAACCTGAATACAAATGAATCTATTATACGAAAGTGCGGAGATAGCATTTCGACAACAATATCACGTACGGCCATGTATGCTGAAGTACTAATGTGTTTTGTAAGCAAACATAAGAGGATTTTTATGTCATATTTGTACGAAGGTAACATGGAATTGTTATGGATTATTGATAGTATATGAGTACATCCACAGTAAAATTAGAATTACCGAGATAGTTCTAAAAATCAGCAGATTGAAGTAGCATTTGGCAGGCCATATTACTTACATATGGCATGCAGAACAAGGGCCCTACCGCCGAAGCTGAAGCCGATTAACGTCGGATTTTTTGATCGCGAAAATAGATCTCAGGTTTAAGTTACTGACAAACTTCTTTAGCTTAGTCGGTAGCTCTATCTCTTCAGCAGTTTCTATCTCTTTAGCAGTCAGCATCGTTTCTATCTCTTCAGCAGTCAGGGGCCTTATCGCCAAAGCTCTATCTCTTCAGCAGTTTCTATCTCTTCAGCAGTCAGCATCGTTTCTATCTCTTCAGCAGTCAGGGGCCTTATTGCCAAAGCTGTAGCCGATTAACGTTCACAACGAACGACAAACTTCTTTAGCTTAGTCGGTAGCTGTGGTTTATACCAGCTAACCTAAACATACATATCGCCAAGTTAAGCTAAATTTTGATTTTCGCAATCAAAAATCCGATGTTAATCGGCTACAGCTTTGGCGATAAGGCCCCTGACTGCTGAAGAGATAGAAACGATCTGGGGCCATACTAGAGTATATTATTCTGTAGCCATACCGCCGAAACTGAAGACGATTACCGTCGGATGTTTTGACTCGTAAAATTGGTCTTAGGTCAAAGTTAAATTGCTTCGAGAAAAGTATGGTACGCTCGTACCGCTTTCTGCTCGACTTGGCGGGGGCACTGCCGTGCCTCCAGATTGACAGACTTATTCAGCTTAATCGGTAGAGCTCTAGAGTTTTTTCTAGGTGAGATAAACAAGCAATCTAAGCAGTAGTGTCAATTTCGCATTTAAAAAAATCGATGGTAATCTGCTTTGCTACGGCGGTAGCGCCCCTGGAGTGGTGAACGCGGACCTGAAGTACATCAAGTATTCATGTAGTACGTAGTATATAAAACAATTTTTCTGTGATATTGACTTCCACGAAGCAATTAGGAGTCAAAGATTTTATTTATAATACTTTTTGACGTCAAAATGGAACAATTCGATACTACACTCGAAAATGACGTTAATACAAGTTAATAAGGCGAACTGTGTCGGTCCCACCTGTTGTTACTAGATGACAGTCGTCAAGCCTAGTCAGTGGATTTTGAGCGGCTTGAAAACACTGGCCTCCGCCAACTTGCATTTTAACAGCGTGGTGGGGTATGTTCTATACCCCTTTGATTGATTGACTGTTGGGAAATCCGTGTCCCACTAGTGGAATGAATATGGGTTTATGCAGAAGGCGAAGTCCTACTGACCCATTTATCTACAATGTTCAATGAAAACATGAATTGGGTGCACATTATTTACATATCCACCAAGTTTCGTCGAAATCGGATGAACGATTCGAGTTAACGACCCGAAATTGGTCCAGTAGACCAATTTCAATACCCAATGAACTTAAAAATTGTATTTATGTTAAAGTACCGATCCGAACGTTATCACGACATCAACTTATATGAACTATAAAAATCTTTTTCTACATAAACTAAATTACCACCACGAATGCTTGGACAGCTTGGTCAAGTACTGTATTTTTACGATTTTAATACCAATCAAATCAAATCATATAATTGGGAAGTATATGGGTAATTATAGAAATATTTTTATGATTAAATGTTCAAATATTCTACTGTTATAAGCAGTGTGCAAAAAATAATAATAATAATGCCTATACTCGTAAAGCTAGCTTGTATGTCTACACACCAAGTTTCATTTAAATTGGTTCAGTTGTTTACGAGTAATAGCACTTGACTTGACTTCAAATACTACTTGACAAAATTTTATTGTCATTTTTTCTACATACTAGTCAAATTTAATAAAAATCGAAGCACGAATTCTTGAGTTAACACGACACAAACATCCAAAAAATTATTTTTCTCCTCAAATGGACGGATCTCGCTCGTTTCGCTCGTTTGGTCAAATAATTATTAGCGTTGCGATTGATAATATTTTTTTTTACAAGTTTGACAACGGTTCAATAATCGGGTGAGCTATCCTCAGTACTAGGGTAAGCGGTTATTTATTTTGAAAGAGGGATTTATTTGCGGAAATGGGTCTGACCCACATTACTCAAGGGAGATTTTGCTGAATAGGATTGTAAAGTCTGCTGTTCGGATCCAGATAAGTTATTGTGTTTTGAGGTACTTCACACGCGTGTACCTCGTCTTCATTTAACTAAATGAGATTTTGTTAAACTGGTCCAGTTTTTTGTTGTGGTACGTATTATTTGTTTGTTGTAACGTTATTGTACAACCAAGGGACATAAATGCAGTACCACCCATCTTACCTTTAATTTTGTATAAAACACAAATTTATTATCATACTAGCTTTCGCCCGCGGCTACGCTCGCGTGACATTCGGGGCAAACACGTGTTTACTCATTAATCAATAGAAGTACTCGTGTAAAATTTAGGATAAAATAGTCCAACTAATCTCGTTTTCCTGTATGGGAAAACGAGATTAGAGATTTCCCATACAAACTTTGGACCTCCGTTTCACCTTCTTAGAGGTAAAATTTGAAAAATCTTTTTAAGTAATTCGTGTCCACTACGTTATATTTTCAAATCGATGCCATTGTCGTAATTAACGTCCCAGAAAACCATAGAATCAACACCCATATTGATATTATGACATTTCAACCCCATTGCACCACCACTCAAGACTCCAGGACTCAAGATATCTCTCAACCAAATTTCATCTAAATCAGTCCAGCGATTTAAGCGTGAAGAGGTAACAGACATTCTGTCGCATTTACAATATTAGTATGGATTGGCGTTCCAAAACCCGTAAAAACGACACATATATTGATATATAGACATTTCAACCTCATCGTACCTCAATAGAGGATGATGGACACTTTAGCCACGTTGAATTTTAAAATCGTTGTTTTCGTAATCAGCGTCCCGATAAACCATAAAAACAATACCCATGACGATTTTCAGACTTTTTACTTTCATCTATAAATATAAAATTCAAAGTCCTGACTGACTGATATATCAACGCACAGCCCAAACCGCTGAGTCTAGAGATTCGAAATTTGGCACGTAGGTTCCTTATGATGTCTAGGGGTACACTAAGAAAGGATTTTTCAAAATTCATCCCCTAAGGGGGTGAAACGGGGTCCAAAGTTTGTATGGGGAAACGAGATTAGTTGGACTATTTTATCCGAAACTTTACACGAGTACTTCTATAGATAAGAGAGATTTTTCAATATTCAACCCATAAAGGGGTGAAATGGGCTGAAAAAGTCAGAAAATCGTCATGGGTATTGTTTTTATAGTTTATCTGGTCGCTGATTACGAAAATAACAACTATTATCTAATCAAACATAGCGGACGTGATAAAAAGTCGCCCCTGAGGGGGTGCGATGGGATGGAAATGTCTAAAATGGGGTGAAAAAGTCTGAAAATCATCATGGGTGTGCGGGATTGGGGTTCGCTGTCGATGAAAAACACTGCCTTAGGTGAAAACACACGTATATTGTTCCTCGATGGTACAGTTTTGGGTTAACTTAGTCTAACACGTGTATTTTATTAAACGCGGCGCAGTATGGTGTCACTTCAACAAGGGTTCACGGCAGACTGGTTGGTCGCGGCGCGCACGACCGTTAGTGACGGTGACAGCATACTACCCCTCATTTTACAATTATAAAAATTATTAAAATATAGTAGACGAGCCCGATGGTCGAGTGGTTAGCAAAGGCCACTCTGACTCCGAGATCGCGGGTTCGATCCCCGCACAAGACAAACACCCGTGTGCACGAACACGCCTGCCTGTCCCGGTCCGGGTATCCGCCATGCATTACATGTATTTATTTACAAAATATATATATTTATTTATTATAAAATTAAAAACTATAAGGTCAATGAACGCGTCGCTTACATTCCCCACCCCAGTGCGAAACTAGCACTCATGTTCCAAAGGGAGTCTTGCGACGCGTGCTGCGGACCGCTTCAAAGTACCTGTCCTGGTACGCACCTCCACCACTCTTACCCGACCGTCTGCACCTGGGAATATTTTCTGGACAATACCCCTTGGCCAGACGTTGCGAGGAGCTGCTGGGTCTGCAAGTAAAACCAAATCACCTACCTTTAGCGATTCCTGCTCTTGGTTCCATTTACGGCGTGGGATAAGATCTGGTAGGACTTCGTTCAGCCATCGCTTCCAGAACATATCAGCCAACCTTTGTGATTTCCGCCATTGTTTCCGGAGATATAAATCGCTATCATCAAATTCACCTATCGTCGGCGCAGCAGAAGCAGTTCCTAGGAGAAAGTGATTTGGAGTTAAAGATTCCTCGCTGTTAGGCTCCACAGAAACATGCGACAGCGGACGGCTGTTAACGATGCTCTCGACTTCGGTGAGAAGCGTACTTAAGACTTCTTCCCTGGGTGCACGCTCTTTCAGAATCACACGGAGGGAGGTTTTGATGCTCCTGATTAGTCGTTCCCATGCCCCACCCCAATGTGGGCTCAAGGGTGGTATGAAAGTCCATTCGGCGGCGTTATTAGCAGCTTCATTTTTGAGCACCTCATTGTCCAGTTCAAGTAACGACCGTTTGAGCTCAGTGTCAGCTCCCCTTAAGTTGGTGCCGTTGTCGGACATTATGTGACGTGGCCATCCTCGCCGTGACGCCATTCGTCGAAGCGCCATTATCATAGAATCAGTGGATAAAGAATGTACCAATTCTATATGCACTGCACGTACAGTGAGGCAAGTAAATATTACTCCATAACGCTTTTCGTGTCGACGTCCTATCGTGACATCCATCGGCCCAAATAGGTCCACTCCACAGTACGTGAATGGGCGCTGGTGATGAGCCATCCGTGCAGCAGGTAAATCTCCCATTCTAGGTATCTGCGGTTTGGATTTTGCTATCCTACAAAACATACATCGGGATACCACATGCTTTACAGTAGGTCTTATTTTTATTAACCAATATTTCTGTTTCAGGTTGTTGACGACGGTCTCCTGGTTCCCGTGTGCAGTTTTCTCGTGATAATGCTTTGCTATGAGACGAGCGATCTGATGACTTCCATCTAATATTATTGGTCTTTTAGTTTCAGCTGCCACTCCACTCACAGCACCGATGCGTCCGCCACACCGCAGGATTCCTTGTTCGTCGAGTATAGGTGATAAGGTAAGCAGCTTACTACTGCGTTCTATAGGTTTTCCTGATTTTATTCTACATAAATCCTCAGCAAATGTGTCTATTTGAGACTGCCGTATTAATAAAATCTCAGCTGACTCCATTTCCAATAAAACAGTGCGAGCTTTCTTTCTACATCTGTCTACGAATCGAAGTACCATCGCTGTTGATCTGACCAACCTCAACCAAGAAGAAAATCGACTTGTATTTGGAATAGGCAAGCTCAATAGACCACTATCTTCCTTGTGAATAATGTTGACGTATTCCAAGTCGCTGTCATTTCTACAAGTGACGACGTCACGCGGCCAACCTACCGATGACTCGAAAAGAAATCGTGGACCCAGTAACCATTCATTGTTAAATACCGTGACGTCATAATTTTCCCTGGTGCCGACGTCAGCAATATTTAATTTAGTAGGGACGTACCTCCATTCCGTAGGCTTCGTCAAGTCATCTATTTCGCCTAACCGGTTCGCTACGAAAGTTTTATAATTACGTGCGTCGTTTTTAATCCAGTGTAGTACTGTTGTCGAATCGCACCAGAAGTACCTTTGTTTAATCTTCAATTTATGTTCTCGACAAATAGTATCTGCTAACCTAGAAGCATAAAGTGCTGCTTGAAGTTCCAATTTTGGGATTGTAGTTGACCTCTTTATAGGCGCAACGCGCCCTCTGCTTGCTACGAATGCAACATGCACGACACCGTTATCAATCCAACGATAATAAACTACCGCACACATAGATTTCGATGACGCATCACTAAATGTATGCAGTTCCAAGTTGTCATAGTAAACCGTTCTAGAGGAGGGCGCCGTCGTAGCACTGATGAACGTCGGAGCATTCAGCGATGTCGTAGAGGCTTCCGCAGCACTCCTACTCAATGCAGCAAGCATTATAGGTACCTCGTCGTGCGCTACGAGGGATCCATCGTTTGTCTCAACTTCGTTTACGTATGCGTCTATGTGTGCCGTCCCTGTTGCTCCCGCGCACCGCAGGTAACATCGTGGAATGCGTACCTCTGCAATTTGTTCTAGGCGCGCTAGCCAGCTACACCATTTCTCGTAAACAACGTCCGATATGACGTCATCCCAGCCGATGTTATCCCTCCAAACATCTTGCAACATGATTTTTCCCTGTATTGTAAACGGTGTAAGTAAGCCGTAGACGTCGAATATTGACATAACTACAGCAAGCATCAACCGCTTAGTAGGCCTACACTTCCCCTGTCTTATATTTTCAGGAATTCGTTTCAGAGATACATCGAAACTCAGTTCGTCTTGCGCTGGATGCCAGATCATTCCAAGTGTTCGCTCACCACCGTATTGCTGATCAATTTTGAACTTAACGGCCGCTTCACCTAAGGACTCTTTTGGCATGTCGCTCAATACAGATAGGCTGTTACTCGTCCAATTAGTCATCTCGAATCCACCCTGTTTGTGTATATTTGTTACCTTTTTTATCATCTGTACAGCTGCGGCGTCGTCCGGGAGACTGTCTATATAATCATCCATATAGTGTTGCTTGAGTATTGCAGCTACGGCGGCTGGTTCCGATGATTCATGCAATAATGCATTTTTATTTTTTATGAATTGAGCTATGAACGGAGAACAGTTGGCGCCAAAAATAAGTGAAGTCATTACATAAGTCTTTAACTCACCATCTGGACTATCTTTCCATAAGAACCGCAAGGCGTCCTGGTCTTCGGATTTTATTTTAATGCGCAGGAACATATCCTTTAAGTCTCCGGCTACTCCCACTTTATTTTCTCTGAAACGTAACATTATACCAAATAAGGAATTAAGTAAATCGGGGCCCGTGAGTAAATAGTCATTTATAGACTTATTTTGTACTTTTGCGGCGGCATCAAACACTAGTCGAAGCTTTTTCTTATTAGGGTTATCCACCCCAAAATGTGGCAAATACCAGGTTCTGTGTGATGCTGATAGCTCGTTACTGGGTAGCATTTTGGCGAAATCATTATCTAGAAGGTGATTAATACGCTCCCTATACCTATTCGCGTAATCTTGATTGGCGGCAAATTTTTTATTTAAATTGTTTAGGCGAGACAATGCACAAGGGTAGCTGTCGGGCAACTTGCAGTTAGGGTCCTTCCAGGGCAAGCCGACGTGCCACCTACCATCGATGAGCTGCGCACTGCTCTCTAAAGCAGCCACCGCCTGTTCCTCTTCCCTATTTTGTCGCGGTTTACTCGATATACCCAAGGCGTCAATGGAAAAAGAGTGACTCACCTCTTTATGCAGGTCGTGCAGGACTCGGTCAACCGAAGGCTCAGGCGCCGGCGCTGCCTCCGCTAGTAGCAAACTGGTATGCACGGCGGGAGAAGCGGCCCGCGGCGGCGTGCGCATCACGCCATGTATGCACCACCCCAGGGGAGTAAGAGTAGCTGACGGCTCATTGACCTTTCCTACATTAATTGCTAAAGGTAATAACAAATGATAATTATCTTGTCCGATCAAAATCTCTGGTTTGCTCAAAACATTACAATCAACTTTAACATTTTTTAAGTGGTGATATTTATTATATTCGGACAAATGTACATCTTGTACAGGTAAATTCAAATTGTTAACGCTACGAGCTTTAATTGTAAACAATTCATCATTATGCACACTTGACAAATTCATAGTAACTACAGTAGAATTACAGACATACGTATCGTCGTTCCACGCGCCGCGCACTCGCATAGTCTCGGCGCAGCTACGCAAGCCGGCGCGCTCTGTCAGCTGTTCGCTTATCAGCGACACCGTCGACCCATCGTCTAATAACGCACACGCACTTATTATACCGTTAGGTCCGCACACTTTGACCGGCACTACTTTTAACAAGACCTTTTGGCTCGATACACTTAGATGCGCGATGGTTTCTGTCTGTGGAGAGTTACTCGATGATGATGCTTGCTCCTCAGCTCGTGGCACCTCTCGGTCGGGACGCGTGGGGTTGTGTAGAAGTCGGTGATGTGCCGCGCCGCAATTTTCTATATCACAAGCGGGTTCGGTACAAGTTTCTCTCTCGTGTCGGGAAACTAAACACTTGTAGCAAAGTCTATTGCGTTTAATATATTGCCAACGATGCTTACGCAGCGCTTTTAAGAATTGCTTACATTTTGTTAATTTGTGGCTATTTTTCTTACAAAAATTGCATATTTCTTCGTTAACTTTAGTTGTAGATTGAACTAATACTGTGTGGGAGCCTCTTGTTTGACAATCACGCGATGCATTCGTGTATTTGTGTTGATTGTAATTACGCGTGCTTGTCCAATGTGAGGGGTTAATGTTAGCGGTGGTGGATATTTTTATTGCCTCTTGGCGTAAAAATTCAGATAAAATTTCAATTCTCGATTTATTGTATCCATCTCTGATTTGAGGAAAGCTGTAGTCAGACCACTTGGAGACTAATATTGTAGGCAGCTTTGATAAAATAATATTAGTCAAATGTACACCGCGGAGATATTCATCTCGCCCCACTGCTCGAACAGCTGTGACATAATTCTGTATTTTGACCGAAAAGGACACAATTTCATTCTGATAGTCTGGTGATAACGGGTGCAATTTTTGTATCTCTTGTGTAATTTTAAATAAAATAGTATCTGGATTTCCAAACCTTAGCTCCAGCGTAGATATCAGCTGATCCGGTGATGTCGCACACATGAGGAGCGCAGATACAGCTTCTTTTGCAGTTCCTCGAAGGCACTTACGTAATCTCCACACGTTTTCAACATCACTAAAGCCACATATTTTGCTAGATTCCTCGTATGCTCGTTTGAACTGTAGCCACTCAAGGGGATCTCCGTGAAATTCAGGTAAATCCTTAGGTACACTCAAACGACTCAGCATTTTTGTATTTGATTCGGTGTTGGTTGCAGAAGTGGTGATTTGCTTCAATGCTGTAGCCAACTGTCCGATGGCGCCATGTAGCGGTTCCAGCACGCCCGAAGGTGGGTTGGTGGGGACGTGCGGTACCTGTTCCATCTCGTGTTGACTCTGCTCAAGCCACTTCTCGACTTCGGTGCGAGTATGCTCACTCTCGCTTTCACCTTCTCGTGGACTGTATTCATCTTCCAGGTCGGCTAGGTCGGCTTCAAGCCGTTTGTCAATAAGCTCCATCTGTATCCTAGCCTTTTGTTCTGCAGCTTCCAGTTGTAACCTCTTGCGTCTCGCTTTTACAGATGATGACGTTGACATCTGCGATTTTTTATTACCCCGTTGTGTTTTCGAATTTTGTGATACTGTATCATTCAGCTGCTTACTATTGCAGGGCTGTTGCTGTACGTCATGGCTTGGAGTGTGCAACGGCTGCGATGCGGCGTTGTGCTGCGTAGTCAAGCCTAACGCGGGCCCTGACGGTTGCGGCAGTTGTAGATTTTTATTAACTTGTATCTTGATAGGTTCCGATTTTACACTATTACTCGGATTCGGTTCTATGTCACCGGGATTTAAATTCGCAGATCCCATATTTTTACTTCCACTGCGCGTAACGACCATTTTGGGCGGCGGCGTATGGTACATCGACAAGATTCGGTTCGAAGTGACCACTTTGTGCGGGATTGGGGTTCGCTGTCGATGAAAAACACTGCCTTAGGTGAAAACACACGTATATTGTTCCTCGATGGTACAGTTTTGGGTTAACTTAGTCTAACACGTGTATTTTATTAAACGCGGCGCAGTATGGTGTCACTTCAACAAGGGTTCACGGCAGACTGGTTGGTCGCGGCGCGCACGACCGTTAGTGACGGTGACAGCATACTACCCCTCATTTTACAATTATAAAAATTATTAAAATATAGTAGACGAGCCCGATGGTCGAGTGGTTAGCAAAGGCCACTCTGACTCCGAGATCGCGGGTTCGATCCCCGCACAAGACAAACACCCGTGTGCACGAACACGCCTGCCTGTCCCGGTCCGGGTATCCGCCATGCATTACATGTATTTATTTACAAAATATATATATTTATTTATTATAAAATTAAAAACTATAAGGTCAATGAACGCGTCGCTTACAATGGGTATTGTTTTTATGGTTTATCGGGTCGCTGGTTACGAAAATAACAACTATTTTCTAATCAAACGTAGCCGACGTGACATAAAATCCCCCCTGTGGGGGTGTTATGGGGTTGAAATGTCACAATATCAATATGGGTGTTGATTCTATGGTTTTCTGGGACGTCAATTACGAAAATGGCATCGATTTGAAAATGTAACATTGTGGACAAAAAATTACTTAAAACGATTTTTCAAATTTTAACCCTAAGAGGATGAAACGGAGGTCCAAAGTTTGTATGGGGAAACGAGCTTAGTTGGACTATCCTAATTTTATCCTAAATTTTACATGAGTACTTCTATAGATAATTGACTAAACACGTGTTTCAGAATTTTTCAAAATTCAACGCCTAAAAGGGTAAAATGGGTTCCAAAAGTCTGAAAAACGTCATGGGTATTGTTTTCATGGTTTATCGGGTCGCTGATTACGAAAATAACAACTATTTTCTAATCAAACATAGCCGACGTGACAATAAGTCGACCCTGTGGGAGTGCGATGGGATGGAAATGTCTAAAAGGGGGTGAAAAAGTCTGAAAATCATCATAAGTATTCTTTTTGTGGTTTATCGGGTCGCTGATTACGAAAATAACAACTATTTTCTAATCAAACGTAGCCGACGTGACATAAAATCCCCCCTGTGGGGGCGCGATGGGATTGAAATGTCATAATATAAATACTGGTGTTGATTCTATGGTTTTCTAGGACGTCAGTTACGAAAATAGCATCGATTTGAAAATATAACATAGTGGACAAGAAATTATTTAAAAGGATTTTTCAAATTTTACCCCTAAGAGGGTGAAACGGAGGTTCAAAGTTTGTATGGGGAAACGAGTTTAGTTGGGCTATTTTATTCTAAATTTTACATGAATACTTCTATAGATAACTAAACACGTGTTTCATGATTTTTCAAAATTCAACCCTTAAAAGGGTCCCAATAGTCTGAAAATCGTCATGGGTATTGTTTTTGTGGTTTATCGGATCGCTGGTTACGAAAACAACAACGATTTTAAAATTCAACGTGGCCGTGACCATCATCTCCTATTGGGGTGCGATGGGGTTGAAATGTCTAAAATGCGGTCAAAAAGTATGAAAATCGTTATGGGTATTGTTTTATAATCTATCGAGTCGCTGATTACGGAAAAAACAACTATTTTATAATCCAACATAGCCGACCTGACATAAAATCACCCCATGTGGGAGTGCGATCGGATTGAAATGCCATAATACCAATATGGGTGTTGATTCTATGGTTTTCTGGAACGTTAACTACGAAAATGGCATCGATTTGTAAATATAACATATTGGACATAAAATTAGTCAGAAGGACTTTTCAAATTTTACCCCTAAGAGGGTGAAACGGAGGTCCAAAAATTTTATGGGGAAACGAGATTGGTTGACTATTTTATCTTAAACTTTACACTACTACTTCTATAGATAAATGAGTAAACACGTGTTTGCCCCGAATTTCACGCGAGCGAAGCCGCGGGCGAAAGCTAGTTGATATACATATGAGTCAGTCAGTCAGTTTCTTCTATTAGGGATACATAATAAATATTTATTTTATTCAATGTTAAAGGCATAGACTAAACAAATTGTACACAAGGAAAATCAGTACAAACGCTTACTTATCCCTCAATCTTCTTGGACCCGGATAGAGTGAAATCGGTTGAATAGCGTTACATTGACTACTGGATTTCTTTTTACTATTCTTAGCATGCTGGTAGCTCCGCAATGTACTTCTACTCGTTCGATTTCACTCTACGCGTGTAGCCAGGCTTTAGATAATGAAAGTTATCTCTTAGAAAATGATTAAAATCAAAGGTGAGTAATATGTAACAAAAAAATCGGCCAAATGCGAGTTGACTCGCGCAGGAAGGGTTCCATACCATTATCTATAAAAACGGCAAAAAAAACCATGTCTGTTGTATGGGAACCCCCTTAAATGTTTGTTTTATTCTGTTTTTTAGTATTTTTTGTTATAGCAACAAGAGAAATACATAATCTGTTCAATTTTCTAACTATCACGGTTCATGAGATACAGCCTGGTGACAGACGGACGAACGGACGGACGGACAGCGGAGTCTCAGTAATAGGGTCCCTTTTACACTATGGGTACGGAACCCTAAAAACAACAAGTGCTGTGATGAGAATGTATACGGGTACAAGTATAGATTATATTAATTATATTTTTGATTATGTTGTTGTTCAATAGTGATTGTTTGTTTTGTAGTTCTATAAATAAAACTAAAAAAACCGGCCAAATGCGAGTCGGACTCGCGCACGTAGGGTTCCGTACCATTATTTATAAAAACGGCAAAAAAAAAATCACGTTAGTTGTATGGGGGGGGGGCAGGGGCTCCCATACAACAAACGTGATTTTTTTTTGCCGTTAAATATAGGCTGTAGGAGTGGTTCGTGATAATAAAATTCACGGTACTTCCTTATACTATTTATTGTATACTTATGTAGTTTATACAAAATTGTAGTTGTGTCGGTAACATACATCAATACCCTATTATAGGATCGTAGGAAGGACGCGTGGCATCGCAACCCTGTATCCTCCTAGCTATCTCACTTGATGACGCGGGGCATCGATCAAGCAAGCTGACTAGATCTCAGAGCAGACTGCGGGGCTATCGTACTCTGGGACCGCTAGCGAGCGACTGGCATTGCACGGCCGCGGCGGCGGTTATAAAGGCGTCGGCGACGGAGTGGGGCTGCGTAGTGTTGTATCCATGAGTTTGTTATTATGTTTGTGTTCGTCGCGTTACATTCTCCCCCTCTGGTACTCTGCAAGTCGTCCCGACAAGAGTATTAGGATTAGTTGACCTTCCTAGGTCTTCCTCTACGTTTTATGGGTTGAACTGGTGCTGGGGTAACGCCTTGTTCTCGACTTTCAAATTTTGTTAATGCAGATGTATGATATTTTCCCATTGTACGATTAGGATTATCAACACTGGCAATTTGGTAGAGGGACGAGCCGATCTTCTTTATAATTGTGTAAGGTCCGTCTCTTCTTGGTGCTAGTTTAGCTGTGAAGTTTTTGTTTTGATTACTAATTGGGTGTGTTTCAACGAGGACTAAATCTCCATTTTTATAGCCAGGATCAGGTCTGCGTCTTTCGTTTGTTTTTGTGCGATTGTATTCTTGTATTTTCTCTATATTATCTTTAGCAATTTTTAAATCTTTAGCTAGCTTTTTTAAGGCTGGCGTGATTTCAGCCACAAAGTTTTCTGATTGGACTATTGTACTCAGGTCATGAGTCAAGTCAAACGGTGTACGGAGTTCACGTCCAAACATTAAATAGGCTGGTGAATAACCTGTGCTTTGGCATTTAGCAGTATTTAATGCAAATTTTATGGCAGGCAACGTTGTAGGCCAGTTTTGATGTTGATCTTTAACTAATATTGCCATTTGAGTTTTCATGTCTCTGTTTCTTCTTTCCACAATGTTTGGTTGTGGATGGTATAATGGGGTGAGTATATGAACAATACCCAAACAATAAGTAAGTTTTTGCATTATTGCTGATACAAATTGTGTTCCATTATCGCTTACAATCTTTCGTGGAATGCCATATCTCAAAAATATTTCTGTTATTAGAATATTGCTGCAAGTTTCAGCTGAGGCTTCCTTCAGAGCAAATAATTCTATCCACCTGGTCGCAGTGTCTTCAATAATAAATACCCATTTCTCTTCATTCGATGCTTTTGGTAATGGTCCGAAAAGATCCATCGACAGTTGTTCAAATCTTTGTTTATTTGCTGTTGATTGGTATAAACCCGCGGGCACTCTGTTTGATGGCTTATAGCGTTGACAGTCAACGCATGTCTTTATGTATTTTATAACATCTTTTCTTAGCCCTTTCCACCAAAACTGGCTTGTAATGCGGTTCATAGTTTTATCCACACCTAAATGTCCCGCTAATGGCGTATCATGATGTGCTTTTAGAACTTTTTCTCTTTCGTGTTGAGGTACAAGTAACTTTGCCTCCTCGTCATCTTGATCAGGGGTATGACGATAAAGAATTCCGTTGTGAAGTAGATATCCCTTTTTAAACCACTCTATATAATCTTCTTCATTGTCTCCTTCGAGCCCTTGGATTATATTGGCCAAACTTTCATCTTTCATTTGTTCTTCTCTAATTGACTTTTCGCTGCGCCTTGGCAATTCTAACTCAGCTACGCAGATAACACAGTTGCTGTTAGAATCATGTACGCTGCAGTTAGGACGTGAAAGCATATCGGCTAAGTAATTGGTACGTCCTGTACTATATTGTATTTCGAATTCAAATGGTTGTAATTGTAATGCCCACCTTGCCAAGCGGCCTGTTGGCGTTTTGAGATTCATTAACCATTTCAGAGGCTGATGATCCGTTACAGTTAAAAATTTTGTGCCTTCTATGTATCCTCTGAATCGGTTAACAGCCCAGACGATAGCTAAAGCTTCTTTTTCGGTAACTGTGTAGTTGATTTCTGCAGGCGTTAGTAGCCTGCTAGCATATTCTACAGGATGCTCATTCATTCCCTCCCCCTGCAGTAGTGCTGCTCCAATTGCACATTGGCTTGCATCAGTTTTTAAAGTAAATGGGGCATTATTATTTGCTTGACGTAATATAGGTGCAGTAGTAAGGGCTGCTTTAACTTTATCGAATGCTATTTGTTGATCTTTGTTCCATTGCCAGTTATCTCCTTTTTTAGTAAGTTGAGTTAGTGGTCGAACGATGTTGGCAAAATTTGCTATAAATCTGCGGTACCATGACGCTGTCTGTAGAAATGAAATCATTTGTTTCAAATTTTGAGGTGGTTGTAAGTTGGTAATTGCTGAAATCTTTTCAGGGTCTGCTTGTAATCCTTCAGGTACAATTATGTGGCCTAGATATTTTATTTTGTCACACCCAAATTTGCACTTTTTTCTATTTGCTCTTAAATTATATTGTTTCAGTTTGTCAAAAATTTCTCTGAGACTTTCTAAATGTTCTATGAATGTACTAGATCTGAGATGTAGATCATCTAAATAGGCTAAGACATGTTCTGATTTCAATCCACGTACTAGACGATCCATTAACCTTTGAAAGGTTGCGGGTGCATTACGTAAGCCGAATGCCATTCTTTTAAATTTGTAAGTTCCGAAGGGTGTGACAAATGCTGTTTTGTCCTGGTCCTGCTCGTTAACAATAATCTGCCAGTAGCCTGATTGGAGGTCTATAGTGGACATGAAAGGCATAGCTTTAGCTTGATGTAACAAGTCATCCATTCTAGGTAAAGGATATCTATCTGGTTTTGTTATTTCATTTAGTCGTCGGTAATCAATGCAGACCCTAACATCATTTTCTCCTTTAGGTACGAGTATTACCGGAGCGGCCCATGGCGAGTCACACTCTTCTATTATATCGTTACGTAACATTTCATCTAGTTTATTTTTTAGTTGCTTTTGGCGGAGTGGTGATAGTCTATAAGGTTTGACTGATACAGGTGTATGCGTACCTGTGTCTATTTTATGCTCGATGTAATGGGTGGGGGGCCCTGTATTACTAAAAACTATTTTATATTCATTTAGGAGATTATTCAGTTGTAAACGTTGTTCGTCTGTTAAAATTTCTGCCTCATCGTCTCTAAGAGCTATGTCGGTATAGTCTGTAAATGAAACATCAAGAGAATACAATTGAATTGGATTTATTGGAATGTATGTTACACGAGGATCTCTATGCTTCAAACTGTCTTCATTTTCAGCTCTTGGTTCGCGCGGCCGAACAACAGGAGATGGAGACTTCAATCTTCTTAATTTCCACGGGGGTTCCTGTGCGGGTGACTCGGGGCGTGGTGGTGTGTAGGGAATTGGTGACAGCATTTTCAACTCCCGGGCCCACTTCAAAAAGTCGGTCAAATTTTCGTCTTTGCTTGGCGAAGTATGTGCAGGTTCGCATGTGAAGTCCAACTTCTTATTAACTTTGGATGAAATTATAATCGGCTGATTCTTAAGTTGTAAGAAAGTGAATAGCTTATCAGGTGCATCAATGAAGAACCATGATCGTTTAAAATTATTCCAGCAGATTCAAGAAAATCTATTCCAAGCAAAGTTCTTGTATTTTTGGCTCCAGGCATCGCTGATAGTTTAATAGGTAGGTGACGTCCTCCAATAAGAACTTTAACCGTAGTGGTTTTAAGTGTGAAGTTCTTCTTGCTTCCGTCGGCTAAGTTGACGGTTGCCTCATCTTCCGTGAATGTCACACCTGCTTTACGTAGCATTTCGTAAAGCGTGAAGCCGGCAATGCTTGTACGTGCTGCTGAGTCCAGGTATGCATATCCAATACAATCATTAATTGATATTTCAATTGTTGGTATTTTGACTCCCCCTTCTATAGGCGTATTTATCATAGAATAAAATTGAACAGGCTTGGGTGGTGTTTCCTTGCTTTTGCACTGCGTGCAGTTGCTTCTGTAAACACCCGGAGCGCCGCAGCCATAGCATTTTATTACTGGAACATCTTCAGAACCTGCTGTTTCCATTTTGCGTTTACGGCATTCGTCCTCAGTATGACCTCGCTTGCTGCAATAGGTACATCGTTTTTTTATTTTTTCCGGTTCCATTTCTGATTCCAGGCTTTCAAAATGACGACCTAGTGACAACAAATCCGAAAAAGTTTTTATGTCGTTCCTAGGCACATTTTTCCTTATAGTTCCGTTAAGAAGACCATAGAGAAGATCGATTTGTTCTTCCTCTTTGTGCCGCTTTGCAGGTAGTTGAGCTAACAAAGCCCGCTTGGTACATAAAAACATATCAATTGGTTCCTTAGCTCCCTGCCGTGTTGCAAACAACTCAATGTACACTTCGTGAGGTTGTTTTCTTGGCGCAAATGCTTGGCGAATTAATTTTATAGCCATGTCCCATGTTTTTGCATCTCCTTTTACTCCCTGCCACCATGTTGAGGCATTCCCGGTTAGTAACAAACCCAAACCTTCCACGGCGTCCGATTCGGATACGTTCTCAATCCGTTTAAAAATTGAAATTGCGTTAATGAATTCCTCGACAGTATCGTGGCTGCGTTGTCCGTTGAAGCGAGCAGTGCACTTCGCAAAACTTGTACGTTGCATTGTCTCGGTTGTCGTTATTGATGCTAGTGAATGAGCTAGTCGTTCAATTTGATCGTCGGACGATGTTTGCGCTGTTGACGTGAGCGAGTGTATCAAGCGACTGAGTTGATCTTCGGTCATTAGTATGTTTACTCGTTCTGTCATAATGATGAGGGTAGTTTATTATTTTCTTAAGACGGTTGTAGGTAGTTCGATTTTCGTTGGGCGCCACTTGTAGGAGTGGTTCGTGATAATAAAATTCACGGTACTTCCTTATACTATTTATTGTATACTTATGTAGTTTATACAAAATTGTAGTTGTGTCGGTAACATACATCAATACCCTATTATAGGATCGTAGGAAGGACGCGTGGCATCGCAACCCTGTATCCTCCTAGCTATCTCACTTGATGACGCGGGGCATCGATCAAGCAAGCTGACTAGATCTCAGAGCAGACTGCGGGGCTATCGTACTCTGGGACCGCTAGCGAGCGACTGGCGTTGCACGGCCGCGGCGGCGGTTATAAAGGCGTCGGCGACGGAGTGGGGCTGCGTAGTGTTGTATCCATGAGTTTGTTATTATGTTTGTGTTCGTCGCGTTACAAGGCTTTATTTAAATTTAACTATTTATTTTTAAAGTGAATATAATAACTAAATATTATGTGAGTATTTCAAGCGTCTACCTATTACCGTTATGAATTGCGAGCAAAAACGAGTAAATAAATCACGTTTGTTGTATGGGTTTAAAATTTATTTTATTAAATATTTATTTTATTCCGGTTTTTAGTATTTGTTGTTATAGCGGCAATAGAAATACATCATCTGTGAAAATTTCAATTGTCTAACTATCACGGTTCATGAGATACAGCCTGGCGACAGACGGACGGACGGACGGACGGACAGCGGAGCCTTAGTAATAGGGTTAATTTTTACCCTTCGGGTACGGAACCCTAAAAATAAACAATCAGTTTGTAGTCAACATAACGTTCTTGAGAGATCTCCTCAAAAAGTTAAATACATTTTAAAGAACATAATAAATATTAAAACTATAACTTTTCAAATAATGTAAAGGAGTAATTTGAGTATTTACGAAATTTATATATCTACCTCGAAATTTTCGATTTTCAACACTTTTCTGCCAAGTCACCATTTTTTCTGCAAAATGCCAAAGCGCTAATTGTCATTTTCTTCTCTTCTCTAATCTCTCTAATTCTCGTAATATCCGACGAGTAAGATGCTATTTTGGGTATGGCTAAATATTTTCTATGTTCCCAAAACATTCCCTCAAGCCTCTCGTTAGAGATAATTTGCTAAATTCAATTTATTATTTAGTTCATTCCCAAAATATATTAAATTTTATTGAAATTATATAAACATACCAAATGTGTAGTGTAGGCCAAATCCTCCTGTCTGTTCCTCCCCAACCCGTCTGGCCAGCGTGGGGAGTGTAGGCCAAATCCTCCTGTCTGTGACGGACGAGAAAGGGTCGTGCTCCTGTAGTGGAGACTAAAATGACCTGATGATGATGATGATACCAAATGTGAATGGTCAAGCTGCCTTTAGATTATTGTATGTTAGAATTTTCATTTCGCCAAAACAAAATCATAAATATTCCGTTATTTTACTTGAATTTTTAAAACATGAACTCTGATTCTCTAACCGTATTAAAAGTGATTTTGACATGCGTAATCACACTCAGAAAACATTGAAGGAAAATTCAAGTCTAGTTCTTTTTCGAGGGTTCTAAATGTATGAATGACTTGAATGAATGAATGACTTATTTATTTGCTATGAATGTGGTTGAATACAGATATGAGTCATATAAATGTTTAGAGCCTTGACATTCAGCTAATAAGGGCACACGTGTATATTGTACAAAATAATATACACGTGTAACAAATTAAAATTAAGTTTCAAACTAAATCTATACAATAGTAACACTATATACGTATGTTCTATGGTTTACTTATTGTAGAGTTCAGACAAAGGATTGTGTAAAACTCTCTAGAGTGTAGGTTGTATAAGGTTGATTTATACAGCACTCTGTTTATTACATAAACCTACGTATAATAGAAAGTTGATGTAAAAGCTAAAGAAATAAGAAAATTTCGCCCCAAATTATAAATTAGACCTCTGAGCGACCCTTAAACTAACCCTTAAAATTAACTAGCGTAGGTAACGCGGCCTCAGGAGGTTTCTAAAACAGGTCAAGTATAGTTCATAACGCGGCAATTACACGCGACGTTTGCTGACTTATTTCATGAGAATATTTTATAAGCAAGAACATTTTATAAACAAGGGCTTTTAAGAAAGTCGATTTATGGTTCTTTACAGGCCCAGAAAATCACCAGTGTAAAAAGGTTTATACAATCTTGTAAAAAAAACATAATCCAAAATATTAGTTTTTTTATATACTACGTCGGGTGGCAGATAAGCATACGGTCCAGCTGATATGAAGCGGTTACCGTAGCCATATAACGCTCGCTACATAAAATATCGCTAGCGCGCTGCCACCCTCGCTGCCAACGCAGCATTTCCTTCCGTTTTGGTGGCCTCACTCAGTCGCAGGAACACAACAATACTCAAGGGAATTGTTATATGGCTGCGGTATTCTGTGAGGTGGAGGTACATACCCCTGTCGGGTAGTTTACATATTACGCTCCCTACCTCTTTTCGCTAGAAATTCGTTTGTCAGTCAGCAGGGTGTACCGCGTGCAGGTGAAGTAGACTTTGGTTCAAAGATGTTGATGAACCACTTACATGCCTAAATACTAGTAGATAAAAAGGAAAATAGGAATACGATTTTCCATTCCTAATAAAACGTAAAACGTGTTTAAGTACCCACGAGGTCCCTATGGCTAATAATCAATTAAATTTCAGTCCCTTTCTGTCTACGACCTCCATGAAATTGAGTTCTCTCTCTTCAACCATGATACTGGGTGATTAACAAAACAAGCTCATAAAACCATTGCTTGAAGAAGATATTATTGCTATTCATGTGACCAGGTCTCGGCGAATCGGTCAATAAGTTGACCAGCTTGGTTTTAGAAAAATGGCATAGAAAGAGCTGTAGATGAAAGCTATGTCACAGTCACTGCCACACATTATAATGTGAAGAGATTTCACACTCTCTTGTCTTTATTACTTGCGAAACTCGCTCGCTCGCTTTATTTCTTTTAGCTAAAAACAGATCATGTTTGACAGTCACAGTGCGATTATGAGTTTTATTTCGTGCGTCATAAGAACGGTATAAAGGTCGACGTGTCAAGGTTGAAGCTCTTAGCTGTACAAAAACCTCGGTCCACTACGCCGTTTCCACTAGAGCTGCACTGAGCGAGGCTAAATAAATGAAGTGATCCTATTGGTGAGAAATACATCCCCTGTTACGCATCGTCGTCGCACATCGTTACTAAGACGCTGCCTTAACGCAAGACAAAGCAAAATCGCTTATTCCTAACCTTCCTAAAACAGCCACCCTAAGGTATTAAATGCGTGTCCTATCCACCCTACTCGAAATTCACATAATATCTTACTTATCAAGGTAGATAGATAGACATGCGTTGCAGAATATCCACCTTTTGTAACTGTTTTAGGGTGGATAAACGGAATGAAAAACAAAAACAGAAGCTATTAAAAGAAAATAAAGCAGCAGCGACATTCGGTGGCACCCCATTAAAATATAATGAAGAATTCTCTTGAATGATCCAGTCTAAAACAATACGTAGGTGAAAATACAGTATTTTAGTTCATATACTAAATAATTTTGTTGTTATCTAAAAGACAATAATTCTCTTTAATAGCGTCACTTAAAATTTACGAAGAACAATGTCTAAAGAAATTGTAAAGTGAACACCTTGTACCATTTTCTTATCGTGAGAGCAAAATTGGAGTAACTGTCTCTCGCCGCAAATTAGAACAAAACAAAACGCACAAAGACGTCGCGGGTGGATTTATGTGTTTCATTGAGGAACCGTGTGGAACAAAAGACACGACATCTAGTTAAGGCTAGATGCCGCTTAGCGCCCGCGAACAATAATGGAACACTCAGTAATGTCTAATAAAGATGCTGTCTAAGAACAATTACATTACTAGTTACATGGTTGCAATGTTTCATTATGTGAAGTGATCACATTTTGTGCTACGTTTATGTGAACTTTATTACATTTAACGAAGGTTTTTTTTATATTTACAATTTGGGTTTAAGTGGCTCACTACGATCTTTAGAGCCAAAGCCAACCTCGCATGCACGTGCTGCAACCTACCGACTAGCGAAAGAGGCTCTGGAAAAGAGAAGTAGGGTACAGCGTATTTGTAAGCTGCCCTTCTGGGGAACTACTTCCACCTCATATAATAGCACAGCCAAATAACAATTCCCTTGAATTTTGTCGAGTTCTTGAGAATGAGTGAGGTCAACAAAAAGAAAGGAGTTTGATTACTGTTTATAATAATGAATTAAAAATATTTATCAAAAATGTTTTTTTTTTTGTGTGTGTGACGTTTGTCATATGTCATTGTTTTAGTATTGAAAAAAATCGGCTCTAAAGCAGCTAGTTGTTATTATGTTATCTCTTTTACGAGCTGAAAATAGTTTTTTTTTATTTTATACGGACGGTGATGTCAATCATAACTGCTCATTAACACGCAGTGTCACGGCCAATGGGGAGATTATTTAAGTCAATCGAGCGTGGAATTTTATACGCCGATGTATTTAATTTTGACTTCACAGTAGAAACTTGATACTATATCTGAAATAGAGCTAAACACAAACTTAATTAAATAAAAACACAAGGAACACCAATTTATAAAAAAAGGGTTGCACTCCGGGAGTGCCGGCAGAAGTGAAAGCTTGAAGATTAACGTTGTGCATTTTTGAGTATTTTGGAATGGTTAGGGAATAATTTCGCACGAATTGCTTTATTTATCAGTATAAAAGTACTATCATCAGTATAAAAGTAGTATCACACATATCATCATACAGTATGTGGTAAAATACAATATTCATTTATTGCGCTATCGTACACAAATATGACAATTTATATTACATTAATAATAAACAGCAGGAGTAGGCATACATTTCCGCCGCGCGGTAGAAAGATAGTGTGATATCACTTCCTCTCCTACACAGCGCCGGCGGTCAACGCTCCCTCCGTCTTACGAATTTTCGATCATACCAAATGTCCTGACGCGAGTTTAACATTTTTTACTCATCCCAAAAAGTGCACAACATCGTTAAAGAAGTTTTCACTTCAAAAAAACACAAAAAGAACCCCAATTTATAAAAAAACTAGCGGCCCGTCCCGGCTTCGCACGGGTGGACATAACATTTTTTTTTATATTTTATTTAGCAATAATATAGCCTTGTTACTTAGGGTGAATGTAGCTTTCCAATGGTGAAAGAATTTTTGAAATCGGCACAGTAGTTTTTGAATTTATTCATTACAAACATATACACACACAAAAATACAAATCTTTCCTCTTTATAATAGTAGTGAATATATATATTATTCAAGTACAATTGGATCCAGTTATGTAGAATAGATCCAACCGATAAACTATGCCAAATTGAAACATAATATATAGAACATATATATATATGAAACATAATATATTGAAACATAATAATAAATAGAATACATAGCGAGAAACATCAAATCGAGTTTTATATAGCGAGAAACATCAAATCGAGTTTGGTCATCAAACTGCTAGAATCTGTTACGCTTATGCTTCTCAAAACTTATACTGCCTGATATTTTATTCCTATTAAACTTTGAATAGCTTTAACTTAAAAGTAGAAACATGTTGATTGGATCTATTCTACATAACAGGGTTCAATTGAACTCGATTTCATACGCGTTACGTAGCCTGATAAAGTCTGTTGAATGTCATGGGTCCACCTCAATTCAATAGTAACTTTAGTTCAGTGCTAAAAATATGACTATGTTGAGCCTTGTCAAGTAAGTTCTCAATAAAATCCGCAATAAACGAAAATAATAACAAAACTTTATAACGGTTTACAATGTTTATCACTCAAATACAGTTATTCGAAAATTTTCAGCCGATAACCTCCGTTCAATGATCGAACACTAAATTGATTTTCATGGAGCTGGCGGTCTGGCGAGCTGCACCGATTATCTTCAAGTGCAATTTCCACATTATTTAACAGCCTTATTGCCATCACATAGAGCTCAAATCGATCGGAAAGATTAACGTACTTTGTATATAGGTATTTGAGTTGCACTAATGCATCGTTGTAGGACATCGTATGTTCGGAGATAATGCGGACTGAATCAACATGGCAGGTGTGGGAGGGTGATATAGAGGCTGAATATTAATTTGTGTACCTTGGCGCCTGCAGTGTTATATTCATTAGGCATGTTCATGATTTGATAGCCTGTAAGGTCTTGGAATATGGATTGAGAATGTTGGAATAAATAGTTTTGATAGCTCTGTGTTTTTTATAATGTTACGTCTTAAACGAAAATTTGTACTTGTATGTATTATCTAAATAATACTTAATATGCGTAGTAATTGAATTTTGAATTAAAGTGTTTTTTTGCGTGATGACGGGTAATTTGATCGACACTAATTTACATACTTCCGCCACCAATTAGTTCATGCAAATTACTGCCGGCCGGCACCCACCCACTACCATTAGTAGATACATACTACTACCGTGACTGCTTTGGTCGTCTCTGCTCCAGCTTCTGCGATGGTCTCGGCGAATCTCTAACATCTGAAACAGAAGAAATGTGCGACTGCTGCCGTCCCGACTGCCGTGGTCGTCTCTGCGTCACGTGTTTCTCCTCTACGCGAAGCGTCCTCAGGCGATCTTTAGATGTTGATGGTTACAAGAATAGGCGTCATTTGTAGGTTGTTCTTCTAACCATCACTAGGCAGTTAGAAGAACAACCTACAAATGACGCCTATTCTTATAACCATCAACATCTACAGATCGCCTGTCTTTTGGCGTTGCCGTTCTGTTTCAGATGTTGGAAATTCGCCAAGACGACCGCAGCAGCTGGATCAGAGACGACCAAAGCAGCGACGGCAGCCACATGCCTATACTAACTGTAGTGGGTGGGTGCCGGCCTGCAGTAGTTTGCATGAACTAATTGGTGGCGGAAGCACGCAAAGTAGTGTACTTAAGTCAAATTGCCTACAAATCTTTTCCTTTTTGAGTCTATTCCAGCAATCTTTTCCCTTTTGCAGTCGAATTACGTGCATAATCGTGTTTTGTTTCGTAAATTTAAACCTAAGAACAATATTTGCCTATCCCAAAAATAAAAAGTAAATATAAAGCATAAAGAGCTCACCCTACAAAGCGGGCAATACGGGTCCATCCAATCTAAAGTAATTATAAAATTATTTAACGCTCCCCACGCATTCTGCTCTCCGACACCCATGAATATGAATGGGGACAAATTAAACGTCATCTTTTGTTTGTTCGTTCTCGGGGAAATATAAAAGGGTGTTATTATATCAACCTCAAAAACACCTAATTTGAAATACACATTAAAATACATTCTGACGAATAAATAATATGAATAAATGACGAACTCGGTAGTCGAATGGCTAGCAATGAGTCAAAGTGATGACTGATGACTCCGAGGTTGCTGGTTTTTTTATACTATGTGAAAAGGTAGATCAGCGTACGGCCCGTTTGATGTGAACCGGTTACCGTAGCCATTACGCTAGCAACATGAAATATCACTCATACGCCGCTGCCTACACAGCAACTCCGTGTTGACAGCTGCGAGTGAGTGAAGTCGCTAGAATGGAAGTAGTTGCTGCGTGGGTAGCGAGGGTGGCACCGAGCGAGCGAGATTTTATGTTGCGAGCGTTAATATGGCTACGGTAACCGCTTCACATCAGGCGGCCCGTATCATTGTCTGCCACCTACGTAGTATAAAAAAATAAGATATTTTAAATAATGTAATATAGTCCATGAATAAACGTATAACCTTTGTTATTCATTTCTACTCCTAAAAAAATCTTGTGATAATATTAATTCACCTTTATCAAACCGTAAACTGCTTGCGGAAATAAGTGTCATTGAATATTCGAAATCATTAAGCAGCTTTTAAATAAAAAATGAGTGTACGTGATCAGTCCGTAAATTGTTTGAAGAGCTCCTCGTGCAAATTTATGACATTCATTAGTCTAGTTGAATACGACACTTCTTTGAAAGACGCAGAGTTGGCGCTAATTGCAAAGATCGCCCAATTTGTTACAAAAATTCTGCTCGAAAATATTGAAGCAACGTGACACGATGTTGTTATTGCTATAATATAATTTAATGACGTCTCGGGTTATAAATTTTCTTGTATTTAGTATATAAAAGGGGACAATGGTGCCATCAATATCAAATATGAGTTGCAATTGACTGAAATGTGAATTGCAAAAGTGTTTCAGGATTTTTCAAAATTCAACCCCTAAACGGGTAAAATGGGGTGAAAAAGTCTGAAAATCGTCATGGGCATGGTTTTTATGGTTTATCGGGTCGCTGATTACGAAAACAACAACTATTTTATGATCTAACATAGCCGACGGTAACATAAAATCACCCCTGTGGGGATGCGATGGGGTTGAATTATATAAAATAAGAAACTGAGTGACTGACTGATATTTATCAACGCAAAGCCCAAACTGCTGGGTCTAGAGATTCCAAATTTGGCACGTAGGTTTCTTATGATGTCTCGGGGTGCACTAAGAAATAATTTTTGAAAATTCATCCCCTAAGGGAGTGAAACGGGGGTCCAAATTTATTTGGGCTATTTTATCCGAAACTTTACACGAGTACTTCTATAGATAAATGAGTAAACACATGTTTCAGGATTTTCCAAATTCAACCCCTAAAGCGGTAAAACGGGGTGAAAAAGTCTGAAAATCGTCATGGGTATTGTTTTTATGGTTTATCGGGTCGCTGATTACGAAAACAACAACAATTTTAAAATTCAACTTGGCTAACGTGACCATCATCCTCTATTGAGATGCGATGAGGTTGAAAGGTCTATATATCAATATACATATGTATCGTTTTTACGGGTTTTCGGAACACCAATCCATACTAATATTATAAATGTGACAGAATACCTCTTCACGCTTAAATCGCTGGACCGATTTAGATGAAATTTGGTTGAGAGATACCTTGAGTCCTGGGAAAGGATAAACCTAAGATAGTTTTTATCCCAGAAATTACCTATTATTGTTATTTATTGTATACATAGGGCGGTAACGTGACCATCATCCCTTATTAAGGTGCGATGGCGTTGAAATGTCTAAAATGTGGTGAAAAAGTCTAAAAATAGTCATAGGTATTGTTTTTATGGTATATCGGGTCGCTGATTATGAAAAAAACAACTATATAATAACCCAACATAGCCGACGTGATAACTCTGTAGGGGTGCAATGGGGTTGAAATGTCATAATATTAATATGGGTGTTGATTCTATGGTTTTCTGGGACGTTAATTACGACAATGGCATCGATTTGAAAATATAACGTAGTGGACACGAATTACTTAAAAAGATTTTTCTAATTTTACCTCTAAGAGGATGAAACGGAGGTCCAAAGTTTGTATGGGAAAACGAGATTAGTTGGTTTGTATGGGAAAAGATTAGTTGGACTATTTTATCCTAAACTAGCGACCCGCCCCGGCTTCGCACGGGTGCAATACTGATACTAAATGTACTACAGAAGGTCTTTGCGCTTTGTCCTATCCAGTCCTTCCCCAGTTATAGGCACACGCCGCCGGCTCCGCGGCCGGTACCGCCACAGCCGTTATGTCCCTGCATTTTAAATGTGTAATATCTTCTAAACTGTTCATTTAAATTACATGCTGTGAAGGGCCATATTGATCTATATTAAATGCGCAATGTATTTAAGGTACTTAATTGGATAAGGATTAATTCTGTATTGCTTAAAATCGCTTCGTAAATAAGGCATTATTTCTTGTAAAAAGCAAAGGATAAAATAACGGTTATTGTGTGTTACCACTAAGAGATAGACATTTAACATCGCGAACTTTTTTGTAGACCATTTAAAGGTGAACAATACTGTACTACATTATTTTGATCGATCTCGTTGGGTTCAGCCAGCGTTTGCAATCAAAGAGCAAAAAAATGTGTTTATTTACGACATCACATTAGAAACCTCTAAATTATCAGTGTTTTTCTACTATGTTATGCATATATTATACATATAAACTTTCCAGTTGAATCACTCTATCTATTAAAAAAAACCGCATCATAATCCGTTGCGTAGTTTCAAAGATTTAAGCATACAAAGGGACATAGGGACAGAGAAAGCGACTTTGTTTTATACTATGTAGTGATTTTACACGATTTGAAAATATAACGTAGTGGACACGAATTACTTAAAAAGATTTTTCAAATTTTACCTCTAAGAGGATGAAACGGAGGTCCAAAGTTTGTATGGGAAAACGAGATTAGTTGGTTTGTATGGAAAAAGATTAATTGGACTATTTTATCCTAAATTTTACACGAGTACTTCTATTGATTAACAAATTTTACCTCTAAGAGGATGAAACGGAGGTCCAAAGTTTGTATGGGAAAACGAGATTAGTTGGTTTGTATGGGAAAAGATTAATTGGACTATTTTATCCTAAATTTTACACGAGTACTTCTATTGATTAATGAGTAAACACGTGTTTGCCCCGAATGTCACGCGAGCGAAGCCGCGGGCGAAAGCTAGTTGTATACTATTATATTCTTACGCTTTAGATGTATGTTTTATCTTTTTTAGAAATATTCCGGAAGAGATCCCTTATCAATCAATCAATTTATATATCATCATCATCATCATCTCAGCCATTGAAAGTCCACTGCTGGAGATAGGCCTCCCCTCTAGATCTCCAATAAGACCGGTTGGAAGCGGCTTGCATCCAGCGCGATCCTACGGTCTTAATGAGGTCGTCTGTCCACCTTGTGGGTGGACGTCCTACGCTGCGCTTGCCGGTACGTGGTCTCCATTCGAGAACCTTTCGACCCCATCGGGCATCCGTCCTCCGTGCTATGTGCCCTGCCCACTGCCACTTCAACTTGCTAATCCGCTGGGCTATGTCGGTAACCTTGGTTCTTCTACGGATCTCCTCATTTCTGATTCGATCTCGCAGAGAGACTCCGAGCATAGCCCTCTCCATAGCTCGTTGGGCTACTTTGAGCTTGTTCATAAGTTCAATTTATATATGTTAGTTATTTATTATTATATAATTATAGGGATAAGTCCGCCATTGCACACTATGTCTTATGACTACAATCATCGTCATGAAATATTTAATGCAATAAAGATTTTACAAACAAACAAAATAAGTTAAGACGCCTAACAAATGTCAAACATCGAGACAAACATGGTGGTCGAATGCCTAGTAATGGTAACTTTTACACGGAGGGTCGTAGGTACCGATCGCCACTTAAGACATTTGTGTGCATGAACATGTCTGTTTGTATTGTCCTGGATGTTTGCTATGTATTATATTTATCATTTATTTATTTTAGGGACTAAATAGCGCTGTGTAATTAATTTGTCCTGGAATATTTATTCTATTTTGAAAATATTTTGTATTGAAATTATGCTTGAGCGTGAGGGCATATCACTGAGCCGAGTAGGAAAAGAGTTTCAGAAGTACGAGTAAGTGGCACCGCGTCACCACACCAATAGCCGGCATCACCCGCCTCGTTAGATGTTTCACCTAAAAAATACTCGTTTTCTTATCCGAATCTAAATCAGTTTACAAATACGAATAAAAAATATGAGATAAAAACATCTTGCAACCGCATTTTAGGCAAGAACAGTGGATTTTTTTTACCAAAAATTTACGCGAAGCCGGTTAATTAGTGGTACCACCGTCGCATCCCAGCTGTTGAGAAATGCTCGCAATTGCGGCCGAGTTATGGCCCTCGTTTATTTTTAAAGAAAAAACCTACTTTCATTCCCTTATTTTTATTTCAAACAGCAGCTTGAGAAATTTCCTTTAAAATGTTCAAATACCTACTTCAACTGCTCTTAATTTTAATGGCGAAATTATTTTTATTTTCTTCGATATCACCTGGAAACAAAAATTAGGCAATTTGATCTACACTACTTTGCCTGCTTCCGCTGCTAGATTCGATTGATTTGTTATTTGTAGATTGTAGGTCTAACAATCTATACATCGGCTGATGATGCCTTGTGTAGACGCGAAACACGTGTTTTTTTTCTTTTCTTCTTTTACTGGTGACAGAAGCACGCAAAGTAGTGTAGATCATTGCTTAAAAATTTGACTTCCGCAAAATAACACCAGAATAAAATAACAAAAATAAATAAATAAAGATGTTCCTTATGCAACCTGTATTCATTTCACTGCTGAGATATGGTTGTCCGTTGAATATAAGAGGTTTAGAGCGTTCTCTTTCGTTCGTTTCGTTCAACGTAAACGCCATTAAATTCGTATGTAAATTGTATTAATTTTTCGCCCTATACATATGAATTATATACCTATATTTTATATATGCTTCAAAATTCAACCTTACCGGAGCTGACAAGCAATAACAAAGAGAAACCAGGTATGGTTTAGCCATCTCTTTTTAGGGTTCCGTAGCCAAATGGCAAAAAACGGAATCCTTATGGATTCGTCATGTCTATCTGTCTGTCCGTCCGTATGTCACATTTTTCCAAAACTATAAGGACTATACTGTTGAAACTCATTGACACTTCGAAAGTGGTAAAATGTGTGTGTGTGTGTGTGTGTGTCCCTGTAACTTCTAAAATAAGAGAATGATAAAACTAAAAAAATATATGATGTACATTACCATGCAAACTTCCACAGAAATTTTTTAATACGTTATAAAGCGTAACCCGCAATTTACCTTTCATTCAATCAACTCAAATATAAAAATAAAAAACATTTAATTTCATAAACATAAACCTTATGCATGTGACCGTGAACCATTATTTTCTAATAATAAATCTGTAATAGGTGCTAAAGTAAATAATAATTATAATTCGCGCGGGGCATAGTTTGATCGGTAGCGGGCAGGTACCCGACTTTTTAACTATCACAAGCCTATATGGGCTCGCATATAGTTAGAACTAAATCCCATCATTTCGATACCTAATTATAATGTTTACTTATCAATAACTTAATAAAAAAAAATACACTATTATTAAAACATCGATCAAAGTTACAACGAACTACAAGAACTTTTACATTATACTACTTGCTGCTACGGAACCCTTCATGGGCGAGTCCGACTCGCACTTGGCCGCTTTTTTTGCTGTAGTAATAAGTAAGTAGTAAGTATATTGAAAAGATAAACTAGCTACTATGACGATGCTGGTGGAGCAGTGGATGGCTGATTTTTGTAGGGATATAGCATAGGAAAAATATCTTCTGTAATATACCAAGTTTATTGCGTAGGTACATAAATTCACATACTATTACACAAAAGTAGCTTGTAGCAGCGCAGTGATGTAGAGAACGAACAAGAGCAAAATCTCCAGATTTTGTTGGCGATAATGCCAAAGCATTCTATGACGTGGAAAAGTGTCACTCGATATTTCACAATTCGTAAGAATTGATTCCAGTATTAGTCACTTACTGGTGTGTAATCTTTTTGATGACGAGCTCGGTGGTCGAATGGCCACTTTGACTCCGAGGTCGCGGGTTCGATCCCCGCACAAGGCAAATATTTGTGTGCATGAACATGTCTGTTTGTCTTAGTCTGGGCGTTTCTATGTATTTAAGTATGTATTTAAGTACATTTATCAGTTGTCTAGTACCCATAACACAAGCTTTGCGCTTAATTTGGGACTAGATGCCGCTGTGTAAATTGTCCATAAATATTTATTTATTTATTTTTACCTACCACAAAAACAATATAATCAATACATATAATAAAACAGTAGGAACCGCGTGTCTGTACATTTGATAAAATTAACAAAAAATGGGTGTGGGCGATAAAAAAAGAGTAACAGAACACAAAAAAGATTTTTTTGATTTTTTTGTCTGTCTGTCTGTCTGTCTGTCTGTATGTACTCGCTAATCTTTAAAACTAATGAACAGATTTTTACGCGGTTTTCACTAAAAGATTAAGCTCATCCCTGAGCAACATATAGGCTTTGTTTCATCGAAATCTGATGTCAGATTAAAAAGTTATCGTCATTTAAAGTTTAAAGAAAAATTTTCTTTATAGAAAATCACTCATCACGAAATCTCAGAAACTACAAGTGCTAGGAGTCTCAAATTTTGTATGGGGGTTCCTTTCAGGACGTAGATGCTCACTAAGACGGGAATTTGGAAAATTCAACCCCTAAGGGGGTGAAACGGGGGTCCAAAGTTTGTATGGGGAACCAAGATTAGTTGGACTATTCTATACGAAACTTTACACGAGAACTTCTGTAGATAAATGAGTAAACACGTGTTTCAGGATTTTTCAAAATTCAACCGCTAAAGGGGTGAAATGAGGTGCAAACGTCTGAAAATCGACATGGGTATTGTTTTTATGGTTTATCGGGTCGCTGATTCCGAAAACAACAGCTATTTTATAATCTAACATAATCGACGTGACACAAGAGCACTCCTGTGGGGGTGCGATGGGGTTGAAATGTCATAATATCAATATGGGTGTTGATTCTATGGTTTTCTGAAATGTCAATTACGAAAATGGCATCGATTTGAAAACGTGGACACGAAATTTCCATCGCGGTATAAAAATCCAAGATGTGGAACACCTGATTCCGAACCATAATAGTTCAGCTAAACTATAAGAAATATAAAAATGACGCTTTAGCAAAAGTTGGTAAGCCTGATAAGCATTTTTTGTTGAGGTATAAAAATCCAAGATTTAGAACACCTGATGCCATACCTTAGCAAAAGTTGTTCAGCCTGATGAGCATAAATAGTTTAACAAAATGTAGATTGTATTGTAAATAAATAACCGCGCAGTGCTACTTTTATTCTTACCTGCTACAAGTTAGACGCAATAGTTTCATTTATTTACGTTATATATATATATATATATATATATATAACGTATATATATATATATATATATATTATATATATATATATATATTATATATATATATATATATATATATATATATATATATATATATATTATATACTAGCGGCCGCCCGCGACTTCGTACGCGTGGAGTTATTTATTTGCAAAGAATTTTTAATTACATTCGAAAAAGCTAAATAGGTACCTAATGAAAGGAAAAAAATAAAAAAAGGTCAAAACAATCAATATCTAGACGAATTTTTAGAATCAATGAAGTCAACGGATATTATTTTTTAAAACCTCTTTGTAAAACCTAAAGTATTTTTTATTGTTATAACATTGGATTTCCATACAAATTTCCAACCCCCGTTTTAACTCCAAAAAGGGGTTGATTTCTAAAGATACATTATTAGTACACCTCCAAACCATCTATAGAGCATACATTTTAAATTTCAAGTCCCTTACTACAAAAACATAGGACTTTCATACAAACTTCCAACCCCCGTTTTAACCCCAAAAAGGGGTTGATTTCTAAATATACATTATTAGTACATACATTTTAAATTTCAAGTTTCTTACTTTAAAAACTTAGACTTACTTTCATACAAACTACCAACCCCCATTATAACCCCAAAAAGGGGTTGATATCTAAAGATACATTATTAGTAAACCTCCACACCATCTATAGAGCATGCATTTTAAATTTCAAGTCTCTTACTTCAAAAACATAGAACTTTCATACAAACTTCCAACCCCTGTTTTAACCCCAAAAGGGGGTTGATTTTCAAAGATACATTATTAGTACACCTCCACTCCATCTATAGAGCATACATTTTAAATTTCAAGTCTCTTGCGTCAAAAACATAGAACTTTCATACAAACTTCCAACCCCCGTTTTAATCCCAAAAAGGGGTTGATTTCTAAAGATACATTATTAGTACACCTCCACACCATCTATAGAGCATGCATTTTAAATTTCAAGTCTCTTGCGTCAAAAACATAGAACTTTCATACAAACTTCCAACCCCCGTTTTATCCCCAAAAAGGGGTTGATATCCAAAGATACATTATTAGTACACCTCGACACCATCTATAGAGCATACATTTTAAACTTCAAGTCTCTTACTTCAAAAACGTAGAATTTTCATACAAACTTCCAACCCCCGTTTTAACCCCAAAACGGGGTTGATTTCCAAAGATACATTATTAGTACACCTCCACACCATCTATAGAGCATGCATTTTAAATTTCAAGCCATTTACTTCAAAAACATAGAACTTTCATACAAACTTCCAACCCCCGTTTTAACCCCAAAAAGGGATTGATTTCCAAAGATACTTTATTAGTACACCTCCACACCGTCTATAGAGCATACATTTTAAATTTCAAGTCTCTTGCTTCAAAAACATAGGACTTTCATACAAACTTCCAACCCCCATTCTACCCCCTTAGGGGTGGAGTATTCTTCGTTCTTAGCGGATGTCTACACCCTATAAGGAACCTTGGTTTGTAGGTGTTATAGTTTCTGAGATTTCGTGATGAGTGTGTCAGTGATTTTCTCTTTTACATATATATATATATATAACGTTATATATATAAAGGTAACGTGGTCTGTTTAGTCAGTTTTATATAGACGTGTACGCTAAAATTTAAATGGAACGATTGTTATATATTTGCACAAACCAGAAGAATGCGTGCATTTGCGGGACGCTATGTAGCAAGATTTTGTGACTCAAAGTCTTTTAAACAACGAGGAAAAACATATCTGACGAGAGCAATCCTCGCTGAAATCAGGCGCCAAAATAATATCACAAAGCAGCATCGCCAGGTATTGCAACCATAATATTACCTCTAGACGGAAGGAGGCAAATACAATGTTCAATATTCTACTCGATTTATACAGAACGGAAACACCGACATGCTTTGTGACACGAAACTGTGACAAAGCGAAAATGTTTCAGGATTGCTGTCTAATCGTTTCAGATGAATGCGAAATGGCCAAGAATGTGGCTTTATCGAGGATTAGTAACGCTTCAGGTCTTTTCATATTAGCTCCCGAAGGAAAGACTCCCTTCATTTATTTTATATTTTTTTTAAACTATGGTTACTATCTTAAATAAAAATAATAATTTGTTGACTTTTAACGTGTAATACTGCCCCATATATTTTCTTATGTATCTACTTTAGTTCGTATTTGTGTTAATACGCCGGAATCATAAAGTCCACGCGAACGAAGTCGCGGGCATCAGCTAGTAGAGAATAAGTAGACTTTTAATTTAACAAAACAAATGCAAAGTTATCTCTGTAAGAGATCTCTTCCAGTCAACTGTAGTGTGCTTGACGGGATTCTGAATAGACGTAGTTATTTTAGTTAAAAAAAAAAAAAAATATTATAGTAAATAAGAAACGATATTAGCACTATATTCAATGAATACATAATGAAAAAGTAAAAAAAAATATCAAATAATAACAATGGAAAAATAAATTAACGAAGAATAATGTAAGTACATACCCAGACATATGTATTGATAAAATAAAATCCAAATTAACCAATATAACAAATATTTCTTTAGTTTTCGAGAAGTTTCGTAAACAAGTTTAGAAACTTGTTAACAAGATATCAAGAAAGAATGAATCAACAATAAAACAATATATCAAGAACTAGATATAACCTGTGGTACCAGCTTGTGCCCGCAACTTCGTTCACACGTATAGCGGTATCCTGTGAGAATTAAAAGAATCTTTCTAAACGTATCCCTGCGTCAGTATAGCTACGATGCCAAATTTTAGCACCGATCAGAGGCCCTATCCCTGAAGCTAAAGCCGATTACCATCAAACTTTTTGATTACAAAAATTGGTCTTAGATTAAAGTTACTGACAAATATCTTCAGCTTAGTGGGTAGCGCCCTAGGGTTGATACCAGCTGAGCCAAACGTAATTAATAACAATCTAAGCAATAATTTCATATTCGCATTCAAAAAATCTGATGGTAATCGGATTCAGCTTCGGCGGTATGCCATTGCCGAGATAGTCAGTATCCGTTGCCTTTTATAGATACAGAATAAAAACATTTGCAAATTCCTCTAAAGTCTGACGTCCATTTATTACGTGACCCAAACACAACAAATATGGGAGTTTCCACAGGAGTTTTTAATATATGCAGATTCCTATTTATAAACCCGTGCACAAAGTAAAGCAAAGCACAGATAATTAAAAGTCTAAACCGCGTTCACCGAGTGTTTTCCACGTCAAATACAAGCTACGTGCATGCGTACCTACCGCTTGAGATAGGTCTGGAGCCCTCGGTTCTCGTTAAATTTTCACATGCACTTGACGCCGTCCTGGCTTGCGTTAATTATCAAATCTCATTTAGTGACCCTGCGCGTTTGAGTAATGGTTCCCAAACAGAAAGGAACTCGGTAACAACTCACAAATATAGATTAATAAAGTTGCGTAGGGTTCCCAGATAGAAAATTTAAAACTAACTCTGCATAAAATACCTGATTACCATTAAAAAAATCCCGATATTTTGTCTCAATTGGTAAATTTTCAAATTATGGGGAGAAAACTCAAAATATTATTGGTTTTGTGCACTGGATATCATCCATTAACCCCTCCCACACCAGAAGAACATTATTATTGTTTGTTTTTGTAAACTTGAAATAAAAAAGAACTGAAAATCAGTTTATAGAAAATCTTAAAAACCATGAAATTTCCAAACTCCGGCTGAAATCACTAGAAGAGCCTAGAAATTCCGAGATCTCCGTACAAAGCCTGAGATATAGCAACCCTAGGTGCATGTTAATTCAGCTCCACTAATCATCTCTTTAGGCCTTTATTGCCTAATTTGTCAAGTTGCCATGGAGGGAGTCAAATTTCAAAGCTTCCTACTCTAATTGCTGCTAATTAAATTCGTTGTAAGTTCCAAGGCAGCCGTAGGGTCACCCCTGGGACTGCAACGAACTTCACAGTTCGTTGTGTTTTAAGTCTGAGCCTTTGTTAATTTTGACTACACAGAAAACAACGACGGCAATTTGTAGTGGACATGTCCCTTTAAATAGTACTAGTAGTTTCATTGTAACACTGCACAGCACACTGGATGAAATAGACAAACGTTAAATTAAAATACACATTATAAGAGAGAGTACGTAGAAGACCGAACTTGGTTCATTGGAAGGTTCAAATTTTGTGTACATAAAGAGGAATTGTATATAATTATGTTCTTGACATTAATGCCGAGTGCGAGTTTTCTAACAAATTCTGTTTTGGAAATCCAATTTGTAACGTGTTAATGTAGTAAGTACCAGAGTAGGATTTCTTTTTTCAAGATGGCGCTTTAAGGACTTTTATACTGGGTGCGGACGTTTTACGTACTTTGCTTTTACGTACTTTGCTTTTATGTAATCATTATCATCATATCACCTCATATTCGTCCACTACTGAAAATACCCCCTAAAAAATATTCCTAAATTATACGGACCTTAGAATGATATAAACCATCAGTAACACGGCATTAAATTTTAACTAATGAAAGATGTCAATATTTCGTCTGTTGCAAGCAAGCTGTGTAATTTGGCAGTGATAAATGGATTACCCGGAAAACTAATCATCAATTCCTTTCAAATTACAAGCAATTAATTGTACTTCACACAAATTCAAGTATCTAATAGTAAGTATAGTAGTAAGAGGAGTTCGATGGCGTCGTTGCGCGGGTCAGTCGAATCGAAAACGCAAGTTAAACAATGTCAACCGTAGCCGCTTTTGGGATGCGATTGTTTATCTCGAGCTCCTCCGTGCTTCTAAGGGCACGTTAGGCGCTGTCGGTGTCGGCTGTTGTTATTAGATGACAGTCATTAAGCCAAGTCAGTTAATTAATGATTTAAATTTAAAAAATGCTATAACTTTTAAGGGCGGCTTGAAAATACTGGCCTCCGCCAACCCGCAGTTAAACAGTATAGCAAAAGTGGGATGATTATGGATTGACGCCAAGTATTAATAAATGAGAAAAAATCTCGGTCAGCAATGGCAGCTCACGCTAACATAACGTTCAGTATAGTATTTAGACGTCTAATCTTCTGTACTAAAATAAATATTCCTGGACAAATTACACACGGCCATCTAGTCCCAAACTAAGCAAAGCTTGTACTATGGATACTAGATAACTGATAATTATAAAATAATTGTTGTTTTCGTAATCAGCGACCCGATAAACCATAAAAACAATACCCATGACGATTTTCAGACTTTTTCACTCCATTTTACCCCTTTAGGGGTTGAATTATGAAAAATCCTGAAACACGTGTTTAGTCCTACTTAAATACATTTTTTTTGTAAATACATACATATAATACATTGAAAACGCCCAAACCAAAACAAACAGACATGTTCATGCCCACAAATGTTTGTCTTGTGCGGGGATCGAACCCGCGACCTCGGAGTCAAAGTGGCCATTGCTAACCATTCGACCACGGAGCTCGTCAATAAAATATATTTATACATATATATAAAATCTCGTGTCAAGGTATTTGTGGGCACACTCCTCCGAAACGGCGCAATACCATTTTTATTATTTTCTTTTTATACGAGAGGAGGAGGGGGGGGGAGCAAGCGAGCATGTGGGTCACCTGATGGAACGTAATCACCACCGCCCATAACAATCAGCAACACTATGGGGTCGCTGATCTGTTGCCAGCCTTTCAAGGGAAAATTTGACTCTGTTCTTTAAGGCTTCCATGTTGTATTTATTTGGAAATACTGCTGAAGGAAGTTGATTATTCCTTCAGCAACCTTCCCTCCCCACCCCGTCTGGCAAGCCTGGGGAGTGTAGGCCAAATCCT